>OU015762.1:25363657-25381542 GCA_907173295.1 Fagus sylvatica | reverse complement strand
AACACCAATAGCCCTCTCCTTCAGGGGTTTATTCGCTGGTTAGACACAAGAAGATCTAGATTTGGCTTTTCCATAATGCCTTGCCCTCAATTTCTTCTTCTTAGCCAATTTTTTCTCCAAGTCTTTTACTCTTCCAGTCAGGTTGGATATAACAGTCAATTGCTCTTTTCCTGCGGCAATCAACTTCTCCATCATCTCCCTCAATTTCTCATTCTCTTCAATAAGCTTTTTATCACTTTCCATACCTAAGTTGCATTCATTAACGGATACTTGGCCAGCAGCTGGTGATAAAGGTAATGGCTCTCCTTGCCCTTCAACTTTCTCAAAATACAGTGGAACCTCCTCCTCCTTAGTTTCAGTCCCAATAGCCTGATCAATCACCACTTCTTCATCCTGGCTTTTGTGTTCATCTTCCTCTTGTGCCTCTTTCATTGCATCTTTCTTCTCCTCTCCAAGTGATACGCGAGGCTCTACATTATCTTTATTCTCCCAAAATGGCACTTCCATCTCTGGAGTGGTAACCCCAGCATCTTCCAGTACCGGAGAGCAAGTATAATTAGCATCATTTACTCCCTCATATACATCTCCATGCACTTCACTGTGGCCTTCTGTCTTCACAACTGGGATAGTGGGTTGGGGATCTACTAACTCAGAGGCAACCTGAAGCTCATTGCTGTCTATTTGTCTTGGAGGTGGCTCAACTGCCAGAGTTGCATTGCCAACTCCAGGAAGTTCCTCATACTTCTGATTGCCAATGTTTACACAATCTATTGATTCAGCAATAGACTTCTCCTCTTCGGGGATGTCCAGTGGCTGCTGCACCAATTGAGTTAGTGTTTGATTTTCATCATCTGGTGAGATCACATCAACTGTGACATTAAATTTCCCATCTCCATCAGTTTCAACTTGTTCATGCTTCTCGAATTTAGAAACAAGCAGGGCCATCATTGGTTACTCCAAGTGGCAATTCTTCCAACCAATTCTGTTGTACTTCATTCTTTGCCATTGAAATTTGATCATCCTTTTGAGACTCGAGAACAGTTGGCTCCTCATCAGTTACTCCTGTAAATTCTGTCTCAGATTTGATCTTCTCTTCTCCAACCAAAGGAAGTTCACTGGATTGTTCAAGCTCAGGATATACAATATTTTCATTTTCAACACCCTTCACTGCTTCTTGACAAAAATCTAGCTCACCATTAAGAACCTCTACTTTTTGTTCCATAATTTGTTGTGGCTCAGCTTCTTTAAGTACAGCACCACTTGCCACTGGTAATATGCTATTTTCATCTTCGGGTTTTTCGTGCCCTTCCTTGTCATTAAAGGTAGATCCTAAAGTTTCCTCAGTTTGGCAGCTGGATACAACCGGAAGCATACTTTTATGTGCCTCTACCAATCCAAGACTACTATTGCAGTTTCTCTCAGGAGAGCTTTTGCCAAGTCCCTCTACTTCCTCTGCTCGCTCCTCTGCTTTTTCAGGCTTCTTGATCATCAAAGAATCCAGCTTCTCCTGTAGGGTTACAAGTTCCCTAACCAAGGATTTTCTTATATCTCTAACAATTGGGTGCAAGCCCTGAAACATGTAAAAGAAACAAACAATAAACTACTATGCCAAACAAATAGTATAGCAAGAGAGGAAAACAAAAAAATGGCATTAAGTTGATAAAATATTCTGTATCATTCAAATCCACTAAATATAATTGTTCCTCTAAAGTTCATTCACAACCTAACATAATACAAAAAATAATAAAGGACTAAAATACACAAACCTGAATTGTGTCCAGTTCTAGCAGAAGCCTCATTATGGTTTCTCCAATTACTAATTTCTGCTTGTCATCTCTTTGAAGATCAGAAGAAGACTCCAGGTTCTGAATACGATTCCGAACATCAGTTACCTGCTGATGAACTTCCGCTATTTTCTTCAGTTTCTTCAGTGGTTCCCATTTCCTCACCTCATACCCATGGTAGGCAGACTGGATAAGCACAGCAGCTTCTTCATCTGACAGGGTCTTTTTCTTGAATTTACCTTCATCACCGACTATTTTAGCTGAATCCATCCCTTTCTTCGCTTCAATTTGTTCCTCAGTTGACTTTGTGGAGACCTCTTGAGAATCAATCAAAGGATCAACAAGAAACTGAGTCTGAGACCCATCTCTTAAATCTTTATCCTTGTCTTCACTGGTTTTCCTTTCCACCACCTCAATAACATTCTCCTTTTTGCCTGGCTGCACCTCCTTGTTGCTGTCCTGAGATTTTGAAACTTGAAGTGTCTTATTTTTCAAGCTTGATGCTGCAGTGGAAGTGGAAGAGACATTTGATGTCTCTTTTGAATGTCCTTTGGGAGCCGGAGGACTAGAAGACCGTGACCTGCCATTTCCATTTTTGTTCCTAAACAAAGGATCAACTCTCAAACAAACAGGAGGTAACCTAGATGTCTTTGGGGGGGATGAGGATTGCCTTTTATTAATGGTATTGACACTTCTTCCTCTGCTTTGAGTGTCCTCAGAACTGTCATCCTTATGCAATTCCATTTGCTTCACTGGAATGCTTTTTGGATTAGCACCTTTCTCCCCCATTGACACCTCAGAATCAGCCTGACTCTCAGAATTCTTTTCATTTTCTGTAGGTTCATTTGTGAAATCATGGCTTTGAGGAGGATTTAATGGAATGAACTTGAAAGTATAAGGTGTCTCTTTGTCTTTGGCTGTTTCTGGGGTATGTCCCATCTCCCTGTTGTCCTTCTTTCCAGTCTCCCCCTTCTTATCATAAGAAGAAGGCATCCAGATAATTGGAAATGGGAATTGCGTCCTCTTGTCCTCATTTTGCTGATTTTGATTTCTCTTTTCATCAGCACCCTGCAGCAAAGATCCAATGTCAAGAGGGAACCATCCATTAGATTCCAAACTCTCATGAGGCTTCATTGTAGTTGCAAGTGGAGCCTGAACCTGATCAGTCTCCGATTCGAAAGGCTTTCTATGCTCTTTGCCTTTCATGTACTCTGGTGGAATCCACACAAATGGATAGGGGTAATTCTTCTCTTGAATTGGCTCTAAAGATTCACTTCCTTTCATTTCAAAATCCTCCGGCACCTGCTCCTCAATCTTCACACTTTTATCTTCCTTCTGGCTGTGCACCGCGTGATTAGGACACGCACAACAATTATAGTTTCCGGGCATATACTGCTCCATCGAGTAGTGTGGTGGGGGTATATAATGAACAGGATAGGCTTCGTGATATGCAGGATGAGGATGACCCCCACAACAAGGCATTGGTGAAGGTGGTGGAAAATGAGGATAAGGAGGTCTAAAACTATAATAACCAGTGAAGCTGTTATGATTGCAGCAGGAATGCCATGGCATCGAATTACTGCCATAGTTGCCACCATAAGGCCAAGGCCTACATTCATATGCAAGGTGAGGATTGGCTGCATCACTCTTCATAACTTCCATGCCAGGATGATGAAATTGAGTGAAATTCATTTGGTTGCTCTGGTGGGGGTATGAGTCCATGTATTTGTAAATAGGAATCATTTTTTCCCAACCTTTATCAAGGAGTTTATAACCAAAACTAAAACGCAAACTCTGATCAACAAAACAAGGAGAAATTAGCCCCCAGAACTACATGAAACTAACTGAAAAGGAAATCAACTAAGAAAAAAAATAAATAAATAAGCAGTAAACAAAATCACATCAACTTAATAATAACCATATATGGTACATTGTATACAAAAATTTCAACAAATGGAGGATATTTATGACAAAAGTAGCTGTCTAATTTCTATGCCAAAAAACAGAAAAACAACGTTACAATTTACAAAGCACTGGCAGTATATGCTTGTATAAGAGAAATCCAAGTCCAGATTACTTATACTCTTCCTTCTTCTTTCTTTTTCTTTTTTTTTTCATCTAAGGTAGAAATCCTACTCTAAAAACACATTATATATCCTCTTCCAGAACACAAGAAAATGGTAAAAATCTCTGAATTTTGACCCCCCAAAAAATTTTCAAAACGGATGGTCCCTAACAACTCTTTCGCAGCAATTCAAGTCGTCACTGTTCTTTTAAATAAATAAATAAAAAAAAAAGCCTCTTAATTTTTATTAAACGCTGCTGCAATTAGCACTAGTATAGAGAACATAACACATAACATAACAGTACTAAACTAAGCTTAATTCGATTGCTACATTTTCATACCGACCAAGCATAGAGATTCGAATGTAGGGAAGGAATAGAAATTCAGACTTCCAAACCCAATTCCCAGCTTCGTCCTTTCCTTTCCTTTCCTACATAGGCTACATACATTACTTCAATAAAATAAACAGAGCATCTTAACGTCCGCTATCCCATTATATCTTGCATTCTTGCTCTTATTATAAGCAAAGCAACAAAAACAACCAATAAAGAGAGGAGAAAACAAGCACTTACAGTTACAATTTATTTCCCCGACTGAAAAAAGAAACGAATTCCACCCAAACGGTTCCACACAATCCGAATGACTAAAGTTATCGACACGAATCAGTCCACCAACCCAGAAAATTGCTAAATTCTTGTGCTTTCTCTCTTTCTCACTCTCTTATACGTGCTTCGAGTTTTTTTCTCTGAGATCACAATGTGTCAGATAATTAGCCTTATATAATACATAGTATTTTAGAGAAAAAAAAAAAAGTATTTTCTCTTCGAGATCTTTCGCGCGTCTCCTTCAGTTGAACTGTCTAGAATTGTCAGGCCACGTGTAAGTTGCTTTGCTCCTCCACGTGTATGGAACTAGAGGGTTCTTTTGTGTTGGGTCCACGGATGGAGTTCTGAATACTCTGCGGTTGTTTATATCGTAAATTTAGGAAAATGTCATTGTTTCTTAAAATAAAATATAGTTGGGAGTACATCTCTGTGATTCGGGAATGGTCCCGAATGTGCAAGGGATGTAGAAAGAGTTGGTTGGAGGGAAGTTCGACTTTGCATGTTTAGGGTAGAATTGAACATTCGGAAATCAAAGTTGACTCTCTGTCTAGATATTTCTCGTCTTATGTAGTGGTTTTCAATTTCAATTTCTTCCACAATTTTCCTATCCAATTAGGTTAAAAATAAATATTCCCAATGAAATCTTGCCACATCACGATTTAGTATAAGTCTATCATGGGCCGAGCAGTCCAAGAATACAATAGCTCGTGAGGGATAATTCTTCGTTACCCACATTTTTTTTTTTTCGTTTTTTATTTGTGGGTAACATAATCTAAAATTTTAAGTTTTCACCGATTTATTTTAAGTGTTTTAATCGTGAGCGTGCATTTAGGATTAAAACCTGTTACCGTGTATTCCAGATATTTATTTTCTTTTTTAATTCAAACCTCACAGTTGAGTGGATCGTTCTCTAGCTTTCTCTCTCAATCTCAATCACCCCCTATCGATTACTCCCTGTTTTCCATCCCGTCGTCAAGTGCAGCCACGCCGACGCAGCCGGATCTACTTTGTCATGGTTTTCATCAAGGGCGGAGAGTTGTTCACCAAGGTCACTAAGGGCCGCTTCACCGAAGATCTCAGTCACAAGTACTTCCAGCAGCGATACTGCAATTCTCGTGGTCCTTCCACCGACCAGCCCTTCTCTTTTCAACAATAATCTAACCCGCAAAGATCCTATGCAGAGAAATGTCCAATGTGTATTCCTATTTCTTTAGTTTTTTTTTTTTTTTTTTATGAATCAGCATGAATTTTATTAAAGAAAACAAAGATGTTAAACAGGGCCCCAAATGGCTCTAAGCAAAGGACCCCTCTGCAAACCAAGAAACTACAATACAGTAGCACCTAAACACCTAGCATTGGGTTCCACCAGCCTAAAACAATTAAAAACTCTGTTACAAATGAAAAACTCCAACCAAGCAGTAGCTTAGTGGTGAATTGGCTTCCTAATTATGTCTTTTACTTAGAACAATTAAATTAACCCCCCATTTACAACACAAAATCCTATTAAGAACCGAATCATGAGCTTTGCTGAAGCTCTCTAATCGAGCACTTGAGATCCTTTCTAACATCTTTGACAATTTGTTCTTCAGTCCTTATTTGTCTTTAGTGCATGATAGCATTTCTTTGTTTCCAAATGTGATACATAGCAGCCCACCAAGCTAGCTTACAAGTTACAAAGAGTCACTCTAAAACTACTACCTTTGAGATTATTGGTACCCATTCAACTAGTTTCAACCATCACCAGTCTATATCTGATATTAAATCGACTCATGATATTCTTCCAGATTCGTTTGGTGAAGGAGCAAAGAAAAAAGAGATGGTCTCATTTTATACATAAGTATTACACAAAACAGCAGGAGCAAAGAAAAAAGAGATCTCGATTTTCTACATAAGTATTACACAAAACACATTTACTATCTCCATTAAAACCCCATTGTATCATCCTTTCCTTAGTTGGAAGCTTATTTTTCATTGCTAACCACCCAATGAAAGAGTGCCTGGGAATGGTATGATCAAACCATAGTAGTCTCCACCAAGATACAACCTGTCCCTTCATTCTGATTTCCTCCCAAGTATTTGCACAACTAAATTTAGGTGAAGATGCCCATAAAACTCTATCTGCATCCCTCAATTGAATAAGGCTGAGATTGCTTTGAAATCAACAAGTTGTTCAAATCTGACAGCCTGCCACACCCACTGCTTCTCTAGAGGACACATGCAACTTTTGATTCAAGGTGACTAGCGGCATCACATACGACCCTATAACCATATTTTTGGAGTAAAATGTCATTAGGATGTCAGAGGTCATGCCAAAGAAAAATATTTTTCCCATCCCCAACCTCAAAGCTTAGAAAATTCCTAGCTTCTTGACTTAGTTTAAGAAGGTACCTCCATCCCCAAGTGCAATCCTGAGAGATTTTAATTTTTCCGAAGGCAATGCCTTTGAGTGGATAATGTTGCACCCAAGCGGGTATAGGGAATCAGCTTGTGTAAAAAGATTCCAAATTAGCTTCATAATTGCTGCTTTGTTCCAATCCTCCATTCGTTTCAATCCAAGGCCTCATTCTTTCTTTGAAAGACAGACTTTCTTCCCTGCAACTCTTATCCCACCTCTGCCATCTCCTCTTCCTTTCCACAGAAATTGGTTGGAAGTGTGTTCTATGGTAGCAATGACCATCTTAGGGAGAATAAAGATGCTTTACCAAAATCTTTGAATGTTGTAAAGGATAGATTGCAGTAATTGGAGCCTACTAGCAAAGGATAGTCTCCTAGAAGACCATGCATTGATCCTAGCCAAGATTTATCTAGCATAGGCGAGCAATCCTTAAGACTCAGCTTGGCCGATATAAGAGGCATTTCAAGTAATTTGACAGGAAGTTTACCCTCTTTTAATTAGAGGATCTCCAATATATCTTGCTTCAAAGAATTTTATATAGCAGCACAAAACACCTCGCTTTTGCTTAGTTTGAGGCCTCTATATAATCGCGAACTCATATAATAGATTTTAACAATTTATATTTGTAATTTTTTTCTTTTGAAGCTTTAATTATTTTATTGGTTGAGTTAGTGAAACTTTCGTTTAATGAAAAGAAAAACATCAAGAAAAAAATGTACGGTTTAATAATTTTACAGTCAAGTTTTGCAACTGGGACTCTTCATAAAGAACATGTTCAACAATGATAACAACCAAGTTATGATATGAGAAAAGAGAAAAGAGAAAGAAACAATGATGAACTTTTCATGTTGATCATACTTATAGATCGAAGGAACAAAGAAAAGAGAAAGACCACAAGATAGTGTATCACAAGTTTCTTTGAGTACAGTGACCATATGCATTTCTGAAAATTAATTTCATTCTCTAGTGTATCATGTTTTAAGTCTTTCATAAATAAATAAATAAAAATAAAAATAAAAAAAGCCTTTAAGATTTTCATTAATTAAAAAAAAAATCCCAAGATTTTGTCTCATTCTCAACTGTTTAGACGTCACATTGTTCAAAGAATTTCTCCCAAATTGACCAATTAGTGTGCACATTTGATTACTTCTTCATTAAGATAGGAGCTACCGAAAATATTAAAAATTTAATATACACTTTTTCAAGAGAATCAAGAACATATCCTTAAGGTTGACAATTCATATGTATATTTTTTCTTACTAAATAACCCCGAATTACTAAGCAAATTGGATGTATAATATGAAAAAAAAATAATAATAATAATATTTTGAGGGGGGCTAAGTGTCATTTTCGAAAATGAGATAGAGTTTTGGGCATTTCCTCAAACTTCAACGAAGTCGGTGTAATTTACACTATACAAATAAAATAACAACTCTAATTAACACCCTTTATGCCAAGTGTAAAATATAAAAGCATCACAAATGAGACACTTCATCAAGAACATGTTCAACAATGATAACAACCAAGGAAAAATATGATGATGAACTTTTCATGTTCATCTTAACTATAGATCAGAGGAAAAAAAAAAGATCCAAGTTAATATATCACATGTTTCTTTGAATACAGTGACTATAAGCATCTCTGAAATTAATGTCATTCTCTAGTGTAGCATGCTTTAAGTCTTTCATCCAAAAAAAATCTTTAATGGTGTGTTTGAAAGTTTGGAGGGGGAGGAGAATGGAGGGTAAGGGGGGAAGGAGGTTTCCCCTTGTTTGGATGTTTCAAAAATTAAGAAGAGGGGAGGCAAATGGATATCTCTCCCCCTTTTTTTTTTTCATATTGTAGAGAGAGGAGAGAGGAATGACATGATCATATAAATTCACTATTAGTCTATTATGGTCATCTTTTACTAATATCAAAAAATAAGTATAAATTGACATTATAAGGATAAACTTGACAATTTAATGAATTTATATCTTTTAGAATAATTGAAACCACTCCCCTCCCCTCCCCCTCCAAATGACCCCAATTTGGTGGAATTAAAAATGAGAGGTTTGGAAGGGTATCTTACCCTTCTATCCCCTCCCATTTAAAAAAACTCTCAAATAAGGTTCATTAAACTTCCCCTCTCTCCTTCCCTCTACTCCCCCCTCATTCTACCTTCATCCAAACATAGCATAAAGATATTCATTAATAAAAAATAAAATAAAAAGTCTTTAAGATTTTCAACCGTTAAAAAAAAAAATCCCAAGATTTTGTCTTTTTCTCCACAGTTTAGAGGTCACATTGTTCAAATAATTTCACCTTGCCAAATTGACACCCCAATTTGACCAATCAATATGCGCATTTCATAACTTCTTCATTAAGATAGGAGCTACTGAAAAGATTAAAAGATTAATATCCACTTTTTCAAGAGAATCAAAACATATCCTTAAGGTTGACAATTCATATATATATATATATTTATACAATATATATATTATATTTAATTTTCTTACAAAATAACCTCAAAATAATGCTTACTAACCAAATTGGATGTATAATAATAAAATAAATAATAATAATAATAATAATAATAATAATAATTTAAGGGGGCTAAGTGTCATTTTCAAACACAGGATGAGGTTTCTGGAATTTCCCCAAAACTCCTGGAAGTTGGTGTAATTTACACTATAAAATAAAATAACAACTCTAAGTAACACCTTTTATGAGATAAGGATCTTCTCCATTTCACTTTGAAATGGAGAGTCTCCATTTTATGGCTAGGATTCATTTTAAATAAATGAAGGGATAGGATGTACCAGCTCATTAAAATACAATAATTAATGCTAAAAAAGATTAAACGGAGACTCTCAATTTATTTAAAATGAATCCCAACCATAAAATGTAGACTCTCAATTTCAAAGTGAAATAGAGAGGATCTTTATTCCCTTTTATGCCAAGTGTAAAATATAAAAACATGCTTATAATAATGTACTCATTTTGCATTTCCCATATCTAAAAGTTTGTAACAGTTTCAAAGTACTTTTATAAATTATTGTAATTGGAATAATGCTCTAAACACTAAAGAGCTTTTCGATTACAAAACTCAACAGCACAAACTCAGCAATTTTTCGGTAAATAATATTATTTGTCAAAATAGTAACATTGAAATTTATTTTGGGAAATAGCCTTTTTTGAGTCTTATCTTGATCTTGAAAAGGCGAGTTCACACTAAACTTGTCTCTTAAGAGACGAGTTCTATGTTTCATTGAAAGTTTTATTTTTTTAGTGAGAGAGATTCTACAAATGTTATTTCCCCAAATACTCTTAAAACAATCATAATTAACAAAATAATTTTTTAAATTATATTATTAAGCAAAAAATAAAAACTAGACTTTCAATTATAACCCTAAACATGTTTAATTAAAAAGAACTCTTAAATTAATTAAAATGAAAGCGATCTAGCAGCCAATGTATACATTTTTGGCTAGTAAAATGTGGAAAATAAGATGTACTAATTTAATTTTCATCCAACAAATATATCCCGAAAAATAAACAATCCGATTTTCATTCCAAACGCATTTTTTGGTCTGTTGTAACGTATTTGACATGCATCCCACAAAGACTCGACTAAAAAATACAAAGAAAGACCAAGACTTTTTAGAAACCTTCCAGAGCTGCCCAGAGTCCAAGTCCTGTCACTATGTCAGTTGCTAATAGTCAAATTGTGTTCATTTATTTCTTTTGAAACGTGGCCACTCGCCAGAGTTGTTTAGACTTCTTCAACATGGTATTAGAAAATTGAATGTAGTTCATATTATCTCCTGCCTCCATAGAAGTTCACGGTGAAGTAAAGTACACGGTATAGTCTTAGCAATTCATTGCCGATATTGACAGACAACGACAAATCATGATTCTGCTGGCGATCCCAAAATTCAATTGCCGTAAGGATCCTTAATTTTGAAGAAATTTCGTGAGAAGGATTGCAATAGTTATAATATTGATGTCTCCACCATTAATTACTATAAATAATAATCAACATAGAATAGTCCCTCCAATTCTCTGCAAAAGATAATCTTTCATATGCCTATTTTGATGTCCCTCCAATTAATTATCTGGCAACCAGAAGTAAAGTTGGCAAAACACAATAATGGATCTTACTTGTGTGCGTTTTGCTCATCACAGTGGGCACATGCCCACCCTCAAATTAAAAAAAAAATTATTATATCAAAATTAGGTATATGTATATAAAATATATATATAGATTTTATGGAGTGCTCACCCTTAATTTCGTTTAAAAAAAAAAAAAAAAAATTCTATGTATATAAATATATCTAAATTACTAAACAACAAAAACCCCAAATAAAAAATAAAAATCCAAAAAGTGCCCATCCTCAATTAAATTCCTGGCTCCGCCACAATTCAAACATTTGGTATAAAATAACTTCTTTTTTCTTTTGTAGTTTTATTGATAAGTTATACATGCATTCTATGAGTTTTGAACTTAGAAACTCATCCTCCATCATATTCATACAAGGGGTGGAAGCCCTATTTGAACTAGAAATTTCTTTCTTTTGACTGCATAAAACCTGAATAATAGGAACACAAAATATCCATTTAGAATGACAGTACGAAATGCAAGATTCTCAAGATTCTAACTCTAAAAATATTAGCAATAGAACCAGACCTTCACATTGTTGCCCTTCCCAATCAAAATTCCAGTTTGAGCAAATAAAGGTGGGGCCTTTACTCTAATGGGTGAAATGAGCACTATACAACGATTCCATAAAGGAAGTTTTACCCTTTTAAGCAGCTGTGACTCTACAAATAAAATAAATCATTATACTCAAAATACATTGACAAACATCACACCAAATTTTATAAGCATTAATTAACAAAATAAATAAATAACTTAAACATTGCAACGTGATGATATACCCATATAAAAACTATATGATATGATAAGCTAACTAACTTGTCATGTGTGTATCAATAAAAAAAACATAGTATATCCGAAGTGGGTATCTTATGGTTCGGTTTGGAATGAAATCGTGGATAGAATTCAATCGAATTTGGTTAGTGGAATTAAGTTCAGTGTGATTTATAAGTGAAAGAAGTGTACATGTCAGTTTCGAATTAATTTGGCTAGAGTTTTCCATAAATGCATGTACTTGATCACAATCACTAATCGAGACGGACCTGAAAAAGCTCCTGCTTACGTAGAATACTTTAAAGGAAAAATATATTATGAGGTATCCAATTTAATCTAATCTAAAACTTGGAATCATTAAAGATTTTTTCCTCTCTTACCAAACTTGTAGGGTGTTGGGGCCACAATAAGAAAATTAATCAAGATTTTAACCATCTCCAAAAAAAATATTCTTCTTAAAATTATCAATCCATAATATCAATCACTTGCAAGGAAAAAAAAAAAAAAAACTATTTTCTTTAAGAATTACAGAACCAACTCTAAATAAGTTCACTATAATAAAATCAATTACAATATTTCTTAAATTTATGCCAAATTAGAGAACTCTACTAAATACAATAATATATTCTCAAGAATATATATATTCACCTGAGATTTTCACTTACTAATGCAAAAGAGAGAAGAGATTAGAGAGAGAGAGAGACCTCAAGAAGGATTGCAATACTTGCTTGATTAATTTACAATTGATACAATAGCTTTTATACAAGCTATAAACAGAGGCTTCAACAAGAAGCTAAACTAGTAACTAACTCCACTTCCTATAACTAACTCCACTACGTAAAACAACCAATAAAAGGGATAGACTTGTATAAAAGAAAATAACAGATTATGTCCATACTGAACTACATGTAGTATAGTGAACACTATAATAGACTGCATCTTAACTACATGTCGTGTAGGTATCTTCTTCAATCATTCAAATAGCATCAGCAGCTCAATTAATACAATTCCATTCTTCTACCATCTTTAATACTCCCCCTCAAGATGGAGCATAGATATTATGAACTCCTATCTTGTCAACTAGATATTGGAATTGTTGAGAACCCAAAGCTTTTGTCATGAGGTCTGTTAGCTGGTTCTGAGATTTGACATGTAATGTTATGATCAGGCCATGCTATATCTTTTCTCAAATGAGATGGCAGTCAAGCTCAATGTGCTTTGTTTTTTCATGGAATACAAGGTTGGTTGATATGTGCAAGGCTGCTTGACTATCACTAAACAGTAATGCTTCTTGAGAATATATCAACTTGTAAGTCCTTGAGTAAAGGAATTAGCCACATTAACTCACAAACAGAAGCTGCCATAGCTCTGTACTCTTGCCTCAGCAGATGCTCTTGACATTGTGTATTGTTTCTTGGACTTCCAAGAAATCAAAGAGTTGCCAAGAAAGGTGCAGTAACCTGTGACTGACCTTCTAGTATCAGGACAGCTAGCCCAGTCTAAATCTGAGAACCCTTTAAGTTGGAAATCACTTGAGCAAGGAAAAAATAAACCTTGTCCAGGAGTCGTGTTGATGTATTTGATAACTCTGTGTGCAGCACTAAGATGTAAATTTGTTGTCTTAGACATAAACTGACTTAGTTTCTACACACAATAGCTAATATCTGGTCTAGTTACAATCAAGTAAGGAAGTCTGCCAACAAGTCTTCTATAAGTTGTAGGGTTTGAAAGGATAATGCCATCTGAGGCACTGAGTTTGAGATTTTGTTCCATGGGAGTAGTGATTGGTTTTGATCCCAGCATCCCACTGTTAGCTAAGATATCTAAGTCATATTTCCTTTGACATAAGGAAATGCCTTGAGATGATCTTGCCACTTCCAATCCAAGGAAATACTTTAAATTTCCAAGGACTTTCAACTTGAATTCAGCATGCAGGGATTCTTTGAGAACTGTGACAGATTGTGGATCATTAGTTGCTAGCAGAATGTCATCCACATATACAAGCAAGGCTATAAAAGATGTCCTTTATGTTCTGGTGAATAAGGAATAATCAGAGTGAGACTGAATGAAGCCTTGTTTGATAATGGTTGAAGAAAATTTGGCAAACCACTGCCTAGAAGCTTGCTTCAACCCATATATAGATTTCTGTAACTTTCAAACCTGTTGTCTAGACTTAGAATGAGAACAACTCTCCCTCTTGCTGGCAAAACCAGGAGGTAAAGCCATAGAGACTTCCTCATTGAGCTCACCATGAAGGAATGCATTATTAACATCCAATAGAGTAAGGGAACAACCTTTGACAGTTGTAATGGCCAAGAGAACTCTGACTGTAGTGAACTTAGCCACTGGTGAGAAAGTTTATGAGTAATCAAGACCCTTTTGTTGAGTATAACCCTTGGCAACAAGTTTAGCTTTGTATCTTTCAAAAGTCCCATCAGATTTGAGTTTAACCTTTTAAACCCATTTACACCCAATAGCATGTTTACCAACTAGAAGAGTAGTCAAAACCCAAGTGTTATTGGCTTCAAGAGCTTAAAGTTCAGCTTGCATAGCCTTTCTCCATTTAGGAAACTGATTAGCTTGAACAAAAAAAGAGGGTTCTGACAGAGCGGAAAAGGTTAGGGCAAGTGTTTATGGGAGGGAGATAAGTGAGCATATGAAAAAGTAGAGGAAAGAGCATAAGGCATACCTAATTCAATGGAATCATTTGTGGAAAATGGTTGTGTTGGGAGAGCAGAAATAGCCAATTTGCAGTAATAGTCTTGAAGATAACTAGGAGCTTTCGAGATTCGAGTGGAATGTCTCAAAGGAATGGTATCTGCCAAATGAGAGATTTGGGGAAGAAGGAATGGCAGATATAGATGAATTAGAAGGAGATTTTGTAGAAGAAGGTTCAGCAGAAGTGGAGGAAGATGGTTCACTGGAGAACACAGGAAAAAAAATAGGAAAATGAGGAGTGAAAGTAGTGTCTGAAATAGAGGAAGGTACAACAACAATATCTGAATGAGAAAAATCTTAATGGAATGAAGATGGCATAAGAAAAGAATTAGAATAAAAAAAAGAGGTTATAGATTCAAAAGGAAAGATGTGTTCCTGAAAAACAACATCTCTAGAGATGAGTTATTGGTGTGTAGAGAGATCAAGGAGTTTGTATCCTTTGACACCAGAAGGATAACCCAAAAAGATACAACCTTTAGCTCTAGGGTCAAATTTGGTTCTTTGAGAACTGAGGATAGAAGCAAACCAAAAACATCCAATGGTTCTAAGATGAGAAAAATGTGGAACTTTATGAAGAAGTAGTTCATAAGGAGTTTTGCTAGACAAAAGTGGAGTGGGTAGCCTATTGATAAGATAGACTATAGTTTGAACACAATTACCCCAAAATCTAATAGGTAGATTGGATTGAAATGTAGAGCTCCAGCTACATTCAAAATGTGTTGATGTTTCCTCTCAACAACAGAATTTTGTTGAGAAGTCTCAACACAAGAATGTTGTTGAAATTCTTGACCATTATCACTCCTAAGAATTTTGATTTGATGCCCAAATTGAGTTTTAATCATTGTGATGAATGATTCCAATAGTGATCTTGCTTCAGATTTGAGTTTCATCAAATATAACCAAATGGTTCTACTACAATCATCAACAAGAGTAAGAAAATACTTATAGCCCTCAATGGTGGGAACATAATATGGTACCCAAATATCAACTTGCACAAGATCAAAAGGTGAAGAAGAAAGATTATTATTATTATTGGAAAATGGTAGCCTTTTCTGTTTAGCCAAATGACAGATATTACAAACAAAATCTGCATCACTACATTGAGAAACATTAGGCATTACATGAGAAAGGGAAGTCATTCTAGACTTTGAGGGGTGACCTAGTCTACAATGCCAAACATGAAAAGAATCATTAGTAGTTCGAATTGAACTAAGACTATACAAGGCTTTATTGAGGGATGCACATGAAATTGGAGCAGTGGATGCAGAACTAGAATCAAGTGACTGCTATAGAAGATAAAGGCCATTCTATTCTCTACCCAAAACAATCATCTTCCATTGTTGAAGGTCTTGAATGAAACAAAGATTTGGACAGAAAAAACATACAACAATTGGCAGGTAAGGTGAGTTTGGAGACTAAAATCAAATTGAAATCAAAGGATGGAACACGTAGTACATCAATAAGAAGTAATGATGCATTTACTTGAATAGAACCAATATGTGTGACCATGACAGATTGACCATTGACACTCACATTATACACAATTTGCATATTGGTGAAAAATTGAGTAATAGTGACCATATGGTCAGTGGCTCCAATGTCAATGACCCACTCACTAGCAGAAATTATAGGTTTAACAACAAGTTTGCTAGACAATACAGAATAGTCCAAGTTAGGCTTACTAAAAGTTGAGAGACACATGGGTATACCTGCCATATTACTTGGAGAATGAGAGGGTAGATGTTTTACTGAGACCAAAGTAACTGCTTGATGAGTAGGTGTGTTGCAGATGGAAAGGAAGCATGTTGTGCTTGAGTACTCAGTATATTGAGAATCTGCTGGCACTGCATAGCCATGCTTGAAAGATTTTGAGACTTGTCAAAATTCTCCAATGATGCAGAAATGGGGCCTGAGACTTGGTTGGCAACTACCACACTCTTACTCTTCTTTTGGAAACCTAGTGGATAACCATGAAATTTATAGCATTTGTCCACAATATGTCCTTTAAAACCATAATGAGAACATGTAGGCTTATCTCTTCTAGGATACTGTGAATGTCTATTGTCAAATCGAGACAATAAAGCAGTAAATATGTCCTTTAAAACCACAATGAGAACATGTAGGCTTATCTCTTCTAGGATACTGTGACTGTCTATTGTCAAATCGAGACAATAAAGCAGTAAAACAAGCAGTAGAGTATGGAAAGGCAGTAGAACCGGCCAGTAGTAAAGTATGGAAAAGCTTGGTTCATTCCATTATCCATTGTAGAGAGTAAAGCAATGTTCTTTACAATTGGTAATCCAACAGGTAAAGGAAAAATTCCTATCTCTTCTGCTTTTCATGATTTTGCACTAAGGAAAATACTTTATTAATACCAGGCAGTGGCTCCATTAAAAGTATTTCTCCCCTCACAACAGCAAAAGAATCATTCAATCCCATGAGAAAACTATGAACATAATCATAGTGTTGATAGTCTAGCAAAATTCTACTTAAATCACAAATACATTTTGTTCCACATATGCAAGCAAGTATAGGTCTATAAGATAACAATTCATCCCAAAATCCCTTGAGAGTGGTAAAGTAATCACTTACAATTAGGGTTTCTTGTTTGAAAGAGGCAATAGCTTGCTTGAGATGATGCACCCTGGTTCCATTGCTCTGAGTGTACCTTTGCTGCAAGTCATCCCAGACTTCCATGGTTGTGTAAAGGTATAGAACAGTAGAGTGAATTTGTCTAGATAGACAACTTATGATCCATGATAGAACAAGATCATTGCATCTGTTGCCCAAATATCAACCTATGAGGGGAGGTGATTTAGGTTGAGGCAAACTTTTTCTCTTTAATTGCGGAATTAAAAACTATTTTCAATTAGCAAATATTGATTAAACAAATTTAAGAACACAATATAATTGCGATATAGATATGATAGGAAATCAAGCATAAGTATATATAAGCAATTGAATAAGTAAGAGATAGAGATAGAGAAAATCAAACACGATGATTTTTATCGAGGTTCAGGCTTTCTCGCCTACGTCCCCGCCTCAAGAACACTTCTCGAGGATTCCCAAATCCACTATTTGACAATCTTCTTTCGAGTGAAGATTAAACCGTTACAAATCTTCCTTACACGGTGAAGAGTAACCACAATCTTGATTTTCCGGTTAAGAGTAACCACAATCTTGATTTATCAGTCAAAAGTAACCACCAAGTGAAAATCCTTTTCACTCCTTAGGATTTATGCCAAAACCCTAACAAAACACTCACAAGTTTCAACGAAGGATTTGTTGTACAAAATAATGCTCTCTCAAAGAGTAGTAGTACATAATATGCTTACTCTAATAGTATATCAAAGATTTGATCAATGTGGCTCAAAAAGTATTTAGAAGAATTTGATTTTCAATCAAG
>OU015762.1:25339779-25363557 GCA_907173295.1 Fagus sylvatica | reverse complement strand
ATTATTTGCACATTAGATATTAGCTATGGTATGTGTCACGACCCAAATCCGTAATATGATTCGGAGTCGGACCGGCATGCTAATACCAAGCCTGTGCCTGATATTAACACGAACCAACTAAAAGGAGTATAAAAATTTTTCTTCTTTTCTCTCTTCTCTCATCCTGATTCTTTAACTTCTTCTGGAGTTGGGAACTCCCATAATATAATAACGTACTCCTTTGCAAAATAACTGAATATACTAGTCCACCTAAAGGAAGTGATAGTAGTCAGAGCATCTATAACTGTTTATACAAAATACATCAGTATGTGGACATAATAACTCTAATACAGCGGAAGACTATTTAAACCTATACATCACTTCTGTTTTATTTATATAAAAACTCAAAACATCTAAAACTTGTTCTAGATACCACAAACTTGCTCCTCCATGCTGAGACTCTTGGCTGCACCATAGGATGTTCCTGCAATCTGAGCAACCCACTTTGCTCAGGAAGGGAATTGTGACATGAAGATTTAACAGTATGCATGAATGCATGATAAACAGAAATATCTTTGTGGATATGACTTGCGTATAAACAGTTCATGCTAAAATGATTTCATGAGTTTCTTGCACATATATGTTTCATATTGATGAACATAATATCTGATAACTTGTAAGGCATAATATATTTATTGAAATCTAAACATATAGCATGATTCTTTTATATGTAAACTAAACATGTTCCCTTAAACTGTTCTGAAGAGAAAACTTATCTCATACTCTTGCATAATATAGCAAAACTATATGGAACATGTAACTGTACTTTATCTTTAAGACTATGCCCCTCGTGACCTTACTGGTGCCATGTCTACAGGGTATGAAACCCCTCGTGGCCTTCTTGCCAGTCTACAAAGATCCGAAGATCCCCTCGTGGCCTGGGTTGCCATATCTTCAGGGAATACAACCCCTCATGGCCTTACTTGTTGCCGGTCTACAGGGAATAAAACCCCTCGAGGCCTTCTTGCCATGTCTTTAGGGCATACGATCCCCTCGTGGCCTTGGGTTGTCAGTCTACAGGGCATCACACTCAAAACTGTTTTTGGTGTTCTTAAAACATATCATGCTTGTTTATTTTTCAATCTCTCTCTTGCCTTACTAAGCCAAAATCATAGCATATCCACAACTTGTTTCTAAAATCTGTCTTAACTGTACTAACTCAAAACAGTTTCTAAATCAATGCACATTTTCTCTATAAACAAATATCAAACTGAGTTTACTGAAAGCATTGATAAAACATATATAGATATATTCTTAAAACATGGACTATTAAATTTTCATGGCACATTCCCTTACCTCGATCCAGCAGCAGCACAACAGTCTCAAAGCTTGCAGTGGAGTTCTCTACTTTCCTTGTTCAGTCCCTAGACCAAAGGATATTAAAATCCAATGATTAGCAGACATTCTAACTCACAAAAGCACTCATGGCTTCCCTTAACTATCAATTCTATAGGTTTTCTAATCCTTCTCACATCCTTACCCTATTTAGGTTCCTAGGAGTCTCTATATCGCAACCCAAAGGCAACCAAACAAGCAAACGAAGCAATAGTGGCAAAACATCAAAACTAGTTCTATTTACTGCCTAAAACAGAAACCATATTGCTGGACTCAAAATATTTCTTTTCTATACTAGATGGTATAATTAGGACATATAAAAATTCACCCATTTAGTAAACACATTATTTATCATGCATACCAAATTTCAGCTCAATTCACTTGTCCAATTGCAAGAATAAATTCTTCAAAGTCTCACTATTTCGAGTTGCTGTAAATCTGATTACCTACAGGTTAGTCCTCTATACAATTTATTTGACCAACTATAACACCAAATACAACATACTTCAAACAATCACACATTGTTTTAAGGCACTAATGCAGAAACCATAGTTACATGGCTCATAACTTTCTTTATAACATCAAATAGTGAAATCAATGCCTAATAAAATTCACCTATACAATAAACATGCAATTGGACCTGCACATAAAATATCAACTCAAATAAATCATCCAATTGCAAGAATAAATTCGTCAAAGTCTCATTCCTTTAGGTAATAAAGGTTCTGTCCCACTACAGGGCAGACCATTTGAACAGTGAATTTAACTATTCATTCACTATCCAATTTCCTTGATATTTCATATACTTGTTCTATTATATGTCTAGTACATCACATAAAAATTACAGCTCTATTTGAGCTTTATACAAAATTATAAAATTCAACCAAGACAGAAAACTCAAATCTGCCAGCACAGTTTTTAAAGTGACTTTAAATCTGTACCTGCAATTCATTATTTACTAAAATCACATGAGGCTAATTCCATCAAGAACATATACATCCTAGGATTCCAGAAACCTACTCCAATCACTTAAATTCCAAATATTGGATTTATTAAGCAATTTCAAACCAACAAACACAGAATCTGTCAAATTGACAGATTGTACAGTTTTCTTGTAAAATAACAAATAATTATCAAAACTCAATATTTTTCTATGAAATTTCATATACATAAACTAGACATATGATAGATTATCCTAGAGAAAACCGTTTCCTCATATCTATTTTCAAAAATAACAGAATTTCCACGAAATTTTACTGTTCACGCAGACCTGACAGAGCAGTAAATTTCCAGCAACTACCACTTCAAATCCCACATGCATGTCCATAAAAATTCATTTTCCCTAACCCAAAATCATATTTCTACAAACCCATAACCTCAAAGTGTAGAAATCATGAAGATCAACCAACAATTTTAACTATACCCATTTCAAAACATACATGAAAAGCTAAGATTTCACCTAATCTATCACATGCATGAAATTTCTGTTTAAACCCCCAATTAAACTCCATGGAAACCTAGAAAATTTGAGAAATTTACCTTCTAAAGGTTGGGAATATAAGCCCTAACAAGAGCTTATCCTTTTCTTGATGGGGGGAAGCTTGAAGGAGAGCAACTATGGAGGTTTTTCCTCCAAGGAATTTCGGCCAGTAGAAGGAGAGTTTCTCTCTCTTTCTTTCCCTTTCTTTCTTCTTGAAAATAAATGAAATGAAGTGAGTGCAATACATGGCCGGTCAATATAAGAGAAGGATTTGTTATTAGTGCTTGCCATGTGTCAATATGCAATGGGAGGGTAAGTGTAAAGCTTTTCCAAATGGCTAGTTTCTATTGGACTTCAAAACTAGGTATGAAATAACCATTTTACCCCTCTTGTAATCTAGTAACTACCTTGATGCCTTATTATAGTTTAGTTATAATTAAACTATATCCATTTTCATTACTAATGTGTACATAATAATCCAAATTAAATTTACTTACCACATAAATTTATTAAACTTATAATCCTTTATTAGTTTAGAACCAATATAATTAATTAAACTATTAAGTGATGTGGGGCATCACAATATGCTTCTTTTAACATAAGATAAGAGAAAGGAAATTGAGCAATCAATTACCTCCAAATATACCAGCAACTATGTTGGGCCCATTTTTATTTTTGGAAAAAATTCATCCCTATGTTTTAAGGAAATATCTTCATTTTGGTCCTTATGTTTTTATATGTTTCATTTTAGTTTATAAATTTTTGGATAATGTTTCATTTTGATATTTGCCGGCATTGAATGGTAATATGACACACCTAAAGATTAGGTGACCAACAAAATAATAAAAAATACATTTAATTGACATTAAAAATATCCACATCCACATTTTAATGAAAAAAAAAATCCAAATCCAAAAACAAAAACCTTCAGTCCTCAATTTTAAAGGGAAAAAAAGGATTAAAATGAATTTAAAAAAAAATCAATTCCAATTTCTACATCACACACTTCCCTATCCAATTCTAAATTTCTTCAAACAAACGAAAACGAGCTCTCTCTCTGTCTAATGTTCACTAGATGTGGCTTTTTTTAACATCTCAAAGCTTGGTTTGCCGACTGCGTTTTTACCATGTAACTATGTAAATGTAATAAACTCAAAGTATGGATATTGAACCATAAAAAATAAACAAACTTCATTTAAGAGAGATAAAGAGAGAAATCTGTGTCAACTATGACTATATGAGTTATAGATATCCAAGCATCATCACTAGACAGTATATTTAAGGATCAAAGTGAAAATATCCCTAAATATAGGGATGAGAATTGAATTTTTGTCTTTTTCTTAGGGGAGGTTTCGGAAGGGACAAATTTCAGCAAAAAACCAAAACAACTTTGGTTTTCTCAAGCTCTGTATGGCATGCATCAAAATATAGGTTTTTTTTTTAATCATCTCAATATTTTTTTTATTAGAGTGACTTGAACTTAAGTCTTTTATTTTTCGATGACAAAAGGTTTTACCAGTTGAGTTAACTTTAATATATTATAATGATTGTATTAGGCCAAGATGATAATGATTTTTTTTTTTTTTTAAAGATTTGCGAGAGTACTTGAACCCAAGTCTTCAAACTAAGTTCTCTTATTCAATAACAAGAGATTTTACATAGATTATAATGATTGTATTAGGCCAAGACATTAATGAGGGTTTTTTCTTTTTTTTTTAAGATTTTCGAGAGTACTTAAACCTAGGTCTTCAAACTAAGGTCTCTTATTCGATAACAAGAAACTTTACTAGTTGAGATAATTGAAACCCAACTCAATATTGTTAATCAATGAAAAATGTTATAGATGGTTAGTGTAGGCATAGGCATAGTAAACATAACACAATTAACAAGAGACCAATTAATATGTTTTAACTTTACATATTGGGTCGGCAACCCAAAAATAAAGGAACTGATTGGTAGATAAATTTCTGAAATAATTGATTAAAAATCTGTCTTCCTTTTAACATATAAATATTAAAAGTTTTCTTATAGAATGCAAACAAATGAGTTGCCATTTGTATTTCTTCAAACACAATTTTTATAACACGATTGTGATGCCTAATAAAAACAGTGCAATGCTATTTTCAAAATTAGAAGTGTATTTTAAAATATTTTATAATAAATTATCTTATGACCTATTTATAATATTTATTTTATGATTATCAAAACAATATATATAGGAAGTATATTTTAAAATAAATTATCTTATAGTGGGCTTGTATTGACTAACTATTTTAATTTGAGTTAATCGGGCCTTTGGTTCGATGAGTGTGGTTTTGTTTTCAACCCGGCCCATTCCGGATATGAGAAGTTTAGAACCGCACACGCCGACGCCGTATTAGAAATATTCACACCACAAATAAAACAAAGAACGCGAGCCTTCTTCGCACTCACTCATCACTCACTTAATCCCATCCCAAACCAAAATAAAATAAAAAATAAATAATAATTCAAATTCTTTCCGTTTGTTGTCCGATACACTCCGAAATCTCGGCCGGTTCAGCGTGATCGTGGATTTTATTTCTAGGGTTTCAAGTTTCTTGGTTCTCGTGAAAATTCGCTATGTTCACGCCGCAGAGGCAGCCGTGGCAGCCGGTGACGACGATCTCGCCGAGGAGTGCGTCGGCGGCGACGGGTAAGGGAAAGGCGGTGGCTTTCGCTGATCCTCCGGCGCCTCCGCCGTTGGGTTTTCTTAGCAGTGAAGGTGGTGTTCCGGTGGCGGAGGGTGGCGGAGATATGGCGGATTGGAAGAGGTTTAGAGAGGCGGGGCTGTTGGACGAGGCGGCCATGGAAAGAAAGGACCGCGAGGCCCTTCTTCACAAGCTCTCAAAGCTTCAAAACGAGGTTTCTTTCTTTCTTTCTTTTCTTTTAATCTCATTGCAAAGTTAATCTTTTAATGGGTTAAGTTCTGATTAATGGGTATTGTTTGATTTTGTTATTCGGTTTGTATTATTGGGAAATTTAGGGAGTGTGTATGTGAAAGTTTGTGACTTTGGTATGGTTTGTGAATTATTGGGTTGCTTATGTTTTTTGGGTTTTGCATATTGATCACTTCATTGGGTTTTCCTTTCGAAACTATTTCATTTGATTTTGAAAGTGAGATTTATGTTCTATGCTCTTGTGTTTCTTTTGTATATTATGTGATAGACTTTGGAATTCTTGTATCTGATGAACCTTTTTTTTGGGCAGCTTTATGACTATCAGTATAACATGGGGCTTCTCTTGATTGAGAAGAAAGAGTGGGCTTCCAAGTACGAAGAATTGAGGCAAGCGCTAGCGGAAACTCAGGAGATCCTCAAACGAGAACAGTCAGCACATTTAATTGCGTTCTGAAGTGCAAAAGCGAGAGGAGAATTTGAGAAGAGCATTTAGTGCTGCTGAGAAGCAGTGTGTGTTTGATGTATGCTACATTGCTACTACTTTCTATCTTTCCTCATCATTCACGATTCTGTGCCTATTTATGACCTTGATATGCACAATTGTGCTTCAGTACCAAGGCTATAATCTGCTTAATGTGTTCTTGTAAATTACTATATTGATATGTCTTTGTATTTTGTATACAGGTTTGCTTTTTAGATATCATCTTCATCTTTGTTATTATTTTAGAAGATCAGTGGATATAATGTGTGATTCTTAAAATTTATCCATGCCATCTTAATAAGTCTCTGAAACAGAGATCTTTTACATTCTTCGATGCTTGCCTGGCAGAATGAATTTGTTTTTACAGGGTTTATGCTAGAGTTCAATTCTTTTCTGGTTGCTGCAAGCCTGATTCTGTATCATCTTTTAAACAAGTTAATATTTAGATATAGTACAGCCACTATTGATTGCTGTTTTTTATTTTAAAAAAGGAATGTTTGTTAATTTGTTTACTCTGTAGTTTTTTTTTTTCGTTATTATTGGATATGTTTGAGTATATGGAGTGTGGTTTACTATTTTGGAGTTTTGGTAATTGATACCTGGGTCATATGTTTCTTCCATGCAGCTTGAAAAAGCTCTACGCGAAATTCAAGAGGAGCGTGACCAAATCAAATTCACATCTGAGACAAAGTTAGCTAATGCAGATGCTTTGGTTGTTGGAATCGGAGATAAATCTTTGGAGGTAGAAGAAAAGTTGCATGCTGCTGAAGCCAAGCTTGCTGAGGTAAACAGAAAGAGTTCAGAATTGGAGTTAAGATTGCAAGAGGTGGAGGCTCGTGAAAGTATTCTCCAGAGGGAGCGCCTATCCTTAACAACTGAGTATGCTCTATGCACATTGTTCTTATTCTCTATGTTAATGACCATATAGACACATCACACAAATACACACAGCAGCACAACAACCCATTTTGTGCGTATGACTCACTTGAATTAGTGTTTTGCATTAAACTTACATGTATTTCTATTGCACTTAGGCAAGAGGCACATAAGGCAATTTTTTATAAACAAAGAGAAGACTTACAAGAGTGGGAGAGGAAACTGCAGGAAGGAGAGGGGAGGCTATGCAAGAGTAGGGGAATCCTTAATGAGAGAGAGGAGAAGGCAAATGAAATAGAAGCAACTATTAAGCAGAAAGAGAGGGGCCTTGAAGAGGCCCAAAAGAATATCGACTTATCCAAATCAATGTTACAAGAGAAGGAAGATGATATCAACGAAAGACTGGCAGACGTAGTTTTGAAGGAAAAAGTGAGTCTCTTGTTCGTTTGAGCTGTTTTAATAAGATAAATTCCTCATTGGGTTTATTCATAATTCCTCTGTTTTGTTGATTTGGTTGCAGAAAGCTGACTCTCTAAGAAGCTCCTTTGAGATGAAGGAGAAGGAATTACTTGCATTGGAAGAAAAGCTTGATGCTAGAGAAAGAGTGAGTTCCAATAACCCCTTGTCCCCCCTTTATCGCTTAGTAAAAAATTTGACTCATAATTGGTATTTTACAATGTGTTTTTTTTTATTTATTTTATATATGTATATATATATACATATTATGTATAAAGGGACATCTTTTGGAATGTGTTATCCTCTGTAGAATAAATATGTTTTGAAGTTTTGGTACTTCTGAAGTCTAGTAAATATGACTACTTCTGCAATAGCCTCTCTCTCTCTCTCTCCCTCTCAATTTAGCTGGCCATTTGGGGGATGACAGATGAGGCCCTTGGAGCTTAAATATTTTGGACGTTTAGGCCATATTGTGGTGTAGGGTGGCATGGTATGTGCATCTGGATTTGTGCTTGGACTATTTTAATGGGATCAGGATCCTCTAGAGTTCTTAGGGTACTCTACC
This sequence comes from Fagus sylvatica, assembly GCA_907173295.1. Lineage (NCBI taxonomy): Eukaryota > Viridiplantae > Streptophyta > Magnoliopsida > Fagales > Fagaceae > Fagus > Fagus sylvatica. The sequence goes on along the minus strand of OU015762.1, from coordinate 25,355,407 downwards.
ACATAGAGTTCTCTAAATCCTAACCTTTCTTTTTATAATAAATGGTTCAGATTATGCCACGTCATCATTCCACTAACAAAATCCTTAAAATATTGGTTTTTACTTTTTATCACTTAATGTGTTAACACTTATCCATTAACATCAATATTTTAGTGATTTTGTTAGTGGAAAGATGACGTAGTATAATCTGAACCATTTATTATAAAAAGAAAGGTTAAGATTTAGAGAACTTTATGTGGTAGAGTACCCTAGGAACTCTAGAGGATCTTGATTCATTTTAATGGGATAGAATGTCACAAAATCAATGAGAACTCATATCATGATAGCCGTACAATATTTTCTATCATTAGATATACCGGAATTGTTATGGAAATGATTATAAATGACCTAATAATGTCATTTCTAAGGATGGGATACATATCTGCACATGATTCGATGGTAATGCTTCAACTTGTGATATGGAAAAGATCAAACTTTGCATGTATTATTTGTTATGTAATATTATATAATAAAGGGTTTTGCTTTAAGCATATATATTTAGGTGTATTTAATGCTCATTTAGTTAATGTTTTTAAGGGACAAACAAAAAGACACAACAAATTTATGCATGCAAACTAATAAATTATTGATACGTTTCTTTTCAAAAAATGTGTAACATTAATTTATGATTGTATACTTATGATTCCTTATCTTATGCTTTTAAGGGATTACAAATCTTTTATCCTATTTTTTGAAATTCCATTTTATACTCTATTAACCACAATTTGCCGTGTGTATGATTTTTTTCCATTTTAAACTTTAGTCATTTTATAAGGAAAGTGAAAAGAATATATGACAACTTGTGATTATTAAAGTATATAGTGAAACACAAAAAGTAGGATATAAATTTTTTATCCCCCTTGAGATATTTGTTAGCCGGATATCGTCCCTTTTTATGTTATGTGTGTATAATACTTTTAACAGTAATTTTAGGTGACATAGAATTATTTCCTCCATTTACTTCTTAAGAAAAGTGTCCTCATGCCTTCTTCTCACAATTGTTAAACCAATCTACCTAACGACAAACCCAAATTCTTGCTATTTTCATAATTGGAACGGCCACTTCAATAGGTTATAAATTTAGGTGTCTTAGTTTTCCTTGCTAAACAGCATTCAATACTACCTTTGTTATCATTGATTAGAATAAAAAAATAAGAATCTGATCACTTCAATGATTGACCGGATTTGCATTGTACACAGGGTTGATTTCGGATCCAACAAAACAACATAATATCAAATGCTTCTTTCTAATTTCGGTTTTGTTTTTGTTTTTGTGTTCTCCCTCTACTTAATCACATACGTGTCATTTTAAGAAATTTTCATCCCTAATTTTAAAATTGTAGTCCCATTTGGATACGAACAGCAAAGATAAAAAAATAAAATAAAAACTAGTGCACCAAGACATGATTCACTATGCCACAACCAAGTCATCCACACCATCTATAAATAACCAAAGTGAATTTGCTAATTCTCATAAATAGATACAAATCGACAAATTTATTACAAAGCAGTGAATAGACGATGAATGTAAAGTGTGGATATGTCCTTCACCTCAGGTCCTCAGTACAAGAAAAGAAAAAGACATAAGGACAATAACAATAATAAACTTAAGTACTATATCACTTTTTAACAAATTGGATAGTTATCGCCCATCATCAAGTCCAGATATGATGACTTGGTGATTTATGTTGTCGTAACATGTAGAATCGCTATTAGCACCACCAAAACAAGCATCATACGGTTTACCGAGCAAGTTCTTAGTCTCTTCTGAACCCATATTGCCTTTCATCCATGAATGCGTCTCCATTGCTTTCAAGCCCTCTAGTTCCATTGCGACTTCCTTCATAGTAGGCCTCTCATCTCCCTTCAATCCTAAGCATCTCTTCGTTAACATTGCAATTTCCTTAAGTTGCTCAGCATTTCCCTCATTCAACACTTGTTGGTCTATAATTTCAAACAAATGGTTCTCATTCATTGATGAGACGAAATACATGGCTAAGTTTCTCTCTTCTTCAGGTCTGTCAAAAGAAAGTGCCTTCTTTCCAGTTAGTAACTCTGCAAGGAGAACTCCAAAGCTATAAACATCACTCTTTTCAGTCAATTGGCTTGAATGAAAGTATTCTGGATCCAAGTATCCAAGCGTCCCTTGCACCAATGTGGTTAATTGACTTTGATCCAAAGGAATTAGCCTTGAAGCTCCAAAATCAGATACCTTAGCTGTGTACTTATCATCTAAGAGTATGTTTGTACTCTTGATATCTCTATGAATGATTGGAGTGGAAGCAGCAAAATGCAAATAAGAAACTGCTCCTGCAGTTTCTACTGCTATTTGCAAACGTGATGGCCATGGAAGCATGGAGGTATGGCTTGCGTTGTGTATATGTTCAAAGAGGGTACCATTAGTAACAAATTCATACACTAACAGAGGAACTTGAGTCTCCAAGCAACATCCCAACAATTTTACCACATTTCTATGGTTCACTTGAGAGAGAACACTCACTTCATTAATGAATTGTTCAACTTGGCTCTGATCTAGTATTTTGGACTTCTTAATGGCAACTATTCTGTTATCAGGTAATATCCTTTGTATACAGTTCCTTGGCCTCCTTGGCCGATGATTCTATTTTCATGATAATTGTAAGTTGCCTTCTTGAGTTCTTCTGTTGTAAATATTTGAGTTGTTTCAACAGATCTGTTGTGTCTGGAAAGTTGTTGTTGTAGTAGAAAACCACCATTTTGTTCAAAAAACTTTTCTTTGAGTTTCATGAGCTTCCTTTTCCTAAATCCCCAATATAGCCAAGAAATGCACAAAAGTAGCACCAAGAGGCTAACACTAACACCTACACATTTAAAGAAGTGAAGCTTCACTATCGATGAACTAAAAAACTGACAAGGTCATTTTGAATAAGATGAAATAGAAATAAACATACGATTAACGGAGCCTTCAAAATATTGCATTTTATTTGCATCTTGCATCCCATACAACACTCTTATATAATAAATATGCAGAAATAAAATACGATCAAGTGAGCCTTCAACAATGGCGTAACCACATTCACCCTTGGTTGGGCTATAGCCCAATCAAGGTTTTTTTTTTTTTTGCAGTTAGCCCACCCTAAAATTTTTTTCTGCCTCCGCCCCTGGCCTTCAAAATATTGGCTTTTATTTGCATTTTGCATCCCATGCATCACGAGTGATTATTTAGTAGTCTAGGACTACAAATAAATACGTAGTCCCCATCTCATATGAATAGTGGGTCCCACTAATTAAACTCATGGTAGGACCCACCACTCTCTGATCAGAGGGGAGGACTACGCATTTATTTGTAATCCGGGACTAATGAATAATTTTTCATACATCACTCTTATATAATAAATATGCAGATTTTATGTAACATCAGTACCTCAATTGGTACTTTGGTATTAAAGTTTTAACCATAACCTTATCTAAAATTTCTTAGAACTTTGATATTCAAGTTTTACTTAGAATAAACTACGTCAATTATTTTTATATACTTAGTCCCTCTATTGGTATATTTTGATATTAAAATGATTAAATGAATTAATTAAATGAGAATAAGTGGGAGTTTTATGTAGTTAAGTGAATAGTTGGTGTTTTAATAAAAAAATAAATCCCATATTAATAGGGAGAGAGAGTCCTTATTAATTTATAAGTGTTTGAAGTTATTGAGCTTAAATGTCTTAGTATAATACTGGAGAAATGGGTCTAATTCACACACACGGTAGAACTTGAAGAGATAGAGATATGAAAATTCAATTTGGATCGTCCCATTCTCAATACACCTTTTTATTGAGAAATAATAAGATTTATTAATACTTTTAATTGTAATTTCAATAAATTGTCGAGCTAATTTTTTCCAATGTATTTAGATACAGCTTTTTAAACCCTCACTTTATTTTTCCTAGATACATTTTATTAAAACCTTACTTATTAAAATATGTACCATTTTTAAAAGGTTAAAATATTTGTTGTCCTAAAGTTTGCATGAAGTTCGTTTTTCATCCTTAAATTTCAAAAAGTTCTTTTTCTTGTCTACAAACTATTGAAAACGTTACACTTTCTTTTTAAAGAGTTTTTCCAATAGTTTAGTGGCAAAATAGGGACGAAAAATGATTTTTTATTTTATTTTAAGGATATAAAGTGTAACATTTTCAATAATTTAATGATGAAAAAAGAACACAATTTGTAAGACTCAATTATTTTTAAGATAATTATGGTAGAATGTTAAAATGATGTAAAATAAATAATAAAACTATGGTTAAATTTATAGAAAGTTTTGTGCGAATAATATTTTTGGTAAATTATATATACCAACATATTTTAAGGTTTATTGGAACGACACTCTTTCCCATAGAGGTTTCTATAAAAACAACATATTAGTCCATGTCTTCACATTGTTACTTCAATAAAAGAATATTCTACTTTTTGAAAAAGATGATTCTTACACATGTGTAGAAATCTCAAACAAGGGAGGAAGTGTCATTTCGTCAATAGTTTAGGTTAGGTTTTTTTTTTGTTTTTTTTTTTTTGGATAAGTAAAAAAATGAACTTATCCAATGCATTTGTAAAAACCTCAAGTAGATAGTATCATTTTTGTTTTTACTAATGTGAGTGTCTAGCTCTTTGAGAGCCTGATTATTCCTTCAGGTGTGTGTAGCCCTCCCAACCCACACATACCATGTAATTACAATGAGAAATCTATTGGGAGTGACCCTCTAAGATACTTATTGGGATGTTTGAACTCACGATCTCATTGATCTCATGATTCATTGGGATTATTAGGAAGTGTCATTTATACAAAAGCTTGGGAGAGGGAGTATCATTTGAATAAAGTTGAAAGGAGAGCATAGTTTACCCTTCTTCTTTTTTAAATCTTTTTTTAAAAAGCTTTCACAATAAAGCTTCAAGCAAAACTATGTTAACAATCTTAAAGTACTCTAATAGAAAGCAACGTATCAATGTTTCTCACCTAGCGCAACTCTAAAAATCAAGGTACTGGGTTTGCGTCTACAGCCCGTTCCATCGCTTTTGCCATCACCTTCATATCCTGGCTCACAAGAGCACTCATAAGTACCATTATAATTGGTGCATTTTTGGGCGCAGAGAGAGAGAGTTGCATTTTGGCACTCATCGATATCTATGAAAAAAAAAAAAACCATCCGGATTAAAAGTCAGCAATCCAAATTAAGTAACATAAAAGTCAGAAATGAGAAAACAATGACCATATAAAATATATTGCAAAAAAGGATATGGTAACCTTGGCAGCCATCTGGAAGGTAAGGGTTGCCTTCGAATCCCTTGGAACAACTGCAATAGTACCCTTTACCATTGTCCGAGTCATGACAGACAGTTCTGTTATCCTTGCTTGTGCATGCGTAATTTTGTAGATCTTTTTTAGCTTCACTGCAATTTTGATCCCCTATTGCCCAATTTAGCACCAGCGGGGTCATCATAGTTCGGTTTCTGAAATCTCTGAAGATCTCGTTTAGAAAAGTTGTAAGCTCCTTCCTCTACTACAAAAGCATAGCTGCAAGGATTGAAGTCCCACACTCTTGTGTGGTTTTTGTAAGAGTAGACACTGATTTTGAAATCCACTACTCCTTTTGGAATAACAGTCTGGCAACAACCAATACCAAAACAAGACCCCTCAACCATATCCTTCCTGTCAGCACATAGCGAAATGCACCCAGTTGTGTAAGTTGTCCCTGAAGAACCCCATATCAGAGCACGCGTGTCACAACCAATGCCAGTGAACTTGTTTCGGGTGTTGGAGATAGGGAAATTGCTCAATTGTAATGAAGGGGAATGATAATATGTACGCCAACCAGTTTGGTTGTAGCACTTGTCGGCAACTTTGGCATAGACGCGCAATTCACCCGAAAGCCATATTTCCGTCACATTCATATTGCTCTTACCCATAAACGCCAAGGGAGGGTTGTAGGTGCGATTACAAGTGATGAGGAAAGTTTCATTCATGTAGCATCCTTCTCTTGTGCCGAATGGGTATGGAATGGTGACGTTGCCACACTGATCATCACAGTCTTTCAAGGGCAGTGCGTTAACAACAACTACTGCTTTTGTTGCCCACAGTAAGATCAATGGCAACAGTACCTTATGCCAGCTGCCAATCGCAAGAGTTGCTTGAGCATTACGACCATAACACATTTTTGTTACTGATGAATCAAGTAACTTTGTGTATGTACCTTTTTATAGGCTATATATGCTTAGGGAGGCGAAAGATAAATTTTACAAGGACATAGAATTTTTAAATATCCAAATTTTGTTGGAGGCTAGTGATGAGGCACAGAGCAAGTTTGTTTCTCAACAGAGATTTATTCTATTCTATTTGGATGTCCTTAAACTTTGTAGAGATGCTCCTTTTGTAGGCAAAGGGAAGGAAGATCCAAGTTAATGTCTGAGTCTTTGGATAGTAAAAAATTTCCCACCTATTGCGTTGCGTTAACGCAGAAACAAACACATGAAATTGGTTATAAGAATTTTTCTTTCTGTCGTGACAAACCCACTACGATTTACTATAAAATTGGTCAATAAGTGGGGTACGAGTTTGAATGGGTCACGTTCATAGAATCTCAACTAAAAAGGAAATAGACATAGACACAAAGAAGGGCATGATTAATACGTGGAGAATTGCGTGCACGCGCTGTATTCCAATGTGGCGGGCGAGGTGAGCTGTGCCCGCGCTAAGCTTAAAACAAAGGCATATTCCAAAGTCACAAAGTATATTACGCGAGAACTTGAAATTAGCTTTACTTGTAACTTACCAGATCAACCACTCCAACTACGCCACGTGTTAGGTGTCAAAATCCGAAGATCGATCTCGTACCTTTGTTTTCTCATGTAAGGTCCTTCCCCGTACCCGGCCCATTCTTATAATATTGCTTTTTTATTTATTAAGGTGCTGTAGTAATTAAGGTGTATTTTTCTTGTACTTATAAAAAAAAAAAAGATACTTTTCTTGTCTCATAAAAAAAAAGTGTATTTTTCTTGATTGATATTTTTTTCTAGACCATATATAATTAACGAAATGGTTGAGATGGGTTTTGAATGGCCTATGAATTTTAGTCATTTTATATTGATCAAATATATATCAATGATATTTAGAATGTTATTTCCCCAAATACTCTTAAAACAATCATAATTAACAAAATAATTTTTTAAATTATATTATTAAGCAAAAAATAAAAACTAGACTTTCAATTATAATCCTAAACATGTTTAATTAAAAAGAACTCTTAAATTAATTAATGTGAAAGCGATCTAGCAGCCAATGTATACAGTTTTGGCCTAGTACTAGTAAAATGTGGAAAATAAGATGTACTAATTTAATTTTCATCCAACAAATATATCCCGAAAAATAAACAATCTGATTTTCATACCAAACGCATTTTTTGGTCTGTCGTAACGTATTTAGCATGCAGCCCAAAAAGACTCGACTAAAAAATACAAAGAAAGACAAAGACTTTTTAGAAACCTTCCAGAGTCCAAGTCCAGAGTCCAAGACCAAAAAGACTCGACTAATATATGACTGCCCAGAGTCCAAGTCCAGTCACTTTGTCAGTTTCTAATAGTCAAATTGTGTCATTTATTCCTTTTGAAACGTGGCCACGCGCCAGAGTTGTTTAGACTTCTTCAACATGGTATTAGAATATTGAATGTAGTTCATATTATCTCCTGCCTCCATAGAAGTTCACGGTGAAGTAAAGTACATGGTATAGTCTTAGCAATTCATTGCCGACTTAAATTGACCGACAACGACAAATGTATTTGAAATTTAAGCCATATTGCTGGCGACTCCCAGAATTCAATTGCCATGAAGGATCGCATATAATTTTGTAAAGTCCATATACTTTCATGAGGAGCGTATGAGTGAAGGTTGTGTTGATGTAGGAAATGATAAATTTAGGGAGGAGCATAATAAAGACCCTATTCCTATGAATGATAATCTTGAGGATAGAGGTGTTAATGAAGAGGCTAAGTCAAGTATGCTTAACCTTGATAAAGATGTTGATGTGAACTACGATCCAAGGTTGTGGGGAAGTATTAATGACACTAAGAGGGTGATGTTAGTTAAAAAAAGTCTCATTTAAATTTTGAAAGAAAATGATGAGTTTCCAAAAGAACCGAAGCGTTTGAGACACTTTTCTTCTAAAAATTACATTGGTGGTCTTCCAAATGGTGAGAAGCAAGAAAGGAAATGGCTTGTGTATTCAAATGAGTTGGATATGATCTTTTGTTTTTGTTGCAAGTTATTTAAGCATAAACCAATGATAACTAGTTTGGCCAAAAAGGGAACTAATGATTGGCATAACATTCCTACAAAGCTTAGAGAACATGAAAGGAATCCGGAATACAACCACATTGTCGTGAAGTGGGTGAACTTGCAAACGAGACTTAAACAAGAAGCAACAATTGACAAAGAAATGGAAGCGCTAATCAACAAAGAGAGAATTCGTTGGATGTTGATACTAGGTCGAATAATTGGGGTTGTGAAGACTCTTTCTCAAAATAGTTTGCCATTTTCGTGGAACTAGTGAGAAGATTTATGAGAAGAATAACCGGATTTTTTGTCAACTTATTGAATTTCTTGTGGAATTTGATCATATTATGAAAGATCACCTACGACATGTGGTAGGTAAAGAAATTCAAAATCATTATCTTAGTCATGATATTCAAAATGAATTGATAAGCTTGTTGGACAATGAGATTAAAGAAGAAATTCTCAAAAATATTTTAAAAGCAAAGTACTTTTCGGTTATCCTTGATTGTACTCCGGATCTAAGTCATAAAGAACAAATGTCGATTGTTATAAGATGTGTGGATTTTGAGGATGCAAGTGAAGTCAAGGTGGAGGAGTTCTTTCTTGAGTTTATAAAGGTTGATGACACGTCGGGGCTTGGGCTTTTCAAGCGACTTGAAGATGTTTTGGTGGATCTTAAACTCAACATTAATGATATAAAGGGACAACGTTATGACAATGGCTCAAATATGAAAGGTAAACATCACGGTGTACAAAAAAGGTTACTTGATGTAAATCCTAGAGCATTTTATATTCCATGTGGAAGTCATATATTAAACCTTGCACTATATGATATGGCAAAATCTTGTGTGAAAGCAAAAAATTTTTTTGCATATGTACAAAAGGTTTATACTTTGTTTTCTGGTTCAACACATCGGTGGGATAGTCAAAGGGAATATGTGAAGGGCTTGTCACCAAAGGCATTGTTGCCAACTCGTTGGGAAAGTCATATTGAGAGTGTTAAAGCAATAAGAAATCAAGCACCGGACTTTAGAGATGCCTTGATTGAAATTGCAAATAGTTCTAAAGAGGATGTTGTGATGGTGAAAGCTAAAGGCTTATGCAAAAATGCTTTCAAGGATTTTGAGTTCTTGATTAGCTTATGCATTTGGTACAAAATCTTAGACAAAGTTAATTGGGCTAGCAAAGAACTTCAAAAAGAATAGATGAATCTTGAGAAAGCAATTACAAATATAAAGGAGCTCATTTTATTCTTTGAGAAGCTTAGCGAATATGGTTTTCGAGAGTTGATGGAGGAAGGCAAAAAGCTTGCAGAAGAAGTTGGTATTAATCCGGTATTTGCACCAAAAAGAGTAGTTTGTAGAAAGAAGCAATTTGATGAGGATGTGGGAGAGGATGCCAATGGAAGTCAATCGCAGGAAGATAATTTTAAAGTTACCTACTTCCTCTACTTTATAGATCAAGCTCTTACATCACTTAAGGATTGGTTTGAGCAATTTCAACTTTATGAAGAAACTTTTGGATTTTTGTTAAATGGAAAGTTCAAAAGTATTGGTGATGAGGAATTGCTTAAACATTGCAATCAATTACAAAGTTTCGTGAAATATAACGATCATTGTGATATTTATGGGAACGAGTTATTCCAAGAACTTAGATATTTGAAAACATTACTACGGAGGGAAGTAACAAAATCGATTGACATCCTTAATTTTATAAAGTCTTATAGGGAAGAGGGTGGTTTCCAAGCCGTTTGGGTTACATATCGAATTTTGTTAACTATACCGGTTACAGTTGCTTCAGCGGAAAGAGTTTCTCTAAGTTGAAGTTAATAAAAACTTATCTTCGGACTACCATGTCACAAGAGAGATTAAATGGATTAGCTATGATCTCAATTGAGAATAAGTATTTGGATAAGCTAAATTTCAATAACTTAATTGAAGAATTTGCTTCAAAAAATGCAAGGAGAAGTAATTTTCTTCGAGTCAGATCGTGCTAATTATAAAGCACTATAGCCGAGGTTACATTTTTTTTAATGTAATTTAAGCTAAAGCTAAAAAGCACAATGTAACCTTGATTTTGCATTTAAAAAAAAAAATGGACTTAATGTTATTTTTTTAATATTTAATAAATAGGTGGGCAACCAAATTCAGGACTGGGTTTGGGCAACCCAAATCTCGGAATCGTCGTTGTATACAGTCATACTGAAAATTTAGAGAAAGAGTTTGTTAGCCAAAATTCCAATACCAATATAAATCTTCTTCTTTTTCTTCTTCGATCTTAAGCAGGTAAGGAAATGCCCAAATTTTTGCTCTCCCCTCACTTGCAGCTTTTTTCAGTTTTTTTATTTTTTTCATGGGAGTAATTTTTTTAAGCTAAATATCTCTTCTCTATCAGGGAATACAGAATACTGGAATAGTGGTAAGGTAAGGTCTTTAAGGCATAGTTGTATATTCCGTTCCGTTCCGGCCGGAACGGACGGAAAATCTCGTACCGGTATGCAAACCGGTACGAGACAACCCCCCATTCCACCTCGGGTAAAATTTCGGGGTGTTTCGGTGTGTTTCGGCCGTTTCGGAATTTCGGCCGTTTACTTTTTTGGGTTTTTTTTTTTTTTTTTTTTTTTTTTTATTTTTATTTTTTTCTCTCTTTTGACCTAACCAGCCCTAAGTCTCCTTTGATCTCTCCGCCTCTCAACTTCTTCTCATCGCAATCATCTTCTTCCTCAGACACCGACCAACAACTAGTATTACCCACATACGATCCCCTCTCCCACGTTGCCAAGAAACAACGCTCTCGTCTCAGATCCGCTGAGTTCGCCGTCCACCTCATCCCTCTCGTTCTCGTACTCTGTGCCACCATCCTCTGGTTCTTCTCCACCCCTGGTAATCATTTATTATTTGCACTTCCTCACTTACCATTTGCTTTAAATTCTCTATTTCTCATTATATGGCTTTGTTTTTCATGCTCCTAAGCTTAAGTTCGATGGTTATATCCAAATTCTTTTATGGGTATCTGTAGAATTCAAGGCAGATGTAACGTTTGATGGGTTGCTGGGTGATGAATTTTAAGTATTGTCGCTTTGTTTTTTGCTGGCAGAGTATGTAATGTAAATTTATCAGCTTTTATGCTAGTCTTGTTTCATTTTTAATTGAAAAATGGGAAAGCTAAAAACTTGGTTTATTTGTAAATTTGGTTTCTGATTTTTTTGGTTTGTTTGTTTCTTTTGGGGGTATTGCAGTTGATTGAATCATTGATAAATCGTGTTATGTTATATTATATTATGTAATGTGATTTTAATTAGACTTCTTGATGAGATATTAGTTAAGACTTTGTATTATTTGATGTTATTTGTCTATAGTTGCTAATTATATATATATATATTGCGGTAAACCCGAAACGGAACGCCGGTATTGACCGGTACCGAAATATTCCATTCCAATGGCCAAACCGAAACGGGTGCCGAAACGGAATATACAACTTTGGTATTAAACAATACAAGGTCACAAGGTACATATCCATTTAAATAGATAAGAGAGATTCTCATGAGATAGAAAACGAAAAAAAAAAAAAAAAAAAAAAAGTAAATAAGAGCATCCCATCGGATGCATAAATATCTATTTTAGCTCCAAAAAGCACTTTTATCTATTTTACAAACCCATTTTTACATAACACCTCACATCCAATCTCTATTTTACAAAATATCTCATTAAAATAATCTTATAATTTTTTTAAATAACTTAAAAAAAAAAAACCATTTATCTCTCTCCTCTCAGTCTCCCTCTCTCACGCCTCTTCTCAATCTCACGCTCACTCAACCCACGAAAACCCAAAACCCAGATTGGCTCCCCACCCACAAAATCAAATCCCACCCACAGGCATAACCACAAACCATAGCCAAACCGCGTCGGAAACCCCAACCACCATCGCCATCAAGCCGCGCCGGAAATAGCAATGACCATTGCCATCAAGCCGCGCCACACCAGATTTGGCCTTACCCAGTTTTGACCCAGAAACCCCAACCATCAACCCACGTCGCCGCAACCCCCAAAACCCAGATCGGCTCCCCCACCTATAAAATCAAATCCCACCCACAGGCATAACCACAAACAAACCCAAACCCAATAATCAAGAACAACCGCCCATCCAAGGCCAAAATCGGTACCCAATAGCCAAAATCAAAACCAAGAACCAACCACTCATAGCCGAGAACCAACCACCCACCGCCGAAAACCAAAGACCCACCGTCGAAAACCCAGAATTGACCACACACACCCATCGCGAGAGAGATATGTGAGAAAGATGAAACAAATGAGAGAGAAGCCAGAGGAGGGAGATGCGAGAGAAAAAGGGGCAAGTCTGAGTGAGAGTGAGAAGAGAGAGATGTAATAAACAAATAAAAAATAATAAATACAGGATGCTACAGTAACATGTATTTTTACATGTTACTGTAGCTTTTTGTAAAATAAATTGTTAGGATACAAGACCAGTTGGGGAGGAGTTTTTGTGATTTTTTATGAACAGTAATCTCTATTGTAGCTTTTTATGGGTTTTAAAGGGTGGGCTAAGAATGCTCTTAGAGCAACTTCAGCAGTTGTTTAAACTTATCTCTATTTTATCTCTATATTTACACTATTCAGCAACTAATTTTTTCAACAAAACAAATTTCACTCTCTAAAGTGAAAAAGAAACCAAAGCACCACCACCACCGTAAATATTCAAAGCTGCATTGAACCCAAACCCAAGCGGCAAAACCCTCTTCAACTTTATAAAAGTTAAAGAAAAAAAAAAAAGAATTAAATTGAGACAATTAGTATTTCAAAAATAAAATTGAAAAGTTGATCATAGTTTATAAACTAAAATGTTGTTATTTTTATTGTGGAATGTGGAGACACATGGGAAGAGATACTATTCAAAAAGTACGGTTTAATTTTATTGTTCACTTTTACTATTTACCAAATTATTGTAAATTACTGGTTGCTATAGCTCTATGTAAACTATATATCATCATGCCATTTATAAGTTTTTCCAATTTGCAAAAATTTGTTTTAAAGTCAATATAAGTTACTACTAATGGTATGTTATGGTTGCCCTGTCTACTAAAATTATGTTATTGTTACCATAATTCTTTATCAACTTAGCATTCTCAACCAGTTAGACAAAATACCATTTAAACCAAAATATGATTTATGAACCCCAAAACTAATGCCCAAGCACTATAGCTTAAAGTTATTTTGCCTAACATGTTGCTAGTCTAATAAGAGTAGTTTTGGGGTTCATAAGCCATATTTTGGTTTAAATGGTATTTTGCCTAACCGGTTGAGAATGCTAAGTTGATAAGGAATTATGGTAACCATAACATAATTTTAGTAGACAAAGCAAAACAATATTTTATTATATCCTTTATTTTTAATTAGTTCTCTCTTTTCTCTCTCTTCTTTTATTGGGTTGTGTGTTTGAAAGTTTTGAATGATATAATAAAAAATAAGTAAAGAAATAATATTATAATAAAATAGAGTTGAAAATAAAGAATCGGTTGAGGGTGTTTTAAAAAGTGATTAGGCAAAATTGAAAAAGTAGTTCCTAAAGTTAAAATTTGGCTTAAATTTTAGACAACCCATTGGAATGCTCTAAATCATTATCAGAAAGTCTATAGTCAAGATACATGCACAACAAAGTCTTTCGTCTATACAGTAAAAAAAAAGAGTCTATGATCTATAGGCACTATCATTTTATGCACCACAACCTCACGTACTATACTATAGATGATACATCATCCGTTTGGTTCCTTGGTCGTTTCCTACCTCTGTAATGGAGGCTTTGGAAAAGGACTTTAATTTGTTTCCTAGTCTGTATTTGTTCATCTATTGTAGCAAAAAAAAATACTATGCATCATCTATTTTATGCACCACAACCTCACGTCCTATACTATACATCATCCATTTTATGCACCACCACCCCAGTCCTATTCTATACATCATCCTTTCAACAGCAAGCCAGTACGCCAGAACCCCATGTTTTTTATGATAGCCATCAGGAGGTACCGAGGTACCACCACTAATTCCAAATATAAAAACATTGTTAGGTAGTACAGTCTTTTGATGGGTAGTGGGTTATTGGGTAAAGGTAAACATAGATCGAAGGATCTTCATTCGTGGAAAGTTATTCTATTATCATAGTTTCGATTAAACATCTAGAATAATTAGCCTTCGCCAGTTTATTTCACGTACTTTAGATTTTTTTTGGTAAATCACGTACTTTAGATATAGTTCTTCTACATGCATTGAACAATGGTTCAACAACAATTGCCTAACCCACACCGCCACAAATACTTTTAATCATGACTGGATTTATTTGGTTGGTTGGTTAGTAAATCATATTATAGTCTAGTTGATATATAAAATATCAGAGAGTTTTTCTTACAACTTTTGTGATTGAACTCTTTAAATTATAACTTTTCTTCTAATAATATTTAGACTCAAAAACTTGTGACAAAATCAAGTATTAAAGCATTTCATTTTCGAGTTCATCTTAACCTTGTCTTTGCAAACAAAAATATGAATTATGAAAACCTAGGTGGCTTTGAATTGAATTTTACGGTTTATAATCCACTTGATTGACCACATCAAAATTCACACATTCTATCAATATTCAAAATTAGAGTCATAAACCTAATGAGGTGAGACTTAAGAGTCTTCATGGAATTCACTAGGAAATCTCAAAGCAAAAGACTTATTGTTGTTGATATGACGAGGTCACCCAAACCGACCATATATTCCTAGATAAGTTCCAACGTATGTAAGCTAGCCCTTTTTTTGTCTCTGAGCCCGATTTGATGTATAATAAGTAAGTATAGAATCCAGAAATGACACATAATAACTATTTCTTAATACATTGCAATGCAATATCAATGATTTTTATAATATATATATATATATATATATTATATTATATATTATGTTTAATATTATTTATGCATGTTATATGTTTAAATATATATATATAATGTATAAATATATATATATATCTATATAATATAGCAGAAGACATAAGCGTTAAAACTAGAATGTCTCACATCATGACAAGTGGCATGTCTATCTATCGTTTAAATTTCTGAAGTGATACGTTGTGTTTAGATTTCCTAAGTGGTTTGCATGTCTATCTATCATTTAAATTTCTGAAGTGATACGTTGTTTAAATTTCCTAAGTGGTTTGATTTAATAACTGCCAAACACTTTTAAATAAAAATAGATAATAACAAATTCTTGATAATAAGTCTCCTACTACTAAAAA
>OU015762.1:25298163-25339679 GCA_907173295.1 Fagus sylvatica | reverse complement strand
ATACAATCATAAATTAATGTTACACATTTTTTGAAAAGAAACGTATCAATAATTTATTAGTTTGCATGCATAAATTTGTTGTGTCTTTTTGTTTGTCCCTTAAAAACATTAACTAAATGAGCATTAAATACACCTAAATATATATGCTTAAAGCAAAACCCTTTATTATATAATATTACATAACAAATAATACATGCAAAGTTTGATCTTTTCCATATCACAAGTTGAAGCATTACAATCGAATCACGTGCAGATATGTATCTCATCCTTAGAAATGACATTATTAGGTCATTTATAATCATTTCCATAACAATTCGGTATATCGGTATATCTAATGATAGATAATATTGTACGGCTATCATGACTAAAATATTGATGTTAAGAGTTCTCATTGATTTTGTGACAGTCTATCCCATTCAAATAGTCCAAGCACAAATCCATATGCACATACCATGGCATCCCTACACCACAATATGGCCTAAACGTCCAAAATATTTAAGCTCCAAGGGCCCTCATCTGTCATCCCCCAAATGGCCAGCTAAATTTGAGAGGGAGAGAGAGAGAGAGAGGCTATTGCAGAAGTAGTCATATTTACTAGACTTCAGAAGTACCAAAACTTCAAAACATATTTATTCTACAGAGGATAACACATTCCAAAAGATGTCCCTGTATACATAATATGTATATATATACATATATAAAATAAAATAAAAAACACATTGTAAAATACCAATTATGAGTCAAATTTTTTACTAAGTGATAAAAGGGGGATGAGGGGTTATTGGAACTCACTCTTTCTCTAGTATCAAGCTTTTCTTCCAATGCAAGTAATTCCTTCTCCTTCATCTCAAAGGAGCTTCTTAGAGAGTCAGCTTTCTGCAACCAAATCAACAAAACAGAGGAATTATGAATAAACCCACTGAGGAATTTATCTTATTAAAACAGCTCAAACGAACAAGAGAATCACTTTTTCCTTCAAAACTACATCTGCCAGTCTTTTGTTGATATCATCTTCCTTCTCTTGTAACATTGATTTGGATAAGTCAATATTCTTTTGGGCCTCTTCAAGGCCCCTCTCTTTCTGCTTAATAGTTGCTTCTATTTCATTTGCCTTCTCCTCTCTCTCATTAAGGATTCCCCTACTCTTGCATAGCCTCCCCTCTCCTTCCTGCAGTTTCCTCTCCCACTCTTGTAAGTCTTCTCTTTGTTTATAAAAAATTGCCTTATGTGCCTCTTGCCTAAGTGCAATAGAAATACATGTAAGTTTAATGCAAAACACTAATTGAAGTGAGTCATAAGCTCGCAAGAAAATGGGTGGTTGTGCTGCTGTGTGTATTTGTGTGATGTGTCTATATGGTCATTAACATAGAGAATAAGAACAATGTGCATAGAGCATACTCAGTTGTTAAGGATAGGCGCTCCCTCTGGAGAATACTTTCACGAGCCTCCACCTCTTGCAATCTTAACTCCAATTCTGAACTCTTTCTGTTTACCTCAGCAAGCTTGGCTTCAGCAGCATGCAACTTTTCTTCTACCTCCAAAGATTTATCTCCGATTCCAACAACCAAAGCATCTGCATTAGCTAACTTTGTCTCAGATGTGAATTTGATTTGGTCACGCTCCTCTTGAATTTCGCGTAGAGCTTTTTCAAGCTGCATGGAAGAAACATATGACCCAGGTATCAATTACCAAAACTCCAAAATAGTAAACCACACTCCATATACTCCATATCCAAACAAATAACGAAAAAAAAAAACTACAGAGTAAACAAATTAACAAACATTCCTTTTTTAAAATAAAAAACAGCAATCAATAGTGGCTGTACTATATCTAAATATTAACTTGTTTAAAAGATGATACAGAATCAGGCTTGCAGCAACCAGAAAAGAATTGAACTCTAGCATAAACCCTGTAAAAACAAATTCATTCTGCCAGGCAAGCATCGAAGAATGTAAAAGATCTCTGTTTCAGAGACTTATTAAGATGGCATGGATAAATTTTAAGAATCACACATTATATCCACTGATCTTCTAAAATAATAACAAAGATGAAGATGATATCTAAAAAGCAAACCTGTATACAAAATACAAAGACATATCAATATAGTAATTTACAAGAACACATTAAGCAGATTATAGCCTTGGTACTGAAGCACACTTGTGCATATCAAGATCATAAATAGGCACAGAATCGTGAATGACGAGGAAAGATAGAAAGCAGTAGCAATGTAGCATACATCAAACACACACTGCTTCTCAGCACTAAATGCTCTTCTCAAATTCTCCTCTCGCTTTTGCACTTCAGAAAACGCAATTAAATGTGCTGACTGTTCTCGTTTGAGAATCTCCTGAGTTTCCGCTAGCGCTTGCCTCAATTCTTCGTACTTGGAAGTCCACTCTTTCTTCTCAATCAAGAGAAGCCCCATGTTATACTGATAGTCATAAAGCTGCCCAAAAAAAAAGGTTCATCAGAAACCGATTCCATAAATACAAGAATTCCAAAGTCTATCACATAATATACAAAAGAAACACAAGAGTATAGAACATAAAGAATAAATTTTAGAACATAAATCTCACTTTCAAAATCAAATGAAATAGTTTCGAAAGGAAAACCCAATGAAGTGATCAATATGCAAAACCCAAAAAAATAAGCAACCCAATAATTCAAGAACAATACCAAAGTCACAACTTTCACATATATACTCCCTAAATTTCCCAATAATACAAACCGAATAACAAAATCAAACAATACCCATTAATCAGAACTTAACCCATTAAAAGATTAACTTTGCAATGAGATTAAAAGAAAAGAAAGAAACCTCGTTTTGAAGCTTTGAGAGCTTGTGAAGAAGCGCCTCGCGGTCCTTTCTTTCCATGGCCGCCTCGTCCAACAGCCCCGCCTCTCTAAACCTCTTCCAATCCGCCATATCTCCACCACCCTCCGCCACCGGAACACCACCTTCACCGCTAAGAAAACCCAACGGCGGAGGCGCCGGAGGATCAGCGAAAGCCACCGCCTTTCCCTTACCCGTCGCCGCCGACGCACTCCTCGGCGAGATCGTCGTCACCGGCTGCCACGGCTGCCTCTGCGGCGTGAACATAGCGAATTTTCACGAGAACCAAGAAACTTGAAACCCTAGAAATAAAATCCACGATCACGCTGAACCGGCCGAGATTTCGGAGTGTATCGGACAACAAACGGAAAGAATTTGAATTATTATTTATTTTTTATTTTATTTTGGTTTGGGATGGGATTAAGTGAGTGATGAGTGAGTGCGAAGAAGGCTCGCGTTCTTTGTTTTATTTGTGGTGTGAATATTTCTAATACGGCGTCGGCGTGTGCGGTTCTCGTGTGCGGTTCTAAACATCTCATATCCGGAATGGGCCGGGTTGAAAACAAAACCACACTCATCGAACCAAAGGCCCGATTAACTCAAATTAAAATAGTTAGTCAATACAAGCCCACTATAAGATAATTTATTTTAAAATATACTTCCTATATATATTGTTCTGATAATCATAAAATAAATATTATAAATAGGTCATAAGATAATTTATTATAAAATATTTTAAAATACACTTCGCATTGCACTGGGCATCACAATCGTGTTATCATATTTTATTTGTATTCTGTAAGAAAACTTTTAATATTCATATGTTAAAAGGAAGAGAGATTTTTAATCAATTAGTTCAGAAATTTATCTACCAATCAGTTCCTTTATTTTTGGGTTGCCGACCCAATATGTAAAGTTAAAAACATATTAATTGGTCTCTTGTTAATTGTGTTATGTTTACTATGCCTATGCCTACACTAACCATCTATAACATTTTTCATTGATTAACAATATTGAGTTGGGTTTCAATTATCTCAACTAGTAAAGTTTCTTGTTATCGAATAAGAGACCTTAGTTTGAAGACCTAGGTTTAAGTACTCTCGAAAATCTTAAAAAAAAAAGAAAAAACCCTCATTAATGTCTTGGCCTAATACAATCATTATAATCTATGTAAAATCTCTTGTTATTGAATAAGAGAACTTAGTTTGAAGACTTGGGTTCAAGTACTCTCGCAAATCTTTAAAAAAAAAAAAAAATCATTATCATCTTGGCCTAATACAATCATTATAATATATTAAAGTTAACTCAACTGGTAAAACCTTTTGTCATCGAAAAATAAAAGACTTAAGTTCAAGTCACTCTAATAAAAAAAATATTGAGATGATTAAAAAAAAAACCTATATTTTGATGCATGCCATACAGAGCTTGAGAAAACCAAAGTTGTTTTGGTTTTTTGCTGAAATTTGTCCCTTCCGAAACCTCCCCTAAGAAAAAGACAAAAATTCAATTCTCATCCCTATATTTAGGGATATTTTCACTTTGATCCTTAAATATACTGTCTAGTGATGATGCTTGGATATCTATAACTCATATAGTCATAGTTGACACAGATTTCTCTCTTTATCTCTCTTAAATGAAGTTTGTTTATTTTTTATGGTTCAATATCCATACTTTGAGTTTATTACATTTACATAGTTACATGGTAAAAACGCAGTCGGCAAACCAAGCTTTGAGATGTTAAAAAAAGCCACATCTAGTGAACATTAGACAGAGAGAGAGCTCGTTTTCGTTTGTTTGAAGAAATTTAGAATTGGATAGGGAAGTGTGTGATGTAGAAATTGGAATTGATTTTTTTTTTAAATTCATTTTAATCCTTTTTTTCCCTTTAAAATTGAGGACTGAAGGTTTTTGTTTTTGGATTTGGATTTTTTTTTTCATTAAAATGTGGATGTGGATATTTTTAATGTCAATTAAATGTATTTTTTATTATTTTGTTGGTCACCTAATCTTTAGGTGTGTCATATTACCATTCAATGCCGGCAAATATCAAAATGAAACATTATCCAAAAATTTATAAACTAAAATGAAACATATAAAAACATAAGGACCAAAATGAAGATATTTCCTTAAAACATAGGGATGAATTTTTTCCAAAAATAAAAATGTGCCCAACATAGTTGCTGGTATATTTGGAGGTAATTGATTGCTCAATTTCCTTTCTCTTATCTTATGTTAAAAGAAGCATATTGTGATGCCCCACATCACTTAATGGTTTAATTAATTATATTGGTTCTAAACTAATAAAGGATTATAAGTTTAATAAATTTATGTGGTAAGTAAATTTAATTTGGATTATTATGTACACATTAGTAATGAAAATGGATATAGTTTAATTATAACTAAACTATAATAAGGCATCAAGGTAGTTACTAGATTACAAGAGGGGTAAAATGGTTATTTCATACCTAGTTTTGAAGTCCAATAGAAACTAGCCATTTGGAAAAGCTTTACACTTACCCTCCCATTGCATATTGACACATGGCAAGCACTAATAACAAATCCTTCTCTTATATTGACCGGCCATGTATTGCACTCACTTCATTTCATTTATTTTCAAGAAGAAAGAAAGGGAAAGAAAGAGAGAGAAACTCTCCTTCTACTGGCCGAAATTCCTTGGAGGAAAAACCTCCATAGTTGCTCTCCTTCAAGCTTCCCCCCATCAAGAAAAGGATAAGCTCTTGTTAGGGCTTATATTCCCAACCTTTAGAAGGTAAATTTCTCAAATTTTCTAGGTTTCCATGGAGTTTAATTGGGGGTTTAAACAGAAATTTCATGCATGTGATAGATTAGGTGAAATCTTAGCTTTTCATGTATGTTTTGAAATGGGTATAGTTAAAATTGTTGGTTGATCTTCATGATTTCTACACTTTGAGGTTATGGGTTTGTAGAAATATGATTTTGGGTTAGGGAAAATGAATTTTTATGGACATGCATGTGGGATTTGAAGTGGTAGTTGCTGGAAATTTACTGCTCTGTCAGGTCTGCGTGAACAGTAAAATTTCGTGGAAATTCTGTTATTTTTGAAAATAGATATGAGGAAACGGTTTTCTCTAGGATAATCTATCATATGTCTAGTTTATGTATATGAAATTTCATAGAAAAATATTGAGTTTTGATAATTATTTGTTATTTTACAAGAAAACTGTACAATCTGTCAATTTGACAGATTCTGTGTTTGTTGGTTTGAAATTGCTTAATAAATCCAATATTTGGAATTTAAGTGATTGGAGTAGGTTTCTGGAATCCTAGGATGTATATGTTCTTGATGGAATTAGCCTCATGTGATTTTAGTAAATAATGAATTGCAGGTACAGATTTAAAGTCACTTTAAAAACTGTGCTGGCAGATTTGAGTTTTCTGTCTTGGTTGAATTTTATAATTTTGTATAAAGCTCAAATAGAGCTGTAATTTTTATGTGATGTACTAGACATATAATAGAACAAGTATATGAAATATCAAGGAAATTGGATAGTGAATGAATAGTTAAATTCACTGTTCAAATGGTCTGCCCTGTAGTGGGACAGAACCTTTATTACCTAAAGGAATGAGACTTTGACGAATTTATTCTTGCAATTGGATGATTTATTTGAGTTGATATTTTATGTGCAGGTCCAATTGCATGTTTATTGTATAGGTGAATTTTATTAGGCATTGATTTCACTATTTGATGTTATAAAGAAAGTTATGAGCCATGTAACTATGGTTTCTGCATTAGTGCCTTAAAACAATGTGTGATTGTTTGAAGTATGTTGTATTTGGTGTTATAGTTGGTCAAATAAATTGTATAGAGGACTAACCTGTAGGTAATCAGATTTACAGCAACTCGAAATAGTGAGACTTTGAAGAATTTATTCTTGCAATTGGACAAGTGAATTGAGCTGAAATTTGGTATGCATGATAAATAATGTGTTTACTAAATGGGTGAATTTTTATATGTCCTAATTATACCATCTAGTATAGAAAAGAAATATTTTGAGTCCAGCAATATGGTTTCTGTTTTAGGCAGTAAATAGAACTAGTTTTGATGTTTTGCCACTATTGCTTCGTTTGCTTGTTTGGTTGCCTTTGGGTTGCGATATAGAGACTCCTAGGAACCTAAATAGGGTAAGGATGTGAGAAGGATTAGAAAACCTATAGAATTGATAGTTAAGGGAAGCCATGAGTGCTTTTGTGAGTTAGAATGTCTGCTAATCATTGGATTTTAATATCCTTTGGTCTAGGGACTGAACAAGGAAAGTAGAGAACTCCACTGCAAGCTTTGAGACTGTTGTGCTGCTGCTGGATCGAGGTAAGGGAATGTGCCATGAAAATTTAATAGTCCATGTTTTAAGAATATATCTATATATGTTTTATCAATGCTTTCAGTAAACTCAGTTTGATATTTGTTTATAGAGAAAATGTGCATTGATTTAGAAACTGTTTTGAGTTAGTACAGTTAAGACAGATTTTAGAAACAAGTTGTGGATATGCTATGATTTTGGCTTAGTAAGGCAAGAGAGAGATTGAAAAATAAACAAGCATGATATGTTTTAAGAACACCAAAAACAGTTTTGAGTGTGATGCCCTGTAGACTGACAACCCAAGGCCACGAGGGGATCGTATGCCCTAAAGACATGGCAAGAAGGCCTCGAGGGGTTTTATTCCCTGTAGACCGGCAACAAGTAAGGCCATGAGGGGTTGTATTCCCTGAAGATATGGCAACCCAGGCCACGAGGGGATCTTCGGATCTTTGTAGACTGGCAAGAAGGCCACGAGGGGTTTCATACCCTGTAGACATGGCACCAGTAAGGTCACGAGGGGCATAGTCTTAAAGATAAAGTACAGTTACATGTTCCATATAGTTTTGCTATATTATGCAAGAGTATGAGATAAGTTTTCTCTTCAGAACAGTTTAAGGGAACATGTTTAGTTTACATATAAAAGAATCATGCTATATGTTTAGATTTCAATAAATATATTATGCCTTACAAGTTATCAGATATTATGTTCATCAATATGAAACATATATGTGCAAGAAACTCATGAAATCATTTTAGCATGAACTGTTTATACGCAAGTCATATCCACAAAGATATTTCTGTTTATCATGCATTCATGCATACTGTTAAATCTTCATGTCACAATTCCCTTCCTGAGCAAAGTGGGTTGCTCAGATTGCAGGAACATCCTATGGTGCAGCCAAGAGTCTCAGCATGGAGGAGCAAGTTTGTGGTATCTAGAACAAGTTTTAGATGTTTTGAGTTTTTATATAAATAAAACAGAAGTGATGTATAGGTTTAAATAGTCTTCCGCTGTATTAGAGTTATTATGTCCACATACTGATGTATTTTGTATAAACAGTTATAGATGCTCTGACTAATATCACTTCCTTTAGGTGGACTAGTATATTCAGTTATTTTGTAAAGGAGTACGTTATTATATTATGGGAGTTCCCAACCCAGAAGAAGTTAAAGAATCAGGATGAGAGAAGAGAGAAAAGAAGAAAAATTTTTATACTCCTTTTAGTTGGTTCGTGTTAATATCAGGCACAGGCTTGGTATTAGCATGCCGGTCCGACTCCGAATCATATTACGGATTTGGGTCGTGACACATACCATAGCTAATATCTAATGTGCAAATAATACACCACAACATCGAATAAGCTAGTGATATATCCTAGAAAAAGTAAAAAAAAAAAAATCAATTTCAACACATTAATCTTAAGTATATTGTTTATATGTAATTCAATCTCCATAATAAAACATTTACAATGAGGGAAAAAACGACAAATAAAACCAATTCTACGCAAATTAAAGTTAGGCCTTTACAAAATCGAATGAAGGAATCAATAAGGATTGGGTGTTACCCAAATTGGTGCTGGCCAAACATCAGTGTAATTAGTTGTCAAGGGCAAAGGCTCAATCTTTCCTTCATCCAAAGAGAATACACCTTCATCGAAACCTCTTGTAGTGCCCTCCAAATTAAAGTTGTAGTTGACATCCGTAAAATATATAGAATTTCCCTTGTATAAAGGGAAATCACGTGATGAAAATGTCAGAGATGAATTCAATCCCAAGAACAACACATCATCACCTAAACTTTTAACCTGATACCAATTTCGACCACTAGTATCAAGCTTGAAAATGCTGAAAGATATTGTGTTCTTGTAAATAATTCTGTAGGCTCATAAATATAACCAGCTTTTGTACGTCGTTCGACCATCATTAACCCGCTGGAAGTCCCTACCAAACACAAATCATCCATTGCCCTTGTATAAGGCCTAGGTGCCAATTCTGTCACTATTGGCTTTGGGTAAGAACCGATGTCACAAACCATAAGTTGTCCATTACATTTTAATGCATATAATTGGCCTTGATGAAATATGACATCTGAATAAGGAGGACGCTTGCCATCTATGATAGACTATTTCTTGTCTCCACGTTTACAGTAGGCCAAACTCCCCATTTCACTGTAGATAGCCACTGCTACAAAATCACTACCGTTGCTAGGACTTGAAGATAAGACAACCCTTTTTAAACGATAGTTCCTTACCTGAGTTGAATCCATTAAATAAGAATCCCCAGGGATGATATTATAGATTTGCTTGTATCTTGTGAGTGTTTAGCAAGAAAACGTAGACGAAGAATGTATATAACTACTTGGGATTTAGGAGGGGGAAGATAAAAATAAAAACAATTCCAGGAAATTTCATTAATTCTTTAATCTTGAAATAAAACATCTAGTTTGGAAGATGAAGAAGGCTGAAATTTGAGCGAAGTTCATACTATCAACACCATTTAGATGAAAGAATTAATGGGCTTATACTAAAGTCGTTGGCTGACTCTAATTTTCTAAGTCATGCAGTCATACCCCCTGAATAACGCTAATAGAAATTTGAAAGCATTCAAAACGAACTGAGTGGATTTAAGTATCAAATGCCTTATAGTCCAAAAGATATCTGGAAGAACTGTCCATTTGACTTTGGTTGTGAGGTTGGGAATTAAAGTTCTCGGATTAGAGTTTTGGCCTCACAATAATGATAATGATGTGGTCAATGGTCAATCAAGAAAATTACACCTTTTTTTTTTATAAGTCCAAGAAAGTACACATTGATTAAAGAAATATCAATCAAGAAAAGTACACCTTTTTTTTTTTTCTTTTTATGAGACAAGAAATGCACACCTTTTATTTTTTATAAGTCCAAGAAAAGTACACCTTGATTAAAGAAATATCAATCAAGAAAAGTACACCTTTTTTTTATGAGACAAGAAAAGTACACCTTTTGTTTTTGATAAATCCAAGAAAAGTACACTTTAATTAAAGAAATATCAATCAAGAAAAGTACACCGATCAAAATCCTCTAAAGTTCTTAAAGTAAGACAAGAAAAGTACACCTTTTGTTTTTGATAAATCCAAGAAAAGTACACTTTAATTAAAGAAATATCAATCAAGAAAAGTACACCGATCAAAATCCTCTAAAGTTCTTAAAGTACTCTACCATATAGAGTTTTCAAAATTTTAACCATTCATTTTAAAATAAAAGGTTAGGATGATGCCATATCATTATTCCACTAACATAACAATAAAATAATAATTATTTTATTTTGGTTTGGATGGGTCAACCTTGGAGTGTTTTAGTTTGGTTTGGAAATTATTATTTTATTGTTATGTTAGTGGAATAATGATATGACATCATCCTAACCTTTTATTTTAAAATGAATGGTCAAGATTTAAAGAACTCTATGTGATAGAGTACCCTAAAAACTCTAGAGGATCTTAATTCCTTTTTTTATGAGACAAGAAAAGTACACCTTGATTAAAGAAATATCAATTAAGAAAAGTACGTCTTTTTTTTATGAGACAAGAAAAGTACACTTTTTTTTTTTTATTAAGTACAAGAAAAGTACACCTTAATTACTACAACACCATGCTTCTCCATTAAAGAAATACACAAACCTTATCCTTGAGTGTATAGAAAGCATAGTATGTGTAGAAATCTATAATCTAATGAAAAATATTATAGAAAATAACAGTAAATAAAAATGGAGAGATGTAAATTCGGTAGTTCTTGTTCTTGCTAAGTTTGGACCTCATCAACCTATTCTTTTGTGTTATAATAAGGATTCTCTCCCTCTCTTCGTTTGTTTTTGAGGTTTGGATGAGTGATCTTTTCTTGTCTTCTTAATACAATTACTGTTTAGAAAAAAAAATAAAAAATGGAGACTAGGGTTTCACGTGGTTCGGCTATGTGAGCTTATGTACACATGATGTAACCTAATAGCCTACTTCTACAAAATGTACATCTTTATTAATCTCTCAGTGTGTTTTACAATATAATGTGAGGTACTATTTATAAGACAACAATAACAATATTAAAACACTTCTAAACAATGTGAGATTTTAAACAATATTCCTTAACATTTCCCCTCAAACTCAAGGTGTAATTTTAATGAAACCATAATGTTGGTAACAAAATAAAACTCAAAATGTGGCTTAACTCGGCTTGGCTCTTAACTCGGCTTGGCTCATATCTCGGCTCGATGACTCGGATCTCGGCTCAAAGGCTCGATGGCTCAAATTTTGGCTTGGAGACTTAGATGTGTGTGTTCTGCATGTGTGTTCTCAATAATTCTCCCTTTCCGTGTGTTCTCTATGTGTTCTGCATGTGGTTCTCTCTCAATTGCTTACTTCAATTTGCCTTTTTGGTTCACATTTTTCCCTTCACCTTTTGAATATTCAGTACGGGCTTTTAGCAGTTGCAGAACCAAGATCAATAATACGAAAAGAAAAAATTATAGGTGAGGCAAATAACTTTCTGATAGGAACAAACCCACAAAGGCAATCAGACATGAAACTTAGGGAAGCACACAAAGGTGTTTAAATAGGAGATTGGGGTGCAATCAATCGGGGAGATGAGGAGGTGAGGGAGATGAAGAGGGAGGGAGTTGGAAAAGAATATGAAAAGGGAGAGAATTAAATAGAGGTAAATGTTAAAATGTAAGATAGAAAGAATTAATTAATTAGAGGTATGGGTGAAGGGGAAGGGTGTGGGAATAGAAATTTGATGTGGCATCTTTAGGGAGAAAGCTAAAGCTTCACCTTATTAGTTTATATAAAAGTTTAAAAGAGCATTAGATGATCTAAAGATCCATCCAAACGCGAGACGATCTAAAAAATAAAGGATTTGTCTAAATATGAGATGATCCCTAAAGATCTATCTAAATGTGAGACGATATCAAAAATAGAGGACTCGTCTAAATATGAGATGATCCCAAAAAAAAAAAAAGATCCTTCCAAACGCGAGACGACCTCAAAAATAGAGGACTCGTCCACATATGAGATGATCCAAAAAATAAAAAGATCCGTCCAAAGACAATCTCAAAAATTAGAGGACTCATCCGAGAATGAGATGATCCCTAAAGTAAGAGGATTCTTCCAAATACGAGATGATCCCTAGAACAAAAAGACTCATCCAGAACGTGAGACAATCCTTCTAAAGTAAAAGCGTCTTGCTCTCCACCTATGAGACATTCGTTCACTCAAAGTTCTTTGCGCCTCATCTCATCTAGAGATACCTTGTCAAGAAGGACTCCTTGCCGTTCAACGAGATCGTCGTCACCAGCTACCACGGCTGCCTCTGCGTTGTGAACATCACGAATTTTCACGAGAACCAAGAAACTTGAAAACCCTAGAAATAAAATCCATGATCACGCTGAATCGGCCGAGATTTCGGAGTGTATCGGACAACAAACGGAAAGAATTTGAATTATTATTTATTATTTTTATTTTTTTTGGTTGGGATGGGATTAAGTGAGTGATGAGTGAGTACAAAGAAGGCTCGAGTTCTTTTTTTTATTTGTGGTGTGAATATTTCTAATACGGTGTCGGCGTGTGCGGTTCTAAACTTCTCATGTCCGGAATGGGCCGGGTTGAAAACAAAACCACACTCATCGAACTAAAGGCCCGATTAACTCAAATTAAAATAGTTAGTCAATACAAGCCCACTATAAGATAATTTATTTTAAAATATACTTCCTATATATATTGTTTTGATAATCATAAAATAAATATTATAAATAGGTCATAAGATAATTTATTATAAAATATTTTAAAATACACTTCACATTGCACTGGGCATCACAATCGTGTTACTAATTTTGAAAATAGTAATGCTATAAACACAATATTTTCACACCAATACTAAGTTTGCAGGTTTTTATTAGTTTTCATTTAGATCCACTACTTACATCATTTTATTATGTAACATTTACAGCTTGACACATTAGTATTGTTGTGAAATTATTGTAAAAATGTTGTGTCTTGACTTTATTGTTTTGAAAAAGGTCACACGGCTTAAGTCTAAAAATTGTGTTTGAAGAAATACAAATGGCATGCTCTCTACTCATGAAATCTTTTGTATTTGTTGTCATACTTTGTTTGCATTCTTTGAGAAAACTTTTAATATTTATATGTTAAAAGGAAGAGAGATTTTTAATCAATTCATTTAGAATTTATATAAAATCCAATTCTAATATATTCTTCATACATTCATATTTTGATAGTGTGAGATATTAGAGTAAACTAAATACAAATTAGTGTGTGCAAAAAGCTCAATGATAAAAAAGTTGAAAACCAAAAAATGAAAAATTTTCTCCTTTTTTATTTAAGGGTTAAGATTGAAAGTGAATGTTTAAACTTTTAATCTCAACTCTTAAAACCAATTGCTATGCAATTTATTCTCACCAATTGCATGACACAATTCCTTTTTAAAACCATTACACAATTCGATTCCAAGAAAAACAATCTCATGTTCATTGTTTCATTTCGTCCTTCTAGTTCTAGTCTTGAAATGCCTCAATCGCCTGCAAAACTCAAAAATTAACCAATCAAATTAGTAAATACGTATGGACAAAACCAAGATTGAAATTTATTTTATAAAGAAAGTATCTTACTTTGAATGCTGCTCGTTAAAATGATGAATTTGTGACTTTTCACAAGTAAACCTATTGCCACAAAAACATTCTACTTGTAATTCTTTACGTTCATTGTTGCTGTGACTCATAAGCTTCTCTTTATTCTCAAAATCCTTGTTGCAGTTCACACATGTTACCTTCTCTTCAGCCATGTTCTAAAAAAACATAAAAAAATAGAATAATCATAGCAGATTAGAATTAAGAGTTTTTAATTAATAAATGAATACTATTGCATATATAATGAATTTCTAGTATTGTATATATACTACTACTTATTAAATCCGGACCGGATATTAACCTTGTCTATGAGTTGGGTCATTGGGTTATTGGTTCAACCAATAGGTCACCGGTCAAACTGCAAGTTTAAATATAAATTAAAAAATATAAAACTAAGTTTGAGAAATCATAAAATAAAAAAGTAAATTAAAAATAAGTATGCCTAAAATAAATAAGTATGTCCTAAAATTCTAAAAGTAAAAGCATATCTCCAACTCATAATTTAATAATACTATTAAAATTGCATTACGTTGATAATTTGTAATATTAAATTGAATAGTAAAGTATTAAATTGCAACATCCAAAAAAATTATAAATTACAACAAACAAGTAAATGGAGGTTAAAAGTAAAACAATAAAAAAGGGTAAATTACACTGACACCCCATTCTTTTGGGGAAACTAGACTCGCTACACCTTATTTTGAGGAAATGACACTTTGTTCCCAAATTTGCAAAATAATAACACTCCGTTAGTTGGATTTAGCATACATTTTGCAGAGGCCCACAAACATTTTGTTAGTTGAATTTTGTGAATATGTGATACATTTTGCACACACAACACTACTTTAGCTTATTTTGATGGATATTTGTGATACATTTTGCACAAATGCATATTCGCTGAAATAATACCTGAATGCTTTATTGAGCATGATTAATGTGTTGGCTGAATGGGTAATTTGAATATGCTTAATACCTTATAGTTTATTAATTATTTATTATTTTACTAGTATTATAGACAAATTTATGATAAAAAAAAATCACTTATATTGCAAGATTCATTTCCTACTCAAAAAGAGCGGAGTGATTATAATAGCACACTGCACACTAGACTCTTCAAAACGAATTCATATTGACTTGAATAGTCTTCCTTCGAATCTTGGACTTAAACAAACTTTATGTATTTGAATCTTTTATTTTTATTTTTATTTTTATAATGTTGATATATTCAAGTTTTTCTTTTATTAGTTCTTGTATAATTAAAAATTGTTAATTGTTACCCTATGAAAAAATTCCTTGAAGTGCCACTCATCCTAAAATAAAAAAATCCAAATATTAGAATTAGGTAGAAAGCACGAGAGTGAGACCCTTCCAAATGAGGCCTTTTCCCCACTCATCCATCCAAGCAACTTTGTTAGGTAGAGCAGGAAGAGTTGAAAGAAAGGGTAGGAAATCAGAGCAAAGAAAGGGGGAAGTTCAGTTCAGTAAACAAAGGGAGCAAGAGATAAAAAAATAAAGGGTGTGGATATTTCCGCACCTTTCTTTCACTTCCATTTTTTATATTTCCGCACTAAAAGTGCGGAAATATCAAAACTGAGTACAGAAATATCAATAACCAAAATAAAAAATAAAAATAAAATTTCGGAGAGACCCAAAGTCCTGCATGGGAGGGAGAGCAAGAAGGAGTAAAAAAGAAATAGTGTCGGGGTCCGTCCAAAAAGACAAAAGAGATAAGAATAAAAATAATAATAATCGGGAGAGACACAAAGTCCTGCATGGGAGGGAGAGCACGAAGGAGTAAAAAATAAATAGTGGAGGTATCCGTCCAAAAAGGCAGAATAGATAAAAATAAAAATAATAATAATCGAGAGAGACACAAAGTCTTACATGGGAGTAAAAGGGCACAAGATTTGGACCTTATTTTAAATAAAAAGAAAAGGTACTTGCAAAATTAAAACACATAATATAAAATTTTGAGTTGTCCAGAAGAAGATGCTTCTAAATCTAGAAGGATTTGTTTGGATTCTACTATTTTTTTCTCGTGTTTTGACTGTGTAACAATTTGTGGTTAAAAAAGCAGTTAAATGAGAGGTTCCTCCAATGATATAGAATTTATGCACATTGATCATAGACGAAATTTATATTCTCTAACTTTAAGTACCAATATCATTATCTGTGGATATACACAAATCTGATCCTTATTACTGGCACTATGAATTTGGAGCCTTGTGATTTCAATTAACAACATTAATTAGTTTCTTGTCCTACTATAGTGATGTGGGACTAGCATCTGATATTCTTAATTAAAGACATCATTCTTCCTGACTGATTGATTGAATTTTCCTTAATTTTCACTATAGATTCCTTTGAAAATTAATCAATAGAAAAGTTTAAAATGGAGAAAGTGACATGTAACAGATATTCGATATTGCTTAGCAACCAAAAAAAAGAAAAAGAAAGAGAGAGAAGTGGGAGAAAGAAATTAAAGGAGACATGCAATACAGCTATATGTAGTTTGCACGTCAAATTTTCTTCCACTGTCATTATCGAGGACCATCAACTTTTTGGCTACTGATTGCTTGATTCACAGAAAAAAGATGGGTTTCTCGATTTTATCATTGATATATATTTGATCAATATAAAATGACTAAAATTCATAGGCCATTCAAAACCCATCTCAACCATTTCGTTAATTATATATGGTCCAGAAAAATTTAATTTTAAAATCTAGATTCACTCACAAAGATAATGCAAAAAGTGCTAATCTAAATTATAGATCACTCATAGTTATGTGGATGATAATTCTGTTATATATATAACTATCAAAAGACTCAGACGTTGACTTGGATCTTCCATCCCTTTGCCTACAAAAGGAGCATATCTAGGAAGTTTAAGGACATCCAAACAGAATAGAATAAATCTTTGTTGAGAAACAAACTTGCTCTGTGCCTCATCACTAGCCTCCAACAAAGTTTGGATATTTAGAAATTTCATTTCCTTGTAAATTTTATCTTTCGCCTCCCTAGGCATATATAGCCTATAAAAAGGTACATACACAAAGTTACTTGATTCATCAGTAACAAAAATGTGTTATGGTCGTAATGCTCAAGCAACTCTTGCGATTGGCAGCTGGCATAAGGTACTGTTGCCATTGATCTTACTGTGGGCAACAAAAGCAGTAGTTGTTGTTAACGCACTGCCCTTAAAAGACTGTGATGATCAGTGTGGCAACGTCACTATTCCATACCCATTCGGCACAAGAGAAGGATGCTACATGAATGAAACTTTCCTCGTCACTTGTAATCGCACCTACAACCCTCCCTCAGTGTTTTTGGGTAAGACCAATATAACTGTGACGGAAATTTGGCTTTCGGGTGAATTGCGCATCTATGCCTATGTTGCCGAGGATTGCTACAACCAAATTGGTTGGAATACATATTTGGACTCTACGGTACGAGGGCTTAATTTCCCCGTCTCCAACACCCGAAACAAGTTAACTGCCATTGGTTGTGACACGTATGCTATGATATGGGTTATTTAGGGAAAAATTACACAACTGGGTGCACTGCGCTATGTGATGACGAGAAGGATGTGGTTGAGGGGTCTTGTTTTGGTTTTGGTTGTTGCCAGACTATTATTCCAAAAGGAGTAGTGGATTACAATATCAATGTCATGTCTTTCAAGAACCACACAAGCGTGTGGGACTTCAATGCTTGCAGCTATGCTTTTGTAGTAGAGGAAGGAGCTTACAACTTTTCTAAACAAGATCTTCGAGATTTCAGAAACCGAACTATAAAGACCCCGGTGGTGCTAAATTGGGCAATAGGGGATCAAAATTGCAGTGAAGCTAAAAAAGATCTACAAAATTACGCATGCAAGGATAATAGAACTGTCTGTCTTGACTCAGACAATGGTAAAGGGTACTATTGCAGTTGTTCCAAGGGATTCGAAGGCAACCCTTACCTTCCAGATGGCTGCCAAGGTTACCATATCCTTTTTTGCAATATATTTTATATGGTCATTGTTTTCTCATTTCTGACTTTTATGTTACTTAATTTGGATTGCTGACTTTTAATCCGGATGGTTTTTTTTTCATAGATATCGATGAGTGCAAAAATGCAACTCCATCTCTCTGCGCCCAAAAATGCATCAATTATAATGGTACTTATGAGTGCTCCTATGAGCCAGGATATGAAGGTGATGCCAAAAGCGATGGAACGGGCTGTAGACGCAAACCCAGTACCTTGATTGTTAGAGTTGCGCTAGGTGAGAAACATTGATAAGTTGCTTTCTATTAGAATACTTTAATATTGTTAACATAGTTTTGCTTGAAGCTTTACTGTGAAAGCTTTTTTAAAAAAAGACTTAAAAAAGAAGAAGAAGGGTAAACTATGCTCTCCTTTCAACTTTATTCAAATGATACTCCCTCTCCCAAGCTTTTGTATAAATGACACTTCCTAATAATCCCAATGAATCATGAGATGAATGAGATCGTGAGTTCAAACATCCCAGTAAGTATCTTAGAGGGTCACTCCCAATAGATTTCTCATTGTAATTGCATGGTATGTGTGGGTTGGGAGGGCTACACACATGAAGGAATAATCAGGCTCTCAAAGAGCTAGACACTCACATTAACAAAAAGTAAAAACAAAAATGTAAATTACATACTATCTACTTGAGGTTTTTACAAATGCATTGGATAAGTAAACAAAAAAAGGAAAAAAATCATTTTTTTACTTTCTTAAAAAAAAAAAAAAAAAACCTAAACTATTGACGAAATGACACTTCCGATTATCCCTTGTTTGATTCCCCTCTTGATTTCTACACATGTGTAAGAATCATCTTTTTCAAAAAGTAGAATATTCTTTTATTGAAGTAACAATGTGAAGACATGGACTAATATGTTGTTTTTATAGAAACCTCTATGGAAAGTGTGTCATTCCAAATAAACCTTAAAATATGTTGGTATATATAATTTACCAAAAATATTATTCGCACAAAACTTTCTATAAATTTAACCATAGTTTTATTATTTATTTTACATCATTTTAACATTCTACCATAATTATCTTAAAAATAATTGAGTCTTACAAATTGTGCTTGCATGTGTGGTTCAACCAAAGTAACCTAAGTATTACAAGCTATATAACACACTTTTACAATGTGATACACTTAGAAATGTCCATCTGGGATAGCTTATTTTGGGCACTTATTTTTTAAAAGACTATTTTTTTTTTTTTTTTTTTTTTTTTGGCATCTTTAAAGTTTGCATTAATTTCAATTCTCATCCTTAAACGTTAAAAAGTTCTTTTTTCATCACTAAATTATTGAAAATGTTACACTTTATATCCTTAAAATAAAATAAAAAATCATTTTTCGTCCCTATTTTGCCACTAAACTATTGGGAAAAACTCTTTAAAAAGAAAGTGTAACGTTTTCAATAGTTTGTAGACAAAAAAAGAATTTTTGAAATTTAAGGATGAAAAACGAACTTCATGCAAACTTTAGGACAACAAATATTTTAACCTTTTAAAAATGGTACATATTTTAATAAGTAAGGTTTTAATAAAATGTATCTAGGAAAAATAAAGTGAGGGTTTAAAAAGCTGTATCTAAATACATTGGAAAAAATTAGCTCGACAATTTATTGAAATTACAATTAAAAGTATTAATAAATCTTATTATTTCTCAATAAAAAGGCGTATTGAGAATGGGACGATCCAAATTGAATTTTCATATCTCTATCTCTTCAAGTTCTACCGTGTGTGTGAATTAGACCCATTTCTCCAGTATTATACTAAGACATTTAAGCTCAATAACTTCAAACACTTATAAATTAATAAGGACTCTCTCTCCCTATTAGTATGGGTCATATTTTTTTTTTTATTAAAACACCAACTATTCACTTAACTACATAAAACTCCCACTTATTCTCATTTAATTAATTCATTTAATCATTTTAATATCAAAATATACCAATAGAGGGACTGAGTATATAAAAATAATTGACGTAGTTTATTCTAAGTAAAACTTGAATATCAAAGTTCTAAGAAATTTTAGATAAGGTTATGGTTAAAACTTTAATACCAAAGTACCAATAGAGGTATTGATGTTACATAAAATCTGCATATTTATTATATAAGAGTGATGTATGGAAAATAATTCAGTGGTTCCGGACTACAAATAAATACATAGTCCACCCTCTCACAGAGCGGTGGGTCCTACCATGAATTTAATTAGTGGAACCCACCATTCATATGAGATGGAGATTATGCATTTATTTGTAATTCTGGACTACTGAATAATCACTTGTGATGTATGGGATGCAAAATGCAAATATAAGCCAATATTTTGAAGGCTCACTTGATCGTATGTTTATTTTTGCATATTTATATATAAGAGTGATATATGGGATGCAAAATGCAAATAAAATGCATAATTTTGAAGGCTCTCTTAATTGTATGTTTATTTCTATTTCATCTTATTCAAAATGACCTTGTCACTTTTTTAGTTCATGGATAGTGAAGCTTCACTTCTTTAAATGTGTAGGTGTTAGTGTTAGCCTCTTGGTGCTACTTATGTGCATTTCTAGTCTATATTGGGGATTTAGGAAAAGAAAGCTCATGAAACTCAAAGAAAAGTTTTTTGAAGAAAGTGGTGGTTTTCTACTACAACAACAACTTTCCAGACACAACAGATCTATTGAAACAACTCAAATATTTACAGCAGAAGAACTCAAGAAGGCAACTTACAATTATCATGAAAATAGAATCATCGGCCAAGGAGGCCAAGGAACTGTATACAAAGGATATTACCTGATAATAGAATAGTTGCCATTAAGAAGTCCAAAATACTAGATCAGAGCCAAGTTGAACAATTCATTAATGAAATGAGTGTTCTCATTCAAGTGAGCCATAGAAATGTGGTAAAATTGTTGGGATGTTGCTTGGAGACTCAAGTTCCTCTATTAGTGTATGAATTTGTTACTAATGGTACCCTCTTTGAACATATACACAACGCAAGCCATACCTCCATGCTTCCATGGCCACCACTTTTGCAAATAGCTGTAGAAACAGGAGCACTTTCTTATTTGCATTCTGCTGCTTCCACTCCAATCATTCATAGAGATATCAAGAGTACAAACATACTCTTAGATGATAAGTACACAGCTAAGGTATCTGATTTTGGAGCTTCAAGGCTAATTCCTTTGGATCAAAGTCAATTAACCACATTGGTGCAAGGGACGCTTGGATACTTGGATCCAGAATACTTTCATTCAAGCCAATTGACTGAAAAGAGTGATGTTTATAGCTTCGGAGTTCTCCTTGCAGAGTTACTAACTGGAAAGAAAGCATTTTGTTTTGATAGACCTGAAGAAGAGAGAAACTTAGCCATGTATTTCGTCTCATCAATGAATGAGAACCATTTGTTTGAAATTATAGACCAACAAGTGTTGAATGAGGGAAATGCTGAGCAACTTAAGGAAATTGCAATGTTAACGAAGAGATGCTTAGGATTGAAGGGAGATGAGAGGCCTACTATGAAGGAAGTCGCAATGGAACTAGAGGGCTTGAAAGCAATGGAGACGCATTCATGGATGAAAGGCAATATGGGTTCCGAAGAGACTGAGAACTTGCTCGGTAAACCGTATGATGCTTGTTTTGGTGGTGCTAATAGCGATTCTGCATGTTACGATAGCATAAATGACCAAGTCATCATATCTGGACTTGATGATGGGCGATAACTATCCAATTTGTTAAAAGGTGATATAGTACTTAAGTTTATTATTGTTATTGTCCTTATGTCTTTTTCTTTTCTTGTACTGAGGACCTGAGGTGAAGGACGTATCCACACTTTACATTCATCGTCTATTCACTGCTTTGTAATAAATTTGTCATCGATTCGTATCTATTTATGAGAATTAGCAAATTCACTTTGGTTATTTATAGATGGTGTGGATGACTTGGTTGTGGCATAGTGAATCATGTCTTGGTGCACAGTCCACTAGTTTTTATTTTATTTATTTTATCTTTGCTGTCCGTATCCAATGGGACTACAATTTTAAAATTGGGGATGAAAATTTCTTAAAATGACACGTATGTGCTTAAGTAGAGGGAGAAAACAAAAACAAAAACAAAAACAAAACTGAAATTAGAAAGAAGCATTTGATATTATGTTGTTTTGTTGGATCCGAAATCAACCCATGTACAATGAAAAGTCTGATCCCTCATTGGAGTGATCAGGGTTTTATTTTTATTTTTATTTTTATTTTATATTCAATTATCTAATCAATGATAACAGAGGTAGTATTGAATGTTGTTTAGCAAGGAAAACTCTAAGACACACATAAATTTATAACCTATTGAAGTGGCCATTCCAATTAAGAAAATGACTAAGAATTTGGGTTTGTGGTTAGGTAGATTGGTTTAACAATTGAGAGAAGAAGGCATGAGGACACTTTTCTTAAGAAGTAAATGGAAGAAATAATTCCATGTCACCTAAAAATACTGTTAAAAGTATTATACACACATAACATAAAGGGACGATATCTAATTGTTGTAACCATGGTTTCGAAAACAAACTCTTATTATAAGGTCCGGCTAACGAATATCTCAAAGGGAACAAAATTTTTTTTATCCCACTTTTTATATTCCATTATATACTTTATCAATCACAAGTTGTCATATATTCCTTTCACTTTCCTTATAAAATGACTAAAGTTTAAAATGGAAAAAAAATCATACACACGGCAAATTGTGGTTGATAGAGTATAAAATAGAATTAAAAAAATAGGATAAAAGATTTGTATTCCCTTAAAAGCACAAGATAAGGAATCATAAGTATACAATCATGAACTAATGTTATACATTTTTTGAAAAGAAACGTACACATATCAATAATTTATTAGTTTGCACGTAGAAATTGGCTGTGTCTTTTTGTTTGTCCCTTAAAAATATTAACTAAATGAGCATTAAATACACCTAAATATATATGCTTAAAGCAAAAACCCTTTATTATATAATATTACATAACAAATAATACATGCAAAGTTTGATCTTTTCCAAAATTCCTTAGCATTGCGGTCTCAAAACTTTTCCTTTTTCTTTTTATCTTTTCGAAAGTCCAAAATTCTCCTCAATTTTCGGCATGGAAAATATCATGGAGTCGATATTCTTTTGGGCCTCTTCAAGGCCCCTCTCTTTCTGCTTAATAGTTGCTTCTATTTCATTTGCCTTCTCCTCTCTCTCATTAAGGATTCCCCTACTCTTGCATAGCCTCCCCTCTCCTTCCTGCAGTTTCCTCTCCTACTCTTGTAAGTCTTCTCTTTGTTTATAAAAAATTGCCTTATGTGCCTCTTGCCTAAGTGCAATAGGAATACATGTAAGTTTAATGCAAAACATTAATTGAAGTGAGTCATAAGCTCCAAGAAAATGGGTGCTTGTGCTTCTGTGTGTATTTGTGTGATGTGTCTATATGGTCATTAAGATAGACAATAAGAACAATGTGCATAGAGCATACTCAGTTGTTAAGGATAGGCACTCCCTCTGGAGAATACTTTCACGAGCCTCCAATTCTGAACTCTTTCTGTTTACCTCAGCAAGCTTGGCTTCAGCAGCATGCAACTTTTCTTCTACCTCCAAAGATTTATCTCCGATTCCCACAACCAAAGCATCTGCATTGGCTAACTTTGTCTCAGATGTGAATTTGATTTGGTCACGCTCCTCTTGAATTTCACGTAGAGCTTTTTCAAGCTGCATGGAAGAAACATATGTCACAGGTATCAATTACTAAAACTCCAAAAAGTAAACTACACTCCATATCCAAACAAATAACGCCAAAAAAAACTACAGAGTAAACAACTTAACAAACTGGAGGGGAAATAATTCGAAGGTGAAACAAACCGAAATAGAAGGTTAGGATTTAACTAAATCACACCATTTTTAGTTCGGTCATATCCGAACAATATACATGTCCGGGCTATAAACCGAAATTTCACTCGACCCATATTGAATCATCTTACCCACATCTTATCAATAGTGTTCGGTCAAAACGGTACGCGGTCAGATAACTGTTCGGCTTATTATGAAATGAATCGGGAATAATTTGGGATTCGGCATCCAACACCTAAAATATCTGGAGCAGAGATCATTGAATATACCACCCAAATTAAAACTCTAAACAATTGGCTTTGAACTGATAGTTGCTTTATCTTCCATAAATGCACAAAATATCCAATCCAAAGAGTGTTGAATACATTTCAGATGTCAAAACCAAAATAAACTGGGATAGGTGATCAGAAGAAGTCAGTCATTGAAACTGACAAAATGTAAACTTGGAGGAAATATATTAAACAAACAACCTAAATATCTCTGATCACTGACGGAATTGAATAATTGGGAAGAGGGATAAGTAAATGGAGGGGAAATAATTCAAAGGTAACCAAACCAGGACTAGAAGCTAAGGGTTTAACTAAAACCTATCAACTTGTAGTTCGGTCATATTCGAGGTATCCTTCGTGTTCGGTCTTTTTCCGAACTATGTACTTATTCGGTTCAAATAAGCCGTAAAAGTGATTCGGCCTGTGCAAATTACCTTATTCTCATCTTATCTAATCCTATTCTTGTCATCATCCCACTGATAGCTTTCAGCTTATACCAAATCATCATATCCACGCGTATCCTTTATGTTCGGTCGATTTCGAAATATATATCTGTTCGGATCAGCCGGCTGAAATACTACTTGGACAGCACAGAAATGGACTAAAATAATATTAAAACCCTTCATTCAATGCCCGAAATATCTGGAGCAGAGATCATTAAGTGCACCGCCTGAATTAAACTCTGTACAATTAGCTTTGAACTGACAGTTGCTCTATCTTCCATAAATGCACCAAAATATCCAATCCAAGGAGTGTTGAATACGTCTTAAAACCAAAATGAACTGGGGGAAGTGATCGTAAGAAGTCAGTCATTAAAACCGGCAGAATGTAAGCTGGGGAAGAAAATATATATTAAAACAAGCAACCTAAATATCTCTGAGGACTGACGGAATTAAATAATTGGGAAGAGGGAGAGTAAATATCTAAAAATATCACCAATTGAAGGCAGATATAAGTAGAAGGAGACTCAACAGTGAAGGGGTACGTCCATATTCATCCACCAAATTTTACTTAGCTTTGCTACTTAAGCTTTCAATCATTCTATTTGGTCCGAAAAAACTGACTTAGGCATCGGAGAATCAAAGGCCAACCCCACTGGTTGACCAAGATTCTAACGATACTATTGTGTTGTAAACTTTCTCTTATTGCAGGACACCGGGATTCTGTTCGGACAAACGACCCATGAACTATCTTCTCGTCTTAAAGTCAGCTTTTCCAACTGTAACTTTTTATGTTCTGACAATTGGCGCCGTCTGTGGGGAAAAGCTTTCTTTAAAGACAGAAACCTGAAGTTTTACGAGGTCTGTTAAGATGTCCGAAAAACCCCG
The DNA here is from genome assembly GCA_907173295.1 of Fagus sylvatica. Lineage (NCBI taxonomy): Eukaryota > Viridiplantae > Streptophyta > Magnoliopsida > Fagales > Fagaceae > Fagus > Fagus sylvatica. Next base: position 25,314,353 of record OU015762.1, on the reverse strand, counting down.
TTCTGTGGGACGGGAATCGAGAAGTCCTGCTCAAGAGGGATCCTCAAAGACTTTGTACGAGCCTTTGTGGCCCACCGAAACACCATATGAAGCTTCTAAAGGAGCTTCGGCAAGGGCTCCACCACAACACACCGACCCTAACTAAGTGTCGATCAAAAGAAAAGACTAGGAGGCAACCTCAAAGGGCTCGCACAATCTCGGTAGGCAAAATGTCCACCGCGGTTTAAAATAGACATCCAGAACGTCCCAAACTGAAGATAGTGAGAGAGTTATTGCGAATCTACGCCAAAAAGTCAGTGACTTGAAACGAGAAGCAAGGGACCGGACCCCAATAAAAGAAAAGCCGAGGAATAGGGTGAACGCCTCGAAACGCGGAAACCCCAAATATTCCAACTATGAGGAGTTCCCTGACACCTTTGGCTCCCAGTTAGAGTCAAGATCATTAACGCCCCAAAAGATTCACAGAAAACCGAGGAGCCTAGGAGAGTCGTCACGTTCCCGGCCACCTCTCTATGGTAGAAAGAATCCTCAAGCGAAGAAGCATTTGTCAAGAAAAACTCCTCGTCCAGAAGAACAAAATGCAGTCTGGAGAGCTCTTGATTTGGTGTTGTCTTCTCCCTTCTCGAGAGAAATAGAGAAAGCCCGACTACCCAAGAGGTTCACGGCTCCACGTTTCGAAACATACAACGGCCGAATAGACCCTGTGGTGCATATAGGCCATTATCAGCAAACTATGACCGTGTCTCGTCTTAACGAACCCCTCATGTGTTTGCTTTTCCCATCGAGTCTTGGAGAAGTCACAATGAGATGGTTCAACCAACTCGGCAGACGAACGATCAACTCATGGGACCAAATGGCTGAGGCTTTTGTGGCCCGTTTTATTACAAACAGCAGGAAGGCTAGGGAAATGGACGCTCTCCTCACCATGAAGTTGCAAGACAATGAGACCATAAAAAACTACTCTATCAGGTATTAGGAGACATACAACGATATCGATGGACGTAGTGAAGAAGTGGCGATCAAAGCTTTTAAACTGGGTTTGCCCATTGACTCGGGTTTGCGCCATTCTTTTGTCAAGCGTCAGCCATTAAGCTTGGTGAAACTAATGAACAAGATAGACCAGTTCGTTCGTTTGGAAGAAGATGGCAAGGGAACCACACCGGCATAGACAAATACCGAGCCCAAAGTCTTCACACCAAAGCCTCCTGCTCGGTCCAGTCCAGCCTGTCTAGTCCGAAAGATTTTGCTATCCCTTCTTTTCGGGCCTTCGGGACGGTCTTTAAAGAACCAATCTACAAGCTCATAGAGAAGATCAAAAGGGAACCTTTCTTCACTTGGCCTCCAAAGCTGATCGAAAACCCAGACTCGAGAGACGCTAAACTCTACTGCAATTATCATAAAGACACGGGTCATATGACCAAAAATTGTCACAAGCTGAAAGTCCATTTGGAACATCTGGCGACAGAAGGGCATCTCGATCAGTACATTGATACTAAGCTCAGCAAAATGAAGGGACCAAGTACAATAGCCGGGCAGCCGAACACTTCGGACACGATAGCAGCTGGAATAATCCATGTCATTCATGATCTACTGTGCTCTATAGTCTCGACCGGGTCCTATAGGTCCCAGATGCAGAAGGCGGCTCATCTCAGAAGATCCTTCTCTGTAATTAATTCCGTTCATCCTGCCCCAATCTGTTCGGTAAGTGGAGGCGCCATGGAGCAAGTGATCTCGTTTTCGGATAGTGATTTGAAAGACGTCCAACTGCCCCACAATGATCCACTGGTGGTCACCCTGAGGATAGGGAACTACGATGTTGAAAGAATACTCATAGACCAGGGAAGCTTTGTAGAGGTGATGTATCAAGATCTTTACACAAAGCAAGGCATGGGCGAAGCCGAACTATCCAGCTTCATGTCCCCCATATTCGGTTTTTCAGGAGAGCCTATTGTGCCATTGGGGAAAGCTATCCTGCTTGTTTTAGCTGGCCCGGTTAACCTTCAAACGAAGTTTATAATTGTCAATGCTTAGTCACCTTATAACGCCATAATGGGGCGTGACTGGTTACACAGAATGAGGGCCATCCCCTCTACACTTCATCAAAAGCTAAGATTCCCAACAAAAGACGGGGTCATGGAGCTAAGTGGGGATCAGGTCACAGCAAAACAATGTGTTTTGACTGTGGTCAAATAGAAAGATATCAAAGTAGCAGAAAAACCCAGAGGCTCATGACAATCATAGTCCCAGGAACCCGAAGAAGGAGAAGTTCTAATGATCGAACAACCTGAGAAGGTATTCTTCGATCCTTCTAATCCTGAGCAATTCTTTTTGGTCGGTTCAAAATTGTCTACTGTAGATAGGGAACAATTACTTCAAGTCCTGATCAGCAATCAAGACGTGTTTGCTTGGTCGGTTTACGACGCACCGGGCGTATCTCCCGAGCTTGCATGTCATTCATTAAATATCAGGTCCGAACACAGGCCGATAGTTCAGAAACGGCGGAAGTTGGCCCCAGAAAGGGCCACTACAGTTCTTGAGGAGGTGGGACGCCTTCTGGCATCTGGAGCAATCCGAGAAATATAGTACCCAGTATGGCTCTCAAACACGGTGGTGGTAAAAAAGAAAAATGGAAAATAGAGGGTCTATATTGACTTCACTGATCTGAACAAAGCCTGCCCGAAATACCCTTTTCCACTTCCCCGGATAGATCAAATGGTGGATTCAGCCTCGGGACATGCTCGGCTGAGTTTCTTGGATGCATTTCAGGGCTACCATTAAATCCCAATGAACGAAGCCGATCAAGACAAAACCGCTTTTATCACATCAAGAAGGACATATTACTACAAGATGATGCCATTTGGTCTGAAAAATACAGGGGCAACCTACCAGAGAATGGTCACAAAAATGTTCGGACACATCATAGGGAAGACAGTGGAGGTCTACATAGACGACATGCTCGTCAAAAGTCTCCAAGAAGAAAACCATATAGCCGACCTACTGCAAGTATTCAACATCTTAAGGGAAAGTCGCCTATGCCTCAATGCGTCCAAATGTACCTTTGGTGTGAGTTCGGGCAAATTTTTGGGACACATAGTGAGCAAAAGAGGAATAGAGCCCAATCTGGATCAGATTGCTGCCCTTGTAGACTCAACGGAACCCAGGAACATTAAACAGGTACAACGCCTGATTGGAATGGTCGCCGCCCTCGACCGCTTTATCTCAAGGTCGGCTGACAAATGCAAACTTTCTTCCGACTTTTGGGTAAAAGGAGCAAATTTGTATGGAATGAAGAATGTTCGGTCACTTTTCAGGGAATCAAGGCATACTTATTAACTCCTCCATGCCTCTCAATTCCCAATTCGGGGGAACAACTATTTTTGTATTTAGCAGTGTCCGACCATGCTGTAAGTGTCGTTTTGGTTCGGGAATTCGGGCAAGAACAGAAGTCGGTCTTCTTCGTCAGTAAGGCAATGGACGAGACCGAGTTGAGGTACCTGCCCCTTGAAAAGGCAGCTTTGGCAGTACTTCAGGCGGCCAAAAAACTGCCTCACTACTTCCAGTCTGACAAAGTCATAGTATTAAGTGATCTTCCGCTCAAAATGCTGCTGCAACAGTCTGATTTTCGGGAAGAATCACTAAATGGGGGGTGTATCTAGGATCACTTAGTGTAGAATACAAACCTTGGGCAGCGATCAAGGGGCAAGTTTTGGCGGAATTTTTGGCTGAATTCCAATATGATCCGAACAATCCATCTCTGACAATACTAGCCGAAGCTCAACTCGGTTGGGTTATCGGGAAATGGGAGTTATTTGTCGACGGAGCATCAAACTCTAAAGGTTCGGGAGCAGGAGTTGTGTTAGTTTCCCCTGAAGGATTGATCCTCGAGCAGGCGGTTCGTTTAAAATTCTCGGTTTCCAACAACAAAGCCGAATATGAAGCATTGCTCATTGGTCTCAGAACAGTAGAAAGACTTGGTGCTTGCCATCTCCAGGTATTTTGTGACTCACAACTAGTCGCTAACCAAGTTTCAGGGGAATATCAGGCCAGGGACAAAAGAATGTCGGTCTATCTCGTTACTGTTCGGCTCCTTCTGGCCAGATTTGAGTCGGTCCACGTAGCCCAAATCGAAAGAGAACACAACTCCCACGCAGATATATTGGCCAAACTAGCCACGACGTTAGAATCAGACGTACAGCAAACAGTTTGTATAGAAACATTGGACCGACCAAGCTTCTAGAATCAGGGAATATCTGTATGCTCCATCAGCCGCCAGCCGAGCTGGATGGACCCTATTTTGAGCTATCTGGTGGACAACAAACTACCCGAAGACAGAAAAGAAGCCAAGATGATCAAACGTAAAGTTCCGAAATACTGGGTTTCTAAAGAGGGGTTATTATACAGATGGTCATTCACTAGGCCGTATCTGCTGTGTGTACGTCCGGAGATGATATAGAACTTCCTCTTCGAAATACATGAGGGAATTTGTGGAAGTCACACAGGGGGAAGATCGCTGGCTCACAGGGCGATATCTTAGGGATATTGGTGGCCATACATGCAGGCCGACGCCTTAAAGTATGTACGGGAATGTGATAAATGTCAGAGGTTTGCTCCTATGATCCACCAACCAGCAAGAGAATTAAATCCTTTATCTAGCCCTTGGCCCTTTGCACAGTGGGGATTGGATATAGTAGGACCACTTCCTCGGGCTCCCGGAAATAAGAAATTTCTGATAACCGCAACAGACTATTTCACCAAATGGATTGAGGCCGAGCCATTATCCAATATCAGGGACATTGACACTAAACGCTTCTTTTGGAAAAACGTTATTACACATTTCGGCATACCTTGGGCTGCAATATCAGATAACGGTACACAGTTTGAAAGCAGACTTTTCAAGGGATTCTGTTCGGACCTCGGTATCAAAAACTTCTTTTCCTCACCTTGGTACCCACAATCCAACGGGCAAGCTGAAGCTTCCAATAAAATCATACTGAATGGGATAAAGAGAAAATTGGAAGAAGCTAAGGGAAAATGGGTGGAAGAACTTCCAAGCGTATTGTGGACACACAAAACCACGGCTAGGAAATCCACCAGAAAAACACCCTTTGCCCTGGCTTATAAAGTGGAAGCAGTCATTCCCTTGGAGGTCAGCATCCCAACCACCCGAACAACAGACTTCGCAGTACAAACCAATGAGGATAATCTACGGAAAGATTTGGATTTACTGGAAGAAAGACGGGACATGGCCACAGTTCGATTGGCGTCTTATCAGCAACGGATAAAGAGAGAGCATGACAAAAACATCAACCATAGAGTATTCCGAATTGGGGACTTAGTTCTGAGGAAGGTTATGACAAATACACGAAGGCCGAATGAAGGGAAGCTCGGACTGAACTGGGAAGGACCGTATAAGGTAATATCGCCAGCAGGGATGAGATCGTACAAATTAGAGGATCTGGAAGGAAAACTTGTCCCCAGACCCTAGAACACTTGTAATTTAAGGAAGTACTTCTTTTGAAAAGCTTTAAATTTCAATAAAATGATAAACTGTGGCAAAAGTGATCACCTTCGAATTTTCAGGTCCGAACAACATTACTACCTCTGGGGGGGTGAGTAAAGGAAGGAATTTCAAACCATATAACAAATCGAACAACATTACTACCTCTAGGGGGTGAGTAAAGGAAGGAATTTCAAACCATATAACAAACCGAACAGCATTACTACCTCTAGGGGGTGAGTAAAGGAAGAAATTTCAAATCATATATCAAACCGAACAAGCATTACTACCTCTAGGGGGTGAGTAAAGGAAGGAATTTCAAACCATATAACAAACCAAACAGCATTACTACCTCTAGGGGGTGAGTAAAGAAAGGAATTTCAAACCATATATCAAACCGAACAAGCATTACTACCGCTAGGGGGTGAGTAAAGGAAGGAATTTCAAATCATATAACAAACCGAACAGCATTACTACCTTTAGGGGGGTGAGTAAAGGAAGGAATTTCAAACCATATAACAAACCGAACAAGCATTACTACCCCTAGGGGGTGAGTAAAGAAAGGAATTTCAAACCATATAACAAACCGAACAGCATTACTACCTCTAAGGGGTGAGTAAAGGAAGGAATTTCAAACCATATGTCAAACCGAACAAGCATTACTACCTCTAGGGGGTGAGTAAAGGAAGGAATTTCAAACCATATAACAAACCGAACAGCATTACTACCTCTAGAGGGTGAGTAAAGGAAGGAATTTCAAACCATATAACAAACCGAATAGCATTACTACCTCTAGGGGGTGAGTAAAGGAAGGAATTTCAAACCATATATCAAACCGAACAAGCATTACTACCTCTAGGGGGTAAGTAAAGGAAGGAATTTCAAACCATATAACAAACCAAACAGCATTACTACCTTTAGGGGGTGAGTAAAGGAAGGAATTTCAAACCATATATCAAACCGAACAAGCATTACTACCTCTAGGGGGTGAGTAAAGGAAGGAATTTCAAACCATATAACAAACCGAACAGCATTACTACCTCTAGGGGGGTGAGTAAAGGAAGGAATTTCAAACCATATAACAAACCGAACAAGCATTACTACCTCTAGGGGGTGAGTAAAGGAAGGAATTTCAAACCATATAACAAACCGAACAACATTACTACCTCTAGGGGGTGAGTAAAGAAAGGAATTTCAAACCATATGTCAAACCAAACAAGCATTACTACCTCTAGGGGGTGAGTAAAGGAAGGAATTTCAAACCATATAACAAACCGAACAACATTACTACCTTTAGGGGGTGAGTAAAGGAAGGAATTTCAAACCATATAACAAACCGAACAGCATTACTACCTTTAGGGGGTGAGTAAAGGAAGGAATTTCAAACCATATATCAAACCGAACAGCATTACTACCTCTAAGGGGTGAGTAATGGAAGGAATTTCAAACCATATAACAAATCGAATAACATTACTACCTCTAAGGGGGGTGAGTAAAGGAAGGAATTTCAAACCATATATCAAATCGGACAGCATTACTACCTCTAAGGGGTGAGTAAAGGAAGGAATTTCAAACCATATATCAAACTGAACAAGCATTACTACTTCTGGAGGGGTAACTGAAGGAAAAATAGCGAAAACCAAAGCAAAACAACCGCGACCGGAAGGGTGAGCAGACATAAAAAGTCAAAACATGAAAGACAAGGGGACCGAACAAATTGAAATTCGTCCGAACAGATCCGTTGCTTAAACAAGGAGGAAATAATATTTAAGGTTAGTACTGAACAAATTATCTTTTTCCAATTTGGTGCTAAATGATAATTCAAAATAGTCTATCTTGAGGAAGCTGGTTTAAAGATAGATTCGGTTTTCTGCCATACTAAAAGTAGGAGAGTCAAAAATAAAAGGAGGTAAAAAATAAAAAATGTTCAGAGAGGTTTGTTACATTTTTTTTTGGTAAATTTAGAAATTACATGTCCTACGTATTACTGATAGTAACATGCAAACCTCTTATCGCAATCTTTGATCCGAACAAACCACTTGACTAAGAGGTCATAGGATTTAACGCTCCAAAACTAAAATTTATTGCCTTTTTTCCGGTTTGAACTATTATCCGAATAGAACGGTAACAAAGCGAATAAAATGCAGTCCCCATCAAAATCATTTTTTATGGAAATAAGAACAGTTAATCTAAAAATATTGTGAAACAGTAAAATAAAGAAACACAGAAACCCATAATACCAAGGATTAATGGACTAAAAAAGAACTATTAAATAAAAATTAATTAAAACACCAAGACGTACAAGTCATAAAGTACAAATATTTAAGGCACACGGCCTTCAGAAAACAAGTACAAAAAAAGAGAAGAAAAAAATAGTTCTTCATCAAGTTTTGGTAGGAGGAGCCGAGGCAACGGGAGCCAAATCTACCGGAGCAACAGGGTCTTCAGCTGGGACAAGCACCGAATCAACAGGTGCCGAGCTAACAAGGATAGAAGGGTTATCAATCGGAGTAGGAACGGCATTGGCTTCGACGCCGCCAACTACCTAAACTTCATCCTCTTCATCCTCGTCCTCCTCTTCTTCCACATCCTCTTTATCTGACTCTCTCAGATCGACCTTGGGATAAGGCATGGCCCTCTCGTGTTCAGCCTGTTTCTCCTTCAAAGATTGGTGGAGACCGGATATCCTGGCCTCCGCGGCATGGACGCCTTGAGTAGCCTTAAGACCAAACACAAACGGGTTAGTCAACATAAAAATTAAAGATAGAATAAAAGAGTCTAAATAAATTACAATGACGAGAACTTACCATTTCCAAACCTCGAGATATGTGTCAGAACATCCGGCCTGAGGATATCTCGTCCCATACTTTGGAATCCCCAGGAAGACAAGATGCCCTGGTTATGGCTTGGGCCACCCTGGCCGAGAATTCCACATCCGTGGTCTCAAAAACAGTGTGGGCGGTGGTCATAAGATCCCCTGCCACCGCCATTCTCGGGGCCCACACTTCAGCCGAGGATGAGGCACCGGGGAGGTCGGCTTGCTCCGACGTCACCCTTGTTCTCTTTGACCGAGGGACGAGGTTTTCAACCTGCTCGGTCACCACCTTTTCCACAATTGGTGGGATTTCGTTGTGTTCGACCACTGGCACCGAACTTGATTCCTTTCCACTCTTTTGTTGATCGGGGGCAATAGTTTCGAGAATAACCCTCCTCGATCGTCTTGGTGGACCTGCTGGCTTGGCTTTGCCCTTACCTCTGGAACTAGAAGCTCCTTTTTGCTTCTTACCAATTATCTCGAAAACATCGATGGGAGGAGCCATCTCTGATACCGCGCCAGTGGGAACGAGATCGGGGTGGTCAACAATATGGACGGCTGAGGCGGGTTGAGCCACATATAGGACCGTGGGCTCTACTGGCGTCTCCTGGGATCGTGGTACGGTAGGACCTTCCAAAAAGTTTCCTACTAACGGTTGATACCCGAGCAGTAAGGGAGCCGCCCTCGGTTGTCCGAATTGATCCACGTGAATTTTAGAATTAAGGACCTTCCGTATATCTTCAAGGTTGGCCGCAGAGGCAGGGACGTTCAGCTAAGAAGAAACTGCAAAGAGGAAAACACAAAATATTAGATTTAAAAATCATTGTGTTCATCCACTTAAATTTGTGCCTGGCAAATTATTTTCTTAGTCGGACAAATAAATATATATTTATGTTCGGACTTTCCCCGAAAACCACAGATTAGACTAAAACATAGATCTAACCTGGACGGTCGAAACTGTTTCGGCAGCGTGGCTCGCCCGCGGACCAATCGCCGGAAACAACGAGCCAATCATTGTCAAATCCCTTGTTGGAACTAGGCAAGGCAGTGACCAGTTTTATGTTTACTTTCCTGGCCTTGAGGGAGCAAGAAGTCTCCGATTCCGGACTTGGACAGATATACGAATAAATATGTAAAATATCATTGGTTGTAAGGTTGGTTTTCAACAGACGGTTAAGGGCCACTACACCCATCACTATTCGGAACACATTGACGGACAATTCGTCAAGGCAAGCATTTACTGTTCGAAGGAAGTCAAGGAGAAAGGGATGGAGAGGAAACCTAACCTCTCCTTCTACAATACTCATGACTGAGATGAGTATTTCGTCCCCGTTTAAGACAGGGAGATTCTTAATACTATAGTACCTAAGCCTAACGTCGTCCGGCACTAGATATCTCCTCCTAAAACTCTTCATACTCTCGTCGGAGTTAACTAACCTAGCCAATCTGTGCGCTCCAGCCATTTCTACGAAGAATGAACTACTAATTCGAAAAAATAAAGGGAAGAAGAAGAAATCTAAGAAAGAATAAGAGGGAGACTTACTGGAAAAAGGGGGATCTTTTCACGCTCTGGTTCTTTCTAGCTTCAGTGGACGCGAGAGAGTGAAGGTTTGAAAAGAGGGAATGATGAAATAGAACGAAAGCCTCGAACTTTGTGAGATTAAATAATCCTCCTGGGGAAGCTTAATCGATTTCCCCCCAAAACTCGTAAAAAAACCTTTCATTTTCGTCCTTGGGGAATTAATACCGCCGTTTCTTAAAAGACAAAAGAGAAATTTTATTTATTTATTTAAAAACTGACGCGGCAGTTTCTTTTTGGGACGCGTGTTCTGCCCTGACCCTTCCGAAAAGATTGAAAGGATCAGGGCATGGGGGTAATTGGAGGGGAAATAATTCGAAGGTGAAACAAACCGAAACTAGAAGGTTAGGATTTAACTAAATCACACCATTTTTAGTTCGGTCATATCCGAACAATATACATGTCCGGGCTATAAACCGAAATTTCACTCGGCCCATATTGAATCATCTTACCCATATCTTATCAATAGTGTTCAGTCAAAACGATACGCAGTCAGATAACTGTTCGGCTTATTATGAAATGAATCGGGAATAATTTGGGATTCGGCATCCAACACCTAAAATATCTGGAGCAGAGATCATTGAATATACCACCCGAATTAAAACTCTAAACAATTGGCTTTGAACTGACAGTTGCTTTATCTTCCATAAATGCACAAAATATCCAATCCAAGGGGTGTCGAATACATCTCAGATGTCAAAACCAAAATAAACTGGGATAGGTGATCAGAAGAAGTCAGTCATTGAAACTGACAAAATGTAAACTTGGAGGAAATATATTAAACAAACAACCTAAATATCTCTGATCACTGACGGAATTGAATAATTGGGAAGAGAGATAAGTAAATGGAGGGGAAATAATTCAAAGGTAACCAAACCAGGACTAGAAGTTAAGGGTTTAACTAAAACCTATCAACTTGTAGTTCGGTCATATTCGAGGTATCCTTCGTGCTGGGTCTTTTTCCGAACTATGTACTTATTCGGTTCAAATAAGCCGTAAAAGTGATTCGGCCTGTGCAAATTACCTTATTCTCATCTTATCTAATTCTCTTCCTGTCATCATCCCACTGATAGCTTTCGGCTTATACCAAATCATCATATCCACGCGTATCCTTTATGTTCGGTCGATTCCGAAATATATATCTGTTCAGATCAGCCGGTTGAAATACTGCTCGGACAGCGCAGAAATGGACTAAAATAATATTAAAACCCTTCATTCAATGCCCGAAATATCTGGAGTAGAGATCATTAAGTGCACCGCCTGAATTAAACTCTGTACAATTAGCTTTGAACTGACAATTGCTTTATCTTCCATAAATGCACCAAAATATCCAATCCAAGGAGTGTTGAATACGTCTTAAAACAAAAATGAACTAGGGGAAGTGATCGTAAGAAGTCAGTCATCAAAACCGTCAGAACGTAAGTTGGGGAAGAAAATATATATTAAAACAAGCAACCTAAATATCTCTGAGGACTAACAGAATTAAATAATTGGGAAGAGGGACAGTAAATATCTAAAAATATCACCAATTGAAGGCAGATATAAGTAGAAGGAGACTCAACAGTGAAGGGGTACGTCCATATTCATCCACCAAATTTTACTTAGCTTTGCTACTTAAGCTTTCAATCATTCTATTTGGTCCGAAAAAACTGACTTAGGCATCGGAGAATCAAAGGCCAACCCCACTGGTTGACCAAGATTCTAATGATACTATTGTGTTGTAAACTTTCTCTTATTGCAGGACACCGGGATTCTGTTCGGACAAACGACCCGGGAACTATCTTCTCGTCTTAAAGTCAGCTTTTCCAACTGTAACTTTTATGTTCCGATACAAACATTCCTTCTTCTTTTTTTAAAATAAAAAGCAGCATTCAATAGTGGCTGTACTATATCTAAATATTAACTTCTTTAAAAGATGGTACAGAATCATGCTTGCAGCAACCAGAAAAGAATTGAACTCTAGCATAAGCCCTGTAAAAACTAATTCATTCTGCCTCAATGTAAGGCCATGTTCATCAGATACCCCATGTTCCATAAATACAAGAATTCCAAAGTCTATCACACAATATACAAAAGAAACACAAGAGCATAGAACATAAAGAACAATTTTTAGAACATAATTCTCACTTTCAAAATCGAATGAAATAGTTTCGAAAGGAAACCCCAATGAAGTGATCAATATGCAAAACCCAAAAAACAACAATACCAAAGTCACAAAGAAAGAAAGAAATAAACGTTGTTTTGAAGCTTTGAGAGCTTGTGAAGAAGCGCCTCGCAGTCCTTTCTTTCCATGGCCGCCTCGTCCAACAGCCCCGCCTCTCTAAACCTCTTCCAATCCGCCATATCTCCTCCACTCTCCGCCGCCAGAACACCGTTCTCACCTATCAGAAAACTCAACGGTGGCGGCGCCGGAGGATCAGCGAACGCCACCACCTTTCCCTTCCCCGACGCTGCCGACGCACTCCTCGGTGAGATCGCCGTCACCGGCTGCCTCTGCGGCGTGAACATCGCGACAAGAACTAAGAAAATTGAAACCTTAGAAATAAAGAAAGAAAGAATCCCCAATCACGCTGAACCGGCCGAGATTTCGGAGTGTATCGGACAAGAACCAAGAAAATTGAAACCCTAGAAATAAAGAAAGAAAGAATCCCCAATGACGCTAAACCGGCCAAGATTTTGGAGTGTATCGGACAAGAAATGTAAAGAATTTGAAATTTTTTATTTTTTTTGGTTGCGAAGAAGGCTCACGTTCTTTGTTCTATTTGTGGTGTCATTTTAGAATGGGCCAGAAAGAAAATACAAAGGTCTGCTAGCCCGTAATGTTAAAATAAAACAAATATTGTATAGCAGATACCATGTCCATGACACAATTCGTTTTGGCAGAAATACACTTTTGGTTCCTATATTTAGGGGGTGTTTTCAATTTGGTCCCTATATTTTAATTTCATTCAATTAGGTCCCTGTGTTTTTAACCTGTTATCAATTTTACCCCTGGAGTCAACTCTGTTAGTTTTAATCCTACGTGGTAGACGGAAAACTGAGCTGACCAACACTATTTTGCCAGCTCAGCTTCCCTCCAATTGTGTCCCGCCCTTGTATACCCATGTGCCTCTCACATGGGTGTAAGTCAACAAAAGACCAGACATACACACGTGAGAGTTATATTTGAAACATTCTTGCAATAGTAACTATTCAAAAAGGAAAGAAATACACTGAACATTCTTGGGAGATTTAAGGCTTTGAAATCTTGTCCCCATTTACTGTGCTCCCAACAAAACCAAATTTGAAAATGCTTGTCGGGGGCTTTCTACAAAATAAGCCTTAATTTTTTTATTTTTTTATTTATTTTTTTAATCCCAGCAAGAACAACTCAAGAACATAAAATAAGCCCCAAGTTCAGATCAAAGTGATTCTACAAAATCTGCCATTCTCAAACAAAAAGCAGCATTCTCTCTCTCTCTCTCTCTCTCTCTCTCTCTCTCTCTCTCTCTCTCTCTTAGTGGGTTTGCTAACCGTGTTGCTCGCGTCGCTGGTCATGGTTCATGGAGGGTTGCTTAAGGTGGTCGATGTGGGGTTGCGGTGGCTTGGGCTCGCGGATCGCGGGTCGTGGTGGGTTTGATCTCAAGGGTCGCTGTGGGTTTGCTCTTGTCGTTGCCGTGCGTTTTGTTTATCTCTCGCCAGATTTGTGGTGGCTGGTGGAGGATCTGTGGGTTTTTGGTTGATCTCTCGCCAGAAAAAAGTCCTTAACTTAAGTGTTATGTCATTCAAAAAAAAACCGTAAGTGTTCCAGATATAGCTCTCACTTGTGTGTGTTTGGTCTTTTGTTGACTTACACTCACGTGAGAGGCACATGGGTATACAAGGGAGGGACACAATTGGAGGGAAGCTGAGTTGGCAAAATAGTGTTGGCCAACTCAGTTTTCCGTCTGTCACGTAAGATTAAAACTAACGGACTTGACTCTAGGGGTAAAATTGATAACGGATTAAAAACATAAGGACCCAATTGAATGAAATTAAAATATAGGGACCAAATTGAAAACACCCCCTAAATATAGGGACCAAAAGTGTATTTTTGCCATTCGTTTTAAAGCATTTTTAAGTGTGCTGTTTGAGTACATTTACAGATTTGTAAAATAAAATTATAGGTCTAACTTAAAAGCATAACCTCTGCTCAATTACAATTGATTGATTAGGTTTAGCTAGATACTGAAATAATATTTTGCCATATAATGAACCAACCTTAATTACTTTTATTGGCTGATAGTCTGATATAGGTAAAAAATAACCTAAACGTGAAGGTAAAGGTGAGAGGGTACGTAAAACTATGATTTTGATTGGACCCATTGTCTAATGTTGCCTCATCTTCCTCAGTTACTATGATGCGCATCATCAAATCTTAAAGATAGAGTATTCCTTTTAAAGGGCATCATTGGCTGTACTGGAATATGTTCATGTACATTTGTCAGTTTTTTGAAAAAACACACACATTCACGTGTCACACATTACACATCGATAAAAATTTAAAGATCAAAATAAGAAAAAGAAAGAGAATGGGGTCCTCACACTTACATGTTCTTGCAGATTTGATTTATTATTTGTCAATGAAGTTGGTGGCTTTCAATTATATGGAATCACACAATCACAAAGTCACAAATATCTTCTAATAATTTGCATACAAAATACCTAAACTAAACTAGCTAGGTCTAAGTAACTTTTATAAGGAAAGCTAAAGATATAACAAATGATCTCAATATTTTCACAATTGTCGATGGGAAAAGTTATTAGTTGTACATAATAAAGTAATGTTGGTAGTGGATACAGATAGGAATTAATAAAAACTTGTCAACTCAACTATTGTGAAAATATTGGGAACATTTGTTGTGTCTGTAACATTACTCAACTTTTATATGTTCAAATTGTAGAAAATCTAAATCTAATGACAATGGAGAATTATAAAAGAGATAAATATGATATTGAAGAGAGGAAAAGAACGGAGGCTAGGGTTTTTCACGTGGTTCGGCTATGTGAACCTATGTCCACAAGATGAAGCCAATAGGCTACATCTTTATTAATTCATTGTGTGATATTTTTGGATAATTTACCAAGTGTTGTGAGGTGTCCTATTTATACATAAGAATACTAACACAACTATGATATCTAAACAATTTGGGATTCCTTAACATTCTCCCTCAAATTATCCAAAAATTTTTGAGTTTGGTAACAAAAGAATAGCTCAAATATCTTGGCTTAACTCGGTTGTTGGCTCGTATCTCGGCTCGATTGCTCGGATCTCGGCTTAGACACTCGATGGCTTCGATTTTGGCTTGATAACTTAGATCTCGGCTTGGCTTGGTTGGATCATGGCTCAATGGCTAGAAGCTCGGATCTTGAAATGGTCTTGGCTCGAGATCTCAGCTCAGTGGCTCGATGGCTTGACTCGATCTTGGCTTATAAAGATAAAATAAAAAAATATATCCCACAAATGTTTTTTTTTTCTTCTTTTTTCGAATTTTGAAAATTTCTTTTTCCTTACTGGTCAATGCAGTTTTCTTCTTCTATTTTTTTTTAAATAAAAAAAATCAAAGGATCGGATTCGGTCAGCAAGCCGAGTGAATCACGGGTCAAACACGATGACATCACCGTGATGACGTCATTAGGGCTAATGTGGCACATGAGTGTGATACGCTGCGCATGAGAGAGGTGCTTCGCATGGATCAGACGACCAAAATTTAGACCGGAGTGTGGCGACTCGTGAAGAAGCATATAGGCCCGATTTTTATGGTGTTCGATAGATGAGTAGTTGATCTATTGATTTGAGGTGCCTGGTGCTTGATTTGGTGATTGGAGGCAACAGATTTGAGACATGGGATGTGGTGGCGCGTGGAGGAGATTCGAAACTTTGTGTCACGCGTGGAGGCGCATGAGAACGTGGAAGATGATCGGGAAACTGGGTTTTTCCGATCTTGAGATCAGACACTGATCAGTGTAATCAGTTTGGCAAAAACATGAGATTTTGTGATGACAAAGGGTTGTTATGACTATTGTGACAAAAAATGTGGAAGTTATGGATCAAGATTGCTCATGAGAGCTTTAAGGCTCTGATACCATGTAAAAGTCCAATGAACCTAACTCAATCTCAAAAGACGCTTTGAGAGATGAGGATTTCCAATGACTTATAAATTGCACAACCAATAATACTTGGTCAATGTGGGACTCTTTCTTTAATATGCCCCCTCACGTGTGGGGGACCAACTAAACACGTAGACCATAATAGGGGGAGATCTGCCCAACACCCAAAT
>OU015762.1:25255183-25298063 GCA_907173295.1 Fagus sylvatica | reverse complement strand
GACCAAGGGTTGGCTAGAGAGTTCTCCTTTGAAAATTACAGTTCGAGTCTGTTAAGGATGGTACTCAAGCAATACCAGATGTGATAAAGCCAAAAAAATGTGATAATGCCAACAGTTACTTTCAAGAGATAACTCTCATCTTATTGATCAAGATAGAACTTGCTGACAATTCCCAATGTATATGTGTTGATAAAACTTTACAGAGTCCAAGGTAGGCCCATATGATGGCGCAGTAGGCCATCCATTTGATATGCATCAACTGTTAATTGCTTAACTGCTTTATGCGGGTCTTTGATCCTTCTTGCAATATCAACTGCTTCTAGATTAGGCATTA
Source organism: Fagus sylvatica (assembly GCA_907173295.1). Lineage (NCBI taxonomy): Eukaryota > Viridiplantae > Streptophyta > Magnoliopsida > Fagales > Fagaceae > Fagus > Fagus sylvatica. The sequence goes on along the minus strand of OU015762.1, from coordinate 25,297,729 downwards.
CCTGATTTTAACGTGCAAAAAGGGAAAACAATCTCTTAAAGGTTTACACTAATCTAAGGAAAATGAAAAAGAGAGAAACATATTGTATGAAAAAAAAAATCTAATACACAAAAAGAAAAACATTATATTGAAAAATCCTGCTACAAAAATTTATGTAATGAAACAATGTAGCATGGATCACTTCCTTATTTATCCTCCTCCTCAGCACTTCCCATGTATTATAACGTTTAGAACAACAAAACATCTCTTAGGAATTTTATCAAACAACTTGTGTACATGTAATTAAGATTTTCTATTGTATGTCTGCATCAAAATAATATAGCAATCATGACTACATCAATATGTTTATCTTCGGAACAACAATATCTCTTGCATATGTAACTTAAATAAAAAGAAGACTTTCATGATGAATTTTTTCTGATTTTTCCATTCTGCATCATCTGAATGTATTTATTAATTTAATGTCTATGGCAGATTAATGGTTATGACATTTTCTCTACATCATCTCGTTATTATGCAAAGCTCATAAATTGATTGTGGATGTATTTACCTCAATAATGTTTATCTGGATCGGAACAACAATATCTCTTGCATATGTAACTTAAATAAAAAGAAGACTTTCATGATGAATTTTTTCTGATTTTTCCATTCTGCATCATCTGAATGTATTTATTAATTTAATGTCTATGGCAGATTAATGGTTATGACATTTTCTCTACATCATCTCGTTATTATGCAAAGCTCATAAATTGATTGTGGATGTATTTACCTCTTATTGTAGGTAGGCATCTTGGTCTTGAAGAGCATCACGGCTGGTGGTGGAGCCCCAGGTGTTAGGATCTGAACGGGGTTTTCGAGCTTTCATTGTTGCGTGAGTTCTGTTTAGCACTACAGCTACACTGCTAAATTGAAACTGATCGTGGGTCTGTCAAACTTGTAAAGGCAGTTGTTGATACCACCAACAGCTGTTATGCCCCACGGGGAGCTCTAACCATTCCCTATTTCAACTCCTCTAGTGGTTTTATAAATAGCATGCACTTGACTGCTCTTTTAGGTATCTTTGCTAGAGATCGTTTGAAACTTTGAATAGGTGATGTCTTCATTGCTAGAGATATTGTCTGATCAATCAGTAAAGTAAGAGAGAGCACACCAAATAGAAGTCTCTCACGGAAAAGGTCGGGGGTCGGGCACACAATTGAAAATTAAAATAAGCAAAACCAAAATCTAAAAATTAAATAAAATGAGGTTGACGTGGAAAATTGTGAAAACTCAGAAGCTGATGTGTTAATATATTGTGAAGTGAACAAAAAGTTAAAAAGACTTTGATTTTAAATTATAGTATAAATATATAAAAGAAGTTTGGACTGGTACCATACCTTTCTTAATGCTTACCGCAGCAATTTTTAAATTGACGGAAAAGACTTGACGTAAAAGACATTTTTTTTTTTGTAGTGCTCTAAATTTTTAGTATGACTGTATGAGGATTGATTGATCTGTCAGTAAAAACAAATTGTTGGTAATCTGTTTGTCTCTCTAAATTTTCAGGTCCATTGAACGTTGGGTTGTCGATAAAATCATTAAGAAAGCTCGAAGGTTTGCTCAAACTTCACCAATTTTTTTTTCTTGAAATGTTATGTGAAATTGAAGCTTTTATTTGTAAGGGTATTAAATTTGTCTGTGTTAACACCTTGGGAACTTTTTTGGGGTCCTTCAAATACATTTACGTCCAACCAAATTTTTTTTACCTCTTAAATTTTTTGTTTGTGGATTCTGAGGATTTTTTTTTTTTTGAGAATAAGAGATAGAAAGTTTGTGGATTCTGAGATATGTTTCAAGTTATTGTGGTTTAAGGTAGCTTTTGTATGGCTAAATCTTGCTTTTGTTTTGTTTTAAACACTTGTTGTTAGTATTTAAAATAAAAAGTACAATAAATAATAATAAATTTTAATTCCTAAACCCTGATTTTTTCAAATCAGACATGAAGCCTAACTTTTGTTGTTAGCATTTCAAAAACGTATGTAAAAAATGACTATCAGATAAAAAATTACCGTTGGCATAATGAGGGTAAAACAATGTGGTAAGATAATATTTTTTTCATTTTAAAATTTCATAAAAATAAATTGAAACAATTAATAGTTTAGATTTTTATTTTTTATTTTTTAAACTCATACACACGTATATTTTGAAGATCACGAGGATCGAACCCACACCCTCATAGATGGGTGAGACTTTTTGGAAATGGGGATTACTACTGGACCGAATATCCAAGTGACACTTAATTTTTGTTTTAAAGATTCGGAAAAACTCTAAATATCCTCTTGTGTGATTGAATTTGTGTGTTCCCTATTCTACTTGTCTCATTAACCTAAAAACTACACCGAGTTCCACTTTTATAGATAATAACATTGTAATGTATCAAAAAAATAATTATTTTGTTAGTATTTTATCAATACTAAATAACGTTTAGATTTTTATTTTTTATTTTTTAAAATATTGATAATCTACCCCTCAATTAAATTTTTGCCTTCTTCCCTGCCATAAGTAACTCATAACCATTATGCTTTTTTTAAAAGAAAAGAAAAGATAAGACTAACAAATTAACAATTATATATTTGACAAAACGTATTGAGTTTGGGAAATGATATTTTCACACAAAGATAAATACTATTTTCACACTATTGGTGTGAGAATGACAATTTTTAATATAATATTGTACACCAAAAGGTGTTAATGGTACGAAAATATCACCTTTTTTGGTGAGGAAATAACGCCACCTTTGAGTTTTCATGGTTCTTTTGTTTATAAATTTAATTTCCCTCTTTTTCGGTCCTAGACTATAGTCCCTTATGAAAATCTCCATTCATGTACTTAGCCCCATGCACTAAATCATTCAAAAGTCAAAAGTACACCAATTAGTCCATGAAAACCTCTTGAAAAGTTAGGTACCCACATTGCAAGGGGCGCCTAAGCTATCCTATCTAATTAATATAAAATCAGTACATTACTACCAACAAGAAATTTTGTTTTTTTCAATAAGTATTTATTCACGATCACTTAAAACTGTTGATAATAGCATTAATTATTGATGATTAGAGTCAACCGTCAATAAAAAGCGTTGATAAAATTACCCACCTACCCGTGCGGGCTTTTCCCTCTTAACATTTAATTATTTTATTCAGCACTGTTCAAAAAAGAGGTCAAAAATAAATATTAAAAAATGAACTCTTTATCAGCAGTTTGGTGGCCATCGATAAAATAATTTAAGTTCTTTTATTAACAGTTTTGAACCGGTGAAAAAAAACAAGTCTTTTATTAACAGTTATAGATAGTGGAAAATAGACCTATTAGAACAAAAAGGACACTTTCAGATTATAGTCTCTACAAAACCACTCTCTCTCCAAACTCAAAGGAAATCTGAAAGTATGTTCTAGAACCTGGAAAAATTCTCAAAACTCAAAGGTATACTCTCAAAATCCTATCCCTTTGATTTTATTTTGAAAAGTTTTTCTGATACTTTCTCTCTCTCTCTCTCTCTCTCTCTCTCTCTCTCTCACGAATTTGAGTTTTTAGTTTGCTTGGTTATGAGTTTTTTGTTGATTTTTGTATCTGTTTAGCTTGGCTATTTTTTTTTGGTTTTGAATTTTGAGTTTCACTTTTCAATTAGAGAGACTATTCTGTCCAAGTAGTTTCAGTGAATTTTGAGTTTCACTTTCACTGTTTGTTTGGTTACTGAGAAAATGCTGGAAAATAAAATTGAAAATTTGCACATTAATGAAAATTTGTCCATTGCATATGTTGTGAATGTAATTTCCATTATAAAAATGGGTTCTATTGTAATATATCATCATCTAAGTGTTGGGATTTAGGAAATAGGTTGATGATAATGGAAAAAAATGAATTGGTTGTTGAGAATATTTGGGGAAATAGGTATTTGTTTGGTTGTTGAAGAAAATTTAAGGAAAGAGGATACTAGTATAGTGTTTTGATATATAAAATCAAGCTGAATTTGGATTGGAGATCACTCTCTGTATTAACACCCAAAAGTAGATCACTCTCTGTATTGTATCTGGTTTTTTTAGATATCTTTCTCTAGTCTTTTGGAAATGGTTTGTTTGTGAATTAGTTGCTTTGGACTGGGTGTCTTGAGTTCTGTCCCTCTGGGATGCTGATTTTGACAAAATTCTATATAGGACATTATTTGTAATGGGAGTGAACATCAATCGCTTTTCTCAGTGCAACTGGGGTTTGGTGGTAAGGAGGAGAATGGGAAGGGTGCAGCTGAGTGGGGGGTGTTGATGGGTTGATTTGCTAAACCTGGATTTGTTGAGAAGCAATTGGTTCATAATTTGGAGAGGCACCAAATTGGAAGGGTGAAATGCCCTTGTACTAGTTTGACAGGAAAAAATAGTGCAATTGGGTTTGATGCTGATATACTATATCTTAAAATCATGTTCTTATCCAAAGTGGGTCTTTGTTTTACTTGATATATTAATGCTGTTTGTCAAGATGTTGCTTTTCTTTGGGGGGCTTTGAGTTATATGAACATGTTGTGAACTAGTTGAAGGCATCTCATATTTCCTACATTCTTGAATGATTAAAATGTAGTTCTAGTTACTTTTAACTCAAGTGTTAGGGCCTAGATGTATTAAAATTTGGGATGTGGCTATTTCTATAATCTGGTTAGCTCATTTAGCTGCTTTATTGGTCATGTAGACATTCTGAGTGAACATGTTTTGAACTTGGCCTAGGTGCTGAATAGAATGTAATCAATCTATTGTTTTGGTTGCTGTAAAGTGACATAGTTTTGGAGCACTACTTGATCTTGTTGCTATTTCCTTAAATCCTCTTTTTCTGCATTTCTCTTTCAAATTTTAATTAACAAAACTACCCTTTCTTGTAAAATTAGAAGAAATTCTACCTATGGATTTATAACTAAGTTTCAATAGTTTTAAATTATGTTTCAACATTTCCTAACCGTTGAAAAAGATGAAGCACTTTTTTCCACAGCCCTACAGCCCGTCAAAAAGTATTTTCGACATAGTTTGTTTTGACGGGTCTCAACAGTTATCTGAACCGTCAAAAATACATTTTTCATCGGTTTTTAGTACTTGTTTCAAAAATAGCAAAATTTCTTGTAGTGCTCCCTGATCCTTCTATGATTTTCTATGAATTGTGTGTGAATTATTATTTCTGAAATAACAATTTTTGCTGAACAGACAAATTATCCAAAAAAAAAAAAATTGGTGTACATATACAAAAATAACACCTAATACGGAAATAACATTTTTCAACTTTACCTCTTTATGTCTCTTTACTTCTACATTTCTCTAATCTCCTTTCCCTCTTATCTTTCCTTTTTTGTTTTCATGTTTTCACCATAGACCAAGATGCGTCCCCTACATTTCCCCTAACATTTTTCAACTTTACCTCTTTATAGTCCCTTATTATGGTTCTTTATGCAATAGGAGAGGACCCCATGGACCAGCAGGACCTACACTAGCTCCCACCTTTTTTAATTTTTTAAAAGTAGTGTCTTCCCATAAATTGCTTACACCATCTTACAATCTTCTAAACACACATTGTAAATTCCGATTCCCTAAATTTTTTGTAACAAAGTATAATATTTTTGCTTTCACCCTAGGCCAAAATTACCAATGTAATTTCACCAAAAAAAAATTTATTATCAAGTGTTATTGGATCTTAAAATTTAATATGAATTAAAAAAAAAAATGGAATGTTGAGCTAAAATATTGGTCTTTTTTGACAAAACGTATTGAGTTTTCATGGTTCTTTTGTTTATGAATTTCGTCACTTTAACTGCTATGTACTTAATGTACTAAAAGTAAACCCAAAAAAGTCTCAAACTCTCTGTTCAAAAAATAAATAAAAATGTTCTCGCTCTTACAATCACTCTCTCTAGTCTCTATCTGTCTTGAGATTTTTTTCCGGTACTTTCGTGTGTGTTCTTCTCGTAGTCTTGCTTTGTTTTATTACTATTTATTTATTAAATTTATTGCCTTGTATGTTGTACTATATAGACAATTATACTTATTATAAAAAGCATAGACAATTATATTTTTTTGTTTTTATGATCCATGTCTAATCTGTGATCGTGCTTGGACTGAAGATGGCCCACCCCTCAATAAGTTGTTTGGACATGCGGTCTCCCTTTTCTTTTCCTTTTCCTTTTTGTTTCTCTAATCTGAGTCTAATATGTAATTGTGCAGGGTCATAATGATGGTTACCTTACAAAAGTCTTGGTCACAAATCAAGCTACCAATAAAGTAGTCAATTTATGTTCACTTTCAGACTTGCGATGTAACTTGTAAGTACAAGTTTTGTAACATATGTACCAAATTAACAGACACCTTGTATCTTTATGTCTCTAACCTTTCATTACTTTATACTTTTGAAACCGTCGTAGGTTGAAGAAAAGTCTTACAGAGCCAGACCCACCAATTGACAAAGCAAAAGAAGAAATTAAAAAGGAAAAATACAGAAAACACTTTTAGATTTCTTGAACTTTCACAGAACAAAGTAAACACTCTATCTCTCTCTCTCTCTAGGAAACACTTTCAGGTTAGTAAAAATTGTTAGGTAAAGTAAAATAATGGGTTTTTAAAGAGATAAAGTAGAAAAAATTTCGCTAACAAATTGGGAATGCTTTACTTCCTAACTCAATTTAATTTCTCTGTTTATCGAAAAAAAGAAGCCCTAACTCAATTTTCCATGCAGCGAAACATGTCAGTAATTGGAGAGGCTGCTATTCCCTATTTGCTTGAGAAGATATTTGACAAGCTGACTTCCTCTTTCAAGCAAGAGCAAGTTGATGCTGACTTCCAAAAGTGGAAGAGAATCTTGCTGAAAATCCATGCAGTTCTGGATGATGCAGAAGACAAGTCAGGTTGTGAAGATCTGGTTAGATGAACTGCAAGACTTGGCATATGACGTCGAGGACATCTTGGGTGATTTTTCTAATGAAGTTTTGAGACGTGAGTTGAATCCAGAACCCAACAAAAATAAGATACGTAAGATCATCGATGCTTGTGTTGGTTCGAATAGAAGTTTTGCTATGTCAATTGGTCCAAGATTGAAGATATTGATACAAGGCTGCAAATTATTGTGACCAAAAAAAAAATTCTTGAATTGAGAGAAAATACTGGGGGAAGGACTAGAACAACAAGATTGAGGCTGCCCACAACTTCTCTGGTGAATGAAGGTCATACTTATGGTAGAGATGAAGACAAGAAGGCTATTGTCGACTTGTTGCTGAGCAGTGAATCGAATAACACTCGACTGGACTTGTGTTTCTCTGTACTCGACTTCCAGACTTGTACTTTTCTCTGTGGGATTCCCATACTTGGTATGGTAAGACAACTCTTGAGCCCAGCTAGTAAGACAACTCTTGCCCAGCTAGTCTACAATGACGATAATGTGAGTCGTCCTTCTGACTTAAAAGCATGGGTTGTATTTCTGAAGATTTTGATATCGTAAGGGTGACAAAAGAAATTCTACAAGATATCACTTATGAGACCTGCAAGGATAATGATTTAAATTTACTTCAACGCAAATTGAAGGAGCAATTATTGGGCAAGAAGTTTCTCCTCATTTTGGATGATGTTTGGAATGAAAACAATGATAACTGGAGTAGCCTACGCAAGCCTTTTGAATTTGGGGCTCAAGGAAGTAAGATTGTTGTCACAGCTCGGAATGATGGCGTTTCATCAACAATGGGAACTACTCTAGCTTATGAGTTGAAAGGGTTATTAGAGGATGCTTGTTTGCATGTATTTACTCAACATGCATTGGGGGTGACAGATTTTACTACACATCTAGAATTTGAAGAAAATGGCAGACAAATTTTGGATATGTGTAAGGGCTCACCTTTGGCAGCAAAAGTACTCGGAAGCCTTTTACGCACTGAACGCAATCTTGAGGAGTGGGAACATGTATTAAATAGCAAGATTTGGGATATTCCAGAGAGAAAAGTAGTATTTTTTGAATTCTTAAATTAAGCTATCAATCTCTCCTTCACATTTAAAGAGGTGTTTTGCCTATTGTTCACTATTCCCAAAGGATTATGAATTTGATGAGAAAGAGCTTGTCTTGTTGTTGATGGCAAAAGGTTTGGTTCAAGAAAGAAAAAGAAACGAGCCAATGGAAGATCTTGGTGGTGAGTATTTCCGTGATCTACTTAGGAAATCATTTTTTCAACAATCAAGCAGAAATGAATCACTCTTTGTCATGCATGATCTCATGCATGATCAAGCTAAATGGGTAGCGGGAGACTTGTGCTATAGGTTGGAGGAAAAATTGGGTTGTATTAAGCAATCTGAGATTTCTTCAAAGGTATGTCATTTCTCTTACATTCGATGTTGGTTGGATGACACCAACAAGTTTGAAGACTTCCCCAAATATATGCATCTACAAACTTTCCTGCCACTACCAATAAAAAATAGGGGCTATTTAACAAATTATGTTCCAAGTTGTTTATTGCTACAACTAAGATACTTAAGGGTATTATCTTTAGGTGGATATGCAATCATTGAGGTACCAGATTCAATTGGTGATTTGAAACATCTAAGATACTTAAACCTTTCTAATGCTGAGATTAAAAGTTTGCCAGAATCAATATGTTCTTTATACAACTTGCAAACATTGATATTGAAAGATTGCTTCCGTCTCATAAAGTTACTAGAGAAAATTGGGAATCTAGTCAATCTTAGACATCTTGATATTACAAATGTGAATTTAATTAGAGAGATGCCGGTTGGAATAAAAGAATTAAAGAGCCTAGAAACACTACCTAATTTTGTTGTGGGTAAAGATACTGGATCGAAGATAGGAGACTTGATGAACTTGAAGTTTCTTCAGGGAAGACTTTGCATTTCAAAATTGGAGAATGTGCTAGATGCTGAGGATGCAAGAAGGGCCAATTTAAATGAAAAGAAGAATTTAGATGTATTGGTGATTGAATGGGGGTCTATGATTGATGATGATATACATGATGCAAGAGTTGCAATAGATGTTCTTGACATGCTACGACCTTCGACAACGGTGAAAGAACTTTCAATTAATGGCTATGTTGGTGAGAAATTTCCAACCTGGTTAGGACATCCTTCCTTTTCTAATATGGTGGACCTAAGGATTGATAGATGTGGAAAATGCATGTTCTTACCTGTTATTGGACAACTACCCTTTCTCAAATATCTTGTCATTAGGAGCATGAATAGGGTGTAGAGCATCGGTCTTGAGTTTTATGGGGAAGGTTGCTTGAAATTGTTTCAATCCTTAGAGACACTTTGCTTTGAGGATATGAAGGAATGGCAAGATTGGATTCCTAGTGGAGTTAAGTACAAAGAATTCCCTTGCTTACGTGAGCTTTCTATCTCTCGTTGCCCCAAATTGCAAGGAGAATTACCCTACCATCTCCCATCATTGGAAAAATTTTCTATTCATAAATGTGAGGAATTGGTTGTTTCAATTCCAATGCTACATAAATTAGAAATTGTGGGATGCAAAGAGGTGGTGAGTAGAAACTCTGTTGACCTGTGCTCGCTAAAGTCAATTGTTTTTCTATTCTAGATCTAAAAAGCTTGACAGAGGAATTAATGCATGGGTTAATGAAGTTAGAAAATCTAACAATAGATGATTGCAAGGAGCTTAGATGTATGTGGCAAGATAGGCTCATGTGCCTTGTAACGCTAGATATCCAATCGTGCCCAAGTCTCATCAGTGTCAGCATGATGTCTACTATAAGGACATTGAAAATTAAAGATTTTAGTGCTCTGCAATCCTTGCCAATGTCCAATTATACGTGCCTGGAATACGCAACTATTGAGAAATGTAATTCATTGACCTTCATTTCAAGAGGCCAACTACCTTTAACTTTGAAAAGGCTAGAGATAAGAAATTGTAGGAATTTGCAATTTGTGGTAGACGAGAGAGAGGCTTCTTCTTCTTCTTCACCATATAACAACAATACATCTTCTCTTGAGCAGTTGGAGATTAGGAGTTGTACATCTCTAAAATTCTTATCATCAAGAGGCGACCTACCTGCCACGCTTAAACACCCTCAGATTTGGGGATGCTCAAAGCTGACCTCCTTATCATCAAGAGATCAGTTACCTATAGCCCTTAAACACGTTTCTCTATGTTATTGTCCTAAGATTTTGTCAGTAGCAGAAAAGTTACACAATAATGCATATCTTGAATATCTTCGAATTCAGAATTGTGAAAAGCTTAAATCCTTACCGAAGGGACTACACAAACTCTGCCACCTCAATCAGATCGAGATATGGGACTATCCTAGTTTTGTTTCCTTCTCGGATGGAGGATTGCTCCCCACCAGCCTAAGAGAGCTTGTGATCTTACAATGTGAGAAACTTCAGGCTTTGCCCAATCGCATTCACAACCTCACCTCTCTTCAACAATTAAATATACAAAGTTATCCAAGCATCATATCCTTTCTGGAAGAGGGTTACACCACCAACCTAAGGAAACTTGAGTTGGAAGGGGTGAATATCTGTAAGCAAGTATTTGAGTGGGGATTGCACAAACTCATGTCTCTTACATTCCTCTACATTGATGGTGGATTTCCAGATTGGAAGTCGTTTCCTTCTGACTTCTGAGGAGGAAGATGGGAAGATGATGATGTTGCCTAGCTCTCTCACCAAACTGGAAGTATGGAATTTTCCAAATATAGTATTTCTGTCCTCCAAGGGCTTTGAAAACCTCTCTGCTCTTGTAGAACTCGCATCCCTCCCAAAGAAGGGCATGCCTCCCTCGCTTCTGCAACTTCGTATTTATGAGTGTCCATTGCTGAAACCACACTGCAAGAAAGGCAAAGGGCGAGAGTGGTTGAAGATCGTCAACATTCTTTTTGTTGAAATTGATTTGGCGGGGAGGTGCTGTAAAACAGAGAGGAAAAAGTAGACAAGTATACATATTTACTCCTTCCAGGTACAACATTTAGAGATTCGTATCTCCCTCCCTCTGTATATTTATACAATATGATTTTTAAAAATCTGAATCCTAATCCTAGCTAATTCCAAAATTTGGAGGTACGTTAAATTTTTGGGTTGTACATGTTCTATTAATTTTTCCTTCTAACAATTCTACTTTTGGCTCTTGGGATTTCTAGATAATTAATGTCTTACAGTTTAAATTTTTTTGAATTATATTGAATTTTTTTTTTTTTTTTTTCCAATGAATGTGTTGGATTTAAATTTGGTGAGTGTTGCTTCAGATTGTGCATTTATGTTGTTCATCAAAATGGGTTTTGTGCGCAAATAGGTTTATGAAATAATTCATCGAAGTGGGTTTTGTTGGCATGTATATGGTGTGGGATTCATATTGAAGGTAATGGGTGTGAGAAATTAGATCTAGTTTTAAGAGGCAATGAAGTTTTCAAGCAATATATATATGATTTTTTTCTTCTTCTAGTTTTTAGTCGAAAATACTTAAAGAGGAATTGCTTTTGTATTCTTCAATGGGTACTATTTAGAATGTACCTTAGTGAGATACAATTTCATCTTTTGTGTGTTTCACGCCTGTGGTGAAGTGTAGCAATTAAGAGCCATATGAAGCCTTACTCTGTGGGTAACTGGCTTGGGGACAGAACTAGTTCTTTGGCTAATGAAAAATACTTCAAAGGAAAATAAAAGTTGTAGATTTGTCCGATAAATTACCAAGTTTGTTCACATTCACTCAGTATGTGTTGGTTTAGTCCTAAAGTGAGCTCAAGTCTCTAGCAGCTTAAGCTTCCTGTCGAAATAGTCATTTTCCTTAGGAAAATCTTGACTGGAGCACTTTCTGTAAAGGAAAAATTGCAAAAAATAGGATAATAAATTCGACACTTTATGCCCTCTTTGCAAAGAAGAAAGTGCGAGTCTTGATCATTTATTCTTGCAATCTAGCTAGGGATGTCTGGTTTAATCCTTGCTCCATTCCACTACGGATTGTCCCTTTTTATGTATTCAATTTGTATTTCTCAGGTGGATCTGCTCATAACGCCAAACTTTATATGGAAAGATCGTTTTCATGGTGCTACTGGGTGCAGTTACAGGCTGTGGAGGATTTGGACTTTCAGAAACAAAGCTGCCACCAAAGATAGTGAGATCAATGCCGTGTCAGTGCTTGATTATAGTAAGAAAATGGAACAGCTTTTGTAGGGAGGCTTACTCATTAAAGAAGGACCAAGTTATCAAACTGAGGGAAGTACTTCAGGTGTGGCATGTTAGAGGCAACCAGGGATGGCAACTCCTGGTTATGCTGGATGTGATGGGGTCTAAGAGATCAAAGTGGAGAGGTTCATGCTTCTTTTGCAAGACAGAATGCGTATTGTTGTTACTGCTGGATGCTTTAGCTGGGGCAAAAATTCCAAATTCACTGCCTTCCTCCTCTTCAGACAAGCTCTGTGGACCTTGAAGTACTTGGGAATTCAAATTGTTTTTGCACCCTCAATCAGCAAAGAGCTTGAGAAACTTATTGAAAACAGACAAATTTAGGACTGGGTGAGTGCAGGTATAAATGGTGACCTTCAAGCTCTAGTAACCAGCTTGAGAGGTGTTGGCTTCAAAGATGGCATCAAATTGCTGTATTAATATCTTTTGGTCCTCTGCTGGTAGGTGGGGCATCTGTTTTGGTCGTGTCCATATTGAACTTTTTGTTTTGTTTTGTTTTCTTTCTCTTACCACTTTGCACAATATGGTTAGGGATGCTATTGACATGCAAACAATTTGACCTGTATGTTGAAAATTGTTCTTTGACACTTATGTTTCAGCCATCAAACAATCTTGGCTTAAAGAATCATTTAAACATCATTACACATTGTGCTTGAAATCACAGCTTTAAGATCTACCATTATGGTGAGCTCAGTAATTTACAATCTAGTAAGAGCATCATCATTATTTTTATCCTTAAAATTTCTTTTTAATAATGTGAGCACAGAAATTTCAGCCTTTCCTTTCTAGTTTTATCTTACTCAATTTCATTTCAAATTTTCAGCTACTTTTTGATTGATGGTTGGATTCAAAATGGGCTAATTACCCAGCATTACATTGATTTATTGAATTCTTGCAATGGATACATTAGCTAAATTTGGGGATGAGGTAATGAATTCTTTTGTCATAGCATCTTATAATTATTAATTATGAATGTTAACTGGAATACAAAAGCCGATCAATAGGGAAGACACTGATTGAATTTCACAATAGACCTATGAAAGAAAAGCAATAAGGAGAAGGGAGGTTGGTTCAGTAATTCACAAACATTCCTCAGTTTGCACATGCCCTCCACATAAAGCTGATTTATGTTCAAGTTCTTTACTAGTCGCATCTTATAAGACTTATAATCCTTCTTTACTGAGTGGCAGCCTGAGTGGAATATGATGATCTAGAATGGCAGCCTGAGTGGAATGTCATTTCAACCAGAGATTATGCCTTGCACAGATGATCGAAGCATTGTCACCTGTACGCTAAATGGGCAGATATTTCATTTATTCCAAAGCAGTTATGGTATGAAATGAAATATCCTAGTTTCATTAAAATGTGTCTCACCCTTATATTAGAATGCAATAATGATCTTTACAATTCCATAACTTATGCTGATCTTGACCATTTCAATAGACTGCAATAGCACTTAATTAGATAAGATCTCACCATTAGATATGAATTTCTTAAATCAAATTCCGTTATTAATTGGCTCTCTATTGGGGTGGAGAATGCTCTATGGATGTTGATATGTTTTTCTTCGATTAATGTTGTTATTGCAGCTACTCTTAGGGCTATAGGGAAAATGCAGGAACATGTCCAAGCTTGGAAGGCTGTCAATGCTTCTCAAGCTCTTAACTACTGCAAGCACATGGTCATAATCTGTCAAGAAGCAATGGCTGGGAATCATTCTATAAGAAGATGTAAAGCACTTGTGTGCAAGTAGACACGTTTTGTTGATTGTTGAGAGTGTCAAGTGCTAATTTTAGTGGAAGTTGGTACCAAAAGATAGATTCTCTGGTGAGGTGCAGGCTTTCTATGTAAAGATCGAATGGGGAACCAAAGTGTAGTAGGCTGTTATGGTTGGATGCCCTAGAAGAAATATGTATCCCTTTGTCAGACAATTCGTGAAGCCTTTTCCTTTGTACTTAAGAAAGGCATGGTGGCTGCACTTGTACTTACCAGTAGCTCTGAGGTTTGTAGCCTTTGCTGTGGAAAAAAAAACACCAAGCTGGGAGATAAAATCTATTAAGGAAGACACTCCTAGCTGTGTTGTGTTTGCAATTTTCTAAGCTCTGGTTTCGTCAATTCCCTAGGCCAATTCTCACCAGTGCTTGTCAGCTTGTGAGTTTTGCAATTTACTCTTTGATGCACATAGCCTAGTCTTCTTTTTATGCAACTTTTATGTTAAAAATTGTATATACTAATGAGATTTTGTTTTTCTGTTTTTTGGCTAGGTCAAAAAAGAAAAGAAAAAAGAGGCCTATCAAGCTTAATGGGTTGAAAATTGTTCTTTGAAACTTTAATTTCAGTAATCATATAATCTTGACTTAAAGCTCTCATGTCCACTTTCAAGCATTTCACAAGGGACCTATAAAAGAAGGGCCACTATACTAGTTTGCACATGCCCTCTATAAAAAGTTAGATTCATGTTCAGTATTTTATTATCTCATTTGATGAGTATTCGGGCACAGATTGAACCCTCCCAATATGCCACCTGAACCATCAATTTTAACTTATTTAATGGTTCCATTCAGTAAATGTATATTAATAAGGAGGGAATTTTTTGTAGAGATATTGAATGAAACAAAGCAGCCTATTTGTAAGTGATCCCCCAACACAAGGTGTAATATTGACAACAACACCTAAGAACCTGAATTTATATCTTGCTGAATATGCAGAGTTTTTCAAAACAAACTCTAATCATAGGACACATATGTCATATGAGATGTAGATGGAAATAGGAAACTTTGGCTTCATATTTCTACTTGTTTGATCTGGATTTATGTTGATTTTAGTATGGTGAGATGATTCATTTGATTGTGTTTCAGTGGAAACAACCTTCCCCACTATTGATCTTTAAAAGTAAAAGGTCATTGTTAATGCTAGATCTGGCAGAAATTGTAAGGAAGAATGATTAAGCCCTCCTAAAAGTAAAAGGTCATTGCCCCTTTCTTTGATCTCATTCATCTTTTGAAATAAAAGCAAGTTACAGATAACTACTAGAAATTTGTGATGAATTCTAATATGTTTTCATTTTAAGTTTTGTCTTTAGTTTAGTGTATGCTATATTACCTTCATTTCCATAAATGTCACATAGAAGTATAGAACAAAAAACCAAGGTCTTGGTTGTCACTGGATTTTTATTTGTAAACTTTCAGGCAAGATTTTCATTGATTATTCAACCTAAAGGAGGCTAACCAGTTATTATTGATGTCCTGAACCATTGAGAATATAGAAATGGCAAAGCAATTCAACTCATTTTGCACATCTAGTAATTACAAATATTTTTCTTGTCTTCATTTCATGTTAAGTATATATATGCCACTAGGCTTGTTCTGTTGTTTCTTTTTTGGTCTTGAGTGAATTTATTGAATCAAATTCCATTGTAATTGGCTCTCTATTTGGGTGGAGAGATTCTCCACAGATGCTCATATTTTTTTCTTCTGTTATTCTTGTTATTGCAGCCACTCTTTGGGGTATTGGAAATGCGGAAAGGTGGCCATATTTGAAGGGAGGGTTGTCAATGCTTCTCAAGTTCTTAACTACTGCAGACACATGGTTAGGATCTGTCAAGAAGCAATGGATGAGAATCATTTTCTAAGAAGCTGTAAACCTACTGTGTGTATTGGGATACAATTTGTTGATTGTCTGGTGTGGCAAGTATTGTTCTTAGGGGAAGTTGATACCAAAAGAAATAGTTGCCAGTGAGGGGCAAGCTTTGTCACACAATTTGTGAAGCCTTATCCTATGTACTTATGAAAGGAGTGGCGGCAGCACTTGTACTTATGAAAGTTGAGATGCAAGCTCTTAAAACACCAAGCTGCGAGACACAAGCCGTAAAGATATTGCTGTGCTGCATTCTCAATTTTCTAAGCTCTGGTTTCATCAAGCCCTTGGAAAATTCTCACTAATACTCATCAGCTTGCCAATTCTGTAGCTTCGTCTTTTTTTTTGTTACTTTTACATTAAACGTCATATGTATTGATGGCATTTTGTTTTGCTGCTTTTTGGCTTGGTATCCACACAAAAAAAGTGGCCCTATCAAGCTTACCAGTTTACAAAATATAGTTAGGGATGCGGTTGAGTTGTAACCAGTTTGACCAATGTGTGGAAAATTGTTCTTTGAGACTTTATTTTCAACCATCAAATTATCTTTGCTTAAAGAATCATTTTGACTGCAATACACATTGTGATTGAAACTGTAGCTTTACGATCTATCATGGTGGTGAGTACTTTAATTTAATATCTAGTGAGACCATCATCATTATTTTTTTTATTTATTTAAATTTACTTGATAGTGAGATGCAGAAATTTTAGCCTTTGATTTGTAGTTTTATCTAACTCAATTTCATTTCTAATTTTCTGCTACTTTATGAT
The DNA here is from genome assembly GCA_907173295.1 of Fagus sylvatica. Taxonomy (NCBI): domain Eukaryota; kingdom Viridiplantae; phylum Streptophyta; class Magnoliopsida; order Fagales; family Fagaceae; genus Fagus; species Fagus sylvatica. Next base: position 25,281,137 of record OU015762.1, on the reverse strand, counting down.
TGACATTGGATGTAAAGTGGACTATTTTACCCAGCATGACATTGATTTATTGGAATCTTTTGGAGATGGTCACATTAGCTAAATTGGGGGATCATGTTATAAATAATTTTTAGTTGTTAAAGTTTTTATCATTGTAAACTATTAAGGTCTACTGGTATTCAAAAAAGTTGATCAATTAGGAAGACACACTGATTGCATTATGCTCTTTGGTATAAAGGGTTTAATTTTGATTTTCTGTGTGTGTGTTTTTCTAGAGTTCATGTCCATTTTCAGGGATTTCACGACTGATTGAGGAAAGAAGGCCCAAAAGGGGAAGGGAGGTTGCTTGCGTAATTCACAAATATATTTCTTAGTTTGCACATGCCCTCTATGTAAAGCTAATTCGGTAATTCCTGTTCAGGTTATTTACTACAATCAAACTTTTTTTTTTTTTTTTTTTATATTTATAATCCTTCTCTACTTGATGAATTTTCCAAGCACTAGTAAAACCCGGAGTTTACTACTTGAGCCATCAATTTTAACTTATTTATAGTTCCATTCAAAAAGCTAAATTAGGAGGGACTTTGCTGCAGTTATTGTATGAAATGAAACAGCCAATTAGTAAGGAACTAAGGATACATATGACGTAGGACTAACAAGATAATAGGGTAAATAAAGACAAACAAAGTAACATCACTAGGAGTCAGCACCTAGAGTTGGCTGGAGTCAGCACCAAGCCGTAAAAATGCCTCAATAATATTATCAAAATAAGCTGTCTAATAACTGAGCACAAAAGTTCTTTAAATAAGATAAAACACAATGAAACCCTAAATATTAATTAGTGGGCTTTAGTGGCCCTAAGCCCAATAATTAATAAATTACAACCATAAGGCCACTGGTTGGGGTTGTCTTCTTTTTTAATCTCCGCTTATACGTCTGCTTGTATCTCGTGTCCGCACCAACTCCCTTGGGGTGGGAAGAACTCGACCCCGTCGAGTGTAGGATAAGGATCCTCTCCATTTGAAATAAAATGGAGAGTCTCCATTATATGGTCTAGATTAAATATCACAGATCTAACAGTGTACAGATTGCCATGTCATTTAAAATTTTAAATGACAAGGCAGTCTATATATCGTTAGATTTGTGAAATAAAATCTGAACCATGAAATGGACAAATAGAAAGATTTCCAAATGGAGAGGATCCTTATCCGTCGAGTGTAAGGATGGGTAGCTCTGGTAGTACTCAAGAAGGTCTAGATCCAGCTGTTGTAGCTCATCACAAGTAATCCATGTGCAATCAGAGGTGGGGCGTCCATGCCAACGAACCAAGAAACGCTGAACTCCACCATCCCTGGTAGAAACAATCTATTCATCCAAAATAGCATCAATATGCTCTTTACGTGCATACCATTAAGGGGGGCAGGAATGGGGAGGGGAATGTCAATAGGGTCAGGCAAAGGTTCATTGAAGGGGGTATCAAGGATAACTGCAAAACCTTTAAAAGCAACCAAATCCTCTATGTTAAATGTAGAGCTAATGCCATAATCAGGAGGAAGGTCAAGGAGATATGCATTTGGACCAACCCGTTTCAATATCTTGAACGGTCTAGCACTACGGACTTGCAATTTCTTAACGGATCTAGAAGGAAACCGTTCTGGCCGAATTCGAATCATGACATAATCCCCTACTTGGAACTCCATATGACGTTGATGAATGTCAGCATGAATTTTATATTGAGAATTACTTGCTTGAATTTTATTACGAATCTCGTGATGCAAATCATGCAAATGTTGTGCGAATGCTTCAGCAGACTCAAAAACTCTAACATGTGGGGACATAGGTAGAAGATCTAAGGGCTTCCTAGGTGGATAACCATGAAAACCTCAAATGGGCTTATGCCTATAGTCCTATTGGTAGAACTATTGTATGCAAGTTGAGCTGTAGGAAGAATCAAATCCCAATTTCTATTGGCTTCGCCCACTAGACACTGCAAAAGGTTACCTAGACTCTGATTGACTACCTCAGTTTGACCATCAGTTTGGGGATGAAAGGCAGTGGAAAACTTTAACTTAGTGCCTACCAAATGCCACAGGGTCTTCCAGAAGTAGCTCATAAAACAAACATCTCTATCAAACACAATGGTCTTGGGAAGACCATGGAGCTTGACAATTTCATCAAAGTAAAGCTTGGCAATCTTAGACGCATCAGAGGTTTTGGAACATGGGATGAAGTGAACCATCTTAGAGAAACGGTCAATGACCACTAGGATGGAATCATGCTTCCTAAAGGTATGGGGCAGTCCTAACACAAAATCCATGCTCACATCTTGCCAAGGGCGATTTAGCACAGGTAGTTGGGTATAGAGACCAGTGTTTTGCTTACGATGTTTGGCCAATTGACATGTACGACATTGACCAACTATCTTAGCAACATCCCCCTTTAGACTAGGCCAAAATAAAATTGTTGCTCTACCTCCTCAATTGTCTTGTCGCGCCCAAAATGGCTAGCAAGACCTTCAACATGAATTTCCCAAACCAAAAAGTCTCTTACTGAAGTTCATGGGATGCACAACCGATTGGCCTTGAACAAATACCTATTTTGGAGAAAGTAATAATCCTGGGTAGGGTGAGGTGTACTACAAAGGTTACTATAGAGTTCCCCAAAATCTGGACATGAATCGTAATCCTCTTTAAGCCTCTCAAAACCGGTAACCTCAACGCTCATGATGGATAATAGGGATAGCCTACGGCTAAGTGCATCAGCAGCTTTATTCTCAATGCCTGCCCTATGTTTCACTACAAAGGAGGAGTGTTGCAGGAATTCCACCCACTGACCATGCCTAAAATTCAAATGCTTTTGGGATTGAAGATAGCGGAGGCTTCATGGTCCGAGTAAATGACAAATTCGTGGGGCAATAGATAATGTTGCCAATGCCATAAGGAACGAACGATAGCAAAAAATTCTTTGTCATAGGTGGAATACTTTAGTTTAGCATCATTTAGTTTCTCACTAAAATAAGCCACTGGATTACACTCTTGACTAAGTACTCCCCCTATGCCAAGACCTGAAGCATCACATTCTACTTCAAAGGGCTTAGTAAAGTCAGGGAGGCACATGACCAGGTGCTTCAGTCAGCTTCTTCTTTATTTCTGTGAACGCCTTGGTAGCAGCGTTTGTCCATTTAAACTCCCCTTGCTTCATACAGTCAGTAATGGGGGACATGATGGTACTAAATCCTCGAATGAACCTAAGGTAAAAGGAAGCGAGCCCATGAAAACTTTGAACGTCATGGATGTTCTTTGGCTGAGGCCAATCCACAACTGATTGAACCTTTTGGAGGTCAGGTGATACACCTACAGAGGATACGATGAAGCCTAAGAAGATGACTTTATCGATGAAAAAGGAGCACTTCTTGAGGTTTCCATATAAGCTCTCCTTCCTAAGGGCAATGCAGACTTGGGAGAGGTGGTCAAAGTGTTGTTCCTTAGATTTGCTGTAGATGAGGATGTCATCAAAGTACACTACCAAGAATTTTCCCATAAAAGGTTTGAGGACTTGCGTCATCACTCTTATAAAGGTACTAGGGGCATTAGACAATCCGAAAGGCATAACCATCCATTCATACAATCCATCCTTCGTCTTAAAGGTGGTTTTCCATTCATCGCCTAAACGGACTCGAATTTGATGATATCCACTTTTCAAGTCGATCTTTGAAAAAATCGTTGCACTCGCCATCATATCTAGCATGTCGTCGGCCTAGGGATTGGAAAACGATACTTCACAGTGATCTTATTTATGGCACGACTATCACACACATCCTCCAAGAGCCATCCTTTTTGGGCGTTAAAAGTGCAGGAACTGCGCACGGACTTAAGCTTTCTCGGATAAACCCTTTTTGAAGGAGTGCATCCACTTGCCTTTGTAACTCAGCATGTGCAATGGGGTTCAGCCTGTAGTGAGGCAAGTTGGATAGGGTAGCCCCTGGGACAAAATCTATGGCGTGTTGGATGTCATGCATGGGTGGTAAGTGATCGGGGAGATCCTCAGGGAAAACATCTTGAAATTCATTTAGCACAGATTTTACTTCCTCAGGTGGTTCTTCATGAAGTGCTAGAGGAATTTCTAAAGGAACTTCTTTGGCGACTAAGACAAGCACCACAGATTCTTGATTAGCTACTCTCTCAAATGCCTTGTGGCTTATGATATTCAAGCCTTTCGGTGCCATCACTTCTCTCTTCTTGTTGACCTCAATTGGTTTGGGTTGTAGAGGGGTGAGCTTGATTTTCTTACCCTCAAACACAAAGGAACATGAGTTTGATCGTCCATGAAGGGTGACATCAAGATCATAAAGCCAAGGTCTACCAAGGATGATATGTCCTACATCCATGGGTAGCACGTCACACCATATGTCGTCCTTGTATGTCAAGAATTGAATTGAGACGAGACATCGTTCCTTTATAGGTATGGAGGTAGTATCAACCCATGATACCTTATATGGATTAGGGTGCAGGACTAACTTCAAGCCTAGGCAGGAAACAAGAGTAGAGGACATCGCATTTATACAGCTCCTGCTATCTATAATCACCCTTCAAGTTTTATCCCCGCACTTGGTATAGGTTTGAAAAATGGCACACCTTCGCCAGTCAGTATTATCATGTTGTTGTGCCAGTGCACACCTAACCACGTTCACTCTTGGGACATCGGGATGATCCTCGAAAATAACTGTATGGGGGGATATGGCCCTAATGCATCCTAGGTAGTTAGGTTCATCTTCCCACTCCTCTCCATCATCTTGAATTCCCTCCACGTTTGGATCATATACAAGTTCTTCCATATCATCTTCTTTGCCGTCCTCTTCTTGAATTAGGAGAGTCTTAGAGGGACACTTAGAGGCGACATGACCGAAACCATTACACTTGAAGCACTGAAGGCGGGAACCTAGTTTGGTAGGTTCACTAACTATTCCCTTTCCCTTATCATCTTTGCCTAGGGGTGCACTCGCTGGGTTGGCTTTGGGGGGTCGGTAACTTGAAGATTGGGGATAGGTGCTGGTATTACGAGTGTCAGAACGCCTCACGAAGAAGGATTTGGCTGCTAATTCACAATTCCTGGCCAGTTCGTAGGCTTGGTCTAAAGATGTAACTCCTCTAATGATCAACTCCCTCCTAAGGTCGTCATTGAGTCCTCGCTTAAATCTATCAAGTGTGATGACCTCTTCCTGGACAATTTGACAAATGCCTTTTGTATTCTTGAAATTGCTCCGGATAGTCAGTCACAGACCTATGACCTTGCCTAAGGTTATTCCACTTCTCTAAGAGGGCACTCCTATCGGTTGGAGGTAGGTAGTTCCTTGAGAGGTGTTGCTTCATCTCTGGCCAGTCAGTAATGGGTGGTTCTTGCCTCCTAATGAGGTTATCTGTGACCTCATCCCAGTAAAGTAGGGCCCTGCCTATCAACTTCATTTTGGCAAAACGAACTTTCTTATTTTCTGCCCAGTTATACCACTAAAAAAAATGTTCCATTTGGCGCAACCAATCAGTAAAGACCCATGGGTCTAGTGAACCATCAAAAGTCAAGGCTTCTATTTTTATATGGGTCATTCTATCTTCCGGTTCCCTAAAATCCCTATGAGCATTATGACGATCTTGCCCTCCACCTAGACCTCTATTAAATTGACGATCATGTCCTAGTGGTGGCGTGTCATTGTGGCCTCGTCCTCCCACTGGGCCTCTATCAAAATTATCGTGACGATCATGTCCAAGTGGTGGTGTGTCATGATGATTTGCTCCCCTTTGAGATGCTTCAATGGTTGCCAGTCGAGCCTCTAGGCGTGCTAACACTGCGGCTAGTCCTTGGTTTTGGGTCGAGAGATCTTGGATGGACCTAGTGATGTCCTCTAAAGTTTGCCTAGGCTCGGAGCTAGACTGGGGTTTTATGCTGGACATGGTATGTTCTGGGTTTGAGGGGTTTGACATGGTACGACCACTACGTAGACACATGCACAAATATGCTGAAGACTTAGTATGAATGCAAGTTGAGATTCACTAATGAAACTCGATGCACCGTAACTCGCAATATAAAATTAAGGTCAATTGGAAAGTGCAAGTTGAGATCAAAGTAATAATTCGAATTTTAATTCAAAAGAATATTGCAAGCAAGTAGTGACAAAGTCCAAAATATGAAAGTTAGATTGGATCAAATAATCAAAGGTTTTTTTTTTTTAAAGGGTATGGAAAAGGAAATTATAACAAGCAATCCAGTAGGAAAAATAAGGGTATTGAAATGGGTAATTGGTTAAACAAGCACGTAAAGAGACAGAAAGATGATATTTAAATGACAAAGTGAAACTACCAAAGAGAAAGAATTTAGTCTGTTAAACCTGGGCTTACGTTGCTGATTTGGGAATGGACTGCATTGCTGATTAGGGAATGGGCTGCACAACTTGGATTGATGGAGCAACTGTAAGCTTGTTCTCCTGTGTGCACGTGCCAAGCTAGAAGAACCACATGCAAGAAATGTTAAACAATAATTTGGCCATTGTGTGTCTAGTTTTTTTTTTTTTGATCGAGTTCTGCTCTGATACCAATTTGACGTAGGACTAACAAGATAATAGGGTAAATAAAGACAAACAAAGTAACACCACTAGGAGTCAACACCTAGGGTTGGCTGGACTCAGCACCAAGTCGTAAAAATGCCTCAATAATATTATCAAAATAAGCTGTCTGACAACTGAGCACAAAAGTTCTTTAAATAAGATAAAACACAATGAAACCCTAAATATTAATTAGTGGGCTTTAGTGGCCCTAAGCCCAATAATTAATAAATTACAACCATAAGGCCACTGGTTGGGCCTTCTTCTTTTTTAATTTGCGCTTATACATCTGCTTGTATCTCATGTCTGCACCAACATATCCCAACACCGGGTATAGTATTGGAAAACAATAGTCGAGAACATGAATATATATCTTGCTGAATATACAGAGGTTTCCCAAACAAACACTAAATATTGAATAGATACAAGTTATACATTGAAATGGGAGATGTTGGCTTCATTATGTCTACTTATTTGAACTGGATTTAAGTTAATTTTAAAACGGAGAGATAATTCACCTGATTATGTTTCAGTTTTTTTTTTTTTTTTTTTTGTTGGCTAATTCACCTGATTATGTTTCAGTTGATACGGCCTTCCATGCTATCAAATGATATATAGAAGCAAAAAGTACTTGATGATTTTAGATCTGATAGAATGCTTAAGGCATGCCTTATCTGTTGACTGTTTAATTTTTATTTTGTTTTCCTTTTCCAATTAATTTTTCCATGTTCCTCTCCACATACCATTTTATGGTTTGCTTGGCATAGTGGCACAGTCTCCAGTGGACTTAAAGACCGAGGAAAGTATCCATTCTGGTCAGAGAGGGCAAACAACTAATTGACTTTTCATCTTTGTTCATGTAAATAACAATCTCAGTGCTTCTTTCTTTGATTTTGTTTGTCTTTTGAAAAATCAGCAGCAAGCTAAAGATTATAATATTGTGTGATGATTTTTGATATATATATGTGGGGTAATTTTCGGATAATATTGGAACCGCATCAAACATCACAACATGATGAATCTCAGTGCATTAGAGATTGTTTGAAAGATAGAATAGAGCAAGAATCGAGCAAAGTAAATAGAAGTTGAACACATAATTTTAGGTGGTTCGGCAACTTGCCTACATCCACATAGAGATTTGTAATATATCAGATATAGCTACAAATACAGTAAAATACATTGACTGAGCACCATGAGAGACTCTCTCTCAAGTCTTTTGCAGCCTTCAACCCCCCAATCCATTCTGCTCCCCATCCGTATATATAGAGCTTTTTGTTGATAGAAATCCGTGAAACCTAATAGAATATGTACAAGATATTTATAGATATTTATGAGATATTTGTGAGATATTTTATGCATTAATCATGTTTACCAAACTATAAAATGCATGTACTGTGGGCTATAAAGTAGAGATCAAATCCAACTTTGTTTCGACTTTTACTTTTAACCCTATACTTGTCTTAATTAATTTTTTACCCCCTACAATATATATATTTAAATTTCAAAGTACTATCTCTCTCGTGTATGCTACAATAACTTTATTTCTATAAAATGTCAAATACTAGTTAGAGCACAAAAAACTGAGAATCAAAGTTGTCACTAATTTTTTTCATTGTAAACTCTCAGGCGAATTTTTCATTGTTTATTCGACCTAAAGGAGGCTAACCGGGTCTTATGCTAAACCATTGAGAACATGGAAAAATCAAAGCATTTCAACTCATTTTGCGTGTCTGGTAATTACAAATATTTTTCATGTCTTCATTTAATGTTAAGTATATATATGCCACTGCTCTGCTTGTTTTGTTGTTTCCTTTGTGGTCTTGGTGAATAGTATAGTGCCTCCACTTCCTCGCTAACTGATTTGATCTTGAATTTCTCTACAGGCAAATGCATATGCATTTCCTATTAGAGGCTTTCGAAGAAATTACGCCATAAGGCCATTACATTTTCTCTTTATCTTTTGTAATTTCCCTCCCTCTTAGTTATAAGCATCATAAACTCCATTGTATTAATTTTGAGAGAAACATTCAAAGCACCAATGAAATTTTCCTCACTTGTAATATCTCTCCTTTTGATGGATGTATTATAATGTTGCCGGTTGCTTCTTTCACTAGCCAGCCTCATATCCATAAAATATTTCCCTAGATACCAATTCCCATGGGTTTCAGAAACTCACTCTAAATCTGGAATTCTGGTTTCCATAAAATATATATATTTTTGTTGTTGCTAAAATACTTATATCCGTTATAGAGGAGGGGCTGCCTCCTTGGCCAATTTTGCCAAAAAATGCATTTTTCTATGTTTCTTGGCTAAACATGCCTCTTTTGATATTAATTTGAAAAATAAACTGATTGCAAATCGTCTTTGTGAAAATCGATTTTTCGCGTGAAAGTCGTCTTTAAGAAAGACGATTTTTTATTACCTTTTTCATTTATAACTTTTCAAGTGTTTTTTCAAAAAAATATTATATGAAAGTCGTCTTTACAAAAAGACAACTTTCACCTAATTTTTTTTTTAAATTTGAAAAATATGTGAAAGTTGTCGTTGTAAAGATGACTTTCGTCCAAAAGTTTTGTTGAAAGTTGTTTTTCCTAAACACGATTTTCAATTAACCTATTTTTCAAATTAACATCAATAGGGACATGTTTGGCCGAAAAACTATAAAAAATGCATTTTTTTTTGCAAATTTGGCCCTGCCTCCCTCAATTCTTCAATTACTTGATTTTTTGAGGGTCTTATGATATAAAGTACTAGGAATGAATTGTTTGATTTCACACAAAAAAGAAAAAGAAAAAAAAGGAAGATACATAGGTAGAATTAGAATTCTCTAGGAATATATAAAGTACTAGGAATATATAAATTCTTTTTTACTACTTTAGGAATATATATATATATATATATTTAAAAAAAAATTAAATGATTACTTTCTTACTTACAGAACAGTACAAAACGAAATTTGAATTGAAAGGAACCTTCTTGAAAGGTTCTTAGTTTACAAATACCACTACATGTTTACTTATTTACAAAATACCACATTTGATTTTTTTTTTTTTTTTAAATAACCAAGCTGATCACCTTATTCATTTTAAAAAAAAAAAAAAAAAAACACATTCATTAATTTAAATCATTTGGATTAATAATTGTAATAAGTAATAGCATTTTAATTATCAAAGAAAAAAAGTAATAACATTTTTTTATTAATTAATTAATATATATTTATTTATTTATTTATATTTAATCCTGAAATGGTACTGGGTGAGTTAAGGGCCAAATTTGCTAAAAAAATGTATTTATTTTTTTAAAGTTTTTCGGCCAAACATACTTCTACTAATATTAATTTGAAATTTAGACTGATTGAAAATCAACTTTTCAAAAAACCTTTTTCTTTGAGAAAAGATGATTTTTGGGACCTAAAATTTTGTTTTGTTTTTTAATAATTTAAATGCAAATTGTCATTTTTCAAAAGGTGACTTTCACTTAATTTAAAAAAAAAAAAAAAAAACAAAAAAACTTGTTAATGTCGTGTTTTCAAAAGACGACTTTCATTTTGAAAATTTCGAAATACTGTTCAAATATCGTTTGTTCAAAAAACGAGTTTCACTTAAAAATTTGAAGTTTTTTAAATACGTGCAGTTGATTCTTGATGCTTCAGTGCCCAAAAATCGTCTTTTCAAAAGAAGATTTTCACGAGAAAACGTTATTTGAAAAGACGATTTTCAAAGAGTTCAGATTTCAAATTAATATTAACATAGGCATGTTTGATCTAAAAACTAAAAAAAAATGCTTTTTTTTTTTTTTTTTTTTTTGTTGCAATTTTTGTATGGAAGAGTTTTATTTATTTTTGAATAAATGTGAGCAATTTAAGTGGCTGGCATTGGCAATAGAAAGAACGTGTGTGGGTGAACTAGTGGCTACTGCATACTGTGTTGTGTTCTGCAATGTGCATTAGTACAAAACTACTTTAATTTGTTGTCTTTTAACTTTGATTCTTTATATCAAAGAGACAAAAATTCTGTTTGGCCCCGCGATTGTGCTGGACAAACACCCGTTATAAAAAAAAAATTGGTGGGTCCCATGTGCTTTAATAAACCAATCCGTTTATGGACATACTTAAATTCACACTTTTCCACAATCTACTGAAGCTACAAGTTATGATTGATGAAACATCATTGTTATAGGAGTTCACTGTTGCTATTGTCTTGATTTTGTGAATTTTTCAACCAATCAGAACATGTTACTTCAACAGGTTATGAAAATGTGTGTAAATTTAGGTGTCTGTAGAGTTTTCCTCAACAAATTAGAGAAAAAAAAAAATGCATAAATAGAATCCTCATTTTTTGTATATTTTGACATCTTCTCTAGAAAATAGAATTTTAGAATTTGGAAAATGAATTTTGAGCAAAATGCAACTCATTCAATGGATGTTTTAATTAATTGAGTGATAAATGGGTTGACTTGTTTATATTAATTTTTATAACCTAAGTGATTGGGTCTAAAATCAAATGGGTGGATGCTTATCCCGTAACTTAACCTTCGAACAAAGATCGGATGTTTTGCATTTGTAACTATTACACAAGTTTCTTTGTAATTTTGTCTTTAGATTGTAAATATGATAGACTTTGAAATTTTCTTTTTTCTAGATTGTACCTGGGATGTAAAGCATTGCAATTTTCTTCTTCTTATTTCAATTACGATACTATTCTTATTAATTAATGTAGTTGAGATTTTTTTTCTTTTTTGGTTCAATTTAGGGGATATATCTACAATTGAAAAAATACGAATAATCACAGTCTGTCGGATCGTGGGGTTCTCATAGTTGTTTTTTATTCTTCTCCTTATTTTGATGGAGAATCTTCTATCTTCGACGCTTTTGATGTTGTTTATGTAAAGACGGTCTAAGTTTGTTTTCCTGATACAACTTAATTTATAAAAAATAAAAATAAAAAATAAAAAAGAGACACTCTCAAAGTCACAAGCAATTTTCAATACATGCTTCTAAATTTTTGGATAATTGTAGTAATTTCCTCATTTTCTTTACTCGTTTTCGTTTCTTCTCCAATCATTCATTGACAAAGCGGTGGAAAGATAATCTTATAAAATTTATTTCTATGATGTAATTTTTTTATTTCTAGGATGTAATTTTATTTTACGAGTAGTACACATTACATCCTATAAAGCAAAATGTTTAAACGCAGTCATTTAAACATTGGGCTTAATAGCTGAGCTATAAGTCTGATCATAAAATCTAGACCAAACCATAACACCTCCATATTTTGCAGAACCCTTAATAAAAGGTAACACGTCATTATTAAGCACATCGGGAGGGATGTAGCCACTCGAAGCTGCTTCTGTAGACGCAGGCACTCCCAAAAATATTTGGTCAGCTTGAATATTGTTCCATTGACCCCAATAATTCTTGAGGTTGTCTGCATTGCCATCATATTGACAGGGTGCATTGTTATAAAATTGGACCCAAACGTAGTCAAATAGGCCAGTGTCTAGGGCAGTTCCTAGCTTAGCATCTGGGAAAGGACATTGTGGAGCTGCTGTTAAGTATATCTTCTTCTCTTGACTAAATCCTGATAGGGTCCTTGCGAGCTCGTCCCAGTGTTCGTTTGTGCCTACTTCAATATCAAAGTCAATGCCATCTAGAACCGCAGCACCAAATGGACGGGAGTCAGATTGGCCCCCAAGAAAATTGTTCCACAAGTAGTTTGCTAGAGTGCTGCATATTAAGTATTTGAGATCATTATTTATTATATTATTAACAATTTGTAAGGTTAAATCGATAGTAATTTTAACAAATATTCATGAAAATTAAAAGATTAATGCATGTAATAAAATAATGCTTGCCTGGCCTCATCAGCGGACGCAAGGGAGTAGGTATTAGTAGCGCCTCCAATAGAAAGCAGAACCTTGATGCCCTGATTTTGGCAAGTTGTAATGTCACTGCTCAAACCGGTGCACCCATTACTGGCTGGGTCACAATGATTAGCAAGGTTGAGCTGGGGGGTCTGACCATTGCCGAATGTGGATAGAAAAGCTATGTTCACAATACCATAATTGCCTGTGGCGCAAGCTTCAGCCAATGTGCCCTCGTCTCCATTCGGGCCATTCTGGCCCCAGTACACTGTGATCACACCCGCCTGTGAGTCATTGATCAGGGCAATGAGCAAAACGCAGAACAAAGCTAAAGGAGTAAGTAATTGTCGAGCCATTATTGTGTTTTGCCAACTTTACTTGCTGGTTGCTACTTAGCTTGATAATTAATGGTGGAGGGACATCAATTTATAGGCTAGGCATATGTGTGAAAGATTGATTTTTCTATAGTAATCCAGTCCATAGGTTCATGTAAGAACAATATTATAATTACCGTGTCCAACTTGTTATGCAATCCTTCACGGTATCACGAAAGTATATGGACTTTACAAAATTATATCCGATCCTTGACGGCAATTGAATTTTGGGAGCCGCCAGCAATATGGCCTAAATTTCAGATACATTTGTCGGCGATGAATTGCTAAGACCGTGTACTTTACTTCACCGTGAACTTCTATGGAGGCAGGAGATAATATGAACTACATTCAGTATTCTAATACCATGTTGAAGAAAGTCTAAACAACTCTGGCGAGTGGCCACGTTTCAAAAGGAATAAATGACACAATTTGACTATTAGCAACTGACATAGTGACAGGACTTCGACTCTGGGCAGCTCTGGAAGGTTTCTAAAAAGTCTGTGTCTTTCTTTGTATTTTTTAGTCGAGTCTTTGTGGGATGAATGCCAAATACGTTACGACAGACCAAAAAATGCGTTTGGTATGAAAATCAGATTGTTTATTTTTCGGGATATATTTGTTGGATGAAAATTAAATTAGCACATCTTATTTTCCACATTTTACTAGGCCAAAAATGTATACATTGGCTGCTAGATCGCTTTCATTTTAATTAATTTAAGAGTTCTTTTTAATTAAACATGTTTAGGATGATAATTGAAAGTCTAGTTTTTATTTTTTGCTTAATAATATAATTTAAAAAATTATTTTGTTAATTATGATTGTTTTAAGAGTATTTGGGGAAATAACATTCTAATTTCAAAATGCACTACTATGACCTCTGTCGGGTGGCAATACCATCAATCATTGATATATAATTACATGCATAATACATAGACACGTATGTGTGTGGCAATTACATCGCATAGATTGATTAATTATAAATAGATGGATTGAAGGCACTTTCGTAGACTTTTGTATTTTTTCTTTGTGTCATTGTGTGCCAATAGAATTACATCCAGTGGCTCTAAAGCGTTTATTTAAATAACAAAACTTTGTTTATTATCTTCTTTCTACCAAAAAACAAACTTGAAAGTAAGATTTTCTTTGAAAAATTTAAACAATCATATTTCATTGTACGTAAAAAATTTAATTTTTTTTTAAATTCTTCTATGGATGTAATAGGCTATCAAATGATTAACATTAGTGTAATAAACCCTTAAACCACTATCAAAATATTTAAATAATTTTTATTCTTCAAGCCTAATTTTTACTAATTTTTGTATTTAACTATTAGCACGTAATGAATTGTAAGCATCATCCTAACGTTTATTTGTTGGTACAATATATAATTATAATAAAAAATTAGTATTAAAAAATAATTTTTTTGGTATAATATAAGCCCTAATGTCTTATAAAAGTCACAATCACAAGATCATCTTTAGTCCTCCTAATCCTAAGAAACGATGTAGTATGTGAACTAAGAAAACAAATTTAAAAAAGACCTTCTAAGTTCTAACTTCTAGGTAGGTAAGGCCATTAACAGTGTGGGAATGGGACTAATTACAATTTCTTAATTAATCCCATGATTCATCTTCTTCTTTCTTTTTTTTTCGTTTAAATGTTTCTTTTTAGCTTCTTGGAAGATCACCGTGAGAAAGTGACAACATTTGTGCATTCCTCCATCCTCTTTAATTATGAATTTCCAAAAAAAGAAGGTTTCATTTCTCTCCCTCTTATTTATATCTTTCTTTAAGGGTTTTATAATAAAGAATTCTTTAAATAATAAGCCGCACAAGCTCAACTGCCATTATAGAGTGGGGTAGGCAAACTTGAAGAATAATGATAGCGTTTGGTGTACATTTATTGTTATGAAATAAATAAAGGAAAAGAAAGAGAAGGAGAGAGATGTGATGGCAGGCCGGGGAAAGAGAAAATGGAATAATAAAGAGCTTAGTGTACACTTGTAGGGATTGTATGTAAAGAAAAAGAGGGGGAGGGAGATGTGATGGATGACATTTTATTTGTAAAGACTATGTAAAATTGGTAATATTTTTAACAATGCTAGTCAAGAAATATATATATAATCTCACGTCCAACTTTTTAATTCTATTCAAATTTTTACAAAATGCTAGCGTGTTAAAGTTTGGATAGCACTAATCAAGTTTGAAAGTTAACTAGGTTGTTTCATTTAGGGAAACTATGACACCTATCAAATGACATAATAGAAAAGCATGTTATAGACACAAAGGTGTTAACATTGAGTTTTGTACTAGGAAAACAACAAGCAAATGAAAAAATAAATGCAAAAGCAAATAAGGATTTCACTAATAAAATAAGTATTTACACTCTAACTAGTACTAATTAAATTCCGTTTCATTAGTATTAGCACATCAAACATTACAAAATGAATTCACAAAATGGGTTTCGACCCAGTTCTATTTCTTAGTTTTCCTTTATCATTAATAAAGGTTTGCTGTTTATCGAAAAAAAAAAAAAAAATCGCAAGTGATCCACGTTACAAAATACAAATAAGATGAGCATATGACTATATTTCGTTAATTCTTTCCAAACAAACAAAGGTACCTTAGTCCTTAGTTGTTAGAGAAACATATCATAGCTGTTACCAACCACTAACGCCATTAATGTTATTGCAAATAGTATTCCTCACTCCTCAGTGTCATCCCAGTGGTTTTCCTTAAGTGCAATTATTGGTGTTCGTTTGAGTCATTTGCCAGTCAAAACTCTTGAATTGAGGGTTTTCCAAATTTGGGCTCTCTCTTAGTGGGCATGTTACTGCTAGTCAATCAAAGTAAACCTTGAATTGCAATATGCCAATGAGATCTGGATAATTATTTATTTATTATGTTTTGCTTTACAACTATTTGTTTGTTTCTGTATAGATTTATAATACGCATGTAGGAAAATACCACAACGACGGTGCCCTCTAGATGAATAAGTTAATGCATGAGTTTTCTTTGAGATGAGTTAAATAGAATAATAATGCCAAACTTCTAGAAAATTTTGCTGATGAATAATGCATTTGAGAGTGAAACTATGCCAAAAAAAAAGAAAAGAAAAAAAAAAGTAGTGAACGGTCCCATTTGGATACCATAAAAAGAAATTTAGTACCTATATAGACTATTATTTGAAGTACCCTTTACCATATTTAGAATATAGACAAATTTCATAGAATCTCCTTGACTGTTTGATAGGGACCCCAAGCAAATGCTTTGTATATTATGATTTATGAGAGACCCAACATGTGCTCTGGCACTAAAATAATTGAAAAGCACGCGAGGGAGAGGGGAAAGGTCCGAAGCAAATTTGATCATATATCACTATTTAATATAATTAGTAATTAACCATACTAGTACTTTTAAAAAAATTGCGAGAGAAATTAGAGGCAAATATTAAAGTATACTTACATAGTTACGTGCTATTCTTCTTCATTTTTATTTTTAATTTTACTTTTAAAGTAAGAGTCATAGAGAGAAGAGAAAAGTCTGAAGTAACTACTCACATGTCATATTTTGTTAAATTTTTTTTAAAAAGCATGTAGATGCCCACTTTTTGCCTAAGTTATGGCAGACCAGAGGCAGTCCACAAGAGCCATCTGCAGTAAGCCCAAAGGGAGGCAGGTGACATGATCAAGAGAAGCCCAAAGCACAACAGCCCACAACGAGCCCAGAAGGCACTGTGTCACTGCAAGAGAAATCAATCTGCTGTAAAGCCCAAAACCTATTGGGAGCGATCTGCCATAAGTCCTCAAATAATAAGCCCAGCCCACGGGGAAGTCAGGGAGTAAAGGGTAATTTCAGATGGAGCCCTACTACTACATTCCTTAAAAAAGCAGAACACTCCAGAAAAATCAAAGAGGGGAAAGTCCTCTGAACTGAAGAAAAGCCATGTTCACCGTTTCCTCAGACGGCAGACTCACGCCTACCGTTGCCAAGGCTTTTCTGCACAGCAGACGAGGGAAAGGGGCACAGCAGACTAGAAGATGGGCAGCCGAATCACAGAAACGGAAAGAACACAACCAAAGGCAGAAAGGGAACCTGGAAGCGATATGAGGGGAGTAAATACAGACCGGCCTATGGTCCCTACTCCCTCTGCACGGCAGACAACAGTCAAACAACGGCAGATTCACAAAAAAGGAAGGAGCTCAACAAGAAGATGAAAGATGCTTCCATGAGAACACAAATAAAGGTAATGCAGTCACCAAAGCCCAAACCTATGGTGACTGCCAGTAAGTTTTCATTAAAAGGCTAAGGGGATTTGGTTTGGAGGTAGGGGGGTTATTTCTTAAAAGGGTATTGAAGTCTGCGGCTCAAGTGTATCACACCCGTTGGGGGGTATGAGCACAAATGACCAGCAAACCTCAAACACCCTAATGAAGACACGTGCAGACAAAGCTTTCACCATGGAGCCAATTTCTTTCACCAATTTGGTCTGCGGCAATATTTTATGTTATCAGCAAACATTGTCAGCTTGACCCCAATGAATAAGCCCATTACCCAAAAGCTAAAGGAGTGACCAGGTCAAAACCATGAACCCCATGGATCACCGCAGACCATTATAAAAGAAGGAAACACAGTCATGTCAAGGCAATCTCCTCCAGCCCAAAAAAACGACCTTTAGTCTCCATCAAAAAAGCCAAGAAACCCAAGTCAAGGGATAAGAAGAAGAAAAAGATCAATACCCGTACAAAAACCCCTCTGCTAAAAACTCCACAA
Source organism: Fagus sylvatica (assembly GCA_907173295.1). Lineage (NCBI taxonomy): Eukaryota > Viridiplantae > Streptophyta > Magnoliopsida > Fagales > Fagaceae > Fagus > Fagus sylvatica. Next base: position 25,263,558 of record OU015762.1, on the reverse strand, counting down.
GCATCTAATCAATTCCATTCCATTGTCACGTGTCTTCAAGGGATAACCCTCCCCTATCACTCATCAAATCTTCCTTAGTCTTTTCAGTTTATTGAGTTCATTAGAGTTCATATTTTATGTTATTCTGTGGTACTCACGCTTACGGTCTGCAGTGATTATTTGGTTTGATGGAAGGGTGTCTGCCATAGTCACTTCATTGAAAGGAGGGCTTCTACGGCAGATCCTTATCCCCACTGTATAAAGGCCCAGCATAGCAGCAGATCAAGAGAAGTGCACCATCAGCCATCAGGCAAGCTCGAAGGCCTGGTTTGGAGTTTTGGGCTCAACAACCCATCAACATAAGCTCGGCCCATCCTCAACCAACCACGAGGTGACACATGGCACTCATTGAATTTTGAGCATCCACATTTTGGCGACTCCACTGGGGAGTTGAGCAGCACTTCAGCAAAAAACCAGATCTGCAGTAATGCCACCAAGGTCCAGAAGACAAAACTCAGTGGTAAACTCCCATCCTGACACAGAGTCAAACGCACAAAATCGAGCCGAAGGGGAGATGCAGCAGAACAATGGAGGAAACGTGGGAGGAGGTGGTATCCCAGAAGGTAATCAAGGAGGAGGCAACCCAGGAGGACAGCCACCTTTAACCTTGATATATGAGCTGATTCAGGGCTTACAGCAGAACCAAGGAGAACTAGCTGAGTCCATAAGGCAGTTGAAAGAATCCAGCAATAATAGGGAAGCACATGGAGGTAATGGCAGAAACCACGAAGAAAGGGACCACCATGATGAAAGGGATTCCAACAACAAGAATGATGCACCGTTCGTTACCATGTCAGACGTGGCGGACCTCCTCAAACAAGAAAGGGAACGACCACCTAAGGAACCCAGGCATTTTGTGAGAAAGCCGCCCTATCCTAAGGAGCTGCTGAAGGAACCGTACCCTGAAAAATACGATACTCCGAACTTCTCCCTCTTCGACGGCCGGAAAGGTAGTGCAGTGGAGCACATCAGCAAGTTCCTGGACTCCATGGGTCCGTTCGCTGGAAATGGGGGACTCTGTCTGCGGGAATTCTCAAAGTCCCTTGTTGACAGAGCATATACCTGGTACGCCATGCTGCCCGAAGGGTCTATTAGAGATTGGGAAGATATGGTGGAAAGTTTCTGCAGTAAATACTTCCATGTGGAGGAAAAAATTACTCTGCTCAACTTGCACAGCACGAAGCAGTTACCCGGCGAGGATCTTTTGAAGTATATTCATCGTTTCCGGGATATTTCTTTGGATTGCCACGTGAAGTATGAAGAAAGCGAGCTGGTTGAAGTATGCATAGACAACATGCTTCCCGAATTTAGAGCTCACCTCGAGAACTTAGATATTTCACAATTTGCACCACTGCTCCAGAAGGCTAGGAAGACGGCTTTGTCAGTCAAGCCCCATTCAGAAAAGGCTAGAGAAAAGAAGAGCCAACCCCAAGCACTCACTGTGTCGACTACAGCCGCGCCAACCGGAAACAAGAGGAAAAGACCGACAGAAAAGGTTTTCGAAGAACCACCCCCTTTGCCCTTCACCGTAGAAGAAATGATGGTGATCTTTGACAAGTGGGTGAAAGATGAAGTTATCAAGCTGCCGCAGATCAACAAGCCTCCCACCGAGGAAGAAAAGAGAGATCCCAAGTTCTGCCGCTATCACAGATATGTTCACCATCCTACCGCAGACTGCCGGTCACTACGATGGGAGCTTAACCGGAAAATCCAAGACGGTACTTTGCAACTCTCACCGGAGCAGCAGAGAGTGCACAAGAATCCTTTTCCGAATCACAGGAAAGACAAGGGCAAAGCAGTGGTGTCTGTGGTAATACAAGGCAGCACCAGTGATATGGAGGTAGAAGAATCTGCCGTAGCTGACACCACTCTAACACCAGCAGCCGTGAGAACCTTGCAGAAAAGTCCAAAGTTCAAGTCTTTGTTTAACCAATTGGGATTGGGACCAGAAGCCAGGAACGCTGCTACAGAGGCCATTATCGCAATAGCAGCAGACTCAGGAGCAACCTGTTTTACCGCAGAAGCTCATGCCAGTCGTGCCTTCCTAGAAACCACCAATGCAGTAACCTTCACGGATGAAGACATGGAGGTCCAATATCCAGACCACCGTCGACCCCTTTATGTGTCTGCCGTAATAAAAGATGTACAAGTTAGGAGAGCTTTGGTGGACACGGGCTCCTGTTTGAATCTGATTCCTTTGAGCACTCTTAAAGCAGCCAACATTCCACAACATAAGATCCAAGGCGCTCCTATTGAAGTAACAGGATTTGGAGGAGCAGCAGAATACACTATGGGGCACATACAGTTAGTCTTAAGAGTTGGGCCCATTGTGGCTCTTACGCGGTTTCACGTTGTGAATTCAGAAGTCCCATACCACGTGCTGCTTGGCAGACCATGGTTGCACAAACATAAGCTGATTTCGTCCTACCTATCATCAGTGTATTCAAAGGGAGGCTCAATGGGAAGCCAATCCGTATAGCAGCAAATCCCTCACCATTTGACCAAACTGAGGCACATTTCATTGAAGCAGCCCTGTATGACGAGCTATCTACCGAAGAACCACCAATCATCAAGCCATCTGGAACACCCTTGCCAGACTGGGAAGATATAAGAAATGACCCAGATGTTGATCTGCGAGAAGTCCTGGAACGAAAGAAAAAGAGGAAGGAACGCATGGCAGAAGAGGAAGATGCACCACGATGCGTACGCGTCCAAATGCCTGATGGACGCATAGTCTACCGTTTGTGAAGGTGCGCGGGACCTGATTGCTCACCGCAAGAGGGTCCCACACCGGAAGAGGGTAATCTGCGGCCCTCGTGTTATCTGATACAGAAAGAAGCTGAAAGTTACAAAAGCTTGGCAGATGAGAAGGAAGAAGCAAAATTAGAGAAGTCTGCGGCAGAGAATTCAAAGATAACTCCCAAGGAAGACCTGGAGGTAATCAACTTGAGTCATGATCCTGGTATTGATAAACCTGTTTCAATTAGCACCTCGCTGTCTGCTGTAGAGAGGGCCTGCTTTATTAATCTGTTGAAGGAGTACCAAGATGTGTTTGCATGGAAATACGACGAAATGCCCGGGATAGATCCGGGGCTTGTGGCTCACTCCTTGAATGTAGAACCTGGTACGAAGCCAGTTGTGCAGCCCGCAAGGACCTTCCATACTGAAGTGGAAGCTCAAATCACCTCAAGAAGTGAAGAAATTGCTTGCTGCCGGTTTCATCAAGCCAATTCAACATCCGCGGTGGCTGTCAAATATAGTACCAGTGAAGAAGAAAAATGGGCAGATCAGGTGCTGTGTAGACTTTCGCAACCTCAACAAGGCATGCCCGAAAGACGAATTTCCCATTGCCAAACATGGACTTGTTAATTGATTCCGCCGCGGGCAGCGCTATGTTTTCCTTCATGGATGGATTTAGCGGGTACAACCAAATCCGGATGTCGCCAAGGGATGCTGAAAAAACTGCCTTCCGCACGCCCATAGGTAACTTCTATTACACTGTTATGCCGTTTGGCCTCAAAAACGCCGGTGCTACTTATCAAAGGACAATGACGGCCATGTTTCACGATATGATCCATCAAGAAATTGAAGACTACGTTGATGACATTGTAGTAAAGTCTAAGAAAAGAGAAGACCATGTTGAAGTCTTGAGAAAAGTTTTTGAAAGGTGTCGCCTGTACAAGCTGAAAATGAATCCTCTCAAGTGTGCCTTCGGAGTGTCTGCGGGGAAATTTCTGGGTTTCTTGGTGCATAACCGCGGAATCGATGTAGATCCAGCCAAAGCTTCTGCCATAGCCACCATGAGGCCACCAACGTCTCACAAAGAATTGAAGAGCTTCCTGGGAAGGTTATCGTATATCAGAAGATTTATACCAGGTTTGGCAGCAGTAACTTCCACCTTTTCACACCTCCTAAAAAAGGGAGTCTCCTTCAATTGGTCTGCGGAGTGTCAAGAAGCTTTTCGAGAGAATCCAAGCAATTATGACAAAACTCCCCACCGTGTGTGCTCCGATTGCTGGAAAGCCCCTCCGGCTCTATTTGGCTTCCAACAGCCAAGCAATAGGAGCACTGGTAGCACAAGAAAATGATGCCATGGTGTTGAACAGCCTGTGTACTATGTCAGCCGCGGACTAAAAGACACTGAAACACGGTATTCAGTGGCAGAAAGAGCATGTTTAGCCCTTGTGTATGCTTCTCAGCGTCTGCGGCACTACTTCTTGGCCCACAAAATTCAGTTGATGACCAAGTCTCACCCAATTAGGAGTCTGCTGCAACGACCAGTTCTCTCAGGCAGACTTGCTCAATGGCTATTGCAGTTATCGCAATATGAGATATCCACTGAAACTCCAACAGCAATTAAGAGTCAGGCTATCGCAGACTTATTGGCTCAATTCCCTGGGGAAGATGGCTCAGTAATTTCACAAGAGGTTCCTGGGGAAGTTGGAGGAGCACTGTTGGTCGGAATGGCAGACTCAATATGGACCTTGAACTTCGACGGCTCTTCCACATCTGTGTCAAGCGGAGCCGGTGTTGTACTCACTAGAGAGGATGGCGAGACCATTGCTAAGTCTTTCAAGCTGGAATTTTCCTTGTTCCAACAATGCCTCAGAGTACGAAGCTTACATCACAGGGCTAGCCATAGCACACGAAATGGGGATAAAGCACTTAAGGGTGATTGGTGACTCAAATCTCATAAGTCTGCCAAGCTAAAGGGGAATTCTCATTAAAAGGAACCTTCTCTGGCACCCTATCGTGCACTTGCCCAGAGGTTGGAGGGAAAGTTTTCCACTTTCGAAGTTACACATGCTTTGAGGAGCGAGAACCGTTACGCAGATGCATTGGCAGCTCTAGGATCACAAGTAGCATTTGAAGGACCTACGGCAGATGTCACAATCAATAAAAGAAGCACCCCAATCACTGAGCTGCTGAGGGAAGAATACGAAGAAGGGGGCCCTGACAAAGAAGATTGGAGAGCTCCTCTGAAGAGCAAACTCATGTCTCCAAAAGACGTGGCAGACCTAAAAGCGTTGAAGGATTTTGTGCTAATTTCTGGAGACCTCTACCGCAGACTACCTGGGGGAATTCTAGCGAGGTGTGTGAGCCATCAGGAAGGGACAAAGAAGCTACAGGAAGTTCATGAGAAGTCATGCGAGCTGGAAGGAGGGGTAAGCCTCTATCGCAGACTCCAGCGCTTGGGTTATTTTTGGCCAGAAATGAGCAAGGAAGCGGCAGACTTGCAGAGACGTTGCCCAACTTGCCAACATCAACATGAAAACGAGCAGGTATGTGCTACCTTCCTTTCGAGTGATTGGCGAACTCCTTTCCTGGAATATTTCATAGAGGGTATCCTACCTCGGACCGGTAAAGAAGCAGCCCGCATCAAAAAGTTATCCACTAGATATTTTCGTGGAAAGTGGTATTCTATTCCGAAAGGGGTTCCATGGGGATCCTTTGAGGTGTCTAAGTCTGTCAGAATCTCAAACAGTGATGAAGGAGGCCCATTCAGGAGAATGTGGGGAGCATCAGGGGAAGAAAAGGTTGTATCAATTGCTGTTAACACTTGGCTACTACTGGCCAACAATGAAGAGGGATACGGCAGACTTCGTTAAAGCATGCCACACCTGCCAAATGCAAGCCAATCTGATCCATACACACCCCACCAATCTGCAGAACATGGCCACACCATGGCCTTTCCACACTTGGGGGCTGGACCTCATTGGTCCTATTAATCCGCCATCCGGTGGATATATTTGGATATTGGCAGCCACGGAGTACTTTACAAAGTGGGTTGAAGCCATCCCACTTCGCAAGGCCACCGGAGCAGCCGTGGCCAATTTCATTCGGGAGCATATCATCACTAGATTTGGCATTCCCCACAAGATCATCAGCGACAACGGTACTCCTTTTGTTAACAAAGATGTGCGAGAAGTGTTGGAGCACTACCGGATCAAGCACCGGCGGTCTACACCTTATTACCCTCAAGGTAATGGACAAGCGGAGGCTACCAACCGCATGTTGCTGAGAATTCTGAGTAAAATGGTTTTTGATTATGGTAAGGGCTGGAATTCCCACTTGGCGGATGTGTTATGGGCTTACCGCGGATCACCCAAGACAGCCACTGGTTTCACTCCATTTCTCACTTGTATATGGGACTGATGTTATCTCACCACCTGAATTACTTCGTACCAAGTCCACGGATTCTACAAGGAACGGAACTAGAAGCTGATGTTGAAATGTGTGCGGAAGCCAGAGTAGCAGATCTGGAAAGCCTGGATGAAGCAAGAGAGCTAGCCTTAGCTCGCAGTCTGCGATACCATCAGAAGTTGGCAAATGCTTATGGGAAAGACGGTGCACACCAGAATATTTTCCCAAGGACAAATGGTTCTTGAAGACGGCAGATCATGTGAGGAAGAGGTCTGCCGTCACCATCCAAGTTTACACCAAATTGGGAAGGGCCTTACGTGATCCGCGAAGCACATGACAGCGGATACTATAGGTTATCTAAAGCGGATGGAACCTATCTTGGCAGACCCAATCAATGGGAAATGGTTGAAGGAATATTACTCCATGAACGTATCAGTGCTAGTAAGTTTTTGTGCCTTTTTTGCCTTAGCACAAATCAATCTGCCATGTTATCTTTCGTGCCTTTTGCCTTAGCACGAATCAATCTGCCATGTTACCTTTTGTGCCTTTTGCCTTAGCACAAAATCAATCTGCCATACTACTCTTTTGTGTCTGTTGCCTTAGCACAGATTAAGCAACAATATTGTTATTATTAAGCATCTTTGTGTGACTTTTGCCTTAGAACAAATCAAACTACTGTGTGTTGCTTTTAAAAAAAAAGTGGAATGATGATCACCATTTATGCTTTAATATGATTATCTTATTTCACTCCACAAAACATTACAAAAGAAAAAAGGAATAATAACAAGAGAATATATCTAAACAATAAGTATTTTACAACTAACAAGCATTTTAAACAAAGCATATATATATATTAGATTAATAACCATCAAAGTCAAAGTTACACACTTGTCAAAAGTAATAACAACACACAAAGTTTGAAATACTTAGACCAACATGGTCGTAACAAAAGCTCACAAGCACTCTAAATTCAATCAAATAAGCCGTCAATCGGCGATGCAACTTCAACAGTCTTCGGGGGATGCTGCAGCAGCAGACATCAACTCCCCTTGATAAGAAACCAAAACAGCAAGAGTACTCTGCAAAGAGGAAATTTGCTCCTGCACAACCTTCATCTCACTAGCAATCGCTTCGCCAAAGAACTTGCGGGCTACCTTCCGCAGATGCTCAAGCATGAAGTCAAGATCAAAGCCAACGGCTATAAGGTCTTGCACTACACTCCTCCATGACAAAATCTTGGGACTCACTCAAAGTCTTGAAACTGGTCCTCCTCATATCAGCTAAGACACTGCCCAACAGAGAAAGCATTGGTCCGCCAAACCCGGCACCAAACTTGAAATGGGTAGTGAAGTCCCCAAACTTCGCAGACAATCCCTGCAAAAGAGGCACAGCATCTTGATACACCCAAAAGTTGCCATAAGCAACCAACGGGCCTTCGAATCTCCAGAAGTGCCAATCAGGATAAGGATTGGGGGCTCTCTCCTCAAAACTTGCAAAAAACGCAGCAACCCTCCCAGGGATAATCACCTCTACTGCAGACTGTGTCTGAGAGGAACTGGGAGCCGCAGACACTACATGAGCAACGCTCTCCTTCTCCACAAGAACAGGTGCCTCAACATCTGACCAAAACAAAAAAAAAAGGGAGAGAATGTAACAAACAGAGGTAATAAAGCATAAGAAAAGTAGATTACTTTCTTTCACCAAAGAGATATTACCTTCTGGGACTACATCTACACCACGGACCTCTGTGTCTGCCATACCACCACCATCAGCATCTTGAATTGGAATCCCCTCAAGAGCAGGGACTTGGCCACCAATGAAAGTCCCTGAAGAAGGGTGATCAATAACCACCATAGGGGAGCCCTCCTCCCTAAGGATCCTCTCAAAATGAGGAGCAACCCCAAACAATGAGATCCCCTCCATAACTGAAGTCATCCTAGCAAAAGGAGGATTCAAATGAAACTCAATCGGATCAATGGCACGAGGCTCATCAGGTTGGTCAGCAAATGGAATGATCTGAAGTGGTTGAGGCTCATCTGCAATCGTCTCTTCTGAATCAACAGAATCAGTGCCTTGGTCATAATCCTCCTCAGCAGCAGACCCTACAATAATACCTGTGTTAAAATTCGCAACAACAGGAATAATTTCATGTACCTATACTAACACGGGTTCTGTCTGCCATACCTGCAAGG
>OU015762.1:25229754-25255083 GCA_907173295.1 Fagus sylvatica | reverse complement strand
GCATTCCATGGGTGAGGTAGCCGTCGTCCGTTCATGTCTTCCAGGTGGTATATCCCTGGTCGTCGTATCTCTAACCTTCCCAGTTTGGTCCTAGCTTCCCTTCAGAGGGATTTTTGGTGGCCAGCGTAACCTTCCGTAGGACGAGGTCACCGACTGACAATTGCCTGGGCTTAACTCTTGAGTTGTAGTGTCGTGCCATTTTGTCCTGATATCTTTTCATTCTGGTTTCTGCTGTTTCCCTAACTTCATCGATCAGGTCAAGGTTGAGGCGGAGTTGCTCTTCATTTTCCTGTTCGTCATATGCCGAAGTACGAAATGTCGTCAGTCCTATTTCGACGGGTACCACTGCTTCACTTCCGAATGTCATTCGAAATGGTGTTTCGCCTGTTGGTATCCTGACTGTCGTTCTGTATGCCCAAAGTATGCTCGGAAGTTCTTCTGGCCATAGTCCTTTCGCCCCCTCAAGTCGGGTTTTGATGAGTTTGAGTAGTGAACGATTCGTGACCTCGACTTGTCCGTTGGCTTGTGGATGGCCAGGAGATGAATAATGGTTGTGGATGCCTAGTTCCTGGGAGAACTGTCTGAACCTGGGATTGTCGAATTGCTTCCCGTTGTCAGATACGAGCACTCGTGGAATCCCAAACCTGCAGATCACTGCCTTCCATACGAAGTTCTGGATGTTTCTTTCTGTGATGGTCGCCAGTGGCTCTGCTTCTACCCACTTGGTGAAATAATCGATCGCAACTACCAGAAATTTCAGTTGCCGTCTTCCAATTGGGAGTGGTCCCATGATGTCTAACCCCCACTGCGCGAAGGGCCAGGGGGCCGTCATTGGTACCAGCACAGCCGGAGGTGAATGTAGGTGATTGGCGAACCGTTGGCATTTGTCGCAGCGCTGGACGAACTGATAGGCGTCAGCTTTCATGGACGGCCAATAGTAACCTGCTCTGACGATCTTTCTTTGTAAAGCTCGTGCGCCTGAGTGGTCGCCACAAACACCTTCGTGTATTTCCCTCATGACGTAGTTAGCCTCGTCTGGTGCCAGGCATCTAAGGTAAGGGAGGGAGAAGCCTCTCTTGTATAATGTTCCCTGCAACATGAGAAAACGTGAGGCGCGTACCTTTAATCGTCGGGCTTCGTGTCGGTTGTCTGGTAGCGTTCCTCTCTGTAAGTAGGAGATTATTGGCGTCATCCAAGAAATTTCAGTGTGGATGGGGTTCATCTTAGTCGTTTGTAGGCTTGATTGTTGGACGGTTTTGATTTTGTCGTCTACCGTTGATGACGAGGCAGATTTGGCCAGTTGGTCTGCCTCTGTATTTTGTTCTCGTGGTAATCGACAGAGTCTTACTTCGCGGAATTGGCTTATTTGATGTCGGACCAGTTGTAGGTATTGCTGCATACGCCCTTCTTTTGCCTCATAGTCCCCGTTTACCTGTCCTACGACGAGCTGCGAATCACTATGTACGTCCAGCTCTGTGGCTCCCAGTATTTTGGCTGTGTTGAGCCCCAATAGAAGAGCTTCATATTCAGCTTCGTTGTTGGTGGTTGGGTACTGCAGTCGTATTGCTTGTTTGATGATGTCACCTTCTGGGGATCTCAAGACTATGCCCACTCCGCCTGAGTCTTTTGTCGACGACCCATCTATGTTCATCGTCCACTTCGATGTCTGTTCGACGTCTTGCGTTGGCTCGTCATCTTTTGAGGTGAACTCTGCTATGAAATCTGCCAGGGCTTGAGCCTTGATCGCTGTTCGCGGTCGGTAGTTGATGTCGAACTCGCTGAGCTCAATTGACCACTGGATAAGCCGTCCAGCTGCATCCGGTTTGTTCATTGCTTTCCGTAAGGGGTGGTTGGTGAGCAACACAATCGTGTGAGCTTGGAAGTATGGACGGAGTTTCCTTGCAGCTGTCACTAGGGCAAATGCTAACTTTTCCATAGGAGGATATCTTTCCTCGGCTCCTCTCAGCGCTCTGCTCGTGTAATAGACGGGCAACTGTCGTCTTGCTTCTTCCCGGATTAGTGCGGAGCTGACGGCAGTTGGTGAAACAGCCAGGTACAGGTAGAGCTCCTCGCCTTGCTTGGACGGGCTAAGCAAGGGTGGTTCCGTCAGGTACTTCTTGAGCTCTTCAAATGCTTGTTGGCATTCGTCGGTCCACTCAAACGCCTTCTTTAGTGTTTTGAAGAATGGTAGGCACTTGTCTGTGGATCGAGACATGAACCGATTCAGTGCGGCTATCCTTCCCGTCAGTCTTTGTACTTCTTTGGTGTTCTTTGGCGGTTGCATTTCTAAGATTGCTTTGATCTTGTCTGGATTTGCTTCTATGCCTCTCTGCGAAACCATAAAGCCAAGAAATTTTCCTGAATAAACACCAAATGCACACTTACTTGGGTTCAGCTTCATCTGGTACTTGCGGAGCGTTTGGAAAGTCTCTCTGAGGTCGTCCAGGTGACCGTCTTCCTCCTTGGATTTTACTAACATGTCGTCGACGTAAACTTCGACGTTCCGGCCAATCTGGTCGTGGAACATTCTGTTCATCAGTCGTTGGTAGGTGGCTCCGGCGTTCTTCAGTCCGAAAGGCATTACTTTGTAGCAGAAAAGCCCCCTGCTGGTGATGAAAGAGGTCTTCTCTTGGTCGTCCTCGTCCATAACTATTTGATTGTAGCCTGAAAAAGCATCCATAAACGTTAGTAATTTATGACCAGCTGTCGAGTCGACTAGCTGGTCTATCCTTGGGAGGGGGAAGCTATCTTTAGGACATGCTTTGTTTAGATCGGTGAAGTCGACGCACATTCGCCACTTCCCAGTACTTTTCTTTACCATGACTACGTTGGCGAGCCAGTCGGGGTAGTATACTTCCCTGATGAAGTTCGCTGCCAGGAGTTTGTCTACTTCTTCCATGATGGCATTGTTCCGTTCCGGCGCGAAGACTCTTCGTTTCTGTTTTATTGGACGGAGAGAGGGGTCAACATTCAATTTATGTGAAATGATGGAAGGGTTGATACCTGGCATGTCTTCGTGGCTCCATGCGAAGACATCCTTGTTATCTTTCAAGAATTGGACGAGTGATTCTTTCATTTCTGGGGGGAGGTCAGCTCCAACTTTGGTCGTTCTTTCTGGTCGTCCATCTTCTAGCTCGATGGTGTCCAGCTCCCCCGAAGGCTTCACTAGAGTCTTCTGCTCTTCAATGCTCATTGTCTGATTCTGTCCCCCTGACCCGAGGGAGGCAAGGTAGCATTCTCTGGCTGCTATTTGATCTCCTCTGATTTCCCCTATCCCGTGCTCAGTGGGGAATTTGAGAAGGAGGTGGTATGTGGAGGTCACGGCTCGGAGACGGTTGAGGGTTGGTCGTCCGATTATTGCGTTATATGCTGAGGGACAGTTGACGACGAGGAAATCGACCGTCTTAGAGACCGTCTTTGGGTGAGTACCAACCGTGATTGGTAAAGTCACAATACCGACCGGGCAAACCTTGTCACCTGTGAATCCCACGAGTGGTGCATCCATGGGGCGCAATTTGTCCTTGTCAAGCCGCATTTGTTGGTAAGCGGGGAGGTAGAGTATATCAGCCGAACTCCCATTGTCCACCATTACTCGCCTTGTGGTGAAACCTGCAATGTTAATTGTTATCACTAGGGCATCGTCATGGGGCTGATGGGTGCCTCTGGCGTCCTCTTCGCTGAAAGAGATGATCTGGTCGTCGAGGCGGATGTTCTTTGGTGGGCGCTGGACGACCATGATGTTGTGTACTTGCCTCGCATATGCTTTCCTTGAGGCTCTTGAGGTTCCTCCTGATGCCGGTCCCCCAACGATGGTCCTGATTTCTCCTACGGGTCCCGGCCTGTTGGGTTCGGCCTGTCCCCTCTGTGCTGGAGGCTTCGCTGGACGGGTATTCGTTGGACGATTGACATACTTCTGTAGTTTGCCCTGCCGGATGAGTGTCTCTATTTGCTCTTTCAAGGCTACGCACTCTTCTGTGAGATGTCCATGATCTCTGTGGAACCTGCAATACAAGTTTTTAGGTCGGCTGTTAGGATCTGAACGTATCTTACCTGGCCACCGAAGTGATGGGTCGTCTTGTATCTGCAAGAGTAGTTTGTCGATAGGTGTGTTCAGAGGTGTGAAACTACTGAATTTCACGGGGGGTGCGGTCGTCCGTTTACGTTCCGGGGTTTCGGTGAATTTCGGAACTTTTTGCTTGGAAGGTTCAGGTTTGCGATCCTCAGCTTCCTTCCGCCTTTTCGGTGGTGGGTCGTCCATGGCCTCTAGGGCGTCCTCTGCGTTCATGTGCTTCGTAGCTTCGTACATAAGTTCTGACATTGTTTCTGGGGGGTCCTTGCAGAGTTCATAGAGGAAATCCCCTTTTCGCAGACCCGCCATGAAGGCTGTTACTGTGACATCTTCTTTTGGACGATCTATCTTCATCGCTTCTTCGTTGAAGCGATGTACAAATGTCCTCAGTGATTCTCCTTCCATTTGCTTGACGCTGAGCAAGTGAGTTGGCGGTCGTCCCCTTCGTTGGCTGCCAATAAAGTGATCGATGAATGCACGGCTGAGCTGGACGAATGAACCGATCGACTCTGACTCGAGCTTGTTGAACCATACCCTTGCAGATCCCCTCAGTCCCAGTGGGAATGCTCGGCACATTACTTCCTCAGGGACGGCTTGCAGCTGCATGATTGTTTTAAAGGCCTCTAGGTAGTCAAATGGGTCTTTGGTTCCATCGAAGTTTTCTAGCAATGGTACCTTAAATCTGGACGGGAGCGGGAAGTCAGCAATGCTTGGGATAAACGGGGAATCAACCAGGTGTACGAGGTTGTCGAGGTTGCGAGCAGCCTTCGCTCTCAGGCTATTCTTCATGTCTCCCATTTGCTTCCTCATTTCTCGCAATTCTTTCTCCAATCGTGCCGTTTTGTCATCCGGATCTCTTGTGGATCGGTCTGGATGATCAGGTTGTCTGGAGGAATTTCCTCGTCGATCTTCTCGTTCAGGCTGCTTGGACGACCTATCTGGTCGTTCAGGCTGTTTGGACGACCTCGTCGTTTTAGCCGTCTTGTGCTGACTGGGTGGAACGGAACTTCCTGCGCTTTCCGCTCTGTGCCTGCTGCGGGGTGGAGTTCTCTCAACTTCGTCTCCCCTACGACGGGTGACTTGATGGCTGTCAGCTTCCTGGTCATTCGACCTGTTTCCACCCCGCGGAGGAGGTTGGTTGTTGTCATGGGGGGTTGGGGGCCCCTTCCTGATGGCCTGCCATAACTCTTGATTCTGACGAGATGTTTCTCGAGCGAGGTCCTGAATGCTGGTGGCGATGACCTGCATTTGCCTCTCAATTGGAGTCATGGTGGGGTCAGCACTGGTTCCGTCATTGGGAGCTCCTTCCATGATCGCTATCGACCTGTGTGCGGCCCTTTTTGCTCTAAGAACGACAGTAGCTTATCAAGTCGTCCCCACAGACGGCGCCAACTGATAATGCCTAAAATCAGTGGGCTCACGCACGGGTCAATCCGAATGGACGGTGCTATCTCCGACGAGTGAATACCTGCAAAACAGAATAACAATTAAAAGAAGGGGGCACCGGCGGTGGTCCGGTGGAGGGAGCCTCCAATGCTTAAGTTAGCAAAGAACGTGACAGGGAAACACGGATTCAGAGAGTCTAGAGGTGAGAAAAAGAGTGAATACCTTTGTCTGAGAATTCTCTGGATTTATATAGGGAGGCTCTGGTCTTCTAGCCGTTGGTGGTCATTAAATGGGGTTAATATCCGGATTTGTAACTGTCGGGTCCTGATTTGTAACCGTGTTGGTCCTTGATTCTAGCTCATAAATTACGCTTTTGACTTTTCCAGAGGGGTAAAAGAGCTGGCACGCTTGACATGCAGGTTTGAAGCTGTATACAGCTGGAAGTCTTAATACGGTCGTCCATGTGCCTTAATACTGTCGTCCATGACGGGTTGGTCGTCGTTGAGGATTAATTTGGGTCCGTATCAATATTATTTAAGTTTAGGTGAATTATAATTTTCATTTTTAAAGTTTATTTATTTTTTATTTTTTTTATCATTTTCATTCTTCAGCTTTAGGTTTGTATTTGTATTCAAATATAATCCTTTCGTCTAATATCTTTAAAATTTTGTTGTGAAACACCTTTAAATGACATAATTTTGGCTTTTTTCAATTTTTAATACTTAAAAAATTACATTATCATCTCACACACAGCTGCAAGCTACAACCACCACCTCCGTTAACCTCCCCTCATCATCATCATCATCAATGTTGATGTCGAAATTTCAATACTAACCCAGTTCCATGTCTCTCAAAAAAGGATTTGGTGACACATGATAATGTGTGTGTACATGTGGCATTTATCTTTTTAGATTATTTCATATTTAAGTAAGTCACCATCAACCATTGGATTTCTAAAGCGTGATTATGTCTAATCGATTTTATTTCTGAATTTAGGTTAAAAGAAGAAACAAAGGATTTCTAACCTAAACTAGAATCCAAAATTATAGAAGAAGACATGAGTCCAAAATTCAGTTTGGTTACACGCAGGGAAAGTGTTAAGCACCTCATGATGCCTATCTTGTGATGGTATCCCATTTGAATTATTCCTAGGGTCTACTCTTTGACAAATAACTTTGGTATTTGACATTAATTTTCAGGAAAACCTTTTTTTTTTTTTAACATAATTTTGAAGACATGTTGTGGCCTCCACGCATGCAAGATTTTATACTAGATTATTTCTATGAAAATTGAGTACATGTGAATATCTTTCTATAATTTTTCCAAATTATCACAATGAAACCCCATGTTAGATTTTGACAATATCTCATGTGCCTTCTTTCCAAAATCATGACTTAGGAACTTTCTTGCAATTTGGAATCCTTCTCCAGTTTCTTGTCGTAGTTGTTTAACCCATGACAATTAGACAGAGACTGTTACCGATGGTTCCTGCACTACAAATTTTTAACAAACGTAAAATTTGTAAGGTATAGAAGAAAATTCAGAACTTTCTATGAAAAGAAACAATACATATTGGTTGGGGTGTTAGGTTACAAGAATAGGATAAATATCCATTCAAGAGAAACATGTAT
Organism: Fagus sylvatica; assembly: GCA_907173295.1. NCBI lineage: Eukaryota > Viridiplantae > Streptophyta > Magnoliopsida > Fagales > Fagaceae > Fagus > Fagus sylvatica. The sequence continues at coordinate 25,247,997 of OU015762.1, read as the reverse complement.
TAATATAGGTTAAATTACTAATTTGTTCCTCCAACTAAGGCTTAAAGTTCAATTTGGTTATTCTACTATTTAGAGGAAATGATTATAGAGAGAAAGTATGTAGAAAACTTACAGCAATAAGGTATCCAAGAAGATTATGAAATGATCTAGGGGATAATTTTGGATGGGCACAAGGGAAATAATCAACTCGATCCCTTAAATCGCAATCGTCATAGTCATAGTCAGTCACCATCATCCTCATTGTCAAATATTACAGCAAAATGATTTTTGAAACAATTAAGGTAACTAATAATTAGTTGATGGGCTTTCATATTATTGATGGAGGATCGAGAGAGAAGGTGATCACTTGAATGGAGCAAACGAGGAACTGAGACACCCTTCAAGCTTCAGAAAAAATTATGCCAGTGTTGAAACGACTTGGAGCAACACATCCCTATGTAAATCTTAAGTTTGTATCAACATTCCTCGTTTTCATTATAAAATAAATAAAAAATAAAAAAAGCTCTATCTAAATCATAAGCAAAGATATTTTGAATTTTTTTTTTTTTTTTGGTTTGAAGAATTTGGTAGCACTTATGTTGTTATCAATGAGAAAAATGCTAAGATCAGCTGCGCTGATCTTCGACATGGCTTCACCCACGGTCACCTTCGTGTTGTTGTTGTTGTTGTGCTTCTTAGGCTTCGCCTTATCATTCTCAACAGTGGCAACGTCCTTATCATTCTCAACAGTGGCAACATCTTCGTTGGAATGCCTCTTTGATATGTTTATGGCACCAGTGACTTCAACATAGAGTTAGCCTCGAGCAAGCGGTGGCAACACTCCTCGGAGTGCTACTCGATCAAGCGAAAGACATCTACGGCGACACAGAGGCAGATAAGGAGGCTGGTTGACTTGTCCTCCGGTGAAGCCTTCGGTTTTTAAGGACTAGAAAACTAAGGTATTGTATTATTTGGCGAGGGCATGAAGGACATGTATTCATGACATGTATAGGGTCATACAAGCCTTATTTTGAGATTTTGTTACGTGTGATATTTTTTGTGATTTGGTTTTTGTAATTTGGTCACCTATATACCCCTCAAAACGAAGCTTTGCACACGAGCTCTCCAATGATATACGGATCGTGTGATTCCGACATCGTTTGATAGCTATTTCAACAAAGTTAAAATTAGGTCAAACTTTCCCATGCCTAGCCAAATTTCTGGTTCATTTATGAAAGTTTTCAATTTTTTATGTTATCTTGTTCGTTTACATCCTATATTTGTGATCCACCACTTGTTTTGAAGAAAACTAAATTATCTTTAGGTTGGTCCAGGAATTGTTCTATTGATGGTCGGACAGTCTGGTTAAACAAAGTCAAAGTTCGATCTAACCTTATTTTTCATGATAAAACTCTTAGGTTTGGCCTAATTTGGCCAATATTTACCTATTCTGGCATGTTTTGTGCCTTTGGTTTACTTTTTGACAAAAATAAGTTTTTTTTTTTTTTTGTCCAATAAAAAAAAAGGCTTCCAATGGGCCAAAATGGGACAGCAATTGAGTTATTTAAGAGACCACGAGATCCTAGACAAAGACCAAGTTGCCTACGAGGATTGAGCTATGCAGTATGACAAGGCCATCGACCTATGGATCCCTTTCTCTCAGTTGGTTAACCACAGCATTCACAGTCACCCTTAAAAGCAATGCTCACTAACTCCCCGCACATCAACATTAATTATGCCTAAAAAATTCATTAGACCTATCCCATTCGTCTACACATTGGACTGCTACTCTGATACATGTTCTCAGCCGACCTGAGTGGAGGATTAGCTAGCAAGTCTACGGCCCAGTTTTAAGGTAATTTCCCACAAGATACAACCCCCTATGCTCTATAAATGCCCTTCCATGCTGTTGATTGAGCTATGCAATATCACTTGCTAAACGTTTCCATATATTTTCATTTCTCTTCATCTCCCACTAGTTTACTAAATCATCGAAGCCTCCTTGGTCAATCCTTAGATGGTCTAGGTTGAACTGAGGTTTCTCTTTCTTAATTGACATAGTCATTATTGCGGTTTTGTTATTCCTCTAAAATTTTATACACTTACAATTGGAGATTAGTTTTAGACAGTTTTTAGTGAGGTATTGCACACTCTTGTGGGAAACCTCTGTCCATTGTCACTTGCTGATTTGTACCGTTGGACTCAGGGCATGACAATATTTGATCATGTATAATATACCTTCAAAATATTTTATCATATATTATATCCCTTAAAAAACACGCACACATTACATTCATTCAAGGGGGAAAAAGAAAATGGACAGATGTTCTCAATTGATGCATGTTTTTATTCATGTGACAAATATATCAGTAGAGATAATAGATGTGGAAGATGTAGGAACTCTTCCACTTTGAAATTATTACATGCATCAAATACAAAGTGATTCAGATTCCTAGACGCTTCTCTTGATGGAAGAACTGTATCCCGTTTGCTCATCATAGTATTTCGACCACAGCATCACACCTCCATACTTGGCACTACCTTTAATGGCCGGAAGCACTTTAGAAGTTAGATCAGCAGCTGGAATGAAGCCACTTCCAGCTGCTTTAGGTGCTGCTGGAAGTCCCAAGAAAATTTGGGTAGCAGTAATAGAAGAAGTCCATTGATTCCATGCATTTACTAGACCACCAATATTACCTGAGCTGTACTGGCATGGAGGGTTATTATAGAACTGTACCCATACATAATCAAACAGACCTGTCTTAAGGGCTCCTCCCATCCAAGCATCAGGGTATGGACACTGAGGAGCTGCGGCTAAGTATACTTTCTTACCTTGTTTGCTGTATCCAGAGAGAAACCTTGCAAGCTCATCCCAGTGCTGGGTTGTTCCTCCTTCAATATCAAAGTCAATTCCATCCAAAACAGCGTCTCCAAGAGGGCGAGATGAGGACTGTCCTCCCAAGAAGTTGTTCCAAAGATAGGTTGCAACTTGTCTAGCATCATCAGTTGAAGAAAGATAGTAGCTCCCTGCTCCTCCTCCAATAGAGAGCATCACCTTAATTCCTTTTGCCTGACACGATTTTATGTCAGAGCTAAATTTGGTGCATCCATTGATGTTTGGATCACAATGGCCAGCAAGGTTGATTACGGGTTTTTGACCATTGCCAAAGGTGGGAAGGAAAGCTATGTTGACAAAGGCATAATTACCTGTGGCACAAGTGTTTGCCAAAGTATCCTCATTTCCATTCTGACCCCAGTAGATTGCGATTCCACCAGCTTCAGTACCAACCACTAGAATTAGAAATATTATTGATAAGAGGAAAGCTAGTGACCTGGACGAATTCGATTCCATAGTGTACTAGGTTTAAATTTGCAAGTAACGGATCATATATTTTCCATCATTTTATAGGAGAAAAATAATGAGGCTTTTGAAAAAATGGTTGGGACTACAGCAAAGACTTTGACTAGAAGTCGGTGATGATCCAGACCTAACCTTAATTTCCATTTATATCTGACTAGGATTTGCACAACTTCTTGGTAAGTTCATGTATGAAGGCTACCATTATGACATTCACCAATAAGTATATTTCTTGGTGGAGTTTTACCAACACATGTGTTCACATTTCATTTTTCCAATCTAAAAAGATAATAGTACGTAAAAGGATTAAATTGTATAGTTCGTACGCGTGGTGGCCGACATTCTCATAAATCAGATATCGGCATAGTACGCACACATGTGTTCACATTTCCTTTTTCTTTTTTTGACTGATAGGATGGTTGTTTCCCGGCAGCATCCTAGTATGGTCATAATGAAAGTTCCGCTGATAATAGATGCTTCACCATTTCAAAAGAATTTATAGCAAGAACTGAACGAAAGCGTCATGTTTTTAGAGCACAAAAATCCATGCATATAATGTATACCGGAGTTGTTGCGTCCGTGATTGATTTGCTAAAAAATATGTTGACCGAGTGCATATGGGGTTGGCCGAATAGTACTTTTTTGGATGGAAAAAATAATAGCCCTTATTTAAAATTTTAAAGACCAAAAATGTTTAATAAATAAACTCTAGAAACCAAAACAATGTATTTTGACCTTTACAAATTAGTGGATGTGAGTTCTAAGTCATTTGCGGTCAATTTACATAAAACCTTTGAAACCATTCTTTCCAAAACTCCACCTTTTCACTGTTAAGGATATAAATCCTTTGCATTCAAATTCTGCAGCAACAGATAAATACCTTTGATGCAGCAACATTCTTTCCAAAACTCCACCTTTTCACTGTTAAGGATATATAGATCCTTTGCATTCAAACATCTGCATCTAGCTAAGATAAAGAACAGGGACAGAAGATAACACCAGCACAATTATTGTTACATCATCTATTATGCAAAAAGGGATTTCATCTTGTTAATATCATGATAAACACTCATCTGTTTTGTATCTATCTTACTTGTAAATCATTAGAAATATACAGTGATCCTTGACCATTTGGTAAGGCAAAACCATATACAAAATTCTGCACTGTTAACCTTTACATGGTATCAGAGCTTTAAAGTGACCAACGTCTTTTTTTTTCCCTTTCCTCCCTCACCCACATTTCATCAAACACTTACCGTGCAATGGCTACCTCAAACACTGCTTCCCTTATCCCTGCACCTCCTACTGCCACGCATCTTCCCGTCGTTCATCACCTCGTCACCATCAAACTCACACGTGAGAATTACTTACTGTGGAAAGCTCAGATTGTCCCGTACCTTCGAGGCCAGCATCTCTTTGGCTTCTTAGATGGCTCCAGGCCAGCCCCTTCTCCCTTTCTCGATGGTTCCTCTCAATCCGAACCCAACCCAGCTCATCAAGCTTGGCTTATTCAGGATCAAATGATCCTCAGTACTCTCATCTCATCTTTGTCAGAAAATATTCTGGCTTATGTTGTCAAGTGCGCAACATCCCGAGACGTCTGGATCACTCTCGAGCGAATGTTCACGGCACATTCTCGTGCTCGCACTATGACTATTCGGTATCGGTACTCTCCACTTTGAAGCACTTTGAAGGGAGGGAGATTCATCAATCGCCGATTATTTCACACACCTTCACCGGTCTTGTGGACACACTCTTGCTGCTATAAATCAGCCGCTCTCTGAGGAAGAACAGATCTCTCCTTCCTCCTTGCCGGTCTTGGCTGGCTCTGAATATGAGTCGTTTATCACCACGGTTCACATGCGCACCGAACTTCTATCTATTGAAACTCTTTATGGTCATCTCTTATCTCAGGAACTTCGAATGGTTCAGGCCCCCAACCCAAAGTCGATCTGTCTCTTGCAGGGGCTCACTTTGCCAGCCTTTGGCGGAAATTCGTGGCTCTCGTGGCCTCTCGTGGGGATCGGAATGGTAGATCTTCCTATTCCAATCAAGCTGGACGCTCCTCTTCAGGCAACCGTTTCAATCGTGGTCGAAATCGTGGCTGTGGGACCTCCACAAATGGTTCTCGTCCTACTTGTCAGGTCTGTGGCAAATTTGGGCACATGGCTCTGACTTGTTACCATCGCTTTGATAACTCGTACTCGAGTGATTCAAACAAACAGGCTCTCCTTGCCACACCACAGACTGCTTCTGATGACCAATGGTATGCTGACTTCGGCGCCACTCATCACCTCACTGCGGATCTCGCTAATCTGAATGTCAGGGCTGATGAGTATCAAGGCCAGGACAACATCCGTGTTGGCAATGGTACCGGTCTTCCCATTAAACATGTTGGGACTACCCATGTTCTCTCTCCCTCCTCTTCTTTTCAATTAAATGATGTATTGCATGTTCCTCAGATTTCCCAAAATTTGTTGTCAATTCAAAAATTTACTACAGACACTAACACATTTGTTGAACTTCACCCTCAATTTTTCTCTGTGAAGGATCAGGCAACGCGGAGAACATTGGTGCACGGCCCGAGTAGAAATGGCCTCTATCCCTTTCCTTTCTTCATCAAGAAACATCATCAGTCCAATAAAAATCCTACTGCATTTGTAGGTGAACGTGTCTCCCATCCCCAGTGGCACTCTAGGTTGGGGCACCCTGCCCTTCGTACTGTCTCTCAAAAATTATTTCACGTTTTGGTCTTTCCTGTACTTCCCAATTTAACTTCAATAAATAAAAATTTTTGTTTAGCATGTCTTAATTTCCAAAAGCAAGCAATTGTCTTTTCTCTCCATCTTCTTCTCAATATAATTTATCCATTGGGATTTAATTTTTTCTGATGTTTGGGGGGACCATCACCAATATGTTCTCAAAATGGATTTTAAATATTATGTCTCTTTTTTGGATGCTTCGAGTCGTTACACTTGGTTATACCCTATGACAAAAAAAAGAGTGATGCCTATAATATTTTCCCCTCAAATTTCAAAAAATATGTTGAGCGATTTTTTAGCACTAAAATTAAATCTGTTCAAACTGATTGGGGTGGCGAATATCGCTCAATCTCCACCTTCTTTACAAATTGTGGTGTTGTCCATCGTGTGTCTTGTCCTTGTCCCCATACTCACCAACAACAAGGTTCCATTGAACGAACGCAAACATCGTCATATAGTTGAAACCGGTCTCTCTCTTCTCTCCCATGCTCATATGCCTCTTCGATATTGGGATGATGCTTTTCAAACTGCTTGCTATCTTATTAATCGCCTTCCCACCCAAACTCTTCAAAATAAATCCCCTTTTGAAAAATTATTTCATTCTCCTCCTGATTATTTATTTTTAAAAACTTTTGGCTGTGCATGTTGGCCCAATCTTCGGCCCTACAACTCTCACAAACTTCAACCCCGCTCTCTTCAATGTGTTTTTTTAGGATACAGTCTACTCCATCATGGTTACAAATGTCTCCATATACCCACTGGTCGTCTCTACATCTCTAGAGATGTTATTTTTCTTGAGTCACTGTTTCCTTTTTTTAAACACATTTCTCCAATTCATTCCCCAGCCCAAACACCTCCCAGTCAGGCCGTGTCTCTCATTGGGCCGTACCCACTGCTCTCCTCACAAGCTCGGTCCATCACAGCAAGTCCAGACATTGCTCCTTCTCGGGCCGCCCCTGCAGTCACAAATGAGCCCACTTCTGCTCCTTACCTTGAGCCCGTATCTGCTGCCCAAACCGAGCCCATTATCCATACCCAAACAGCAACTACCCACGTGGTCCTACCCAATACCCCATCTGATACTCACCTCACACCCGCAGCATCTCCAGAAAATTCTTCCCAAACAGATCCTAGCTCTGCTCCGCCTCCTCCTCCTCCATCCTCACACCCTATGATGACCCGATCCAAGAACCAAATCTCCAAGCCAAAAATACCTACTGATGGGACAATCCGTTACCCACTTCCCACGGCTCTTCTTGCCGTCACTGCTGGTCCTCTGACCGTCTCTGAGCCCACATGCTTCACCGTTGCAGTCAAGAGCCGTGAATGGCGTCATGCCATGAATCTCGAGTTTGATGCCCTCTTGCGCAATCAAACATGGACCTTGGTTCCTTCACATTCATCTCAGAATCTCATTGGATGCAAGTGGGTATTTCGGGTTAAACGCAAGGCAGACGGCACTGTTGAACGGCACAAAGCTCGGCTGGTTGCCAAGGGCTTTCATCAGCAATTCGGAGTTGACTATGATGAGACTTACAGCCCCGTGATCAAGCCAACTACGGTACGTACTGTACTCTCACTTGCTATTTCTTCTGGCTGGTGTCTTAGACAAATTGACATCCAAAACGCTTTTCTTCACGGCACTCTTAAGGAAGAGGTTTTTATGTCTCAACCCCCAGGCTATAAACATCCCCTTTATCCCAATTATGTTTGTAAATTACAGCGAGCAATTTATGGGTTGAAACAAGCTCCACGGGCTTGGTTTTCACGTCTCAGCAACAAACTTTTAGACTTGGGTTTTCATGGGTCTCGTTCTGACTCTTCTCTGTTTATATACAAGACCACGTCTCTCACGATGTTTATTCTGATCTATGTTGACGATATTATTATCACTGCTTCCCAACCTGAGTCTATTGATGATTTGCTACTGTCCCTCACTCACGAATTTGCTGTTAAGGATTTAGGTAATCTCAATTTCTTTCTTGGAATTGAAGTCCTCTCTAATCCTCATGGCATCATTCTTTCTCAACATCGGTATATCATTGACTTACTCCATCGCACCAAAATGAGTGAGGCCAAACCCATCACTACTCCGATGGCTTCAACTTCCAGTCTTTCTGCCTTTGAGGGTGAGCTCTTTCCTGATCTCACACTATACAGAAGCACCGTCGGAGCGCTTCAATATCTAGCTCTCACGAGACCGGACATTGCATTCACGGTCAACAAGTTATCTCAGTTCATGCAAAAGCCCCTACTTCCTCATTGGCAGACTGTTAAGCGTCTCTTGCGGTATTTGAAGAACACACTGAACTTTGGTCTTCAAATTTATCGAAGCTCTTCTTCGACGATTCAAGCCTTTTCTGATGCTGATTGGGCTGGATCACGTGATGATCGTCGTTCTACAGGAAGTTACTGTCTCTTCTTGGGTAAAAATCTAATTTCCTGGAGCTGCAAGAAACAAGCCACCGTTGCTCGCTCAAGCACTGAAGCAGAGTACAAAGCTCTTGCTAATGCCGCTGCTGAAGTCAAATGGCTTCAATCCCTCCTGCAGGAACTTGGTCAATCCTCTTCATCTGCCCCTGTTCTTTGGTGTGACAATATTGGTGCCACTTACCTTTCTACAAACCCAGTTTTCCATGCTCGAACCAAGCACATTGAGATAGATTTCCACTTTGTTCGTGACATGGTCGCTTCCAAAACACTTCTGGTTAAGTTTCTCTCCACTCACGACCAGCTTGCGGATCTTTTAACCAAACCGTTGTCTTCACCTAGGTTTGTTCTTCTACGTTCCAAGCTCAACGTTATTCCCATACCGTTGGACTTGAGGGGGAGTGTTAAGGATATAAATCCTTTGCATTCAAATTCTGCAGCAACAGAAGATAAAGATGCAGCAACAGAAGATAACACCAAGCACAATTAGATAAACATCATCTAGCTACAAAACAGGGATTTCATCTTGTTAATATTATGATAAACACTCATCTGTTTTGTATCTATCTTACTTGTAAATCATTATAAATATACAGTGATCCTTGACCATTTGGTAAGGCAAAACCATATACAAAATTCTGCACTGTTAACCTTTACATTCACAAATCAGTGAATATGTGAGTCAAGTCAATTGCGGTCATTTTACATAAAACCATTGAAAACATTTATTCCAAAACTCCTCCTTATCAAGTCAAATTCTGCATCATTGCATTTTTAGTTGGTTTTTAACTCTTGGAGTTGTTGTGGTCCTTTATGATATCAAAAATATTTCTAAATTCTCTTTGCTGATATTCATGCTAGAAATGTTAAAGAGTTTCCATTGATGTTTTTATAATAGCAAATGAGTTCCATTTAAATGCCACCTCCTTTTATAAAAGTAAGGAGAATAGTGAGGTAATGAGATCAAGAACCCAATGAATTTTTGTATAACTTACTAATAATAATATTTTATCCATATAATTTACTAGTGACTTCAATTTAATTCATGCAAATTTTGATTTTTTTCAATTTATATAAATTAAAATGTTGTCCAAATCATGATGAAGAAGGCCGTTTTTGTAAAATAATGTATATTTTAATGTTATTTTGCTAAATGTTTCCCTGTTGAAATAAATTTAAAAAATAGATTTTGTGTCTTTTAAACACAAGTTTGGATCAATCTTGTATTTTGTGAACACAAGATTGACATCAATCTTGTATTTGTAAAATACAAGATTGGTAAAACCGCTGTCCCATCGTAACCAGAGCCTTAACCGGATAACTATCTGTATTTTAGGCAATCTTCTGTTTGGTAAATACAAGGTTAAAGCAACTTTTTACCATTTACCCGTTTTGTCTCTCTCTCTTTTTCACTTTCAACTTTTGTCTCTCTCTCTCTGTCACTTCCACCCCATCCAGCCAGCCACCAGCCCCAGCGCCACCAGCAACCGCGCCACCACCCTCCCCATTCCAGCATTCCCTGCGGCACCACCCCCTCGCGCCGCGCCAGCCCACCGTGCCAGACCCACCGCTCCAGACCACAGCTCCGCCAGCCCAACGCTCCAGACCACCGTGCCAGCACCTCCACGCGCCGCCAGCACCCTTCACCGCCAGATATCTCTCTCTCGGATTTATCTCTCGAAATTCTCTATTTGCTTTTCCGATCTAGTTTTCTGTTCAATCTATGATTGTTTGATGAGAAAAGAAACCCTGGAAATATATAAATTTATCATTAATTGCTCATTTAATTTAATGCTTTCCTTGTTGTTTTTACTCGAATTGCTATGATTTGAATATTAGTGGTGGTGTTTGAGATTGAGCTATAGCTTTGAAATGTTTCGGTTGAGTTAGGCTTTAGATAAAAGATTGATGAAGGGTGGGAAGTGATAAATTTCAGTGTACAAATTTTCTCATGATTGCTGTTGAACTCGTGCTCTTGAGTGATCTCAGTCTAGAAGTTTTAAATTTGAAGCTATGTTTAAGTGTTTTGAAGTATTATATTAGCAAGCTTCTTGAGACGTGAAGTTAACATTTAAGATAAGTGGTAATGTTCTAATATTGTTAAGATATAATTTTTTTGGTGCCATGTCATGCTTTTTGTATAAATTTTCTTTCTTTTGCTTTCTCTTTTAATGCTTTCAAAAAGAACCATTTATGTAGTTTACTGATGGTTGAGTTTTGTGTATATTTATATTTGATAAGTCACAGTGTTTTTGTGGAATTGTGGTTGCATTAGTATTTTGTGTTTTTGTGGAATTGTGGTTGCATTAGTATTTTGATGCTTTTGTGGCAGAATTGATGATTATAAAGTTGATTTAAACCTTTAAGTACTGAACTAAAGTTTCTTGAAATTTAATGGAAGCAGGCAATGAGGATTTCAGCTGTTTTCTGCATTGCAGGATGGCTTGCTGTATATTTCTCTAAGGTATATATGTGCTGTTAGCACATGTTAGTTCTTATCTTACTCTTATGTTTTTGCTTGCTGAAATTACTTGCTCTTATGTTTTTGCTTTTGTTTTTTGTTTTGCATGACTTTAATATAGGGAGCTATTTCACTTGACATGGGAAGGTTATTCACAGGATACGGAATTCGAGTTTTTTCTTATGTGGTAATTATTTGATACCTCTCTCTCTCTCTCTCTATCTATATATATATATATATATAAATTAACAGAGTGAATGAATAGGTGCCAATATTTGTTGCTGAAATAGCGCCAAAGAATCTCCGTGGAGGGCTCAGAACATTGAATCAGTTGGGAGAATTAATCATGAAGAATGTTTTCTTTATGAATGTCGCTATCTGATTGATGATTAATTGGTCAATATCTTAATTCTCACCCCCCTTGTTGTGCTTGTTCTGCAGCTCATGATTGTCACTGGATCATCAGTTGCATTCTTAATAGGATCATTCATAACATGGAGAACACTTGCTCTGACTGGTAATTAGTTATAAAACTTATGTATTTTACTCTATACTTGTACATAAGGATGTTTATTGAAACAAAAAAAAAAAAGTGGTGACAAGCAATCCATATGTTTCACATAGCAAAAGTAAAGGTGAATTTTGATGTAGTTGTTGCTGTTTTTTAGTGGTGACATTTGATGGCGGGGTCATACATTTTATTGACAGTAGGAGCCTTAGGTTATTCCACATGCGTAGGTTGGAATGTCTCTTGTGTAAATTGGGGAGTTCACCTTTTTGTTCTTTCTTAGCCGTGCTTCAAATCTTCATCTAGTTGAGGTGAGTGTTTAAATTGGAAGCATGCCTATCCATGGTAATTTAGAAAAGCCATCTTTTGAAGAAAAGTTTGTTACTTTCATGAGAGAGAGGTATGAGGAAAAATGGAAGTAGAAGCTCTTCAGTTGTTTGTTTTATGTTGTCTTGTTTTCCAAAAATTTGAAGACCATATTTGAATTAGGCTAATCAGTTGTATTAGACTGGTTTGGTGAATTTTTGTTCAGTCAGCTTCCATTTTGAAAACCGTTCCCGTTTGAATGTGTTTTCTTTCTTCTTTCTTCTTTTTACTTAGCTAAAGAACCAAATGGAGCAAATTGCATGACATACATAATTGCAAGTTGAAACTTTAGTCAAGAACCATGCTTGTTTCTTCTTTTGGGGTAACAAGGAGGTGGAGGAAGCTGTTAGATTTAGGCTGGCCATGATGAAGAATGTTTTATGCTTATTCATGGCATGATTTGTTATGAGCTACTGCTTGCTGTTTAATTGTCTGCAGCTGCTTTTATAGCTGTGTAGTAGTATGATTTACAATGTTACACAAGTAGACAATCAAATAGAGGTAACACTTTGGCTTCATTAAATGATCTTTAGTTATCTTATTTGCACTTTCTTTGGTTTGGAAGCAAAAAATGCAATGAAAGAGAAATAGACAACCTATAAACTTGGGTCATCTTCTTTGCACTTACTTTGGTTTAGAAGCATATGCTTCATGCTATAAGAATGGTTTTTCATGTGTCTATAAGAATGGTTTTTCCACAATTGCAGTGTTTACTGTACTTCATGTTGTAGTTTCTAATATGTGTTCATTTGCATGGTTATGGTTACAGACAGACCCTACAACAGCTTTAGAAGAATGCATAATTTCTATACTTGTTGGAATAGCAAGGCACACCCCAACAGGTGCAAATGCAATCATGAAATGCCAAAGGCTTGTTGAAACAGTCATCGGCAGATTTACTACGAAAGACAACATTGAAATTCATCCTTCTAAAATAAAATCTGTTACTCTTTTAAAGCTTGGAACTGACTCCCTATGTTTCTTGGCAGGATTATATTGAAATACTGCAGATACTTCCTAAAGAATTTTATAGGAGAATTTTATTTAACATTGTATTAATGATGAAGAATTAATTTTATTGATGTAAAATTTTATGAGATTTTGAAGCAGATATTTTATGATGCAGAATTTTATGAGAAATTGGTGTAGAATTTTGTTGATGCAGAATTTTATTGATCTCAAAATTATTGATGCTTCCTTTTATTCATGTTGAATTGAATGAGCAATTGATGCAGAATTTTATTATATATGCAATTATTCAAATAAACAAGAAAAGAATGAGGAATATAAATATAGTTAAGTGATTGATAAATTTCAAAAGAAACCCTTCAAAAGGAAAGGGCTAACTAATCTCAATAATAAAACATGACATATCAGCAATACAAGTTGCATTTAGTAGTCATTATATTTCGAAATTCTATGTTTTAATCGAATAATCTTTGTCTTCGCATGTTTCCCTTGATACTGAATCCCTTCATGACTATTAGTTATTTTTCCATTGTAGTGAACATAGATGATAATTGGAGCCATGGATAAACCTATTTAAATCAATTCAAATTATAACATGTTAGTGACAAATAATACATGTTAAGTATGAACACAATAGAATCTCGTGGTACAAGAATTTATTTTAAGATGACTGTGTCTTATTTATTTTTATTTTCAGAAGATTAATAAATGGTTTCAACATATTATTGGGTGATTCTATTTTTTTCTTTTTTTTTTTTTAATGCAATATTATATGCCTATGATGGTTATAAATATACTATGATCATCAGCTATGAACATCAATGTGAGCCAATTGTATTTTTTTTTCTTCATTTATATTTTTTTGTGAAAGTTTTTTTTTTTCTTGTCACAATTAATGTTACTTAGTGTTATTTCTTCATTCAACTTGTGTATTGTAAAGTTTAGTTTAGATTTTATTCTTAAATTTATTAAACTTCTCATAACATTATTATAATAAAACAATTAATTTTTTTTTTTGTACCCAATCTAGTGTTTGGCATTTATAAAGAAATAAAGGTAAAACAAAAAGATATAATCAAATATATGTTGATCTAAAATAATAATTTATTAAAGAAAAAAAAAATAGATAAGACATTAGAACATCAAACAAGCCACAAATCATAGTCTATTGCTGAGATTGTCAAAATTATTATTAGTGTTTTCTAGACTACATCTGAAAATAATAATTTAACAAAAAAAAAAAAGATCTTAAAATAATAGATGAAAGAGATCTGAAAATAATAAGGATGATAGAGATTTGTTTATCGTATCTTGAGATAAGAGAGATATCCAAATAGATGATCAATGAAGTAAGGGGAAGATTTGAGTGAACAAGTGAAAATTGAGAAAATCGCCGTTTCTGTGTTGGGAGGAAAGACATATATGTGTTGTTGGGATGTTGGGAGGAAAGACTGAAATATGAATTGAAAGAGTGAGTAAAAGGAAATTTTAATAAATCTTGTATTTAGGAAACACAAATTCAATTTTATTCTGCAATGTCAAATCGTCTGAAAAAGAAAATATCAGAACGATTGAAAATTTTTCAGACATCTGAAAAAGAAAATGTCAGAAAGTGGGAAAAAGGGAAATTAAAGTTTTAAAAGAAACTTGTGTTTACAAAACACAAGTTTCATTTAAAATTTCACCACTACTACAGTACACGGTCATTTTATTTCAGTATTTTAAATGAAACTTGTGTTTACAAAACACAAGTTTCATTTAAAATTTCTACACTAGTACAATATGGACACGGGAACACGTGAACAGTCATTTCATTTCAGTATTTTAAATGAAACTTGTGTTTACAAAACACAAAACACAAGTTTCATTTAAAATTTTACCACCACTACTTGTACGGACGCGTGAAGCTAATCTCATTTCAAATTTAAATGAAACTTGTGTTTTGTAAACACAAGTTTCATTTAAAGTTTCTCTAGCACAATAGGCACACGTGAACAGTGAAGCTAATCTCATTTCATATTTAAATGAAACTTGTTTTAAATGAAATCATTTTTGTGTTTACAAAACGTGAACAAAAAGTTTCATTTAAAATTCACTTGTACAAAACACATTTCAAAACTATGTACTAGACAAGTAGCTAACTAGAAAAGTTGGTGAGCAAACTAAAAAAGTTGGTAATCTTGTGTTTCTAAAATACAAGATTGACAAAAAAAAGCCAATCTTGTATTTGGTAAACACAAGATTCAATTGAAACTTGTGTTTAACAAATACAAAGTCTATTTTTCAAATTTATTTCGACTGGGAAACATTTAGCAAAATAACTTAAAAAAAAACATTTTTTTGCCAAAAACCCCGATGAAGAATGGATTTTACTAAATTCTCTTATTACAATCACGGCTTGCCGTTCAAAAAATAGGGTCAACCGTATTTATAAACAGCGCATAAGATGCCAAAAATTAATGAAGTGTGTCAGAAGTGGGATTTGAACCCACGCCCTCTCACGAAGACCAGAACTTGAGTCTGGCGCCTTAGACCACTCGGCCATCCTGACAGTTGATATAAAGTTTTTCTTTTTCTTTAAAAGTTTACTTTAATCTATTGCTAAGCTTCGTACGACTTGATTGGCAGCTTGAAGATAAGCTGTTTTAAAGAGCTGGGAATATTTAGTAATATTTGTAAAAGAAGTATTGTTTTCAAAATGTGACTGTTTAGTGTTAGCTCATTGATTAGTATTGTTTGATGATCAAATTCCCAGTGACAAACTACTATCTAATGGGTATTTTGCTTTTTTGTCTTTTTCGCATTCATTTTTATGCCGTAAATAATAATAATAATAATAACTTTCTCCCTAAAAAAAATAAAAAGAATAATAGTGCACTAGATCTGATATGATAAGGACACGTGTCCATTTCTGGTAAAGTGTCATCAAGTCCAGTGCATTGAAGTACTGGATCCAACCCTTTCCTTTATGTGTAGTTTGGAAAAAAAAAAAAAATGTTCAACTTTATTGTTGCGCAACCCTTCATTATTGATGAAGGGGAAAGTACACTTTACCCACTTATGATTTGACTCATTTACAAGTTGTCTACCCATAGTTTAGAAACTAACACTTACCCACCTGTGATCTTTCCTATTTGCTTATGTTACCCATATGTTAAAAAAAATTACAAAATCTTAACAAAACAAAAAAGCACTCTTTCCTTCTCTCCTTCTCTCCTTCTCTCACCCAATCTCGGCCTTCCTATATCTTCAACGCTACCTCACTACACAACATCTTCCTCTACGATAGCAATCTCTCTGGTTCTCTCCATCCTCAATTTACAAGATCCCTAGACTCCAAAACATCGATCTCTCAAACAATTCCTTCCTATATTTGTTAAGATTTTGTTAATTTTTTTTTTAACGTGTGGGATTTTTTTTTAACGACAGGTGAGTAAAGTGTTAGTTTCTAAATCACGGATAGGTAACTTGTAAATGGGCCAAATCACATGTGGATAAAGTGTACTTTTCCCATTGATGATGAATTATACTATGGAAAGACTTATAAATTATACCCCATAGTTTACACACAATCAATCTTTCCTAACCCCTTTTTGGGATATTTTTCTTTTCCTTTTTTTATCTCTTGCCACAATTCCTCTTTATGGGCTTTATATTTATCAAGACTATGTTACTTTTTGCACTTTGAACCTATGAAATTGTATACCAAATTTGATTCTTGGTTTTAGCAGTGTCTATAATAAATTAGTAATCATTAATCGCGAACCTTCAACATCACGACAGATGATGATAAACAAATTAATTTTATAAATTTCGTGGACCATTATCCATACTTTTAGCACTAAATTCGTTTTATTGATCTAGTATAAAACCTTTAAACTTAGACTCTACCCAGTAAATTAACTTACTGAAGCGATCCAATACAACTTCGTTAGGAATTCAGGACAATAGGAGAGAACAAACCTTTTTTGACCAAGAGTTGGTGCAAAGTTTACATGGACAGATCTTTGTGGTCGTTTTGTTGTTTCTAGCTTGGCTCTATAAAATCTTAAGTAAGGTTCCCTCATGGCTAATGAAAAAGAAGTATGACTTGGTCCTCTAAGTCATGAGTACTATGAATTCTGAAGTCTCCATTTATTTTTGTGGTTGTTGGTTGTAAGTAATTCATCTTATGCCTTAAAATTTCTTTGGACATCTGCTTGGCTAGCATCTGTAAGTCAAGAGTGAATGAGGATACAGATTTGTAATGTTTCACATTTTTCATAGTTATATTTTTATCATTTTCAAAAAAGAAAAGTTATATTTCTTTCTCACTTATTTTTTAAGCAAAATAAACTATACCAAACAATTACTAGAGAACCTAATGAGGAAAAAAAGAGAAGAAGAAATTTTCATATAAAATAGAAAAAAGAAGTGGATGTAGAAACTAACGTCATATATGAAAGCAAAATTGCTGCGTTTTGAGCCTAATCTACCTAGAAGTTCATTAGGTTTTTTCCTTTTTGGCACTATTTTTCTTCCTTTTAAATAAAATAAAATAAAATCTTCCTTTCAATGATTCCAAGGCCATCTAGTCAATGGTGGGACACTGGGTATCATCTTTAATGCTTTTGAAAAAATTTAACTATTATTAGAGGAAGCTATCAAAAAGAATTTTACACGATAAGACCCCATAAATACATTAATATTGTGACCACCATATACATTTTCAACATTCTATCCAACTTAGAATCAACGGTTGTGCAAGTTTTTTGTTGCGCAACCCTTCATTATTGATGAATTATACCACGGATCGAGGACATATGCTAACTTGGTAGCATAAAAATTAATGTTCATTTACTCACTAGTTACCGACTCTCGTAAATCTATACGTTTCTAACAAATCTGTATATATCTAAGAAAATAATTAGGTGTTCGAAAAGTTTTGGTGATTCGCATTAATAAAAGAAAAAAAAAAATCTACTGAGTAAACTTCTGAAACCATAATCCTACACCAATTACACGTTTTCGACCATTACCCAAAGTTTATGCACAATCTTTCCTAACCCTTTTTGGGATTTTTATTTTTTCTTTTGCCACAATTCCTCTTTCTGGGCCTCATATTTATCAAGACCATGTTAGCGTTTTGCACTTTGAACCTATGAAATTGTATACCCAATTTGATTCTTGGTTTTAGCAGTATTTATAATCATTAATCGCCAACTTTCAACATCACAGAAGATGGTAAATAAATATTTTCCTAGTCCCAAAACAAGACTTATCTTCTTTAGCAATAAATTTTTCTAAGAACTAAAGATCTAAGCAGTGATGGGCGTGAGTCAAAAGATCTAAGCAGTGATGAAGGCAGAAATAAGGAAAGTGAGGACCAAATTATTGAGATTGTCAAGGAATCTTAACAAGGATCAGAGGG
>OU015762.1:24919061-25229654 GCA_907173295.1 Fagus sylvatica | reverse complement strand
GACATCCTTAATTTTATAAAGTCTTATAGAGAAGAGGGTGGTTTCCAAGCCATTTGGGTTACATATCGAATTTTGTTAATTATACCGGTTACAGTTGCTTTAGCGGAAATGAGTTTCTCTAAGTTGAAATTAATAAAAACTTATCTTCGGACTACAATGTCACAAAAGAGATTAAATGGATTAGCTATGATCTCAATTGAGAATAAGTATTTGGATAAGCTAAATTTCAATAACTTAATTGAAGAATTTGCTTTAAAAAATGCAAGGAGAAGTAATTTTCATCGAGTCAGATCGTGCTAATTATAAAGCACCATAACTGAGGTTACATTTTTTTTAATGTAATTTAAGCTAAGCTAAAAAGCACAATGTAACCTTGATTTTGCATAAAAAAAAAATATAAAATAAAATAAAAAATGGACTTTATGTTATTTTTTTAATATTTAATAAATAGGTGGGCAACCAAATTCAGGACTGAGCTTGGACAACCCAAATCTCGGAACCGTTCTTGCATACAGTCATACTGAAAATTTAGAGAGAGAGTTTGTTAGCCAAAATTCCAATACCAATATAAATCTTCTTCTTTTTCTTCTTCGATCTTAAGCAGGTAAGGAAATGCCCAAATTTCCGCTCTCCCCTCACTTGCAGCTTTTTTCAGTTTTTTTATTTTTTTCATGGGAGTAATTTTTTTAAGCTAAATATCTCTTCTCTATCAGGGAATACGGAATACTGGAATAGTGGTAAGGTAAGGTCTTTAAGGAAGTCAAGGTGGCAAGGTACATATCCCATTTAAATAGATAAGAGAGATTCTCATGAGATAGAAAACGAAAAAAAAAAAAATAAAAAGTAAGAGCATTCCCATCCGGAAATGCATCAAATCTCTATTTTAGCTCTCCAAAAAGCACTTTATCTATTTTACAAACCATTTTTACATAACACCTCACATCCCAATCTCTATTTTACAAAATATCTCATTAAAATAATCTTATAATTTTTTTAAATAACTTAAAAAAAAAAAACCATTTATCTCTCTCCTCTCAGTCTCCCTCTCTCACGCCTTTTCTCAATCTCACGGCTCCTCAACCCACGGCAACCATCAACCCACGAAAACCCAAAACCCAGATCGGCTCCCCACCCACAAAATCAAATTCCACCTACAGGCATAACCACAAACCATAGCCAAACCGCGTCGGAAACCCCAACCACCATCGCCATCAAGCCGCGCCGGAAATAGCAATGACCATTGCCATCAAGCCGCGCCACACCAGATTTGGCCTTACCCAGTTTTGACCCAGAAACCCCAACCATCAACCCACGTCGCCGCAACCCCCAAAACCCAGATCGGCTCCCCCACCTATAAAATCAAATCCCACCCACAGGCATAACCACAAACAAACCCAAACCCAATAATCAAGAACAACCACCCATCCAAGGCCAAAATCGGCCACCCAAAACCAAGAACCAACCACTCTTAGCCGAGAACCAACCACCCACCGCCGAAAACCAAAGACCCACCGTCGAAAACCCAGAATTGACCACACACACCCATCGCGAGAGAGATATGTGAGAAAGATGAAACAAATGAGAGAGAAGCCAGAGGAGGGAGATGCGAGAGAAAAAGGGGCAAGTCTGAGTGAGAGTGAGAAGAGAGAGATGTAATAAACAAATAAAAAATAATAAATACAGGATGCTACAGTAACATGTATTTTTACATGTTACTGTAGCTTTTTGTAAAATAAATTGTTAGGATACAAGACCAGTTGGGGAGGAGTTTTTGTGATTTTTTATGAACAGTAGTCTCTATTGTAGCTTTTTATGGGTTTTAAAGGGTGGGCTAAGAATGCTCTTAGAGCAACTTCAGCAGTTGTTTAAACTTATCTCTATTTTATCTCTATATTTACACTATTCAGCAACTCTCTATTTATTTTTTCAGACAAACTCTCCAACAGTACTCTCTATTTCACTCTCTACTCTATTTAAATATACTTTTTTATTCTTTTATCTCATTTAAATATTATATTTTTTATTCATTCTTTATTATTATTTCCCGCCAACAATTAACTGAAATAACCAACAGCGATAACCAAATCCTTCCCACCCACCGCCGCCGTCACCACCACCACCGTAAATCAACCCAGAGCAACCAAAACCCACCGCGACCACCACCGTGAATCAACTGTCAACCACCACAAACCCAAAAAAATAAACCCAGATTCGGCACAGCTCCACCACGTCGTTAACCACCACCACGCCGTGAACACAAGCCCAAGCCCAAGCCACCACCACGCCGTGAACCCAAACCCAAGTGGCAAAACCCTATCAAACCCAACCGGCAAAACCCAAGCCCAAGCCGAAAATCAACAGAAAACCCAACCGGCAAAACCCAACCACCACGCCGGCAAGCCCTAGCCCAAGCCATCAACCACCACCACACCGTGAACCCAAACCTAAGCGGCAAAACCCTATCAAACCCAACCAGCAAAACCCACGCCGTGAACCCAAACCCAAGCCATCAACCACCACACCGGCAAGCCCAAGCCAAAGAGAAGAGAGAGCACAGAGAAAGAAAGGAAAAGAGAAGAAGAGAGAGAGAAAAAATCGGATGAAATGAGAGGAAAGGAAAAAAAAAAGATCTCATATAGTCGGTGGTCCCACGGTCTAGAAATGATTTTTTAATCGGATACAGAGTGTTTACAAATGTACAGTAGCTTTTCATTTGTGAAAAGCTACTGTACACTTTGTAAAAAAATTTGGAGATAGAGAGTTGTTTTAGAGCAATGCTGGAGCACAAAAATCTGTTTTATTCTCTGTTTGTAGAGATAGAAAGCAGTTTTAAACTGCTGCTGGAGTTGCTCTTATGCTCAGTAAAACAAAACAAAACAAAGTGAAAAAGAAAAAAGCACTATTCAAAGCTGCATTCACTCTTTTTATAAAAGTTAAAGAAAAAAAAAAAAGGAATTAAATTGAGACAATTAGTATTTCAAAAATAAAATTGAAAAGTTGATCATAGTTTATAAACTAAAATGTTTTATTTTTATTGTGGAATGTGGAGACACATGGGAAGAGATACTATTCAAAAAGTACGGTTTAATTTTATTGTTCACTTTTACTATTTACCAAATTATTGTAAATTACTGGTTGCTATAGCTCTATGTAAACTATATATCATCATGCCATTTATAAGTTTTTCCAATTTGCAAAAATTTGTTTTAAAGTCAATATAAGTTACTACTAATGGTATGTTATGGTTGCCCTGTCTACTAAAATTATGTTATTGTTACCATAATTCTTTATCAACTTAGCATTCTCAACCAGTTAGACAAAATACCATTTAAACCAAAATATGATTTATGAACCCCAAAACTAATGCCCAAGCACTATAGCTTAAAGTTATTTTGCCTAACATGTTGCTAGTCTAATAAGAGTAGTTTTGGGGTTCATAAGCCATATTTTGGTTTAAATGGTATTTTGCCTAACCGGTTGAGAATGCTAAGTTGATAAGGAATTATGGTAACCATAACATAATTTTAGTAGACAAAGCAAAACAATATTTTATTATATCCTTTATTTTTAATTAGTTCTCTCTTTTTCTCTCTCTTCTTTTATTGGGTTGTGTGTTTGAAAGTTTTGAATGATATAATAAAAAATAAGTAAAGAAATAATATTATAATAAAATAGAGTTGAAAATAAAGAATCGGTTGAGGGTGTTTTAAAAAGTGATTAGGCAAAATTGAAAAAGTAGTTCCTAAAGTTAAAATTTGGCTTTAAATTTTAGACAACCCATTGGAATGCTCTAAATCATTATCAGAAAGTCTATAGTCAAGATACATGCACAACAAAGTCTTTCGTCTATACAGTAAAAAAAAAGAGTCTATGATCTATAGGCACTATCATTTTATGCACCACAACCTCACGTACTATACTATAGATGATACATCATCCTTTTGGTTCCTTGGTCGTTTCCTACCTCTGTAATGGAGGCTTTGGAAAAGGACTTTAATTTGTTTCCTAGTCTGTATTTGTTCATCTATTGTAGCAAAAAAAAATACTATGCATCATCTATTTTATGCACCACAACCTCACGTCCTATACTATACATCATCCATTTTATGCACCACCACCCCAGTCCTATTCTATACATCATCCTTTCAACAGCAAGCCAGTACGCCAGAACCCCATGTTTTTTATGATAGCCATCAGGAGGTACCGAGGTACCACCACTAATTCCAAATATAAAAACATTGTTAGGTAGTACAGTCTTTTGATGGGTAGTGGGTTATTGGGTAAAGGTAAACACAGATCGAAGGATCTTCATTCGTGGAAAGTTATTCTATTTTCATGGTTTCGATTAAACATCTAGAATAATTAGCCTTCGCCAGTTTATTTCACGTACTTTAGATTTTTTTTGGTAAATCACGTACTTTAGATATAGTTCTTCTACATGCATTGAACAATGGTTCAACAACAATTGCCTAACCCACACCGCCACAAATACTTTTAATCATGACTGGATTTATTTGGTTGGTTGGTTAGTAAATCATATTATAGTCTAGTTGATATATAAAAATATAAAATATCGGAGAAGGGTTTGTGATGTTATGTTAAATTATAAATTTATATATATATAATATATATATATATATATTATATGTTTATATTATATATATATATATATATCTATATATATATATAATAGCAGAAGACATGAGTGTTAAAACCTAGAATGTCTCACATCATGACAAGTGGCATGTCTATCTATCGTTTAAATTTCTGAAGTGATACGTTGTTTAGATTTCCTAAGTGGTTTGCATGTCTATCTATCATTTAAATTTCTGAAGTGATACGTTGTTTAAATTTCCTAAGTGGTTTGATTTAATAACTGCCAAACACTTTTAAATAAAAATAGATAATAACAAATTCTTGATAATAAGTCTCCTACTACTAAAAAGATATCTTAATAAAATATCATAATAAAAATCTTTAAAATAAAAACAGATAATAACAAATTCTTTAAAATAAGTCTCCTACTACTAAAAGACATCTTAATAAAATATCATATTAAAAATCTTACAATTATGACAATCTTCCTAATACTAGAAGACTTCTTAAAGATTAAAAAAAAAAAAAATTCATACGTTGTTTAAATTTCCTAAGTGATGATTTGATTTAATAACTACGAAACACTTTTAAATAAAAATTGATAATAACAAATTCTCTATGTTAGGAATACTCTTTTAGTGAAAAGATATTGATTGGTGAACAATCACTTAAGATATCATTTGGTGAACAGACATACTCCTTAATAGAAGGAATATAAATAGAACACGTTAAATTGAAGGTTCTTTATTCTTCCATAATCTACTTACGTAACATCTAAACATTGGTAATCTGATACAAGTTTTGATCTTCTACTTCTTTTTCTTTTTTATTTATTTATTTTTCTATCATGATCTATTTTTATTTTTGTATTTTTGTACGTTTATATGACTGCAAGGAGATTTAAAACGCAATTAAAATAATTAAGGTAATCTTTTATTTTTGCTTAATTCTAACTTATTTTTTGCTTTTATCAATTAAAGATAATTATTTTTTCTCAATTATTATACACTATCTAATTCCTTTTATTTTTCTGTTGTTGGTGCAATTCCATCTATTTGTTATTATCAGTTTTATTTTTTTTATGGAACATATTTTCCATAAAATAATTCTAAATATATTTGATCATATACACATTATGTTTTTATATAAAGTTTTTTCCGTGCTTTGCACGGGTTATATGCTAGTATATATAAAAGCAGAAGACATGAGCGTTAAAACCTAGAATGTCTCAAATCATGACAAGTGGCATATCTATCTATCGTTTAAATTTCTGAAGTGATACGTTGTTTAGATTTTCTAAGTAGTTTGCATGTCTATCTATCGTTTAAATTTCTGAAGTGATACGTTGTTTAAATTTCCTAAGTGGTTTGATTTAATAACTGCCAAACACTTTTAAATAAAAATAGATAATAACAAATTCTTGATTGATAATAAGTCTCCTATACTCTACTAATAAAATATCATAATAAAAATCTTTAAAATAAAAACAAATAATAACAAATTCTTTAAAATAAGTCTCCTACTACTAAAAGACATCTTAATAAAATATCATATTAAAAATCTTACAATTATGACAATCTCCTAATACTAGAAGACTTCTTAAAGATTATAAAAAAAAAAAATTCATACATTGTTTAAATTTCCTAAGTGGTTTGATTTAATAACTGCCAAACACTTTTAAATAAAAATAGATAATAACAAATTCTTGATAATAAGTCTCCTAATACTAAAAATATATCTTAATAAAATATCATAATAAAAATCTTTAAAATAAAAACAGATAATAACAAATTCTTTAAAATAAGTCTCCTACTACTAAAAGACATCTTAATAAAATATCATATTAAAAATCTTACAATTATGACAATCTCCTAATACTAGAAGACTTCTTAAAGATTATAAAAAAAAAAATTCATACGTTGTTTAAATTTCCCAAGTGATTTGATTTAATAACTGCCAAACACTTTTAAATAAAAATAGATAATAACAAATTCTTGATAATAAATCTATTACTGTTGTAACTGTGTTAGGAGTACTCTTTTAGTAAAAGGTATTGATTAGTGAACAATCACTTAAGATATCATTTGGTGAACAGACATACTCCTTGATAGAAGGAAAATAAATAGAGCACGTTAAATTAAAAGTTCGTCATTCTTGCATAATCTTCTTACATAACATCTAAACAATGGTAATCTGGTACAAGTTTTGTTCTTCTACTTCTTTTTCTTTTTTATTTATTTATTTATTTTTATATCATGATCTATTTTTATTTTTGATGTTTTGTAGGTTTATATGACTGCAAAGGGTTTTAAACAATTGTAATTTGGTACAAGTTTTGTTCTTCTTCTTTTTCCTTTTTATTTATTTATTTTTTCAAACATGATTTTTCTTTTCTTTCCTTTTTTTGTGTTTTTATACATTTATATGACTACAAGAGGATCTAAGAGGCAATTGAACTAAAGTAATCTTTTATTTTTTGCTTAATTCTAACTTATTTTCTGTTTTATCAATTAAAGATAACAATTTTTTCTCAATTATTATACACTATCTAATTCCTTTTATTTTTTGTTGTTTTTTTTTTTTTTTTTTTTTTTTTTTATGGAACATATTTTCCATAAAATAATTCTGAATATATATTTTGATCATATACACATTATGTGTTTATATAGAGTTTTTTCCGTGCATTGCAGGGGTTATATACTAGTATATATAAAGTAGTAGAAGTTGGACAATCTAAAAACCATCTTACACATTCACATGAGAAAGTCAAAAGGTATAATGGTAATTGGCAAAAAAAGAAGCCACGTGGGAGGGTGGGTGGGTGGAGAGAACCGAAGTAAAAAAGCAAAAGAGTAGAAAAAGAAAAGAAAAAAAAAGGTGGAGAAGAGTACTAACCTACCTACTATTTGCTCTTTTTTGAGAGCTGGTAGGGGGCCAGGCCCCCCCTTGGTCCCCATATAGCTCCATCTCTACCGATTTAGTAATCATTATATATTAAATGAAAACCTAGCTAGGTGGCTTTGAATTGAATTTAATTTAGGTTTATAATCCACTAGATTGACCACATCAAAATTCACACATTCTATCAATATTCAAAATTAGAGTCATAAACCTAATCATAAACCTAATGAGGTGAGACTTAAGAGTCTTCGTGGAATTCCCTAGGAAATCTCAAAGCAAAATACTTATTGTTGTTGATATGACGAGGTCACCCAAACCAACTATATATAATTCCTAGATAAGATCCAACGTATGTAAGCTAGCCCTTTTTTCTTTTCTTTTTTTGTGTGTGTGTGTTGTCTCCGAGCCCGATTTAGTAATCATTAAATATATATATATATATATATATATATATATATATATATATATATATATTAATATTTAAATAAATAAATAAAAATATCAACTAAAACTATTATTTTGGGCCTCAAATTGCTGAACTTGAATTTAATGAAGACTAGATAATGAAACTTATAAAATGTATATATGAATATAAAACCAATAGTTTTAAAAACCGGATGGAATATAAAGGTGTAAAACCAAGAAAATGAGTGGATTTCGATTTTATGGAAATACTTAGTTTCAAGTGGTGGTCAAATCTTAAAAGATTTAATTAATAATTTTTGGAAATATAGTCTATAAAGTAATTGAGAAGAAAAAAAAAAGAAGAAACTTAATTGGACTTTCTTCTCAAAAGCTAATAATCTTTCCTATATTAACCAATTCTAAATCAATAATAAATAAAACGTGGCAACTAAAGGTTGAATTCAACATCTAATTAAGGTTCAACGCCTAACAAGAGCACCTAAAGGTTTTTTCTCCCTCAAAAAGAAAAAATGAAGCAACTAATTAAGGTTCAATGTCTTTAAAAAAAAAAAAAAACATTTCTTAGTTAAAATGTAACTAAAGGTTCGAAGAGGAAGTGAGTTACAACTCATAGTCAATCTTGGTCCCCACAATTTCACCAATTCAGTTTCTCTTTTCACCAACTCATATTCAAGATCTTTGCTTGATGGCTGATCTCGGCTTGGATTGGTCGGATCATGGCTCAATGGCTTGATCTCAACTCAGTAGCTCAGAGGCTCAAATCTTGAATGTCTTGACTCGGAATCTCAGCTCAGTGGCTCAATAGCTTGACTCGATCTCAACTTAGGAAGACAAGAGGATAAAAAAGTATCCCACGATTTTTTTTTTCTTTTATTTTTGAGTTTGGAAGAAAAAAGAAAGGATAGATTTTTAATATGCGGAAGTGGAAGGATCAAAGAGCACTCCTGAGAGCTTTAAGGCTCTGATACCATGTGAAAATTTATAAACTAATAATAATCTAAAAGAAATAATAATGAAGAGAAATATAAAAGAGAGAGAATAGATTGAAGGGCTACATTGTAGTTTCAGAGCCACCCCTTGAGTGTTAGGCAGATCTTCCCCCTATTATGGTTCACGTGTTTGGTTGGTCCCTCACACATGAGGGAGCATATTAAAGAGAGAGTCCCACATTGACCAAATATTATTAGGTTGTGCAATTTATGAGTTATGGAAATCCTCATCTCTCAAGACGTCTTTTGAGATTGAGTTAGGCTCATTGGACTTTCACATGGTATCAAAACCCTAAAGCTCTCATGAGCAATCTTGATCCATAACTTCCACATTTTTTGTCACAATAGTCACAACAACCCTTTGTCATCACAAAATCTCACGTTTTTGCCAAACTGATTACACTGATCAATGACTGATCTCAAGATCGGAAAAACCCAGTTTCCCGATCATTTTCCGCGTTCTCATGCGCCTCCACGCGTGACACAAAGTTTCGAATCTCCTCCACACGCCACCACATCCCATGTCTCAAATCTGTCGCCTTCAATCACCAAATCAAGCACCAGGCACCTTAGATCGATAGATCGACCATTGATCTATCAAACACCACAAAAATCGGGCCTATCTGCTTCTTCACACGTCGCCACACTCCGGTCTAAATTTCGGCCATCCGATCCATGCGAAGAACCTCTCTCACGGTCAGCGTATCACACTCATGTGCCACGTCAGCCCTAATGACATCATCATAATGATGTTATCATGTTTGACTCGCTCGGCTTGCTAACCCGATCCAATCCTTTGATTTTTTTTTATTTTTATTTAAAAAAAATAGAAGAAGAAAACTGGCATTGACCAGTAAGGAAAAAGAAATTTTCAAAATTCGAAAAAAGAAGAAAAAAAAACATTTGTGGGATATATTTTTTTATTTTATCTTTATAAGCCAAGATCGAGCCAAGCCATTGAGCCACTGAGCTGAGATCTCGAGCCAAGACCATTTCAAGATCCGAGCCTCTGAGCCACTGAGCCACGATTCAAGCCATTGAGCCATGATCCAACCAAGCCAAGCCGAGATCTAAGTTATCAAGCCAAAATCCAAGCCAACGAACCTCTGAGCCGAGATCCGAGCCATCGAGCCGAGATACAAGCCAACAACCGAGTTAAGCCAAGATATTTGAGCTATTCTTTTGTTACCAAACTCAAAAGTTTCATTAAAATTACACCTTGCATTTGAGGGAGAATGTTAAGGAATCCCACATTGTTTAGATATCATAGTTGTGTTAGTATTCTTATGTATAAATAGGACACCTCACAACACTTTGTAAATTATCCAAAAATATCACTCAATGAATTAATAAAGATGCAGCCTATTGGCTTCATCTTGTGGACGTAGGCTCACATAGCCGAACCACGTGAAAAACCCTAGCCTCCATTCTCTTTCTCCATTGTCATTAGATTTAGGTTTTCTACAATTTGAACATATAAAAGTTGAGTAATGTTACAGACACAACAAATGTTCCCAATATTTTCACAATAGTTGAGTTGACAAGTTTTTATTAATTCTCGTCTATATCCACCACCAACATTACTTTATTACGTACAACTAATAACTTTTCCCATCGACAATTGTGAAAATATTGAGATCATTTGTTATATCTTTAGCTTTCCTTATAAAAGTTACTTAGACCTAGCTAGTTTAGTTTAGGTATTTTGTATGCAAATTATTCGAAAATATTTGTGACTTTGTGATTGTGCGATTCCATATAATCGAAAGCCACCAAATTCATTGACAAATAATAAATCAAATCTGCAAGAACATGTAAGTGTGAGGACCCATTCTCTTTCTTTTTCTTATTTTGATCTTTAAATTTTTATCGATGTGTAATGTGTGACACGTGAGTGTGTGTGTTTTTTCAAAAAACTGACAAATGTACATGAACATATTCCAGTACAGCTAATGATGCCCTTTAAAAGGAATACTCTATCTTTAAGATTTGATGATGGGCGTCATAGTAACTGAGGAAGATGAGGCAACATTAGACAATGGGTCCAATCAAAATCATAGTTTTACATACCCTCTCACCTTTACCTTCACGTTTAGGTTATTTTTTACCAGTATCTGACTATCAGCTAATAAAAGTAATTAAGGTTGGTTCATTATATGGCAAAATATTATAACTTAGACCTATAATTTTATTTTACAAATCTGTAAATGTACTCAAACAGCGCTCTTAAAAATGTGCACTAGATTCTACAATATTAAAAAAAAAAAATGAAGGCTAAAGTTAAGTGGACCAGATTCAGATACACACACCTTGTGAACCTAGATGGCTTCGTCCTCCATTTTATTTGTCCTTTGTGACTTGCTGTTTAATAAAAGGGTTAACTAGTAACTACATTCACTGTCTCTAAGCTCTAGCAAGTACCAAATAAGTCTCGGACCATGTTAAAGGTTATGCTAAGGCCTAAGTGGGCTGAAGCTCAAGCTATTTTGATGGTGGGTAGAGAAGCATTGAGGTTGACAGGGCCGGCCCAGGGAATTATGAGGCCTGGGGTGGTGCAAAAAAATGAGGCCTTCTATCTTTAAAAAAAAAAAAAATTGAAAAATTACTCTATATACGGTTTCTGCTATAAAATTACTAATTAAACTTTTATATTCAATATTTTCTAACAAATATTATTCAATAGATAATATGGCTAATCCATTTAATCTTTCTTGTGACATAATTGATCGCAAGTAAGATTTTTATAATTTTAACTTTGAAAAATTTCTTTCAACGGATGCGACTGGAACAAGTATAGTCAATAATATTCTGTATGCAATAGATGCATTTGGAACAATTCAATTCCTTGATAAAATTAAGTATACTTGTCACTGTCTTTTTTTCTTTTGATGGTAAAATCTCTTGTAAGACTATTAAGTCTAAAAATAAATCAATACCATCAAGATCAAAAAAAATTATCAGGTTTTAAAAAACCTTCAAGATTAACATAATATTTTTTCAAATTATCATAATTTAGTGAAGTTAGCTTCTTTACATCAAATAAATCCAAAAAATTGTTCTCATACATACTTGGGTTAGAGAAATAAATTATTATTATTATGCTTAATTTAAAGACTTGTTTTAAATATATGGGCCTTTTTAATTTTTGTATATATAAATATATTGAAGCCTTTCAATAAGGGCCTTAAAAAATTTTTGGATGAGGCCTAATTTTAAGGTGAGGCTTAGGGTGGTCACTCACCACGTCCTTCCCAGGGCCACCCCTGGAGGTTGAATCTCATCAGCTACATTTTTTCTTTTTTGGAAAGTGACTCCCTATATATAATCAATGGTTTAAACCAGGGCCCGAATCTTATGATTGGAAATTGAAGGAAATTGTAAAGGAAGCCAAATCTGTACTAAACTTTTCTTGTTTTGTTTGGGTAGCTGCTTTTGTTCCTAGGCAAGCAAATCTGTTGGTCCATAATGTGGCTGCATGGCTGCTCTTTGCTCTATCTAAGGGCCTATCCCCATCTCTACCCTCCCTGATTGGGTTTTTTGTAACAATAGAGATGAGTAAGGCCCTTACATGTTCTTTTTGTAATTAATCATTTACTCAACAAAAAAACAAAAATAAAAAAGTCTCGGACCAAGTGAGTGTGAGGAACCCATTGTCTTTCTCTTTCTTATTTTCTTTAATTTTTATCCATACATGACAATGCGAGTTTGTGCTTTTTTTAAAAAATTTAACAAAATATGACATGTGAGTAGTTACTTCAGACTTTTCTCTTCTCTCTATGACTCTTACTTTAAAAGTAAAATTAAAAATAAAAATGAAGAAGAATAGCACGTAACTATGTAAGTATACTTTAATATTTGCCTCTAATTTCTCTCGCAATTTTTTTAAAAGTACTAGTATGGGTAATTACTAATTATATTAAATAGTGATATATGATCAAATTTGCTTCGGACCTTTCCCCTCTCCCTCGCGTGCTTTTCAATTATTTTAGTGCCAGAGCACATGTTGGGTCTCTCATAAATCATAATATACAAAGCATTTGCTTGGGGTCCCTATCAAACAGTCAAGGAGATTCTATGAAATTTGTCTATATTCTAAATATGGTAAAGGGTACTTCAAATAATAGTCTATATAGGTACTAAATTTCTTTTTATGGTATCCAAATGGGACCGTTCACTACTTTTTTTTTTCTTTTCTTTTTTTTTGGCATAGTTTCACTCTCAAATGCATTATTCATCAGCAAAATTTTCTAGAAGTTTGGCATTATTATTCTATTTAACTCATCTCAAAGAAAACTCATGCATTAACTTATTCATCTAGAGGGCACCGTCGTTGTGGTATTTTCCTACATGCGTATTATAAATCTATACAGAAACAAACAAATAGTTGTAAAGCAAAACATAATAAATAAATAATTATCCAGATCTCATTGGCATATTGCAATTCAAGGTTTACTTTGATTGACTAGCAGTAACATGCCCACTAAGAGAGAGCCCAAATTTGGAAAACCCTCAATTCAAGAGTTTTGACTGGCAAATGACTCAAACGAACACCAATAATTGCACTTAAGGAAAACCACTGGGATGACACTGAGGAGTGAGGAATACTATTTGCAATAACATTAATGGCGTTAGTGGTTGGTAACAGCTATGATATGTTTCTCTAACAACTAAGGACTAAGGTACCTTTGTTTGTTTGGAAAGAATTAACGAAATATAGTCATATGCTCATCTTATTTGTATTTTGTAACGTGGATCACTTGTGATTTTTTTTTTTTTTTTCGATAAACAGCAAACCTTTATTAATGATAAAGGAAAACTAAGAAATAGAACTGGGTCGAAACCCATTTTGTGAATTCATTTTGTAATGTTTGATGTGCTAATACTAATGAAACGGAATTTAATTAGTACTAGTTAGAGTGTAAATACTTATTTTATTAGTGAAATCCTTATTTGCTTTTGCATTTATTTTTTCATTTGCTTGTTGTTTTCCTAGTACAAAACTCAATGTTAACACCTTTGTGTCTATAACATGCTTTTCTATTATGTCATTTGATAGGTGTCATAGTTTCCCTAAATGAAACAACCTAGTTAACTTTCAAACTTGATTAGTGCTATCCAAACTTTAACACGCTAGCATTTTGTAAAAATTTGAATAGAATTAAAAAGTTGGACGTGAGATTATATATATATTTCTTGACTAGCATTGTTAAAAATATTACCAATTTTACATAGTCTTTACAAATAAAATGTCATCCATCACATCTCCCTCCCCCTCTTTTTCTTTACATACAATCCCTACAAGTGTACACTAAGCTCTTTATTATTCCATTTTCTCTTTCCCCGGCCTGCCATCACATCTCTCTCCTTCTCTTTCTTTTCCTTTATTTATTTCATAACAATAAATGTACACCAAACGCTATCATTATTCTTCAAGTTTGCCTACCCCACTCTATAATGGCAGTTGAGCTTGTGCGGCTTATTATTTAAAGAATTCTTTATTATAAAACCCTTAAAGAAAGATATAAATAAGAGGGAGAGAAATGAAACCTTCTTTTTTTGGAAATTCATAATTAAAGAGGATGGAGGAATGCACAAATGTTGTCACTTTCTCACGGTGATCTTCCGAAGAAGCTAAAAAGAAACATTTAAACGAAAAAAAAAGAAAGAAGAAGATGAATCATGGGATTAATTAAGAAATTGTAATTAGTCCCATTCCCACACTGTTAATGGCCTTACCTACCTAGAAGTTAGAACTTAGAAGGTCTTTTTTAAATTTGTTTTCTTAGTTCACATACTACATCGTTTCTTAGGATTAGGAGGACTAAAGATGATCTTGTGATTGTGACTTTTATAAGACATTAGGGCTTATATTATACCAAAATAAATTAATTTTTTATTATAATTATATATTGTACCAACAAATAAATGTTAGGATGATGCTTACAATTCATTACGTGCTAATAGTTAAATACAAAAATTAGTAAAAATTAGGCTTGAAGAATAAAAATTATTTAAATATTTTGATAGTGGTTTAAGGGTTTATTACACTAATGTTAATCATTTGATAGCCTATTACATCCATAGAGGAATTTAAAAAAAAATTAAATTTATTACGTACAATGAAATATGATTGTTTAAATTTTTCAAAGAAAATCTTACTTTCAAGTTTGTTTTTTGGTAGAAAGAAGATAATAAACAAAGTTTTGTTATTTAAATAAACGCTTTAGAGCCACTGGATGTAATTCTATTGGCACACAATGACACAAAGAAAAAATACAAAAGTCTACGAAAGTGCCTTCAATCCATCTATTTATAATTAATCAATCTATGCGATGTAATTGCCACACACATACGTGTCTATGTATTATGCATGTAATTATATATCAATGATTGATGGTATTGCCACCCGACAGAGGTCATAGTAGTGCATTTTGAAATTAGAATGTTATTTCCCCAAATACTCTTAAAACAATCATAATTAACAAAATAATTTTTTAAATTATATTATT
Organism: Fagus sylvatica; assembly: GCA_907173295.1. Taxonomy (NCBI): domain Eukaryota; kingdom Viridiplantae; phylum Streptophyta; class Magnoliopsida; order Fagales; family Fagaceae; genus Fagus; species Fagus sylvatica. The sequence continues at coordinate 25,214,233 of OU015762.1, read as the reverse complement.
AAGCAAAAAATAAAAACTAGACTTTCAATTATCATCCTAAACATGTTTAATTAAAAAGAACTCTTAAATTAATTAAAATGAAAGCGATCTAGCAGCCAATGTATACATTTTTGGCCTAGTAAAATGTGGAAAATAAGATGTGCTAATTTAATTTTCATCCAACAAATATATCCCGAAAAATAAACAATCTGATTTTCATACCAAACGCATTTTTTGGTCTGTCGTAACGTATTTGGCATGCATCCCACAAAGACTCGACTAAAAAATACAAAGAAAGACACAGACTTTTTAGAAACCTTCCAGAGCTGCCCAGAGTCGAAGTCCTGTCACTATGTCAGTTGCTAATAGTCAAATTGTGTCATTTATTCCTTTTGAAACGTGGCCACTCGCCAGAGTTGTTTAGACTTTCTTCAACATGGTATTAGAATACTGAATGTAGTTCATATTATCTCCTGCCTCCATAGAAGTTCACGGTGAAGTAAAGTACACGGTATAGTCTTAGCAATTCATTGCCGACAAATGTATCTGAAATTTAGGCCATATTGCTGGCGGCTCCCAAAATTCAATTGCCGTCAAGGATCGGATATAATTTTGTAAAGTCCATATACTTTCGTGAATCGTGATACCGTGAAGGATTGCATAACAAGTTGGACACGGTAGTTATAATATTGTTCTTACATGAACCTATGGACTGGATTACTATAGAAAAATCAATCTTTCACACATATGCCTAGCCTATAAATTGATGTCCCTCCACCATTAATTATCAAGCTAAGTAGCAACCAGCAAGTAAAGTTGGCAAAACACAATAATGGCTCGACAATTACTTACTCCTTTAGCTTTGTTCTGCGTTTTGCTCATTGCCCTGATCAATGACTCACAGGCGGGTGTGATCACAGTGTACTGGGGCCAGAATGGCCCGAATGGAGACGAGGGCACATTGGCTGAAGCTTGCGCCACAGGCAATTATGGTATTGTGAACATAGCTTTTCTATCCACATTCGGCAATGGTCAGACCCCCCAGCTCAACCTTGCTAATCATTGTGACCCAGCCAGTAATGGGTGCACCGGTTTGAGCAGTGACATTACAACTTGCCAAAATCAGGGCATCAAGGTTCTGCTTTCTATTGGAGGCGCTACTAATACCTACTCCCTTGCGTCCGCTGATGAGGCCAGGCAAGCATTATTTTATTACATGCATTAATCTTTTAATTTTCATGAATATTTGTTAAAATTACTATCGATTTAACCTTACAAATTGTTAATAATATAATAAATAATGATCTCAAATACTTAATATGCAGCACTCTAGCAAACTACTTGTGGAACAATTTTCTTGGGGGCCAATCTGACTCCCGTCCATTTGGTGCTGCGGTTCTAGATGGCATTGACTTTGATATTGAAGTAGGCACAAACGAACACTGGGACGAGCTCGCAAGGACCCTATCAGGATTTAGTCAAGAGAAGAAGATATACTTAACAGCAGCTCCACAATGTCCTTTCCCAGATGCTAAGCTAGGAACTGCCCTAGACACTGGCCTATTTGACTACGTTTGGGTCCAATTTTATAACAATGCACCCTGTCAATATGATGGCAATGCAGACAACCTCAAGAATTATTGGGGTCAATGGAACAATATTCAAGCTGACCAAATATTTTTGGGAGTGCCTGCGTCTACAGAAGCAGCTTCGAGTGGCTACATCCCTCCCGATGTGCTTAATAATGACGTGTTACCTTTTATTAAGGGTTCTGCAAAATATGGAGGTGTTATGGTTTGGTCTAGATTTTATGATCAGACTTATAGCTCAGCTATTAAGCCCAATGTTTAAATGACTGCGTTTAAACATTTTGCTTTATAGGATGTAATGTGTACTACTCGTAAAATAAAATTACATCCTAGAAATAAAAAAATTACATCATAGAAATAAATTTTATAAGATTATCTTTCCACCGCTTTGTCAATGAATGATTGGAGAAGAAACGAAAACGGAGTAAAGAAAATGAGGAAATTACTACAATTATCCAAAAATTTAGAAGCATGTATTGAAAATTGCTTGTGACTTTGAGAGTGTCTCTTTTTTATTTTTTATTTTTATTTTTTATAAATTAAGTTGTATCAGGAAAACAAACTTAGACCGTCTTTACATAAACAACATCAAAAGCGTCGAAGATAGAAGATTCTCCATCAAAATAGGAGAAGAATAAAAAACAACTATGAGAACCCCACGATCCGACAGACTGTGATTATTCGTATTTTTTCAATTGTAGATATATCCCCTAAATTGAACCAAAAAATTGAAAAAAAAATCTCAACTACATTAATTAATAAGAATAGTATTGTAATTGAAATAAGAAGAAGAAAATTGCAATGCTTTACATCCCAGGTACAATCTAGAAAAAAGAAAATTTCAAAGTCTATCATATTTACAATCTAAAGACAAAATTACAAAGAAACTTGTGTAATAGTTACAAATGCAAAACATCCGATCTTTGTTCGAAGGTTAAGTTACGGGATAAGCATCCACCCATTTGATTTTAGACCCAATCACTTAGGGTATAAAAATTAATATAAACAAGTCAACCCATTTATCACTCAATTAATTAAAACATCCATTGAATGAGTTGCATTTTGCTCAAAATTCATTTTCCAAATTCTAAAATTCTATTTTCTAGAGAAGATGTCAAAATATACAAAAAATGAGGATTCTATTTATGCATTTTTTTTTCTCTAATTTGTTGAGGAAAACTCTACAAACACCTAAATTTACACACATTTTCATAACCTGTTGAGGTAACATGTTCTGATTGGTTGAAAAATTCACAAAATCAAGACAATAGCAACAGTGAACTCCTGTAACAATGATGTTTCATCAATCATAACTTGTAGCTTCAGTAGATTGTGGAAAAGTGTGAATTTAAGTATGTCCATAGACGGATTGGTTTATTAAAGCACATGGGACCCACCAATTTTTTTTTTATAACGGGTGTTTGTCCAGCACAATCGCGGGGCCAAACAGAATTTTTGTCTCTTTGATATAAAGAATCAAAGTTAAAAGACAACAAATTAAAGTAGTTTTGTACTAATGCACATTGCAGAACACAACACAGTATGCAGTAGCCACTAGTTCACCCACACACGTTCTTTCTATTGCCAATGCCAGCCACTTAAATTGCTCACATTTATTCAAAAATAAATAAAACTCTTCCATACAAAAATTGCAACAAAAAAAAAAAAAAAAAAAAGCATTTTTTTTTAGTTTTTAGATCAAACATGCCTATGTTAATATTAATTTGAAATCTGAACTCTTTGAAAATCGTCTTTTCAAATAACGTTTTCTCGTGAAAATCTTCTTTTGAAAAGACGATTTTTGGGCACTGAAGCATCAAGAATCAACTGCACGTATTTAAAAAACTTCAAATTTTTAAGTGAAACTCGTTTTTTGAACAAACGATATTTGAACAGTATTTCGAAATTTTCAAAATTTTAAATGAAAGTCGTCTTTTGAAAACACGACATTAACAAGTTTTTTTTTTTTTTGTTTTTTTTTTTTTTTTAAATTAAGTGAAAGTCACCTTTTGAAAAATGACAATTTGCATTTAAATTATTAAAAAACAAAACAAAATTTTAGGTCCCAAAAATCATCTTTTCTCAAAGAAAAAGGTTTTTTGAAAAGTTGATTTTCAATCAGTCTAAATTTCAAATTAATATTAGTAGAAGTATGTTTGGCCGAAAAACTTTAAAAAAATAAATACATTTTTTTAGCAAATTTGGCCCTTAACTCACCCAGTACCATTTCAGGATTAAATATAAATAAATAAATAAATATATATTAATTAATTAATAAAAAAATGTTATTACTTTTTTTCTTTGATAATTAAAATGCTATTACTTATTACAATTATTAATCCAAATGATTTAAATTAATGAATGTGTTTTTTTTTAAAAAAAAAAAAAATGAATAAGGTGATCAGCTTGGTTATTTAAAAAAAAAAAAAATCAAATGTGGTATTTTGTAAATAAGTAAACATGTAGTGGTATTTGTAAACTAAGAACCTTTCCAAGAAGGTTCCTTTCAACTTCAAATTTCGTTTTGTACTGTTCTGTAAGTAAGAAAGTAATCATTTATTTTTTTTTAAATATATATATATATATATATATTCCTAAAGTAGTAAAAAAGAATTTATATATTCCTAGTACTTTATATATTCCTAGAGAATTCTAATTCTACCTATGTATCTTCCTTTTTTTTCTTTTTCTTTTTTGTGTGAAATCAAACAATTCATTCCTAGTACTTTATATCATAAGACCCTCAAAAAATCAAGTAATTGAAGAATTGAGGGAGGCAGGGCCAAATTTGCAAAAAAAAATGCATTTTTTATAGTTTTTCGGCCAAACATGTCCCTATTGATGTTAATTTGAAAAATAGGTTAATTGAAAATCGTGTTTAGGAAAAACAACTTTCAACAAAACTTTTGGACGAAAGTCATCTTTACAACGACAACTTTCACATATTTTTCAAATTTAAAAAAAAAATTAGGTGAAAGTTGTCTTTTTGTAAAGACGACTTTCATATAATATTTTTTTGAAAAAACACTTGAAAAGTTATAAATGAAAAAGGTAATAAAAAATCGTCTTTCTTAAAGACGACTTTCACGCGAAAAATCGATTTTCACAAAGACGATTTGCAATCAGTTTATTTTTCAAATTAATATCAAAACAGGCATGTTTAGCCAAAAAAACATAGAAAAATGCATTTTTTTGGCAAAATTGGCCAAGGAGGCAGCCCCTCCTCTATAAAGGATATAAGTATTTTAGCAACAACAAAAATATATATATTTTATGGAAACCAGAATTCCAGATTTAGAGTGAGTTTCTGAAACCCATGGGAATTGGTATCTAGGGAAATATTTTATGGATATGAGGCTGGCTAGTGAAAGAAGCAACCGGCAACATTATAATACATCCATCAAGAGGAGAGATATTACAAGTAAGGAAAATTTCATTGGTGCTTTGAATGTTTCTCTCAAAATTAATACAATGGAGTTTATGATGCTTATAACTAAGAGGGAGGGAAATTACAAAAGATAAAGAGAAAATGTAATGGCCTTATGGCGTAATTTCTTCGAAAGCCTCTAATAGGAAATGCATATGCATTTGCCTGTAGAGAAATTCAAGATCAAATCAGTTAGCGAGGAAGTGGAGGCACTATACTATTCACCAAGACCACAAAGGAAACAACAAAACAAGCAGAGCAGTGGCATATATATACTTAACATTAAATGAAGACATGAAAAATATTTGTAATTACCAGACACGCAAAATGAGTTGAAATGCTTTGATTTTTCCATGTTCTCAATGGTTTAGCATAAGACCCGGTTAGCCTCCTTTAGGTCGAATAAACAATGAAAAATTCGCCTGAGAGTTTACAATGAAAAAAATTAGTGACAACTTTGATTCTCAGTTTTTTGTGCTCTAACTAGTATTTGACATTTTATAGAAATAAAGTTATTGTAGCATACACGAGAGAGATAGTACTTTGAAATTTAAATATATATATTGTAGGGGGCAAAAAATTAATTAAGACAAGTATAGGGTTAAAAGTAAAAGTCGAAACAAAGTTGGATTTGATCTCTACTTTATAGCCCACAGCACATGCATTTTATAGTTTGGTAAACATGATTAGTCCACAAAATATCTCACAAATATCTCATAAATATCTATAAATATCTTGTACATATTCTATTAGGTTTCACGGATTTCTATCAACAAAAAGCTCTATATATACGGATGGAGAGCAGAATGGACTGGGGGGCTGAAGGCTGCAAAAGACTTGAGAGAGAGTCTCTCATGGTGTCTCAAGTCTCTCATGGTGCTCAGTCAATGTATTTTACTGTATTTGTAGCTATATCTGATATATTACAAATCTCTATGTGGATGTAGGCAAGTTGCCGAACCACCTAAAATTATGTGTTCAACTTCTATTTACTTTGCTCGATTCTTGCTCTATTCTATCTTTCAAACAATCTCTAATGCACTGAGATTCATCATGTTGTGATGTTTGATGCGGTTCCAATATTATCCGAAAATTACCCCACATATATATATCAAAAATCATCACACAATATTATAATCTTTAGCTTGCTGCTGATTTTTCAAAAGACAAACAAAATCAAAGAAAGAAGCACTGAGATTGTTATTTACATGAACAAAGATGAAAAGTCAATTAGTTGTTTGCCCTCTCTGACCAGAATGGATACTTTCCTCGGTCTTTAAGTCCACTGGAGACTGTGCCACTATGCCAAGCAAACCATAAAATGGTATGTGGAGAGGAACATGGAAAAATTAATTGGAAAAGGAAAACAAAATAAAAATTAAACAGTCAACAGATAAGGCATGCCTTAAGCATTCTATCAGATCTAAAATCATCAAGTACTTTTTGCTTCTATATATCATTTGATAGCATGGAAGGCCGTATCAACTGAAACATAATCAGGTGAATTAGCCAACAAAAAAAAAAAACTGAAACATAATCAGGTGAATTATCTCTCCGTTTTAAAATTAACTTAAATCCAGTTCAAATAAGTAGACATAATGAAGCCAACATCTCCCATTTCAATGTATAACTTGTATCTATTCAATATTTAGTGTTTGTTTGGGAAACCTCTGTATATTCAGCAAGATATATATTCATGTTCTCGAGTATTGTTTTCCAATACTATACCCGGTGTTGGGATATGTTGGTGCAGACACGAGATACAAGCAGATGTATAAGCGCAGATTAAAAAAGAAGATGGCCCAACCAGTGGCCTTATGGTTGTAATTTATTAATTATTGGGCTTAGGGCCACTAAAGCCCACTAATTAATATTTAGGGTTTCATTGTGTTTTATCTTATTTAAAGAACTTTTGTGCTCAGTTGTCAGACAGCTTATTTTGATAATATTATTGAGGCATTTTTACGACTTGGTGCTGAGTCCAGCCAACCCTAGGTGTTGACTCCTAGTGGTGTTACTTTGTTTGTCTTTATTTACCCTATTATCTTGTTAGTCCTACGTCAAATTGGTATCAGAGCAGAACTCGATCAAAAAAAAAAAACTAGACACACAATGGCCAAATTATTGTTTAACATTTCTTGCATGTGGTTCTTCTAGCTTGGCACGTGCACACAGGAGAACAAGCTTACAGTTGGTCCATCAGTCCAAGTTGTGCAGCCCATTCCCTAATCAGCAACGCAGTCCATTCCCAAATCAGCAACGTAAGCCCAGGTTTAACATACTAAATTCTTTCTCTTTGGTAGTTTCACTTTGTCATTTAAATATCATCTTTCTGTCTCTTTACGTGCTTGTTTAACCAATTACCCATTTCAATACCCTTATTGTTCCTACTGGATTGCTTGTTATAATTTCCTTTTCCATACCCTTTAAAAAAAAAAAACCTTTGATTATTTGATCCAATCTAACTTTCATATTTTGAACTTTGTCACTACTTGCTTGCAATATTCTTTTGAATTAAAATTTCGAATTATTACTTTGATCTCAACTTGCACTTTCCAATTGACCTTAATTTTATATTGCGAGTTACGGTGCATCGAGTTTCATTAGTGAATCTCAACTTGCATTCATACTAAGTCTTCAGCATATTTGTGCATGTGTCTACGTAGTGGTCGTACCATGTCAAACCCCTCAAACCCAGAACATACCATGTCCAGCATAAAACCCCAGTCTAGCTCCGAGCCTAGGCAAACTTTAGAGGACATCACTAGGTCCATCCAAGATCTCTCGACCCAAAACCAAGGACTAGCCGCAGTGTTAGCACGCCTAGAGGCTCGACTGGCAACCATTGAAGCATCTCAAAGGGGAGCAAATCATCATGACACACCACCACTTGGACATGATCGTCACGATAATTTTGATAGAGGCCCAGTGGGAGGACGAGGCCACAATGACACGCCACCACTAGGACATGATCGTCAATTTAATAGAGGTCTAGGTGGAGGGCAAGATCGTCATAATGCTCATAGGGATTTTAGGGAACCGGAAGATAGAATGACCCATATAAAAATAGAAGCCTTGACTTTTGATGGTTCACTAGACCCATGGGTCTTTACTGATTGGTTGCGCCAAATGGAACATTTTTTTTAGTGGTATAACTGGGCAGAAAATAAGAAAGTTCGTTTTGCCAAAATGAAGTTGATAGGCAGGGCCCTACTTTACTGGGATGAGGTCACAGATAACCTCATTAGGAGGCAAGAACCACCCATTACTGACTGGCCAGAGATGAAGCAACACCTCTCAAGGAACTACCTACCTCCAACCTATAGGAGTGCCCTCTTAGAGAAGTGGAATAACCTTAGGCAAGGTCATAGGTCTGTGACTGACTATCCAGAGCAATTTCAAGAATATAAAAGGCATTTGTCAAATTGTCGAGGAAGAGGTCGTCACACTTGATAGATTTAAGCGAGGACTCAATGACGACCTTAGGAGGGAGTTGATCATTAGAGGAGTTACATCTTTAGACCAAGCCTACGAACTGGCCAGGAATTGTGAATTAGCAGCCAAATCCTTCTTCGTGAGGCGTTCTGACACTCGTAATACCACCACCTATCCCCAATCTTCAAGTTACCGACCCCCCAAAGCCAACCCAGCGAGTGCACCCCTAGGCAAAGATGATAAGGGAAAGGGAATAGTTAGTGAACCTACCAAACTAGGTTCCCGCCTTCAGTGCTTCAAGTGTAATGGTTTCGGTCATGTCGCCTCTAAGTGTCCCTCTAAGACTCTCCTAATTCAAGAAGAGGACGGCAAAGAAGATGATATGGAAGAACTTGTATATGATCCAAACGTGGAGGGAATTCAAGATGATGGAGAGGAGTGGGAAGATGAACCTAACTACCTAGGATGCATTAGGGCCATATCCCCCCATACAGTTATTTTCGAGGATCATCCCGATGTCCCAAGAGTGAACGTGGTTAGGTGTGCACTGGCACAACAACATGATAATACTGACTAGCGAAGGTGTGCCATTTTTCAAACCTATACCAAGTGCGGGGATAAAACTTGAAGGGTGATTATAGATAGCAGGAGCTGTATAAATGCGATGTCCTCTACTCTTGTTTCCTGCCTAGGCTTGAAGTTAGTCCTGCACCCTAATCCATATAAGGTATCATGGGTTGATACTACCTCCATACCTATAAAGGAACGATGTCTCATCTCAATTCAATTCTTGACATACAAGGACGACATATGGTGTGACGTGCTACCCATGGATGTAGGACATATCATCCTTGGTAGACCTTGGCTTTATGATCTTGATGTCACCCTTCATGGATGATCAAACTCATGTTCCTTTGTGTTTGAGGGTAAGAAAATCAAGCTCACCCCTCTACAACCCAAACCAATTGAGGTCAACAAGAAGAGAGAAGTGATGGCACCGAAAGGCTTGAATATCATTAGCCACAAGGCATTTGAGATGTAGCTAATCAAGAATCTGTGGTGCTTGTCTTAGTTGCCAAAGAAGTTCCTTTAGAAATTCCTCTAGCACTTCATGAAGAACCACCTGAGGAAGTAAAATCTGTGCTAAATGAATTTCAAGATGTTTTCCCTGAGGATCTCCCCGATCACTTACCACCCATGCATGACATCCAACACGCCATAGATTTTGTCCCAAGGGCTACCCTACCCAACTTGCCTCACTAGAGGCTAAACCCCATTGCACATGCTGAGTTACAAAGGCAAGTGGATGCACTCCTTCAAAAAGGGTTTATCCGAGAAAGCTTAAGTCCGTGCGCAGTTCCTGCACTTTTAACGCCCAAAAAGGATGGCTCTTGGAGGATGTGTGTGATAGTCGTGCCATAAATAAGATCACTGTGAAGTATCGTTTTCCAATCCCTAGGCCGACGACATGCTAGATATGATGGCGAGTGCAACGATTTTTTCAAAGATCGACTTGAAAAGTGGATATCATCAAATTCGAGTCCGTTCAGGCGATGAATGGAAAACCGCCTTTAAGACGAAGGATGGATTGTATGAATGGATGGTTATGCCTTTCGGATTGTCTAATGCCCCTAGTACCTTTATAAGAGTGATGACGCAAGTCCTCAAACCTTTTATGGGAAAATTCTTGGTAGTGTACTTTGATGACATCCTCATCTACAGCAAATCTAAGGAACAACACTTTGACCACCTCTCCCAAGTCTGCATTGCCCTTAGGAAGGAGAGCTTATATGGAAACCTCAAGAAGTGCTCCTTTTTCATCGATAAAGTCATCTTCTTAGGCTTCATCGTATCCTCTGTAGGTGTATCACCTAACCTCCAAAAGGTTCAATCAGTTGTGGATTGGCCTCAGCCAAAGAACATCCATGACGTTCGAAGTTTTCATGGGCTCGCTTCCTTTTACCTTAGGTTCATTCAAGGATTTAGTACCATCATGTCCCCCATTACTGACTGTATGAAGCAAGGGGAGTTTAAATGGACAAACGCAACTACCAAGGCGTTCACAGAAATAAAGAAGAAGCCGACTGAAGCACCTGGTCATGCGCCTCCCTGACTTTACTAAGCCCTTTGAAGTAGAATGTGATGCCTCAGGTCTTGGCATAGGGGGAGTACTTAGTCAAAAGCGTCATCCAGTGGCTTATTTTAGTGAGAAACTAAATGATGCTAAACTAAAGTATTCCACCTATGACAAAGAATTTTATGCTATCTTTCGTTCCTTATGGCATTGGCAACATTATCTATTGCCCCACGAATTTGTCATTTACTCGGACCATGAAGCCTCCGCTATCTTCAATCCCAAAAGCATTTGAATTTTAGGCATGGTCAGTGGGTGGAATTCCTGCAACACTCCTCCTTTGTAGTGAAACATAGGGCAGGCATTGAGAATAAGGCTGCTGATGCACTTAGCCGTAGGCTATCCCTATTATCCATCATGAGCGTTGAGGTTACCGGGTTTGAGAGGCTTAAAGAGGATTACGATTCATGTCCAGATTTTGGGGAACTCTATAGTAACCTTTGTAGTACACCTCACCCGACCCAGGATGATTACTTTCTCCAAAACAGGTATTTGTTCAAGGCCAATCGGTTGTGCATCCCACGAACTTCAGTAAGAGACTTTTTGGTTTGGGAAATTCATGCTAAAGGTCTTGCTAGCCATTTTGGGCGCGACAAGACAATTGAGGAGGTAGAGCAACAATTTTATTGGCCTAGTCTAAAGAGGGATGTTGCTAAGATAGTTGGTCAATGTCATACATGTCAATTGGCCAAACATTGCAAGCAAAACACTGGTCTCTATACCCCACTACCTGTGCTAAATTGCCCTTGGCAAGATGTGAGCATGGATTTTGTGTTAGGACTGCCCCGTACCTTTAGGAAGCATGATTCCATCCTAGTGGTCGTTGACCGTTTCTCTAAGATGGCTCACTTCATCCCATGTTCCAAAACCTCTGATGCGTCTAAGATTGCCAAGCTTTACTTTGATGAAATTGTCAAGCTCTATGGTCTTCCCAAGACCATTGTGTCTGATAGGGATGTTTGTTTTATGAGCTACTTCTGGACGACCCTGTGGCATTTGGTAGGCACTAAGTTAAAGTTTTCCACTGCCTTTCATCCCCAAACTGATGGTCAGACTGAGGTAGTCAATCGGAGTCTAGGTAACCTTTTGCAGTGTCTAGTGGGCGAAGCCAATAGAAATTGGGATTTGATTCTTCCTACAGCCCAACTTACATATAATAGTTCTGCCAATAGGACTATAGGCATAAGCCCATTTGAGGTTTTTCATGGTTATCCACCTAGGAAGCCCTTAGATCTTCTACCTATGTCCCCACATGTTAGAGTTTTTGAGTCTGCTGAAGCATTCGCACAACATTTGCATGATTTGCATCACGAGATTCGTAATAAAATTCAAGCAAGTAATTCTCAATATAAAATTCATGCTGACATTCATCAACGTCATATGGAGTTCCAAGTAGGGGATTATGTCATGATTCGAATTCGGCCAGAACGGTTTCCTTCTAGATCCGTTAAGAAATTGCAAGTCCGTAGTGCTAGACTGTTCAAGATATTGAAACGAGTTGGTCCAAATGCATATCTCCTTGACCTTCCTCCTGATTATGGCATTAGCTCTACATTTAACATAGAGGATTTGGTTGCTTTTAAAGGTACTGTAATTATCCTTGATACCCCCTTCGATGAACCTTTGCCTGACCCTATTGACATTCCCCTCCCCATTCCTGCCCCCCTTAATTTACCATATGCACGTAAAGAACATATTGATGCTATTTTGGATGAACAGATTGTTTCTACCAGGGATGGTGGAGTTCAGCGTTTCTTGGTTTGTTGGCATGGACGCCCCACCTCTGATTGCACATGGATTACTTGTGATGAGCTACAACAGCTGGATCTAGACCTTCTTGAGTACTACCAGAGCTACCCATCCTTACACTCAACGGGGTCGAGTTCTTCCCACCCCAAGGGAGTTGGTGCGGACACGAGATACAAGCAGACGTATAAGCGTAGATTAAAAAAGAAGACAACCCCAACCAGTGGCCTTATGGTTGTAATTTATTAATTATTGGGCTTAGGGCCACTAAAGCCCACTAATTAATATTTAGGGTTTCATTGTGTTTTATCTTATTTAAAGAACTTTTGTGCTCAGTTGTCAGACAGCTTATTTTGATAATATTATTGAGGCATTTTTACGGCTTGGTGCTGACTCCAGCCAACTCTAGGTGCTGACTCCTAATGGTGTTACTTTGTTTGTCTTTATTTACCCTATTATCTTGTTAGTCCTACGTCATATGTATCCTTAGTTCCTTACTAATTGGCTGTTTCATTTCATACAATAACTGCAGCAAAGTCCCTCCTAATTTAGCTTTTTGAATGGAACTATAAATAAGTTAAAATTGATGGCTCAAGTAGTAAACTCCGGGTTTTACTAGTGCTTGGAAAATTCATCAAGTAGAGAAGGATTATAAATATAAAAAAAAAAAAAAAAAGTTTGATTGTAGTAAATAACCTGAACAGGAATTACCGAATTAGCTTTACATAGAGGGCATGTGCAAACTAAGAAATATATTTGTGAATTACGCAAGCAACCTCCCTTCCCCTTTTGGGCCTTCTTTCCTCAATCAGTCGTGAAATCCCTGAAAATGGACATGAACTCTAGAAAAACACACACACAGAAAATCAAAATTAAACCCTTTATACCAAAGAGCATAATGCAATCAGTGTGTCTTCCTAATTGATCAACTTTTTTGAATACCAGTAGACCTTAATAGTTTAACAATGATAAAAACTTTAACAACTAAAAATTATTTATAACATGATCCCCCAATTTAGCTAATGTGACCATCTCCAAAAGATTCCAATAAATCAATGTCATGCTGGGTAAAATAGTCCACTTTACATCCAATGTCAATCATAAAGTAGCAGAAAATTAGAAATGAAATTGAGTTAGATAAAACTACAAATCAAAGGCTAAAATTTCTGCATCTCACTATCAAGTAAATTTAAATAAATAAAAAAAATAATGATGATGGTCTCACTAGATATTAAATTAAAGTACTCACCACCATGATAGATCGTAAAGCTACAGTTTCAATCACAATGTGTATTGCAGTCAAAATGATTCTTTAAGCAAAGATAATTTGATGGTTGAAAATAAAGTCTCAAAGAACAATTTTCCACACATTGGTCAAACTGGTTACAACTCAACCGCATCCCTAACTATATTTTGTAAACTGGTAAGCTTGATAGGGCCACTTTTTTTGTGTGGATACCAAGCCAAAAAGCAGCAAAACAAAATGCCATCAATACATATGACGTTTAATGTAAAAAAAATAAAAAAAAATAAAAAAAGACAAAGCTACAGAATTGGCAAGCTGATGAGCATTAGTGAGAATTTTCCAAGGGCTTGATGAAACCAGAGCTTAGAAAATTGAGAATGCAGCACAGCAATAACTTTACGGCTTGTATCTCGCAGCTTGGTGTTTTAAGAGCTTGCATCTCAGCTTTCATAAGTACAAGTGCAGCCGCCATGCCTTTCATAAGTACATAGGATAAGGCTTCACAAATTGTGTGACAAAGCTTGCCCCTCACTGGCAACTATTTCTTTTGGTATCAACTTCCCCTAAGAACAACACTTGCCACACCAGACAATCAACAAATTGTATCCAAATACACACAGTAGGTTTACAGCTTCTTAGAAAATGATTCCCATCCATTCCTTCTTGACAGATACTAACCATGTGTCTACAGTAGTTAAGAGCTTGAAAAGCATTGACAACCCTCCCTTCAAATATGGCCACATTTCTGCATTTCCAAATACCCCAAAGAGTGGCTGCAATTACAAGAATAACAGAAGAAAAAAATATGAGCATCTGTGGAGAATCTCTCTTTCAAACAGAGAGCCAATTACAATGGAATTTGATTCAATAAATTTGCCCAAGACCAAAAAAGAAACAACAGAACAAGCCTACTGGCATATATATACTTAACATGAAATGAAGACAAGAAAAATATTTGTAATTACCAGACGTGCAAAATGAGTTGAATTGCTTTGCCATTTCTATGTTCTCAATGGTTCAGGACATCAATAATAACTGGTTAGCCTCCTTTAGGTTGAATAATCAATGAAAATCTTGCCTGAAAGTTTACAAATAAAAATCCAGTGACAACCAAGACCTTGGTTGTTGGTTCTATACTTCTATGTGACATTTATGGAAATGAAGGTAATATAACATACACTAAACTAAAGACAAAACTTAAAATGAAAACGTATTAGAATTCATCACAAATTTCTAGTAGTTATCTGTAACTTGCTTTTATTTTAAAAGATGAATGAGATCGAAGAAAGGGGCCCTGAGGTGGTATATTAGGAGGGTTTAATCATTCTTCCTTACTATTTCTGCCAGATCTAGCATCAACAATGAATTTTTACTTTTAAAGATCAATAGTAGGGAAGGTTGTTTCCACTGAAACACAATCAAATGAATCATCTCACCATACTAAAATCAACATAAATCCAGATCAAACAAGTAGATATATGAAGCCAAAGTTTCCCATTTCCATCTACATCTCATATGACATATCAGTCCTATGATTAGAGTTTGTTTTGAAAAACTCTGCATATTCAGCAAGATATAAATTCAGGTTCTTAGGTGTTGTTGTCAATATTACACCTTATGTGGGGGGGATCACTTACAAATAGGCTGCTTTGTTTCATTCAATATCTACAAAAAAGTCCCTTATTCATATACATTTACTGAATGGAACCATTAAATAAGTTAAAATTGATGGTTCAGGTGGCATATTGGGAGGGTTTAATCTGTGCCCGAATACTCATCAAATGAGATAATAAAATACTGAACATGAATCTAACTTTTTATAGAGGGCATGTGCAAACTAGTATAGTGGCCCTTCTTTTATAGGTCCATTGTGAAATGCTTGAAAGTAGACATGAGAGCTTTGAGAGTAAAACCACAATCAATTAAAACCATTATCCCAAATAGCATAATTCAATTAATGAGTCTTCCTTACTGATCAACTCTTGTATTTCAGTTAACCTTCATAGTTAACAATATTAAGAAACCATGACAAAAGTTTTTTATTAATTGATCCCCAAATTTAGCTAATCTGACCATCTCCGCAAGAATCCAATAAAATCAATTGAATGCTGGGTAACTACCCTACTTTACATCCAAACGTAAATCATACAGCAGCTAAAAATTTGATATGAAATTGAGTTGGATAAAACTTCAAATCAAAGACAAAATTTCTGTGCTTTCAGTAATCAAGAAAAATTAGAAAGAGAAAAAGAAAAATGATGACCATCTTACTAGATAGTAAATTACAGTTATGCCATAGTGGTAGATCTTAAAGGTATAATTTCAAGCACAATGTGTAATGCTATACAAATGATTCTTTAAGTCAAGATTATATGATTACTGAAATTAAAGTTTCAAAGAACAATTTTCAACCCATTAGTCAAACTGGTTGCAAGTCAACTGCATTCTATAAACTGGTAAGCTTGACAGGCCTCTTTTTTCTTTTCTTTTTTAACCTAGCCAAAAAACAGAAAAACAAAATGTCATTAGTATATACAATTTTTAACATAAAAGTTGCATAAAAAAGAAGACTAGGCTATGTGCATCAAAGAGTAAATTGCAGAACTCACAAGCTAACGAGCACTGGTGAGAATTGGCCTAGGGAATTGACAAAACCAGAGCTTAGAAAATTGCGAACACAACACAGCTAGGAGTGTCTTCCTTAATAGATTTTATCTCCCAGCTTGGTGTTTGTTTTCCACAACAAAGGCTACAAACCTCAGAGCTACTGGTATGTACAAGTGCAGCCACCATGCCTTTCTTAAGTACAAAGGAAAAGGCTTCACGAATTGTCTGCCAAAGGGATACAGATTTCTTCTAAGGCATCCAACCATAACAGCCTACTACACTTTGGTTCCCCATTCGATCTTTACATAGAAAGCCTGCACCTCACCAGAGAATCTATCTTTTGGTACCAACTTCCACTAAAATTAGCACTTGACACTCTCAACAATCAACAAAACGTGTCTATTTGCACACAAGTGCTTTACATCTTCCTATAGAATGATTCCCAGCCATTGCTTCTTGACAGATTATGACCATGTGCTTGCAGTAGTTAAGAGCTTGAGAAGCATTGACAGCCTTCCAAGCTTAGGACATGTTCCTGCATTTTCCAAATAGCCCTAAGAGTAGCTGCAATAACAACATTAATAGAAGAAAAACATATCAGCATCCGTAGAGCATTCTCCACCCCAATAGAGAGCCAATTAATAACGGAATTTGATTTAATAAATTCATATCTAATAGTGAGATCTTATCTAATTAAGTGCTATTGCAGTCTATTGAAATGGTCAAGATAGCATAAGTTATGGAATGGTAAAGATCATTATTACATTCTAATATAAGGGTGAGACACATTTTAATGAAACTATGATATTTCATTTCATACCATAACTGCTTTGGAATAAATGAAATATCTGCCCATTTAGCGTACAGGTGACAATGCTTCGATCATCTGTGCAAGGCATAATCTCTGGTTGAAATGACATTCCACTCAGGCTGCCATTCTAGATCATCATATTCCACTCAGGCTGCCACTCAGTAAAGAAGGATTATAAGTATTAAAAGATGAGACTAGTAAAGAACTTGAACATAAATTAGCTTTATGTGGAGGGCATGTGCAAACTGAGGAATGTTTGTGAATTACTGAACCAACCTCCCTTCTCCTTATTGCTTTTCTTTCATAGGTCTATTGTGAAATTCAATCAGTGTGTCTTCCCTATTGATCGGCTTTTGTATACCAGTTAACCTTCATAATTAATAATTATAAGATGCTATGACAAAAGAATTCATTACCTGATCCCCAAATTTAGCTAATGTGACCTTTGCAAGAATTCAATAAATCAATGTAATGCTGGGTAATTAGCCCATTTTGAATCCAACCATCAATCAAAAAGTAGCTGAAAATTTGAAATGAAATCGAGTAAGATAAAACTACAAAGGAAAGGCTGAAATTTCTGTGCTCACATTATTAAAAAGAAATTTTAAGGATAAAAATAATATGATGCTCTTACTAGATTGTAAATTACTGAGCTCACCATAATGGTAGATCTTAAAGCTGTGATTTCAAGCACAATGTGTAATGATGTTTAAATGATTCTTTAAGCCAAGATTGTTTGATGGCTGAAACGAAAGTGTCAAAGAACAATTTTCAACATACAAGTCAAATTGTTTGCATGTCAACAGCATCCCTAACTATATTGTGCAAAGTGGTAAGAGAAAGGAAACAAAACGAAACAAAAAGTTCGATACAGACACGACCAAAACAGATGCCCCACCTACCAGCAGAGGACCAAAAGATATTCATACAGCAGTTTGATGCCATCTTTGAAGCCAACACCTCTCAAGCTGGTTACTAGAGCTTGAAGGTCACCAACAATACCTGCACTCACCCAGTCCTGAATTTGTCTGTTTTCAATAAGTTTCTCAAGCTCTTTGCTGGTTGAGAGTGCAAAAACAATTTAAATTCCCAAGTACTACAAGGTCCACAGAGCTTGTCTGAAGAGGAGGAAGGCAGTGAATTTGGAATTTTAGCCCCAGCTAAAGCATCCAGCAGTAACAACAATACCCATTATGTCTTGCAAAAGAAGCATGAACCTCTCCACCTTGATCTCTTAGACCCCATCACATCCAGCATAACCAGGAGTTGCCATCCCTGGTTGCCTCTAACTTGCCACACCCGAAGTACTTCCCTCAGTTTGATAACTTGGTCCTTCTTTAATGACTAGTCTCCCTACAAAAGCTGTTCCATTTTCTTACTATAATCAAGCACTGTCACGGCATTGATCTCACTATCTTTGATGGCAGCTTTGTTTTTGAAAGTCCAAATCCTCCACAGCCTATAACTGTGCCCAGTAGCACCATGAAAACGATCTTTCCATATAAAGTTTGGCGTTATGAGCAAATACACCTGAGAAATAAAATTGAATACATAAAAAGGTACAATCCATAGTGGAATGGAGCAAGGATTAAACCAGACAGCCCTAGCTAGATTGCAAGTAATGAATAAATGATCAAGACTCACACTTTCTTCTTTGCCAAGAGGGCATAAAGTGTCGAATTTATTATCCTGTTTTTGCAATTTTTCCTTTAAAAAAGTGCTCCAGTCAAGATTTTCCCAAGGAAAATGACTATTTTGACAGGAAGCTTAAGCTGCTAGAGACTTGAGCTCACTTTAGGACTAAACCAACACATACTGAGTGAATGTGAACAAACTTGGTAATTTATCGGACAAATCTACAACTTTTATTTTCCTTTGAAGTATTTTTAATTAGCCAATGAACTAGTTCTGTCCCCAAGCCAGTTATCCACAGAGTAAGGCTTCATATGGCTCTTAATTGCTACACTTCACCACAGACGTGAAACACACAAAAGATGAAATTGTATCTCACTAAGGTACATTCTGAATAGTCCCCAATGAAGAATACAAAAGCAATTCCTCTTTAAGTATTTTAGACTAAAAACTAGAAGAAGAAAAAAATCATATATATATTGCTTGAAAACTTCATTGCCTCTTAAAACTAGATCTAATTTCTCACACCCATTACCTTCAATATGAATCCCACACCATATACATGCCAACAAAACCCACTTCGATGAATTATTTCATAAACCTATTTGCGCACAAAACCCATTTTGATGAACAACATAAATGCACAATCTGAAGCAACACTCACCAAATTTAAATCCAACACATTCATTGGAAAAAAAAAAAAAAACAAACTTCAATATAATTCAAAAAAATTTAAACTGTAAGACATTAATTATATAGAAATCCCAAGAGCCAAAAGTAGAATTGTTACAACCCAAAAATTTAACGTACCTCCAAATTTTGGAATTAGCTAGGATTAGGATTCAGATTTTTAAAAATCATATTGTATAAATATACAGAGGGAGGGAGATACGAATCTCTAAATGTTGTACCTGGAAGGAGTAAATATGTATACTTGTCTATTTTTTCCTCTCTGTTTTACAGTGCCTCCCCCGCCAAATCAATTTCAACAAAAGGGATGTTGACGATCTTCAACCACTCTCGCCCTTTGCCTTTCTTGCAGTGTGGTTTCAGCAATGGACACTCATAAATACGAAGTTGCAGAAGCAAGGGAGGCAGGCCCTTCTTTGGGAGGGATGCAAGTTCTACAAGAGCAGAGAGGTTTTCAAAGCCCTTGGAGGACAGAAATACTATATTTGGAAAATTCCATATTTCCAGTTTGGTGAGAGAGCTAGGCAACGTCGTCATCTTCCCATCTTCCTCAGAAGGAAACGACTTCCAATCTAGAAATCCACCATCAATGTAGAGGAATGTAAGAGACATGAGTCTGTGCAATCCCCACTCAAATACTTGCTTACAAATATTCACCCCTTCATATGGCTCTTTCAATATCAATGTCTGCAAGTTGTATAAAGAACATATTGATTCTGGCAAACTTCTAATCTCAGCATTAGAAAGGTTTAAGTATCTTAGATGTTTCAAATCACCAATTGAATCTGGTACCTCAACGATTGCATATCCGCCTAAAGATAATACCCTTAAGTATCTTAATTGTGGCAATAAACAACTTGGAACATAATTTGTTAAATATCCCTTATTTTTTATTGGTAGTGGCAGGAAAGTCCGTAGATGCATATATTTGGGGAAGTCTTCAAACTTTTTGGTGTCATCCAACCAACATCGAATGTAAGAGAAATGACGTACCTTTGAAGAAATCTCAGATTGCTTAATACAACCCAATTTTTCCTCCAACCTATAGCACAAGTATCCTGCTGCCCATTCGGCTAGATCATGCATGACAAAGAGTGATTCATTGCCTTGATTGTTGAAAAAATGATCTCCTAAGTAGATCATGGAAATACTCACCACCAAGATCTTCCATTGGCTCATTTCTTTTTGTTTCTTGAACCAAACCTTCTGCAATCCACAACAAGACGAGCTCTTTCTCATCAAATTCATAATCCTTTGGGAATAGTGAACAATAGACAAAACACCTCTTTAAATGTGAAGGGAGAGATTGATTGCTCAATTTAAGAATTCGAAAAATACTACTTTTCTCTACTAGAATATCCCAAATCTTGCTACTTAACACATGTTCCCACTCCTCAAGATTGCGTTCAGTGCGTAAAAGGCTTCCGAGTACTTTTGCTGCCAAAGGTGAGCCCTTACACCTATCTAAAATTTGTCTACCAATTTCTTCAAATTCTGGATGTGTAGTAAAATCTGTCACCCCCAATGCATGTTGAGTAAATACATGCAAACAAGCATCCTCTGATAACCCTTTCAACTCATAAGCTGGAGTAGTTCCCATTGTTGATGAAACGCCATCATTCCAAGCCGTGACAATAATCTTACTTCCTTGAGCCCCAAATTCAAAAGGCTTGCATAGGCTACTTTGTCATTGTTTTCATTCCAAACATCATCCAAAATAAGGAGAAACTTCTTGCCCAATAATTGCTCCTTCAATTTGCGTTGAAGAAAATTTAAATCATTATCCTTGCAGGTCTCATAAGTGATATCTTGTAGAATTTCTTTTGTCACCCTTACGATATCAAAATCTTCAGAAATACAAACCCATACTTTTAAGTCAAAAGAACGACTCACATTATCGTCATTGTAGACTAGCTGGGCAAGAGTTGTCTTACCTACTCCCCCCATATCAAGTATGGGAATCACAAAGAAACACAAGTCCAGTCGAGTGTTATTTGATTCACCACTCAGCAACAAGTCGACAATAGCCTTCTTATCTTCATCTCTACCATAAGTATGACCTTCATTCACCAGAGAAGTTGTGGGCACCCTCGATCTTGTTGTTCTAGTCCTTCCCCTAGTATTTTCTCTCAATTCAAGAAAAAAAAAAATTGTCACAATAATTTGCAGCCTTGTATCAATATCTTCAATCTTGGACCGCATTGACATAGCAAAACTTTTATTCGAACCAACACAAGCATCGATGATATTCCGTATCTTATTTTTGTTGGGTTCTGGATTCAACTCACATCTCAAAACTTCACTAGAAAAATCACCCAAGATGTCCTCGACGTCATATGCCAAGTCTTGCAGCTCATCTAACCAGATCTTCACGACCCGACTTGTCTTCTGCTTCTCTTCTGCATCATCCAGAACTGCATGGATTTTCAGCAAGATTCTCTTCCACTTTTGGAAGTCAGCATCAACTTGCTCTTGCTTGAAAGAGGAAGTCAGCTTGTCAAATATCTTCTCAAGCAAATAGGAAATAGCAGCCTCTCCGATTACTGACATGTTTCACTGCACAGAAAGTTGAGTAGGGCTTCTTTTTTTCGATAAACAGATAAATTAAATTGAGTTAGGAAGTAAAGCATTCCCAATCTGTTAGCGAAAATTTTTCTACTTTATCTTTTTAAAAACCCATTATTTTACTTTACCTAACAATTTTTACTAACCTGAAAGTGTTTCCTAGAGAGAGAGAGAGATACAGTGTTAACTTTGTTCTGTGAAAGTTCAAGAAATCTGAAAGTGTTTAAAACAAAACAAAAGCAAGATTTAGCCATACAAAAGCTACCTTAAACCACAATAACTTGAAACATATCTCAGAATCCACAAACTTTCTATCTCTTATTCTCAAAAAAAAAAAATCCTCAGAATCCACAAACAAAAAATTTAAGAGGTAAAAAAAATTTGGTTGGACGTAAATGTATTTGAAGGACCCCAAAAAAGTTCCCAATGTGTTAACACAGACAAATTTAATACCCTTACAAACAAAAGCTTCAATTTCACATAACATTTCAAGAAAAAAAAAAAAAATGGTTAAGTTTGAGCAAACCTTCGAGCTTTCTTAATGATTTTATCGACAACCCAAAGTTCATGAGCAGCCTTGGTGGATCCAATGGACCTGAAAATTTAGAGAGACAAACAGATTACCAACAGTTTGTTTTTACTGACAGATCAATCAATCCTCATACAGTCATACTGAAAATTTAGAGAGAGAGTTCGTTAGCCAAAATAGCAATACCAATATAAATCTTCTTCTTTTTCTTCTTCGATCTTAAGCAGGTAAGGAAATGCCCAAATTTCCGCTCTCCCCTCACTTGCAGCCTTTTTCAGTTTTTTCTCTATTTGCTCAACGGTGCTTAGAGCACTCACACTAGCCTCCCTATATTTTTCTTCAAATGGGTTCTAAAAAACTCACTTTTGCTCAAATAGCTAAAGCACTACTACACCAGACTTCCTATTTTAACTTTATTATTCCATTTTTTAATATATCTTTATTATTATTTTTTTTTTTCACAACTCCCGAAATATTACACTACAAAAAACACTACTACACTAAAAAAAAGTTTTTTTATTCCCCCAATTGATGAACAGTGACTCCCTCAAATGAGGGAGCCACTGTTCATCAATTGCGCATTTTAAATGAAATAGGGAGGCTGATGTTTCCGGTTTTTGCTGCCTTTTCCTTATTTTTTGTGTTTTTCGGCCAATTGGCAACTCTACTGTGAGTGCTCTTATGCGGCCAAGGTGACAAGGCACATATCCCATTTAAATAGACAAGAGAGATTCTCATGAGATAGAAAACGAAAAAAAAAAAGTAATTATGCTCAGTAAAACAAAACAAAACAAAGTGAAAAAGAAAAAAGCACTATTCAAAGCTGGATTCACTCTTTTTATAAAAGTTAAAGAAAAAAAAAAAAGGAATTAAATTGAGACAATTAGTATTTCAAAAATAAAATTGAAAAGTTGATCATAGTTTATAAACTAAAATGTTGTATTTTTATTGTGGAATGCGGAGACACATGGGAAGAGATACTATTCAAAAAGTACGGTTCAATTTTATTGTTCACTTTTACTATTTACCAAATTATTGTAAATTACTGGTTGCTATATAAACTATCATTATGTCATTTATAAGTTTTTCCAATTTGCAAAAATTTGTAGTATCAAAAAAAAATAAAAAAAAATTTGCAAAAATTTGTTTTAAAGTCAATATAAGTTACTATTAATGTTATGTTATGGTTACCATAATTCCTTATCAATTTAGCATTCTCAACTGGTTTAGCAAAATATCATTTAAGCCAAAATATGATTTATGAATCCAAAAACTACTCTCATTGGACTAACAACATATTAGGCAAAATAACTTTAAGTTATAGTGCTTGGGCAAAAAGGTATTTTTGCCCAAGCATTATAGCTTAAGCAAAGTAATATTTTACTATATCATTTATTTTTAATTAGTCCTCTTCTTTTCTCTCATTTCTTTTATTGGGTTGTGTCGTGTGTTTGAAAGTTTTGAATGATATAATAAAAAATAAGTAAAGAAATAATATTATAATAAAATAGAATTGAAAATAAAGAATCAGTTAAGGGTGTTTTAAAAAGTGATTAGGTAAAATTGAAAAAGTAGTTCCTAAAGTTAAAATTTGGTTTAAATTTTAGACAACTCATTGGGAATGTTCTAAATCATTATCAGAAAGTCTATAGTCAAGATACATGCACAACAAAGTCTTTAGTCTATACAGTCAAAAAAAAAAGTCTATGATCTATAGGCACTATCATTTTATGCACCACAACCTCACGTACTATACTATACATAATACATCATCCGTTTGGTTCCTTGGTCGTTTCCTACCTCTGTAATGGAGGCTTTGGAAAAGGACTTTAATTTGTTTCCTAGTCTGTATTTGTTCATCTATTGTAGCAAAAAAAAAAATACTATGCATCATCTATTTTATGCACCACAACCTCACGTCCTATACTATACATCATCCATTTTATGCACCACCACCCCAGTCCTATTCTATACATCATCCTTTCAACAGCAAGCCAGTACGCCAGAACCCCATGTTTTTTATGATAGCCATCAGGAGGTACCGAGGTACCACCACTAATTCCAAATATAAAAACATTGTTAGGTAGTACAGTCTTTTGATGGGTAGTGGGTTATTGGGTAAAGGTAAACACAGATCGAAGGATCTTCATTCGTGGAAAGTTATTCTATTTTCATAGTGTCGATTAAACATCTAGAATAATTAGCCTTCGCCAGTTTATTTCACGTACTTTAGATTTTTTTTGGTAAATCACACCTTAGATATAGTTCTTCTACATTCATTGAAAATTACCTTAACTAAATTATTAGGTAAAGTTTCGATTAGATTGAAAATTTGAGCAGTAGACAACATTGCTTGTCTTGGTAAGCTTTTTTTGGTAAGGCAGACATATTAACAAACACAGAATATGCATTTCAATGAGAACAAGGACAACACGTAATCAACAATATAAAATTGCACAAAAACAAAAGCGAAATGAGAGACTTGCAATAGATTTGCGCTTAGTTGGAAGCACAATCTCTCCCTTGAGCACAGGAATCTCCATTTTAAATTGAGAAATACAAAATTCTATTTTCCAGCATTTTCTCAGTAACCAAACAAATAGTGAAAGTGAAACTCAAAATTCACTGAAACTACTTGGATAGAATAGTCTCTCTAATTGAAAAGTGAAACTCAAAATTCAAAACCAAAAAAACAATAACCAAGCTAAACTCAAAACTCAAATTCGTGAGAGAGAGAGTACCAGAGAAATGCAAAGAGACAGATTGGCTATCGAATCCGTGAAAATGTGGCTAGCGAATCTGTGAAAATGTGGAAAATAAGAGAGAGAGAGAGAGAGAGAGAGAGAGAGAGAGAGAAAGTATCAGAAAAACTTTTCAAAATAAAATCAAAGGGCTAGGGTTTTGAGAGTATACCTTTGAGTTTTGAGAATTTTTCCAGGTTCTAGAACATACTTTCAGATTTTCCAGTTAGCTATATAAGTTTTGAGAGAGAGTGGTTTTGTAGTGACTATAATCTGGAAGTGCCCCTTCTGTTCTAATAGGTTTATTTTATGATCTATAACTGTTGATAAAAGACTTGTTTATTTTCAACGGTTCAAAATTGTTAATAAAAAACCGCTGATATTTTATCGGCAGCCAACAAACCCGCTGATAAAGAGTTCATTTTTTAAAGTTTATTTTTTACCCCCTTTTTCGACAGTGCTGAAGAAAATAATTAAATTTTAAGAGGGAAAATCCCGCGCAGGGCGGGTAATTTTATCAACACTTTTAATTGACGGGTGGCTTCAATTGTCAATAATTAATGCTATTATCAACGGTTTTAAGTGACCGTCGATAAATACTTGTTGAAAAAAATAAAGTTTCTTGTAGTGGGTTCAACAACAATTGCCTAACCCACACCGCCACAAATACTTTTAATCATGACTGGATTTATTTGGTTGGTTGGTTAGTAAATCATATTATAGTCTAGTTGATATATAAAAATATAAAATATCGGAGTTTTTCTTACAACTTTTGTGATTGAACTCTTTAAATTATAACTTTTTTTCTAATAATATTTAGACTCAAAAACTTGTGACAAAATCAAGTATTAAAGCATTTCATTTTCGAGTTCATCTTAACCTTGTCTTTGCAAACAAAAATATGAATTATGAAAACCTAGGTGGCTTTGAATTGAATTTTACGGTTTTATAATCCACTTGATTGACCACATCAAAATTCACACATTCTATCAATATTCAAAATTAGAGTCATAAACCTAATGAGGTGAGACTTAAGAGTCTTCATGGAATTCACTAGGAAATCTCAAAGCAAAAGACTTAGGGCTCGTTTGGTACGCTGTTATAGACTCTGTAATGTAATAGCTATTACATAGGAATAACTATTCAGTTGTTTGGTTAGGTTTTTATTACGAGGAATAACCATTCCTTTGTAATAGTTATTCCTTAAAATGAAGAATAGCTATTCCTCCCAAAAAGGAGTGTAATAGCTATTCCTACCCTACGTAATAACTAAAAAATATAAAATACCCAAAAACCCAATCAAAACATACGGCTTCTACATCCCCTCCATTCATCTCTTTTTCTTTGCCGCTTCATCTTCTTCCTCGTCAGGTTCCCTCTCACCTCTAGCCTTTTTATTTAATTGTTTAATTTTCATTTTATATATAGTTTACCTCTTGCCTTTTTTTTTCATTGGTTAGCTTTGCGTTGTTTGCTGTATACTTTGTTCAGTTTTCTTCTCTCTTTTTTTTTGCTGTAATACTGGTTGTTCAGTTTTCTTCTTTTTTATAAATAAAAAACTTTATTGATTGAAAATAAAAAGTGAAATTTTTTCAGTTTTAGATGGTTATAAGATATTCTACTTAAAATTTTTCTATTAACGGAGATTTTATATATGTGTGTGTGTGTGGGTATTTTAACTTTTAATAAAGAAAAAAAAATTATTATTATTTTTCAATTTATACATAATAGAATAATAGAATACTGAACTCACAAAAAGTGAATTTAATGCCTTTCAATATATATATATATATATTGAATACAGAACAAAAAAAAGTATTATTATTTTTTCAATTTATACATAATAGATAAAGCAAGACTCACATAAAGAAATTTTCAAAAAAGGTTTTTAGGAATTTGATAAAATATAATGTATATATGTTTTTTTAACCAAACTATAAAACAGGGTTCAATGTGTTGTTACCAAACTGTTTTAATTCCAAACTTATTCTATTCCTTGTAATACTGATTCCTATTACAATGTAATAACCATTACAGCGTAAAACGAGCCCTATAAAGGTGTAAAACCAAGAAAATGAGTGGATTTCGATTTTATGGAAATACTTAGTTTAAAGGTGTAAAACAAGTGGTGGTCAAATCTTAAAGTGGTGGTCAAATCTTAAAAGATTTAATTAATAATTTTTGGAAATATAGTCTATAAATTATTTGAGGAAAA
Organism: Fagus sylvatica; assembly: GCA_907173295.1. NCBI lineage: Eukaryota > Viridiplantae > Streptophyta > Magnoliopsida > Fagales > Fagaceae > Fagus > Fagus sylvatica. Next base: position 25,186,887 of record OU015762.1, on the reverse strand, counting down.
AAAAATTAATTAGACTTTCTTCTCAAAAGCTAATAATCTTTCCTATATTAACCAATTCTAAATTAATAATAAATAAAACATGGCAACTAAAGGTTGAATTCAACATCTAATTAAGGTTTCAACGCCTAACTAAAGCAACTAAAGGTTTTTTTTCCCTCAAAAAGAAAAAATGAAGCAACTAATTAAGGTTCAATGTCTTAAAAAAAAAACATTTCCTAGTTAAAACGTAACTTAAGGTTCGAAGAGGAAGTGAGTTACAACTCATAGTCAATCTTGGTCCCCACAATTTCACCAATTCAGTTTCTCTTTTCACCAACTCATATTCAAGATCTTTGCTTGATGAGTGATCTCGGGTTGGATTGGTCGGATCATGGCTCAATGGCTCGATCTCGACTCAGTGGCTCAAAGGTTCAGATCTTGAATGTCTTGACCCGGGATCTCAGCTCAATGGCTCGATAACTTGGCTTGATCTCGACTCAGGAAGAAAGAGGATAAAAAAGTATCCCACGATTTTTTTATTTATTTTTGAGCTGTGGAAGAAAAAAGAAAGGATAGATTTTTAATATGCCGAAGCAGAAGGATCAAAGAGCGCTCATGAGAGTTTTAGAGCTCTGATACCATGTGAAAATTTATAAACTAATAATAATCTAAAAGAAATAATAATGAAGAGAAATATAAAAGAGAGAGAATATATTGAAGGGCTACATTGTGGTTTCAAAGCGACCCTTGGGTGTTGGGCAAATCTCCCTCCTATTATGGTCCACAAGTTTGGTTGGTCCCCCACACGTGAGGGGGCATATTAAAGAGAGAGTCCCACATTGACCAAATATTATTGGGTTGTGCAATTTATAAACCATTGGCAATCCTCATCTCTCAAGGCGTCTTTTGAGATTGAGTTAGGCTCATTAGACTTTTACATGGTATCAAAGCCCTAAAGCTCTCACGAGCAATCTTGATCCATAACTTCCACATTTTTTGTCACAATAGTCACAACAACCCTTTGTCATCACAAAATCTCACGTTTTTGCCAAACTGATTACATTGATCAGTGTCTGATCTCAAGATCGAGAAAACCCAGTTTCCTGATCATCTTCCGCATTCTCACACGCATCCACACGTGACACAAAGTTTTAAATCTCCTCCACGTGCCGCCACATCCCATGTCTCAGATCTACTGCCTCCAATCACCAAATCAAGCACCAAGCACCTCAGATCGATAAATCAACCACCGATCTATTGAACACTACAAAAATTGGGTCGATCTGCTTCTTCACGCGTTGCCACACTTCGATCGAAATTTCGGCCGTCCGATCCATGTGAAGCACCTCTCTCACACGCCTCAGCGCAGCATATCACACTCATGTGCCATGTCAGCCCTAATGATGTCATCACGGTGATGTCATCGTGTTTGTCCCGCGATTCGCTTGGCCTGCTAACCTGATCCAATCCTTTGATTTTTTATTTTTATTTAAAAAAAAAAAAAAAAAGAAGAAAACTGGCATTGACCAGTAAGGAAAAAAAAAATTCAAATTTCAAAATTCGAAAAAAGAAAAAAAAAAAACATTTGTGGGATATATTTTTTATTTATCTTCATGAGCCGAGATCGAGCCAAGCCATCAAGTCACTGAGTTGAGATCTCGAGCCAAGACCATTTCAAGATCCGAGCCTCTGAGCCACTGAGCTGCGATCCGAGCCATTGAGCCATGATCCAACCAAGCCAAGCCAAGATCTAAGTTATCAAGCCAAAATCCAAGCCATCGAGCCTCTAAGCCGAAATCCGAGCCATCGAGCCGAGATATGAGCCAACAACCGAGTTAAGCCAAGATATTTGAGCTATTCTTTTGTTACCAAACTCAAAAGTTTCATTAAAATTACACCTTGCATTTGAGGGGAAATATTATGGAATCCCACATTGTTTAGATATCATAGTTGTGTTAGTATTCTTATGTATAAACAGGACACCTCAAAACACTTGGTAAATCATCCAAAAATATCACACAGTGAATTAATAAAGATGTAGAATATTGGCTTCATCCTCTGGACGTAGGCTCACATAGCCGAACCGCGTGAAAAACCCTAGTCTCCATTCTCTTCCTCTCTTCAATATCATATTTATCTCTTTTATATTTCTCCATTGTCATTAGATTTAGGTTTTCTACAATTTGAACATATAAAAGTTGAGTAATATTACATACACAACAAATGTTCCCAATATTTTCACAATAGTTGAGTTGACAAGTTTTTATTAATTCTCATTTGTATCCACCACCAACATTACTTTATTACGTACAACTAATAACTTTTCCCATCAACAATTGTGAAAATATTAAGATCATTTGTTATATCTTTAGCTTTCCTTATAAAAGTTACTTAGACCTAGCTAGTTTAGTTTAGGTATTTTGTATGCAAATTATTAGAAGATATTTGTGTCTTTGTGATTGTGTGATTCCATATAATTGAAAGCCACCAACTTCATTGACAAAAAATAAATCAAATCTGCAAGAACATGTAAGTGTGAGGACCCCATTCTCTTTCTTTTTCTTATTTTGATCTTTAAATTTTTATCAATGTGTAATTTGTGACACGTGAGTGTGTGTGTGTTTTTTCAAAAAACGGACAAATGTACATGAACATATTCCAGCACAGCCAATGATGCCCTTTAAAAGGAATACTCTTATCTTTAAGATTTGATGATGGGCATCATAGTAACTGAGGAAGATGAGCCAACATTAGACAATGGGTCCAATCAAAATCATAGTTTCACGTACCCTCTCACCTTTACCTTCACGTTTAGGTTATTTGTTACCTGTATCAGACTATCAGCTAATAAAAGTTGGTACATTATATGGAAAAATATTATTTAAGTATCTTGCTAAACCTAATCAATCAATTGTAATTGAGCAGAGGTTATGCTTATAACTTAGACCTATAATTTTATTTTACAAATCTGTAAATGTACTCAAACAGCGCACTTAAAAATGTGCACTAGATTCTACTATATATATAAATTAAAAATTAAAAAAGAAGAAGAAGAAGAAGAAGTGTTGGCTAAAGCTAAGTGGACCACATTCAGATACACATACCTTGTGAACCTAGTAACTACATTCACTGTCTCTAAGCTCTAGCAAGTACCAAATAAGTCTCGGACCGTGTTAAAGGTTATGCTAAGCTAAGGCCTAAGTGGGCTGAAGCTCAAGCTATTTTGATGGTGGCCAGAGAAGCATTGAGGTTGAATCTCATCAGCTACATTTTTGTTTTTTTGGAAAGTGACTCCCTATATATAATCAATGGTTTAAACCAGGGCCCGAATCTTATGATTGGAAATTGGAGGAAATTGTAAAGGAAGCCAAATCTGTACTAGACTTTTCTTGTTTTGTTTGGGTAGCTGCTTTTGTTCCTAGGCAAGCAAATTTGTTGGCCCATAATGTGGCTGCGTGGCTGCTCTTTGCTCTTTCTAGGGGCCTATCCCCATCTCTACCCTCCCTGATTGGGTTTTTTGTAACAATAGAGATGAGTAAGGCCCTTACGTGTTCTTTTTGTAATTAATCATTTACTCAACAAAAAAACAAAAACAAAAAAGTCTCGGACCATGTGAGTGTGAGGACCCCATTGTCTTTCTCTTTCTTATTTTCTTTAATTTTTATCCATGCGTGACAATGCGAGTTTGTGCTTTTTTTCAAAAATTTGACAAAATATGACATGTGAGTGGTTATTTCAAACTTTTCTCTTCTCTCTATGACTCTTTCTTTAAAAGTAAAATAAAAAATAAAAATGAAGAAGAATAGCACGTAACTATGTAAGTATACTTTAATATTTGCCTCTAATTTCTCTCGCAATTTTTTCAAGGACGTAACCAGGACTTCAATTAAGTGGGAGCCAAAGTATAACCAATTTTTTTTTTTTCTTGAAAATCCAAATTAACATCCAATTTATATTAACAAAATATCAACAAATGAAATGACACATAATAACTATTTCTTAATATATTGCAATGCAATTATCTAATCAAATGAAAATTGATTTTTTTTTTTAAATTATTGAAAACATCTATAATTGGTTATGTATTAAATGTTGCAGCAAAAAATATTTATATTATCACATTATATGTACAATAATATTCTAACAAAAAAGGCTAATTATTATTGCTATCGCTAAGTAAAAAGAAAACAAGAAAATGAAAACCCAAAGCCAAAAAAAAAAACATGTGAGAAAAAATAGACAAAAAGATACTCTTACAAGGCGGACTGTGTTACAGTGTTCATTTCACCCCGTGTCACGTAATAAATTGTTGATGGTGACAATCGAACAAGTTTTAATTTATCAAGTTTTGATTATTATTATATAAACATAAACATATATATGTATATATATATATGTATAATATAAGTTTAAGTTATTATTATTGTATAATTATTGAAAAAAATATTATTGTATAAATAAACATATATATGTATATAACATATATACATATATATATATATGTGTGTATGTTTAGGGTTATCGTGTCTCAAATTATATAGATTCAATCCAGACATAAGGAGAAGAGAAACGCAGTGCAGAGAAGAAGAAAAAAGCAAAGCACAAAAAAAAAAGTGGAGAAAAGTACCAACCTACCTACTATTGCTTTTTTTTAGAACTAGGCAGCGGGCCAGGGCCCCCCTTGGTCCCAATGTAGCTCCGTCCCTGCCTTTATTTATTTCATAACAATAAATGTACATCAGACCCTATCATTATTCTTCATGTTTGCCTACCCCACTCCATGATGGCAGTTGAGCTTGAGCGGCTTATCATTTAAAGAATTCTTTATTATAAAACCCTTAAAGAAAGATATAAATAAGAGGGAGAGAAATGGAACCTTCTTTTTTGGCATTGATATTTCCGCATCCACATTTTATATTTCCACACTACTTAGAAATTTGTGTTGTCAAAAAGACCAAATACCCCTCTCAGCTTTTACTTTTTCTCTCACCCTTTTTGCTTATCATTACTGTTCAACTTTACCGGTAATATTTTACTTTTTCCCATCCACTATCCAGTCTATCCTTATCACTTTCCCTTTTATTACTTTACCTTTCTATTTCTTTTCTCTTCTACGGTTAACGTGAACAAGAAACCCCTTTTTACTGGTGTCTCCATATTTCATCTACTTGGAGATTTACTGGTACACAACTTTCTGCTCTTTCTTTTTTATTTTCCTTTTTGGTTTAATTTTCTTTGTTTATCATTATTTTGATCTAAAAAATTATATCTTTTGAATAGATTGAATTTTATCTCATTTGATAGATAGAAGTTTTCAATTAGACATCTCTAATAAACTTTGTTCTTAGGCTCTTTACTCATTAATTGAAAAACAAAAACAAAAACAAAAAACCATTAGACAAAATTTATGGTATACTTTTTATTTTTAATGGAAAGTGTAAATTATAAAATTTTAATTGGAAGTACGGTGGCTAGTCTTGTATAAACAACATTGAAGTTAGTCATTTCAAAACGTATAAGAGATATGTGAAGGTGCAAAGTTTTACATATACACAGTGTCCTTATTGGCCTACAAAGTTTAATATATGTGTGTTATTTGGTCCTTTTAATTAGACTTACATTAATAAGAGTTTTGAATTGTAATATGTGTGTTATTCCTTTGTTTGTATTTTATGTGCATAATATAGATAATTACATATAAATTCGTTTTTATATATTAGAAACTAACATGGTTATTAAATACGTAGAAATTTATTGTATTTCTTACTTCTACTTTTATATTTAAAATGCATTTTTTTACCTTTTGAATTGTAATATAAATTTTTTAAATAATGCAGACTATGTAATCTTCTTGGAGTTGTAGTTATGGATGTGGTAGCAATTGATGATGCTTTTAGTGAGTATATATCATGTAAGGATGAAGTACATGCTGTGGATATAGAGACTCCAAAAGAATTAGTTGCACAAGATCAATTATCTCAGCTCTTAGAAAGACAATTTCAAAATCGAGAAGAACTTTTTAATGCTATTCAAAGTATTGTCTCGAAGCAAGGCTATGCAATATCTATTAAGAAGTCCAAACGGGACAAACTTGTTGTAATTGGTTGTGATAGGGGTGGTGTTTATCGTAATCGGTTGAATCTTTCAATGGAAAATCGTAAGAGAAAAACTGCATCTCGACTAATAAATTGTCCTTTTGAAGTACAAGGTAAAAGAAAAGCCGATGGTTTGTGGTTTGCAATGGTAGTAAACGCATCACATAATCATGATCCTTCTGTAGATAAGTCTGGACACCCTTCTTGTCGTCGCTTTTCAAAAAAACACGTTACACGCATCAAAGAAATGTCAAGTTCTGGTATACCTCCTCGTCAAATTCTTACTTCACTTAGGCAGCATAATCCGAAGCTTCCAGCAGTGTCTAGAAGATTATATAATTTGAAAGTCAAGATCCGCAAGGATTATTTAGCTGGTCATACAATGATCCAAGCTAGAAGAGCTTGGTAAAAGTGGATTCATATATAATGTTCAGTATGATTCTGATGGCCATTTGACCCACTTATTTTTTGCACATCCTACTTCAATGGTGTTAACGAGGAGCTACTCAAGTGTTTTTGTAATGGATTGTACTTATAAGACTAATAGGTACAAAATGCCCTTACTTGACATAGTTGGGGTTTCAAGTTTTAACACTTCATTCTATTCTTGCTTTATTTTTTTACGAAAAGAAGAAGTGGGAGACTATGTTTGGGCTTTGAAGATGTTTAGTAATATGTTGCATGTTGATTGTCAACCTTCAATTATTGTTTCTGATAGGGAGTTAGCACTGATGAAAGCTATCAAATTGGTTTTCCCAAGAACTGTCAATCTCTTATGTGTGTGGCATATTGAGAAGAACATTTTCTCTAAATGTAAGCCTCATTTTAAGGAAGGAGAAGATTGGACGGCCTTTCTAGATGATTGGACAGCAGTTATAAATTCTACAAGTGTATCAGAATATCATGAGATGTTGCAGTCCTTTGAAGCCCAATACAAAGAGAAGGAACTTGTTATTAATTATATTGAGAATACTTGGCTTCCCTTGAAAGAGCAGTTTGTTAGTGCATGGACGGAGATGCACACTCATTTTGGAAATCGTGTTTCTTCGAGGGCTGGAGGTGCACATGCCTTACTTAAAAGATATTTGCAAGTTTCAACTGGTGACCTTTGTGAAGTGAAAAATAAAATATGTCTTGCAATCGAAAATCAATTTCATGAAATCAAGGCACAACTTTCAAGTTAACAGATTCGAGTTCCTCATCATTTCCATATTCCCTTATTTAGAGAACTTGTTACTCGTGTGTCGGTGTTTGCCTTGGATCAACTTTTCAAGCAATGTGAAATAGCAAAATCTGATGAGTTGTTTGTTTGTAAAGGACATTTTATGAAAACTATGGGTCTCCCTTGTGCACATAAGATTAGAAATATGAAACATGAAGTGTTACATATTGATGACATCCACCCGCAATGGAGGCTTGATATCAGGTCCTTTGTGGAAAGTGATATTTTTGAAGGCAATTAAGATAATCTGATTAGAGGGTTACTTGAAGAGCTACAAAATAAGTACCAAGAATGGCTCATTGTTCAAAAAGAAATTGCTCAAAAGCAAATTTCTCAACTTCTAAATGCGACTACTCCTTTTCTACATGAACCAACCATTGAGTCCCACAAAGGTCGTCCATCAAGCTCTAAAAGCAAGGGAGGAACAAGTTCCACAAGGTGTGATCCTTCTGCATTTGAGATTGTAGAAAAAACACGAAAGTGTAGTATATGCAAAGGTGTAAGTCATAATAGTAGGAGTTGTCAATATAAAGTTAATGATGTTGGATTGACTGTTGATTCTATGATCTCTAGCACAAATCATGGAGGCAGCACAAGGAACATTATAGATCTGAATACATCAATCGACTCAGTCAATGATTTCTTTTGGGACTAAAACATTATGGTAAGCTTACTTTTATCCTTAAATCAAATTATTGCATTGATCTTAATGTTTGTCTTTAGAACATTTACTTTACTCATTCATCTCTTATGCAGACAAACTCTTTTTTGTCAATGCACAAGCCAGGGATTTAAAAAAATGAAGTTGAACTCATGCATATTTGTGGGAATTGTGCACTAGTTTGATTACTACAATTATTGCAATTTTTTGAGAGGTTAGTGACATTGCAATTATTTTAATTGTAGAACACTAGTACTTTGTACTCTTCTTATTCTAAAATAGACTAAAGTAAGATTTTTTTTTTTTGGTCACAGGTACCATTTAAAATTTGACTCAAGATCATGTTTTTTTGGCACTTTGTTTGTGAGCTTATGTACTTACAATGTTGAATCATTGATCATTCGCATACTTGGCTCATGTATAATTTTTGTAGAGACAGGCAATGTGAGCTTATGGCCTCTTTATTTGCTAATCAAATCACTTTTGCTGTTTTAATTTGATGGCTAGAAGGACTTAAATTCACCAAACTTTTTTTTTTCCCAATATTATGATCATGTTTCCTTTCTACGTGACACAAATTTTTTTTTTTCAACTACGTAAAATGGTCAATTTAAATGTTGGATGATCTAACTTAAACTTTAGAAAGTCAAAATTACTTGAAATTTTTTACTTCTCCAAAAGATTTTTCCCCTTAAATTTAGGTGTATCACATGAGATAAAATTTAGTCTATCCAAAAGATATAATTTCTTTGATCAAAATAATGATAAACAAAGAAAATAAAACAAAAATAAAGAAAATAAAAAATAAAGAGTAGAAGGTTCTGTACTAGTAAAAAGGGGATTAATGTTTGTTCTCATTTACCAAAAAGATGAAATCTGGACACACGGTAAAAATGGAATTGTTGTTCAGGTCCATCATAGAAGAGAAAGGGACACCATAGAAGAGAAAAGGGCAGGAGAGATGAAAAGTGATAAGGACATTGGGTGGGAAAAAGTAAAATGTTAAGTGGGAAAATTGAACAGTAATGATAAGCAAAAAGGGTGAGAGAAAAAGTAAAAGGTAAGAAGGGTATTTGGTCTTTTTGACGACACAAAATTTTAGATTAGTGTGGAAATATAAAATGTAGGTGAGGAAATATCAGTGGCCTTCTTTTTTTGGAAATTCATAATTAAAGAGGATGGAGGAATGCACAAATGTTGTGACTTTCTCACGGTGATCTTTCGAGAAGTTAAAAAGAAACATTTAAACGAAAAAAATAAAATAAAGATGAATCATGGGAGGTTAATTAAGAAATTGTAATTAGTCCCCATCCCACACTGTTAATGGCCTTACCTACCTAGAAGTTAGAACTTAGAAGGTCTTTTTTTAAATTTGTTTTCTTAGTTCACATACTATATTGTTTGTTAGGACTAGGAGGATTAAAGATGATCTTGTGATTGTGACTTTTATAAGACATTAGGGGCTTATATTATACCAAAAAAAATTATTTTTTATAGTACTTAATTTTTTTTCTTTTTTTTTTTTTATTATAATTATATATTGTACCAACAAATAAACGCTAGGATGATGCTTACAATTCATTACGTGCTAATAATTAAATACAAAAATTAGTAAAAATTAGGCTTTGAAGAATAAAAATTATTTAAATATTTTGATAGTGGTTTAAGGGTTTATTACACTAATGTTAATCATGTGATAGCCTATTACATCCATAGAGGAATTAAAAAAAAAAAAAAATTATTACGTACAATGAAATATGATTGTTTAAATTTTTCAAAGAAAATCTTACTTTCAAGTTTGTTTTTTGGTAGAAAGAAGATAATAAACAAAGTTTTGTTATTTAAATGAACGGTTTAGAGCAACTGGATGTAATTCTATTGGCACACAATGACACAAAGAAGAAATACAAAAGTCTTCGAAAGTGCCTTCAACCCATCTATTTATAATCAATCAATCTATGCGATGTTATTGCCACACACATACGTGTCTATGTATTATGCATGTAATTATATATCAATGATTGATGGTATTGCCACCCCACAGAGGTCATAGTAATGCATTTTAAATCTTGTTTTCCAAGTCCTAAATGGATGTGTAATCACACATGTAAAAGTCACATTTTGAAACAAACTCTTAAAAAATAATAATAATAGACAGCTTCGTACAGGGAACAATCAGAATATATAATGTTTATATACACTTTTATTGATCTGGAACTTCTTCTCAAAAAAAAAAAAAAAGATCTGGAACTCATGGAATAATTTATTAAGAACAAAGAAATATGCCAAGCACAATACAAAGCAGAGCTAAAGATGAAAAGACAAAAAAGGGAAGCTAAAGAATAAAAAGAAAACAAAATGAACTATTAAGATCCTTTAAGACCCATAAATAAATCACCCATACTTGGTCCACCACCTCCTACTCGAGTCAAGAAAAAGCAGTTATCTTAAATTAACACAAGCAAGTAAATAAATTATGGACAGAGTTTGGCTGCAACCCAGTTTATAGCCCAAGGCTACAAACTGGGTATGTGGTCAAATAACAACATGACACATCACATTAGTGATTTAAGTTAACTTAACAGAAAAAATTAGCCTTAACACCGTTAACATTACTCTCTCTCATCCCATCTTTCTCTCTCAATCACCCACGATTAAATTTTTTTCTCTCTCTCTTCATCTTCTTCAGCTCCCTTTCTCTCTCAAACTCTTCCTCTTCTAGCCCATTTTCTCTCTCTCTCTCTCTCCATACACAAAATCAACACCACCGGTTCCAGCCTTCCCATCTCCATCGCGCACCACCGGTTTTAGTCTTCCCACCTCCACTGTGCACCACCGGCTCCAGCCAAGCCACCTCCACCGCTTTTACCATGACTTCGCCAGTTCCAAATTCCACATCCCATGTCTCCACCAATCTCAACCCTCCCACTGGACCACCTGTCTGCCACCAAGAGCCAACCGCTGCAAATCCTTCCTTTCTCGACAATCTGTATGATTTTTGCTAGACCTTGCTTCCAAGCCTATATTTTTCATTAGTTTATTTATTTATTTATATTTGGTTGTTTATTTGCAAGTTTCAATACCCCCTTCTAATATCATCCAAGAAGTACCATATTGGCAACAACTCTAAGTAAGGTGGAGTTAGAGTGTCAAGGTGCAAATTGGAGACTTATTGAATTATCTTTGTATTTTGTTAGCCAATTTATTTTTCCAAGCAATTATTTACCAAATTATTGCGGTGTATGATTACTAAGAAGATTTGGGTTGGCTTGTGGCAATTTGAGTACTAAGTATGTTGGCTTGTGGTCACAAGAATTTTTTTTTCTTTTTTTAAACTAGAATGATTTTTTTTTTTTTTTTGTTACTGAATTCACAAGAATTCAACTTAGTGATTACTCTATAGGAGGTGCAAGGTAAACCCCTTCGCAATGTGAAAATAATAGCCATGATATGGGTGACCCATATTGCAATGTAATGTAGTTTTTTGTTTTGTAAAATGATGAAAAAATAATACATTTGTTCATTATATAAGTTGCTCAGGTTTCTTTGAAGAAAAAACTAGTATACCGTTCTGATCCTTTCCTGGTCTTTGTTTATTCCACATTCTATAGAACCATCTAATATCAACTTCCATTCCTCCGGGCAATATTGGTAAGTGGCAAGCTGGTTGGTACACTCAAATCATGTATGTGATGGATCAATAAGCAAATTTATTCAATTAGTGGAGAGTACAACTAAAATTACATACAATTAGCAATAAGAACTGATACAATAGAAAAATTTATCCTCCAAGAGCAAGTACAATTGTGTTTCTCATAGAAAATATAACTTCCTTCAGTGCACTGTCTGCTCAGATGCTTGGAAAGAGGGAAATCTGGTCTCTCCAGTTCATCAACTTCAATTATAATTCTAGTGCCCTAGCACTCTGGGCAGAAAACAGAATCAACTTGTTTTGTGGTAGCTCATCTACATGAAATGCTTGCATAAGAAAATGAAAATAAAATGTAAACAACTTTCCAAGTTTTAACTTTAAACACGACAATAGACCATAATTAGTACACCAATGCTTCAAATGTACATAAAGATGTATAATGTTCCAAAAAAATAAAAGTACTGGGTGCATTTGATTCCAACTAGCAATTGATACCTTTTGCAAATCAACAACTAGCAATTGATTCCAACCATATTACTATGTTCAGCAAATTATATAAAAGTACTGGGTGTATTTGCACATCATGAATTCATTGAGAGGAAGACTATTAACTTGGAAAAAGGACAAAGCAAGACATTACTGCCTCACCATTTCATAAGAGCAAAAACCTAGTAAATAAAATATTGGGATGTTGAGGTAAGAGGCAGGGTACAAATAAATGGAAGCCTACAAGAAATCTTTTAAATCCAAGCTTGAGGAACAAATACAAAAGAAATTAAAAAAAGAAGAAAAAAGAAGAAGAAGGTGTCTACCAAACTTTTCTTATGGATAACTGTGCAAACTACAAGCTACTTGTTTCTCTTTCAAGGATCCTAACAAACCATTGATAAAAGAGGACATCCAATTCTTTGCTTCTTATCTCATGTAACTTGTCACATTCTTACTATGCAGAAGTCACTATGAATAACCACATTGCCATTTCCCCATTAGTATTCAAAGACATCACCAGAACTAATTTCAGTATCTGAATGTTAACAAAAACCTGTTTAGGTATTTCTTGCAATATTTGACAATAGAAAGACTGTTATCATTGTGTGCAACTCGAACAACCTATTTTCTAATTTCAAGCAACAGTACTAATATATCCTTAACAGAATAATAGTAATTTAACAAGAAAATAGAATATGTAATTGAAAGCAATAGGTACCAATACAGATTTTAACAAGAAAACATGTCATCATTTAGAGTTTGACAAAAGAATAGCACAAAAGAAAGGACTACAGACAAAACCCAATAACAATGAAGATTCACATAAACAAAGATGAAAAATAGAAAGCCAATCGGTTGTTTCACTATACTACTTTTGTAACCCCACCGAGAATATATCCCTCTTTACCTTGTTCTAGACCATCAACTTAGGAATTGATACCACATCTGGTTTTGAAAGAATCTTCTCCACAGCTTCTATATGTTGCTTTGGGTATGGAGAGAATCTTCGGGGTGGGAACGGCAGATTGGGGCGGTGGAAGGGGGATCGGTGGTGTGGGTTTTGGGTGTGGAGAGAGAGAGAAAGGGGGCTGGAACCGGTGGTGCGCGGAGGAGGTGGGAAGGCTGGAACCGGTGGTGTTGATTTTGGGTATGGAGAGAGAGAGAGAGAGAGAAAGGGGGCTGGAAGAGGAAGAGTTTGAGAGAGAAAGGAAGCTGAAGAAGATGAAGAGAGAGAGAGAGAGAAAAATTTTAATCGTGGGTGATTGAGAGAGAAAGATGGGATGAGAGAGAGTAATGTTAACAGTGTTAAGGTTAATTTTTTCTGTTAAGTTAACTTAAATCACTAATGTGATGTGTCATGTTGTTATTTGGCCACATACCCAGTTTGTAGCCCTGGGCTATAAATTGGGTTGCAGCCAAACTCTGTCCATAAATTATTATGAGATATATGAGTATATGACTGACAGCAGCACGTGCACCCACAAAATTGAGATGTAATAACTTCTATCATTATTTAATATGAGTCTTTCACCAAAAAAAAAATTATTTAATATGAGTGTCACAACATAAACGTCCTTAGTAATTACAAGGTTGATAAAAATGATATCAAATATACATTTCTCTGCAGCCTAAAAAAAACACACGCACACATACAAAAGCCATGAATTACTAGAATGTAACGAATGGCAACGTTTGAAACACAAAACTCTATATTGTCTGGACTGGTCGCGTAGCCACGGGAAGTACATGACCAAAGATTAAAACGTTATTATAAAAAATAAAAAATAGAAAAATTTATATAGAACATAGAGGGAGAGGAGTACAGTGGTGGTGGGTGTGAGACTGTGAGTCCAAAAGAGCCGCTTGGGGATTCTTAAAAGCAATCATACACAAAAGAAGAATAATTCGAACTTGCAGGTCTCTCTCTTGCAGCAGGCTTTTTCCATTTTCTGCTCTCTTTCTCTCTAGTCCATATGTAGTGTATTATCTGATGACCATGACTTTTGTAAGCTAAGGCATCATTATGACCCTGCACAATCACATATTAGACTCAGATTAGAGAAACAAAAAGGAAAAGAAAAGGGAGACCACATGTCCAAACAACTTATTGAGGGGTGGGCCATCTTCAGTCCAACCACGATCACAGATTAGACATGGATCATACAAACAAAAAAGTATAATTGTCTAGATAGTACAACATACAAGGCAATAAATTTAATAAATAAATAGTAATAAAACAAAGCAAGACTACGAGAAGAACACACACGAAAGTACCGGAAAAAAATCTCAAGACAGATAGAGACTAGAGAGAGTGATTGTAAGAGCGAGAACATTTTTATTTATTTTTTGAACAGAGAGTTTGAGACTTTTTTGGGTTTACTTTTAGTACATTAAGTACATAGCAGTTAAAGTGACGAAATTCATAAACAAAAGAACCATGAAAACTCAATACGTTTTGTCAAAAAAGACCAATATTTTAGCTCAACATTCCATTTTTTTTTAATACATATTAAATTTCAAGATCCAATAACACTTGATAAGTAAATTTTAAAGACCAATATAATATTACATTGGTAATTTTTTTTTGGGTGAAATTACATTGGTAATTTTGGCCTAGGGTGAAAGCAAAAATATTATACTTTGTTACAAAAAATTTAGGGAATCAGAATTTACCATGTATGTTTAGAAAATTGTAAGATGGTGTAAGCAATTTATGGGAAGACACTATATTTCAAAAATAAGAAAAAGGTGACAGCTAGTGTTGGTCCTGTTGGTCCTCTCTTATTGCATAAAGAACCATAATAAGTTTTATTTAGCAAAAAAAAAAAACCATAATAAGTTTTTAGGGGACGCATCTTGGTCCATGATGGAAACATGAAAACAAAAAAGGAAAGATAATAGGGAAAGGAAATTAGAGAAATGTAAAAGTAAAGAGACATAAAGAGGAAAAAGCCAATCATAATTCACACACAATTGAAAGAAAATGAGAGAGGAATCAAGGAAGCAGTAATGGACAGATTTTATATTAATTAGATGGGGCAGCTTAGGCACCGCTTGGCATGTGGATACATAACTTTTCAAGAGGTTTTTATGGACTGATCGGTGTACTTTTGACTTTTTAGTGATTGAGTGCATGGGGCTAAGTACATGAATGGACATTTTTCATTAGGGATTATAGTCTAGGATTGAAAAAGAGGGAAATGAAATTTATCGATTTGGCTGGTTGGTTGTCCATCGATTCTAAGACTAAATTTGGATTAATTAGGTGTCTCCTTTTTAAAATCATTTATTGGTGGAGTTCCCGAGGAGCTATAGGTTGCACAAGGAGAATTATTGCATACTCAATAATTGTTCATCTTTTCAAATTTGGTGATACCTTCGAATTCAATTTTTTATATATTTATAATTTTAGATATTCAGGTCATATTTATGTAGACATGAGTAACACAACTAATTCCAAAAAACACATAATACCTTACTAGGTATATCAAGCTTAATAGTAAGAAGAGACTCATAATTTTCTTCTCTTATAAATATAATAATAATAGAAATAATGATAATAATGAAAAAATAAAAAATAAAGCGTGGCAAGATAATTGTGCAGTTTTCCAAACAATAAGACACAATGAACCAGTAGACAACAACATACAAAGTATACAACACAACTAAACCCAAATCTTATAAAATAAAATATAAAAAAAAAAATTAAAAATGTAAATTGTAGTAGCATAATTAAACAAGCATAACCCATCAATAGGCACAGTTTGCCCAAAATGTTACAGACATGGAGACAAGGATTGAAGTGGTCCTGTAACAACCCATGGAAAGCGCTAACCACATCTGCGCTTATATCCCAAAAGGACTACTCAAGTTACAATTGAGGCTCCTTGCAATTGTTAATAAAGCCCAGTTCGACTCAGTATATGCCTGATGTGAAACTCAGCGCACATACACTTATCAGATTTTGGGGCATCACAATCTCCCTCACTTAAATCCCTAACATCCTCGTTAGGGTCCATATATCCGAGCCCACACGGGATTACTGGATTAACTCTAATACCATTTGTAACAACCCAAGGAAAACGCTAGCCATATCTGCGCTTATACCCCAAAAGGATTAGTTAAGTTACAATTGGAGCTCCTTGCAATTGTTAATAAAGCTCAGTTCAACCTAGTATATGCCCGATGTAGGACTCAGCTCACATACACTTATCAGATTTTGGGGCATCACAGGTCCCAAGCACCGTTGCAGAACAAAGTGTTGTCAGACTTGATGATTTGTGCTTTATTTTCTTCCTGGTTGTAGGAGTTTATCTGGTTTTAAAGAATCCTTTTATTTTTGTGTTTTGTCCATGTCTTGGATTTAGGGATACCGCTTAAATGTGGATATTTATATTTATAAACTGTGAATATATCCACAAATTACATAGGGGTATGCGTCAGCGTCGCACTGTCCAAAACACTGTGTTGGCATTCAGAAAAATGGAACTTCAGTAATTCAGCTCCAAATTGCATTACATTTTGGTAAACGAAGAGCTTAAGTCAGAGTATATTATTTTTAGGGAAATTTTATTTTCACACTGATTATTACTGTTATTATTGTCCTTTCCGCACAGTGGAAATAACAAATAGTAATGTAATTTTGTACTATTATGTGCTATTTTCACACCAAATGGTGCGGAAATAACACTATTTGGTGTGAAAATAATCTCAATTCTTATATATATACACACCTCAGTTTACAACTTTATTCGTTCATCGCTCAAATATCCAACAAATCTAAACTCTTTGCCTAAGAATTACAGTTTAGAAACAAACAAATGGCGGAAGAGAACCAAGTGATTAGCTGCCACACTGTTGAGGATTGGACTGAGCAATTTGAGAAGGGAAAAGAGTCCAAGAAACTGGTATTTAATTATATCTACATTTTCTTTTGTGTGCATTGTTTTATTTTCACCTTCTTCTTTTTTTCAAAGTTTGACCAACCTGGGCTTTCAAAAGTTGGGACTTGGGAGTGATTATTAGGTTAGATGCTTTAGCATTACATATAACAGATCTGTTTGGTAAATTTAGATCTTGGTGAAGCAATGCGTTTTGACACATTATTTCATTTTTAAAAGAAAAGAACTTTGTCCTAAAAAAAGATTAATGTTAGGGAAAATCTTAGGTATAGCCATATGTTTTATATTTTAGGTTCCTCAATTAAAGTTAATCATGTGATTGCATTGGCCAATAAGTCACGTGATTGAATATAATTGTTGTCAAATGTCAAGGGAAGTTAACATCATTTGTGCTGTATTTTTGTATTGTCATTAACCCATACAAACAAACCCGAACTATACCTAAATTTTTCCCTTAATGGTTATTAGTGGAATGAGGATTTCGAGTTTTTATTTTCCTGTTTTTTGCTTGTTTTTGTCTTGATTTCATAGACTCTCTTGAAATTTTTTTATGCCATTTACTGAAGAAAGCTGCTTGATAGGTGGTGGTGGATTTCATGGCTTCAAGGTGTGGGGCATGCCGTTCCATTGCCCTAGTTCTGGCAGAGTTTGCTAAGAAGACTCCCACTGTCATATTCCTGAAGGTTGATGTGGAAGAATTGAAGGTAAATAAATCTAATCCAAACCTCTATCTAATTATTAACCTAATCTAATTCTAGATTAACTGGAATCAAATTCCTGTGTAATTCAATTCAAACCAATATATGAATGCAACTTAAAAAAAAAAATTACTTGGTTGTCTACAGACTGTATTTAAGGAATGGGCATTGGAGGAGTTGCCAGCCTTTTTGTTCCTGAAAGAAGGCAAATTAGTGGACAAGGTTGTGGGTGCAAAAAAGAGGAGGTGCAGCTGACTATAGCAAAGCATGCCGGTACTGTTGTTGCTTGAAGAATAATATGAAGTATATATGAAACTTAGTACTATTTAATGGTTTTCTAGTTTTCCTCTAATTATGTGGGTGTAGTCATGGCTCTTGTAGTAGGGGTCTGATATGTGTGCATGTATGCAACAGTTACATTCTATATCATATTTATGGCTTTAAGTTATGTGTAGACTTTAGTTGTCCAAAATGCTTTTCGTACAGCATTTATTTAATTAGTGGTTCTTCTTCTTGCACGGCTGCTATATTACAGATGTAGTAGCATATTGTGAGGCTTCTAATTTTCATTTGTTGGGAAATTATACGAGCATGTATGGTTGCTGTTCTCAAATGCTGTTTTCTATACTTGAGTCCAAAAAATGGTGGGCCCAGTCAATGGTTTATGTGTTTGGCAATTATTTTCTTTTCCTATTCTCAAGTTCAATTACTGTTCCAGCATTACTCAAATCCTTTTTTTTAGACTGCCGTTTTGGTGTTTTCACTATTTATATTTTGTTCTCACGGTTACTCTTTAATATAATAATATTTCTGTTTTCTTTTTTTTCTCTCATTTAATCAGACTCTCCTCTCTCTCCAACGAAACTATTTTCTCTCTCTATCTCCATTCTTCTCTTTATTTCACCATGCTTTCTCTCTCTTAGCTGAGCCCGAGCAGATCTGGAGGTGGTTATGGCAGATCTGGAGCCGCTGAGCAAATCTGGACACCCACTTGGGCTTGCGATGGTTACGAATTACGTCAAGTGGTCTCACGGTGGTTACGATCAACGTTGTCTTGTGGTGGTGGCAATGGGCTTCATTCAGGAGCGAGCTTTGCATACACTCTGATTGCTTCATGGATTTCTGAGTTCAGCACATTTTCGTTAAAAAAATGGGCAAAGATCCGGTATAGTGGGATGTGTTGAATTTCCTGGTGTTGATGGTTGTGGATTTGTTGGTGCAGTGGGTCAGGTTGTTGTGGATTTGCTGGTGCAGTGGGCCGTGGTTTTTTGGGTGGTGGGTCGCCGGTTGTGGGTTATGATTTGTGCGTTGTTTGTGAGTTTTCTAGTGGGTATGGTCGGCTGTGAGGATGTTTTTGAGATTTCCAATGAGTTTGATTTTGTTGCTGGGGTTGGATTGCGGGGTGGGTCACGGTGGAGAAATGGTGGGTCTGTGGTGGCCAAGGGAGGGTTTGGTGGAGAGGGGTGTTCCGTTTATTAAATGCAAAATAATAATAATAATAATAATAATAATAATAAATGAGAACATTTCTGTAAATCACATGTAAAATAACAACCAAACAATTTTTTTTGTTCTCAAAACTATTAAAATATTATTTTTATAAGCAATTTCTCAAAACACCCAAATACAAGTTTAGAAAACAAAATACAAAAAGCAGTCATCAAACATACCATAAACGTCTAGTATAGAATTTTCTCTTTGTAGACTGTTTCTCTTACACGTGTTGCATGCACTTTGTAGCCATAGAAGTTGGGTTCCTTGTAATATGGACTATTGACTTTAAAAGGGGTTTTAGCATTGTGGATAACCCACCGAGATTGGGTGCAACAAAAGTATTGCAATCAGCAATATTTTTAGATTACCAAGATGCAAAAACTGAATTAGATATTTTAAAAAATGTTTAAAAAAAAAATATTATTTTTTTTATTGGACCATTGATATAAAAAAATTGATTTAGCAACTTTCAATGTCCAAAAAAATATTGTTTAGACCGATCTCAATCGGTGGTCATGTGAGTTGCTGACCCGATTTTGACCTGCACTAGAGCCAACCAAAATATCAGTACTCTTTTGTCCAGCCTATGCCAAGAAGCAGTCTCAAATCATCTGTAAAGTCAATCTAATGTATTTATCTGTCTCATTTTTACCCATAGATAAAATTTCACAATTATTAACATGGTTTGTTAGAAATCTTTTAATTCGTACATGATAAAACTGGTGGTAAAATTGATATCATACAAAACTTGTCACTTTCACAAATGATAAAAAACGTTTTAAATTTTTGTTATATCTTTAACAACTCTAGAGTAGAGGTCCCTTGGGGCCTCTGGTACAGTAATATGGATTTTTTTCTCAGAAAGTGGGAAGTTATCTAAATTATAGTGATTGCCCAATTTGTCCAATTCTCTTTTTCCCTTTACAACCCCTTTAAGATGTTATCCCAAGTCTCTGTTAAAGGACAGCAGAAATAATTCTAATTTTAAACCAACAAAAAGGGGAAAATGAAAGAACATGGAAAAATGCTTTGAAGAGGGTGACGAGGCAGGCATGGATGGGCCAGCCAAGCCCAGCTCCCATTGACAAACTTTCTCAGGTCACTACTAAGTGAAGTTGCACTCTAGGATGGTCCATGCGGCCATGCGATAAGCTTTCATTTGAAAATTTTTATTATCCTATTGATTTTATCATTTTGGATATTGAACCTACTTTACATCCAAGTGCTAACATTCCTATCATCTTGGGTAAACCTTTCCTTACCACTGCTAATACTTTGATTAATTATAGGAATGGAAGAATAAAGATCACCTTTGGTTCTATGATTGTTGAGCTCAACATTTTCAATGTGAACCCACACAATTGGTGGATGAAGAGTGTGAATATGCGAACCTCAATGAGGCAGCACCTCAAGAAGAGTTTGATAATCATTGTTATCCTGACCCTTTTGAAACCCTTCCCGTTAATTCTATTACTTCTATTAAGTTAAAACTTGATGTTAAATTATCTGATTTTTCTTCTTTGTTGGATTCTTCTCAGATGTTGGAAGAAGAACAATAGAATTTAAATAAATTCATCTCTTGATTCCAATATAATATCATACTTAAGTCTCCAAGACTTTAAGAATCCCAACCTAATCCATACACACATGTTTATGGTCTTAACTTAGTCCTTTTCCGAGTTCGAAACTCCTTTAAAGACTACCACACACTTGGATCTTAATACCCCACACACATTTGGGTTTTAACATTCCATGCTCATATGGAAACCCCCACACTTTGAGATAATAAAAATATTGAAGATAAAATAATGAATCAAGGGATTCATATATGATTTAATGAGCATAAATCAAGTACATGAATCGTATTTCATTGATTAATGTGTGATTTAATGAATATTTCTAATAACATTTACTATGTAGCCTCTGTAAGGGCCATATCATTCTATTGTAAACATACATAAATGATAACAATATTCTTGTAATATTTTTAAATCAATATAGTCACAATGTAATTTTTTAAAGTCTTTACCCGTAGATGTAGGCTCACATACCTGAATCACATAATTGCTTCCACCCTTAACTTATTCTTGTCTTCTTCATATTACATTTTTTACATGGTGCCAAGCCATCATGACTCTGAGCGAAAACCAAAACCAAGCCATCATGCCTCTGAGCCGTGATCTGAGTCAAGCATAAATTCACAATCCAAGCCACCAAGCCAAGATTTGAGCTTTCTGGTCTTTGGAGCTGTCTTCCATTCTTCGTGGCCAAACTCAAGCTTTCGTTATGCTATACCTTGCGTTTAAGGGGGAATATTGAAGATAATACATTGAATCAAGTGATTCATGTGATAATTCTATGAATCAAGTGATTAATGTATGATTTTAATGAGTATAAATCAAGTACATATCAGTATATTGTAAACATATAGAAATCATCACAATGTAGACTTTTAAGTATTTTATCTGAGGATGTAGACTCACATAGTCGATCCACATAATTTACTTTTGCTCTTACTTTATTCTTATCTTTTTCTTATCTTTTTTTTATTATTATTTTTTTTTATATTTAATTTGAATTCTAGTTTTCTTCATGGTAGAACTCTAGAGCTCCCACGAGCCACTTCGATCCAGTTACTTCCACAATTTCAGTCTTAGCATCCAACCAAGTATTTGCCATCATAAGATCTTAATATTTTCGCCAATCAGATCACACTGATCAGTCCTTCGTAACGAGATAGATAAAAAACCCAATAAACTTCGAGCAAATCCAAGCTAAACCATTATGCCTGTAAGCTAAGATTTGTGCCAAGCCATCGTGCCTCTAAGCTGAAATCCGAGCCATCGTTCCAAGATTTGAGCCAATTCATCATGCCTCTTAGCGAAGATCCAAGCCAAGCCATAGTGCCTCTAAGCAGAGATCCGAGCCAAGCCATCGTGCCTTAAAGCGAAAATCAAAGCCAAACCATCGTGCCTCTGAGCCATGATCCGAGCCAAGCATAAATTCACAATCCGAGCTACCAAGCCAAGATTTGAGCTTTTCAATCTTTGTAGCCGTCTTCCAATCTTCGTGGCCAAACTCAAGCTTTTGTCATGCTACACCTTGCGTTTAGGGAGAATATTGAAGATAATATAATGAATCAAGGTATTCATGTGATAATTTTATGATTTAATGAGCATAAATCAAGTACATGAATCATATTTCATTGATTAATGAGTAATTTAATGAATATTTCTAATGACATTTACTATGTAGCCTCTATAAAGGCCATATCATTCTATTGTAACAAAAATCATCACAATATTCTTGTAATATTGTTAAATCAATATAGTCACAATGTAGTTCTTTAAAGGCTATACCCGCGGATGTTGGCCATAGTGCCTAACCGCTTTTATATTTTTGTTAGACCACAAATTTCTTCACAAAGTTCAAATTTATTATTATTCAAAATTTCACATCTTTCTCTTTAACCCTTCACCAAATCATTTCCAAAATGATCAATAATGCCTACCTTCACAATAAATATGAATTCGAGTTTCAAATCATAGACACATTCCATGTAGCAATCGAATCAAAGTGATTCCACCACCATGCATGTTATAGTGCACATTGAGACTCAAATTTAAGGTTTATGGACACATTTATCAACTCAATCTCCTTCATGTAAATTCTCTTTTCATGCAATCAAGTGAGATCATGCACTTATAATCCTTAAATATTCCTTGCATTTTGATGGTTACATTTGAGACATCAAATTCATGGGGTTTAATCACGTAAGAGTATGATGAGTAAATCCACAATAGTATAATACATTATATTCTATCATGTACAAATTAATGTAATTACTATCACTCACCATATATGATAAACATAATAATACTAGCAACAAGTATTTTGCAATATCATGTGTCCAAAAATCAAGTAAATAAAGAGCATTTATCAACTCAATCTCCTTTATGTAAATTCTCTTTACATGCGATCAAGGCTCCGTTTGTTTCGACGTAAAATATTCTCCACTGTAAAATATTTGCAAATGCAAATGATTTCAGGGAAAATAATTGTTTTTCCTGTGTTTGATTGCATTTTGGAAAATAGTCTGAAAAATATTTTACAGTGTTTGAAACAACGTAAAATGAATTAAAAAAAAAAAAAAAATTCAGAAACCCATTGCAAAGTGCAAACCCACCACTGCAATCCACCGATAATCAACCGCAAACCACCATCACAGCAAACCCAGCAAACCAGCAAACCACCATCACAGTGAACCCAGCAAACCCGCAAACCAGCAAACCTGCAAACCCACAAACCCACCATCATAGCACGTCCGAGCTCGAGTCCCACCGCGCCGCCCTCAATCACGAGCTCATCATCAACTGCCTTGTCGAGTCCGGATCTAGGGCAGCTTCAATCGCAAAGCGCTCCGATCCGAGCTCGAGTCCCACCGCGCCGCCCTCAACCACGAGCCCCACCACGCCGCCCTCAACCACGAGCTCACCGACCCATCACCAGCAACCCAAAACCAGCACATCTACCAACAACCCATCACCAGATCTGGTAAAAAAAAAAAAAATGAAACCCAGATCTGCTCATGCTTCAATGGGTTTTCTGTGCGAGAGATCTCGTGGGGTTGTTTGCTATGCAAGATCCGCGCTGGGCTGGCTGTTATTCGAGATTGGCACCGGAGGGGCTATTATGCGAGATCGCGAGGGGGGGGGGGCAATGGAGCTGTGCAAGAAAAAGAGAGAGAGCAGGAAGGGGGGCGGGGTGAGAGGCTGTAATATTTTGGAAAATGGTTTACGGAAAATTTTTCCTTAAACCGTTTTCCAAATTTTACTCAGCGATTTTCCGGTCAAACTACAAATGTTTTCTGTTGACCTTGGTTTTACAGCGAAACAAACGTCCGAAAATGATGAAAAAAAAAACGTTTTACGTCCAAACAAACGGAACCCAATTGAAATCATGCACTTATAATCCTTAAATATTCCTTGCATTTTGGTTGTTACATTTAAGATATCAAATTCATGGGATTTAATCACATGAGAGTATGATGAGTAAATCCACATTAGTATATTACATTATATTCTATCATGTACAAATTAATATAATTACTATCACTCACCATATATGATAAACATAATAATACTAGCAACAAGTATTTTGCAATATCATGTGTAAAAAAAAAAAAAAAAATTGCTTCTCTCTCTCTCTCTCTATTATATAATAAAAATTGGAGACTTGGGTAAATTACACTGACACCCCATTTTTTTAGAGAAATTAGACTCTTTACACCTTAGTTTGGGGAAATAACACTCCGCTCCAAAATTTGCAAAATAATTGACACTCCACCCCAATTTTCATTTTTTTTTCTTTTTTATTAATTTTTTTAACCAATGCATATCTAACCAAAGTTAAAAAGAAAAATTATATTTCAATTATTTGAAGTTTAAGTGGAAATATTCCTTTAAAAATTGGGAAAAAGGGGGCTTGTTAATTATTTTGCAAATTTGGAGATGTCATTTTCCAAACTAAAGTGTATGAATCTATTTCCTCATGGGGTGTCAATGTATTTACCCTATCCCCCTCTCTCTCTCTCTCTCTCTCTCTCTCTCTCTCTCTCTCTCTCTCTCTCTCTCTCTCTCTCTATATATATATATATATATATATATATAACATTCAAAATCCAAGTCTCTGAAATGTTTTAAAATTATTAATACATGTATAATAGCAATACTCATATATTAATCGTGTTGTGGTAAAATATATAATACATATTCAGGGTTTTATTTATGTGTTGTCACCAATCAGATGAATGGTAATAGTTATTACATTACAACTTCTTTTATTCCTTGTAATACTAATTCCCATTACAGTGTAATAACTATTACAATATACCAAAAGTGCCCTAATGTTAGTAGTAGATTCGACATTGAAAACATTTATATTTGAGAATTGCTTTTCAAGTTATTGAATAATATCATTAGTATTTAAATCTATAATATATAAAATTTAATATAACCATAGTATACAAACAAAAATAAGTCGATATCGATTCATATTGCGGTTACCCTTGAGTGCATATGGATCTTCGTAATCAGGTACTACATAATGATGTTAAAATCAACATGTTGGTAGAAATTAAAAACCTTGAAAGCAGAATCACGGAACACTCCCAGATCGCTGACCAGGTGAAGTGCGGTATTGTCTATGTCCCTCCTGTTTGGAAAGCTCCTCCTCACAACAAGGTCAAATTCAATGTTGATGCTGCAATTAATGCCTCAAATACATTCATTGCTATTGTTGCTAGATCATCTTCCGGGAATATCATTCAGTGCTGGTCCAAAAAAAAAAAATTAATTCTAATGATTCATGTGTGGCTGAAGCATCTGTTATTCCTTGGGCTCTAAAGATTGCACAAATTGAACAATTCCTTGATATCATTGTTGAAGGAGATGCCAAGATTTGCTTTGATCCAATTCATGAGGGAGTTGATGTAGCTCCTTGGAGAATCAAGTCTTTAATCTCTAATGTAAATTGTCTTGCTTTATGTTTTGCTTTTTGCAGTTTTTGTTGGGTTAAGTGTGATGCAAATGGCTTGACTCACATCTTGGCTAAATTTTCAACATCTCAACCATTTTATCGTTTTTGTAATTCCTCAAATCTCCCTTCCTCTATTCACGAGGCTTGGTTTAGAGATTTGTTGATTCCGCTCTCTAGTTTAGCAAAAACTAAAAAATAGAAATTTAAAGTTTAAAATTTTATAATAATTTTTTTATGAAAGGGTCAGGTCGGTGCAGGGTTAACCGATTGAATCGGGTCAAAATGGGATACGGATCCGAAACTTTTGTTTTATTAGGTTCTTATTCTTATTACCGATATATACCCTTTGGGTTTTATTTATTTATTTTATTTCGTTCGGATTCAGGCGGGTTAATGGTTCGGTTCCAATTTTAATATAACCCTAAATTCCCAAAACCCCGCCCCATCTCGAAACATCTTCCTCTGCTCTCTTTCTCTCTTTCTGCCCCCGCCGAACTCATCGACTCACTGAGCTTGACTCAGCTTCGCCCAGTTCACTGCAGCCTCCAGGTCAAGGCCGAAACCATCCACCGTTTAAGCCAATTGCCAACCTCAGTGAGTCTCCACTGTCCACTCTCTATTGTTTTTCTTTGCGTTGCTGCATTATATATATATATATATTTTGTTTTCATCAAATGGGTCCAAACTCCAAACTTGGGTTGTAATTTGTGCTAGGAAACATGGGTTCTAATTTATGTTATTACTTGGACAGTTCTGTTGCATCAAAAAGCAAGCTTTTAGTATTACTTAAGTGGTTGATGCTATTTAAATGTTAATTTAATCTTTTTGTTTGATTTATTTAAGTATTTTGAGAATTAGTTTTGATGAATTTGAAAATTTGGAATATAGTTTAGTCACATGATGTGAATTGCAATAATTTATTGAAAAAAAAAAAAAAGGGAACAGAATAAGGTTTCTATTACTTTCTAGTGGGACAAGAATTTTGAATCAAACTAAACAGGTTCTGGGATTTTTTTTTTGGAGCAGGAATAACTTAATCTTAGCTTGTTCTGTTATTCAGCCTAAGAGATGGGGAAAGCAAAGAAAGGTCCTAAATTTGCTGCCGTGAAAAAAATGGTTACCCAAAAAGCAATTAAAAAGTAAGTCTCTATTTTTATTTTTTTTTTTTTTTCTTTCCCCCTTTTCTGTTTGTTTCATTTATAAATTTTTATAATATTCTCTAATCTGTAGTAACTTTTGTTTTTATGTAACGGATTCAGTTACAAACAACAGGTTTTGGACCCAAAAAAGAAAGATGAAAATGAAAAAAAGCTCCCAAGAAATGCGTAAGCCTTCTTGTGTTGTTTATCATTGTTATTTATCTATTTTGCTTTTGATTTTCTAAGTAATCAGAAATTGAGTGCATTTTTTTGTTATATTGTGTTGTTACGTGTTTAATTTTGTGTAATATAGGCCGAAGGTTTCGTCAGCGCTTTTCTTCAATTACAACACCTCTTTGGGACCACCATATCGGGTTTTAATAGATACCAACTTCATCAATTTCTCTATCCAGAATAAAGTGAGTGATCTGTAATTTTATTCTATTTTATTATAAATGGGTTTGGTTATTAAATGCAAAATTTGAGAGAATATTTTTTGTTCAAGACCCACTTAATATGTGTAATTACTTGTGTTAGAAAAATATAAGAGCGAAATAGAAGTACTTATTCAATTTTAGAACTTGTTCTCTACGCACTAATGTATTGCAAAAAATGTTCTGGAAGGAGAAAAATAAATAAATAAATAAACTTATTTTGACTCAGTAACTTTGCTCTTTAATTGTAACTTATGCAATTTCTTTCATTGTTGTGTAGTTGGACTTGGAGAAGGGAATGATGGATTGCTTATATGCAAAATGTGAGTTTAGAATCACTGGTTTCTTCAAATTTATGTGAATAATAACTTGCTGCAATAGTTGTGCTGTGTTGATGAGCTATCCTAAGTCCAACATAGTTGTGAATAGGTTTATGACAAGCATTGAGTGCCATGTATCATTTGCAAAAACTTTGATATGTATCAGTTGCTTATGATGATATCTGTGAAAATATTACTCTTGGTTGTTTGGATGTCCATGAGAATGATTATGGAATTAAATGAGGATTTCTTTTTTTCTTTTTTTTAAATAAAAATAAATTATTATGATTTTATTGAATCTGCCTACCTTTTGGATTGAAGGCACTCCTTGTATCACGGATTGTGTGATGGCAGAGCTTGAGAAGCTAGGTCAGAAATATCGAGTTGCTTTGAGGTATGCTCCCATGTGTTTTACTTACTCTGCAACAATTTCCAATAAAGTTTTATGATTGTTGTTTACTTATCCAAAAATAAAAAAAAATAAATAAATAAATTATGATTGTCATTCACAGTCCTTTCTTCTATGCTAGTATGAAGAGGTTCAAGACTGTTGGATGCATGTGTTAGTGTGTTTGTGGGAATAGGATTAGTTGTGGATCTTATTTTAATATTCGTTGTGTTATTTTGCTCATTTAATTCCATATAATATTATTAGCTATCAATATTCATAATCTAAATAAGAATTCTTATGGTGTTACGGTGTGCTATTTACAAACAAATGTTATTGTTGTATAGAATGATTCCCATTCAAGTTGATTTCATTCCCCCCCCCCCCCCCCCCCCCCCCCTCCTGTGTTTGGATTAATGAAATCTATTCAATCAAAAGAAAAAGAGTACAAAGTAACTTATTTTTTAATCCTATTGATTGTCCAAAATTATGCGGCCATTCTCATGCATCATGTGGGTTAAAAACTAGCCTGGTGCTCTTCTTCTCTTAGGATTTTATCTTGAGAATCTCCTTGTAAACTGATAACCTATGATGTTATGTTTTTTGGGATAAGTAAACAGTTAAAGATAAAACCTATGATATTCATCTAATGAGTACTGTCCTTTTTTACTTATTTTGAGACAGGATTGCTAAGGATCCTCGTTTTGAAAGACTAATTTGTACTCATAAAGGGACCTATGCTGATGACTGTCTTGTTGATAGAGTTACAGAGGTATGACTTGAATTTATTTGATCTGAAATTTCTTGTGTGCATCACCCATATTTAGTATTGGTTTCAATTTCCCATTTAAAAAAAATTCTGACAAACTTAAGCATTCTCCAAGAATTATTTAGATGCTCAATGTTGTACAGTCCTTTCTGACAAGGATGCTGCGTGATATCCAATTATCTTCAATAGTGATATTTAAAGACTATATTACCCATTAGGGTGCAGCCTAGTTGACAGGAAGATTGGGATGACCTGTAATCTCAAAGATCGTGTATCCGGAGTTTACTACCCAAGGGTGGGTCCAAAGGGCCCTGCCTTAGTGAGATTCCTTGTCATAAAAAAAATAATGATTGATGACTAAATTTGTCTTTCAAATAAGATTGTATATGATTCGGAAGTAGCATACAAAGTGGGGTCTTCTTGAATAATAATTTTCTTGTAAAGAAAAGAACCTTGAGTAGGAATGTTAATAATGTTTATACAAAAGAAATAAGAAATTAGCCTCTACTGATTCAACAGTATGATAAAACTATTTTTCTTTTGCTAACTTATCAAAACATAGAAGAAGAAAAGGATGAAATACTATCATTAACCCCTTCTTGAAAGGGTTTGGGATAAATTGCTCCAACCTCCCTCGAGGTTTGAGGAAATGTTAGGAACTTACCTCCTATTTTTAGAAATGCCACCTGACCCTTGAGGATTTTAATTTTTACAAGTCAAGATGACACAGATATAACCTCCTGTTTATACTTTATAGTGGCGACACCAATGCCTCTAGAGTAACCTCTGACCCTCCTGCTCTGAGTATATCTGGTAAAACCCCTTCCCCCTGTTAACTTAGGATTACTTAAGGAGGACCCATCAGAGTTGAGTTTAAACCATTCCTCAGGGGACTTGATCCATTTGATTAGGAGAACACATACTGGGTTTAAATTTTTTATTTGTCACGATAGATGGGGTTTGTAGGTATGCCTAGCCAATTCCCAAAAAAAAAAAAAACAACACACACACACACACAAGCAAAAGGGCAATCACACGAAAGATTATTTTGTACATGAAAGACAAAGGGACATTGATTAAGCAGGGAAGTACCTCTTGTGCCAAAATAAATTAAAAAAAAAAAATTATTGACTGGCAGACTATTATGCATGCACAACCACGGGAAAAATTTCACCCTAGGTGTCATCCTGTGATTTCTGCATCCAATCCCCACCATTAGGCTTTTATAATCAAAGCAGATCTATTTGCAGATTTAAGACAAATCAAATTAGTAGAGAAGGCCCAAACCAAGGAATCATCATTCTTGGAATGTTGCTGGATAGGAATGGCTTTCAAAGCTAAGGAGATAAAAGAAAGGGCATATAAATTCCAAGAACCTTCATTTGCTATGAGATCCTTTACCCATGGCTCTCATCCTCTCTAATTAAAGGCCCAGAAACAGGATTGCAGGTTGGGCCAATGCTAGACCAATTATTATTATTATTATTTTTTTTTTGATAAATAATAATTTTATTGAAGAAACCAAGTACACTAGACGTGTACAATGCGAAAGAATACAAATAGCTCAATCAGCTCAACGAACAGAAATCTATAAATTCAATTAGATTAGAGAATCTAACTAAGCCTATTGCTGCCATCCACTCCATAAGAAGACGATAGAAGCGCTGTTTAATGCTAGACCAATTATTAGTCCAGATTAAGGCCTCATTTCCATTATGGTCTTCACTGTATATGTTGTTCTCAGTACCGAGCCAATGTTTAGATTGAAGTTCTTTGTCAGTACATTTGGGTGGTCCTGAACAGATCAATATTTTATTTCCTGATGTTTTGTTGCTCTGATATTATTTATGATGTTTGTAATTGTTGTGGCCTTTCAAGATGAATGCAATTGTTAATTAGCAGTTTACTGTTGCA
Organism: Fagus sylvatica; assembly: GCA_907173295.1. Classification (NCBI taxonomy): domain Eukaryota; kingdom Viridiplantae; phylum Streptophyta; class Magnoliopsida; order Fagales; family Fagaceae; genus Fagus; species Fagus sylvatica. The sequence goes on along the minus strand of OU015762.1, from coordinate 25,156,195 downwards.
TATAGCTCTTCTTCCTTCTTGTAACATATGCAAACCATTTTGTTGGAAACAGCATAAATGCTACATTGTTGCTACGTGTGATCGAGATTTGAAGCGAAGGATCCGAAAGGTATGATTAATTATTATTGGCTTGGCACTGCATCAATGGAACTGGATTCTCATATTACATGAAAGTTGAAACTGGGTTCTGATATATGAGGTTGCTTGTTTACTGGCAGGTTCCTGGTGTACCAATTATGTATATTACTCGGCACAAGTACTCAATTGAGCGGTTGCCTGAAGCAACAATGGGCGGAGGTAGGCTACCATTAAACCACTGCTGTAAATAGTTTTGAGTTCAAAATCACCTTTTGCTATTTTGACTGACGGTTTTACTAGATTAGTCATTTTTCAAAGTTACATTCGCACTGTGTAGTTTGGGCAACTATGAATTATATGTAAAAATAAGGCATTTTTTTTTTCTTATATACATGTGGTTGGAAATTTCCCTTTTTTGGGGCAATATTTTCTGAGACAGTTTATGGTTTCTTTGGTGCAGCTCCAAGATATTGATGATGGAAGTAAGATGTTCAACAATGGGAAGGCTTAGGTTCTGTTCTGCTTAATCGGGTTGAGTACTGATCTTTGTTTGGACTGTCCTGAGTTGAAAGATAAGGAGAAAGAAGTTTTGTGTAGGTTATATAATTTTGGATTCTTTCACTTGTTAAATTGCATTACAATTTTGTCTCGTTTTATCATGACTTATATAAATTAAGAACCCAGATATGTATCTCCTACTTGTTAACAACAGGAGTTCGTCTCTACAATTATCTTCCAGCGGTGTCAAATCTGTTTCAATAAATAAGCACTGAATGTGCCAATGTTATAACTACATGCATAAAATATTTACAGCTTACTTGTAGTTAATGTAACGTGGAACCATTTTTGCACAATTAATTAAAATATACATATATATGGGTGCAATTAATTAAAATGTACATATATATGGGGCGGGGGGGCATTCGAAGATACATGAAATGGAACTGACTTATTTGGTTTCTATCGATGACATAAAGCCCTTTTCTCTTTTACAAACCAGTCAAGTAGTCCCCCAGGAATGCTTTTAGGGAAGTAACCAGTTAAATACTTGGGCGTACTTATTATTTCTGGTAAACTGTACTCCAATACTGTAAAATCCTTATTTGCATAAATGCAGCTAGAATAAATTCTTGGTCTGCAAAACACTTATCCTTTGCACAGGGGCTCCAATTGGTTCAATCTGCTCTTTATGGTATTCAAGTCTTCTAGACTAGCACCTTCAAATTACCTAAGCAGGTTACTTCAGAAGTTGGAAAGGTTGCTCAATTGCTATATTTGTATCCCTAAGAAAGGTGGCTTGGGTTTGAAACTTGTTACAATTTACAAATTGGAAGAGATCTGCTATTCCTTCTCAAGTATATGTGGAATCTTCTTATAAAGGCTTGGGCAAGAACGAACCTGTGCTACGGCAGAGCAATCTGCCTGTGATTTATTTTTTTTGACATAAAAGAAAAAGAGAATTTGTGGTAGCGGCAAACTAGAGATAGTAGCACAGGTTTGTTTCTTAATTCTCATTTCTCAATTCCCATTCATCAACAAGGTTGCCGCTGCCAAATAGCAAGCAAATATTCACTCAAGTTCTTGCTGGCGACACACGTCCCTACGGAATCATGTTCAAATGCACAGACAGTATTGCGATTATCTCTAACTTGTTAGATTTGTCGTGTGCCATCCTGGAACGTGCTAAGCAAACAGATTGGTTCCATATCTCACACACACACACATATATATATATATATATATATATATATATATATATATATATGTTTTTTTTTTTTCTATGGGTTCCATATCTCACATATGGGCTTAGCTTTCTATGGCTTGGACTCTGGCCTTGGGTTTCTCCATGCGTCCCACACACAAGAGTTGATGGGCTTGAACAATAAACAATATCAACAATATTAGTCTGCTTTCAAGCTCGGGTTATAATTAAAAGGTGATATTATCTCTAGCATTAGTCTAGACTTATGTGGTTGCACCAAAGACCAACAATATTGGATGTTTTACAAGATATTTGAAGATTGTCCTTATTTTTCTTAAGCCAGCATATGATGGAATCAATCACCTTGGGTTTGCACAATGGTTCTTTGATGTTCCTTCATTAAGAGTTGCTCAACACAGTGGAGGAGAAATTGATAACATGACAAACTAATGGACAGTGATATTTGGTTTCCAAATATTTCACTCATCATTAGGCCACGGCTTCCTTGCTTTTGTCTTCTATGCATCTATTAGCAACAAAGGACCCACGTGTCCTATGTTTTTACTTGATGTTTGTTGCCAAGCTGTGTAGTCACTTGCTTTGCTCCAATGCTCTCAAGGACCCACGTGTCATTAGCACATGTGGTTGCAGCTTCACACTGCAGGTTGATTGTTTGCTCAGCAATTTGGTCAATTACATGAGCCATCAAAGCATTTCATCAATTTAATCAGACTGACGTCCGTCCGTCACTAGTGTCATGTCATTAACACAAGACCTGCTATGTCAGCCAAACGTTCGTCCATCATCAGTGCCTCATTAGCAGAAATGTCACAACCACATCAGCAATCACATGTCTTTTAGCTTCCAGCGACTTGTCTAGTTGATGCCACCAATTACCGACACACAAGTTCGGATCGGCTGTTTTGCATCCACACGATATGCCACTGTACACCAACACATATTTCGGTTTTGGTTGTTTAGCATCACTGCATACATAGTCCGTAGATGCCACCGTCAATCGACACAAGTTTGGTTCGATTGTTTAGCATCCGCACAGAGATACCACCATTAACCAACACAATTCAATTAGGTTATATAAAGCATAACAACAAGACCATCTACAGTTGCTTCAAGATTTGTATTGCACATTATTTTTAGACTAGTCATATTATTCATTCAAGACCTCATAAACTCAAGATTCCACCTTAAGTTTGAGGGGGGTGTTAGAGATATATTGGCCCGTGAGGCCCAACTTAGTGTAAAGCCCAATACTTGTAGGACAAGCAAACCAATGTACTTATAGAACAAGCAAATCTAGTCTAGAACTAGTATAGATTTTTCTAGTATATAAACTCTACATTGGGTCCATTGTAACACGAGGAAATCATATAGGAAAGATATAGCTGTCAAGGGCTTTCCTCCATGACGTAGATCTTCAAGACCGAACCACATTAAAACCTTTTACTTTCGCTTTCATTATTTTCGCTTCCTTTCACTCAACAACTTTAACAATAACAAATCAGAGTAGAAACAACAAGGAAGAGAACAACCTACAAAGTCCTTTTATTTGGAAAAAATTTCCCCCTACCATGCCAACCCATAACAGTTTTAAGATACCACAGCCTATTCTTTTCTCATGTTTCTCCATAACCACAACAAGCACTATATTTCAGCGAACATACATTTCTACTATGATTCAATCATCAACATGTGAAACTCAAGTGAAAAACATTTCTTACTTATCGAAAAAAAAAAAAAGTGAAAAACATTTCTCTTGCCTTCTTAGGGGTGATTAGTCTAAAGGCCACTTTAACAAATGGACCAAGAATAGGCTATGTGTGTTGCTGGGGGTGGGATTTGCGCTAGGTGCTGGACGACAACTCTGGGTGGATAACAAGCTTGCCGCGGTGGTTTTGGGGTTTATTGAGTTGGGTTGGGTTTTGTTACTTAAGTGTGTTAGGTCTCCACCAATAATGAAAAAAGTAATATGAAAAAAGTAATATGTCACATCATTTAAAATATGTTACGTCATTTTTCCGTTAGTCATGTAGATTGACAAAATAACGGAATTGGATGGAATGATCAATAGTGCTCATTTTTCAAACTTCAAGGACCAATAATGTTTATTTCAAACTTTAAAAACCAATGGTGTTTACTGAGTAAACTTTAGGGAACAACAATATATTCAAACCAATATTCATTCTCAATACATTGCTCACAAACACTTGCTCACTCAGGTCACTTGAAAAGAACAAAACAACCATAGCCACACCCCAGCCCCCCTTTCCCTGTACCCCCCCCCCCCCCCCCCCCAACTTTCTCTCTCTCTCTCTCATGGCCACTGACTTGCACGTGTAGATCTGTGTGCAACAACTTGTTGGGCTTTTTTGGGTTTTTTCCAAGGTTCAAGTGGGATGGGTTTGAGAGAGATATGAGATGGAGAGCGCGGCGCAAAGAACAAACAAATAGAGAGGGGTTGTTGAGATGGAGGCTAAGGATTGAACGTGGCAATTGTGAAGAGAGAGTAGAGGGGAGGGCGAGACAGGGAGAAGGGGAAGGAGACAGAGAGAGGGGTTGTGCGGATGGGTGGGTTTCTAAGATGAGAGGGGGAAGATGACTGATAGAGATTAGAAAATTATTATAAGATATGAGCTATGTGGAACTTGAATGGCTATAATTTAAAGAAAAAATACCCTTTAAAAGAGCTAATGGGAGAATGCTTTTAGAAATAAGGAAGAGGTCAATTGGTAGAGTTTGGTGTAGTCTAAGGAGACAATTCCTAAGCATTCTTTTGCTTTCATGGGGACCATCTAAGGGGTGTTATGCCTATTCAACAGAAACAACATCTAATCTCCTGACTATTTATTCTTTAAGTCCTCTTTAGACTCAAGGGTTTGGTTATAAGCTTTACTCTTAGGCTTGTTGATGAAAAGATCTTCAAGTGGAATGATCTGATCAGGTTACACTTTCCCAGTATTACCTCACCCAGAACTGGTTCTGTTTTCTTATTTTTTTATTTTTTATTTTCATTTCCCAATAATATCACAATTTAGAAAAACATTTTATATATATACATATGAAAACACAGTATCTGCCAAAGTAACTAATCATTCATCTACAGAAACAGCTATCATCTCTTAGATGGTTAGAAATGTCCGTCTCTCTATTTTCATTCTCTTAAAAAATTGGGATAAGAAAAAGTTTAGTAATTTTTATACATTTTAGCCACTAAACAAGATCAATGACCAGAAGGATGCATTTTTACATACAAAACCCTCACATACAAATCACAAATATGCATCCTTCCAAGCAAAAATTACAAAAGAAAAAAAGAAAAGAATTTGCAAGTTACACTACTCTAAATGATTCCCAAACCCCCATGACATTAGTTTAATCATGCAGTCCTTGGCGTATCCAAACTTGTATTTGAATTTTTCATCCCTGGTGGGGGCTTCACATACTTCCCTATTACTTTTTGGTGGGTTCGCCTCCTAATCCTATCAATTTTTTCCTTACTTTTTTGCCTCCTATCTTCCTTTTGCCTATGCCGTAATGTCCTTTCTCGCTCATATACACCTTGCCAGAAGACCTCACCAGTTGATGGCCACAACCACCGTCTATTAGGGTGCTCAGAATCTGCCTCCTCCGCCAAATCCTCATCCATGCTCTTTAGAGTGGTGTATGAGAACCATCTAATCCACATTTGACCTCTCCGGCTCTTTAATCTGTGGTGTTCCTGCATCTCACCTGTCTCAGGGTTCACATACACCATCCGCCTCGCACTGTGGTATGCCCAAACATTTATAAGTAGCTCTAGAAGCCGCGAATAGCAATGCTTATCCTGAAAATTGTAAACAGTCATTCAATTACCAAAAAATAGACCAATAGCCAGCCTAATAATTTGGAAAACTAAAATTTAAGAAAACCCATCCACACAATTAGTTGATGATTCCAAGGCATATAGTAATTTTTTTTCTTCATTTTCTTTTTTAATATATCTTTAGGGCCAATCGAGCAGGGCATCTGGATTATAAGCTAATGGTAGTTTTCAAACCATTCCACTGCAGGTTTCATCCATATTCTTCCCAAACAATAACTATTCCAGTAAACAAATATTTAAAATCTCTAACCATGACTCAGGGTAGGGACACTTCAGAATTCAATAACTTAGCTGTTTCCACTATTATTATTGAATTTGATAATGCTATTATTAACTACATTATATGAGACATATTTTGTATTCAAATTTTATACAAACTGACTTAGCTATAGCTCATCTAGCACTTCCTTCTCCCATATAATGAGACGGAGAGTAAGGCCACGGGTTCAAACTCACTAGGTTGCATGTTTAACTAACCAATCAAAAAACAAAAAAATTGCACACCATTCCTAACTGTCCCATGAAAATTCTGACAAACATCCATTCAGTAACTGATGATGGTCTATTAATCAAGTTGTTGACTAAGCTCAACTTGACTCCATACATGATAAATCTCATCTGACCATTTCCATGGCCAGGAGGTGCCTTCAGACTACCTCTGTTGAAATGATAGCCCTTTTTTGTGTATGTGTAAAGAATCAAACTTAGAAGAAGTTTGAAATAAAATTTCTTGACAAAGACAAAATCCTATCATTTAAGAATAGCAAATTAATCAAGTAGCAAGTTACTTTGGACAAACTCAGATAACAGTGTCCACTTGAATGGTGCTCGTCATACATATGCGCATCCAATGCATCTACAAACATTCTGCACATGGGGGATTATATCAAAGGTTAAAAAGTGAATGAATGTTTTAGTAGATTAACTTTATCAATACATGAAATAAGCATGAAGTGCAAGAGAAACCAAGTTGTTAATTTATCCTACCTGGAAAACATCACGAACTCTAGGAAAGACCTAGTTGGCAATGCCCAGCTCTGCATGACAGACCACGTGCCGCCATCTACAGGCATGGGCGGTAAAGAATCTAAATCACGCTTTATGCCATACATCCTCTTAAGAGCCTCAGCAAAAGCAAACCTTCAACCGTCAGTGATGGAGAAAGTCAAGTTAAAAACATAAACCACAGAAAGAGAGCGAGCAAGTGAGAGAATGGATATATACCGCAGTATTCATATATATTAAAAAAAAAAAGTCATGCCAGTTTTTTGACTGGTCTTACTTGCAATTTCCAGCATTTATAGCATCACAGAATGACCAAAAATCCAGCTGCAAAGGGTTTCGGGGATCCACATCCAACCGCGCCCAAAAGTAGAGAGTGTCTCCATGCCTTCGTGCTTCAATAGCATCTAACAATGCATTTTCAGCAATACTGGATAAAGATGCCTGTTTAAGCCCCCCACATTAGATATAAAGCTGGATCTAAAGGCACACACCAAAAACTTTGAAAAAAAAATATAGTTACTTCATTGCTTTGTTTCACCAACTTCTTTTTTTTTTTTTTTTTTTGCATCCAACCCCAAAAGGTCGGAGGTTCAACATATATATATATATATATATTCAATAGTTGGAACTAATGACTTCCGCTTCATAAGGCGTGGTCCCTAGTTCATTGTGTTATCCCTTGGAGAACAAACGTGCTGTAATTTATTTTCTCATTGCCAAAATATTCCATTTCTTTAACAATTTAATTGTTTTCACTTTTTCTAGTTTGTTTAAAAAATTTATCACAGCTCAAAATTTAATAATTGTATAAAGATGATTATAAGAGGCATGAATGATTATGAAACTCAAGTAACACTAGGGATGCATATTCCACCACCCCATCAAAAACAAAAGGAGTTTAATGAATTATCAATATGGTATTTTAAGATGCACGTAAATCACATAACACAGTGATTGCAGTCAGGTGATCCATGTTGCCGTCTTTGTAAGACCTATAGGTTCAATGATTGCAAGACCTGTTGTGATAGGCCTGGTGTCATCTCCTGATATGTCCCACAATATCATCACATGATACAGCCCACCATTTTAATTTCCAACAAGATCGATATGAGTAATAGAAAATGCAGAAATGGCCACTAGTTGGTATCTGAAGATTTGTTGAAATCATGTGTTTTATTTTCACTTGGGAGAGAGTAAAGAATTAAAAATGAAAAAGGTATTCTAGAGCAGATCCATGGAAAAATAATTGGGATTAAGTAATATAAATAACATTAACAAACCTTCCGTGCTGTTGCTCTCCAAGACTGAAACCCTATCCAAGCATTCTTATGAACACGGTCGATCCGATTTGCAATTGCAAAAAAGGCTCCATATTCACCAAGTATATCTCGATAGTAAGGGTTATTCAGAAGTGGAAGACGAGCAGATGCATCAAGATCATCTGCCCCAGGTCTTCGGCCCTTAGTGGACTGCAAGTATCCAGTCCATGTATCCATATGAGATTGAATGTAATATAGCTCCAAATCAAACTTAAGAGAAACAAGTACAATAACTATTAGATAAGTATTAAGGCATGCTCAAGTAGAGTACAAAGGTGACCAGGAAAAAACAGACACATCCCCAAGGAACTCATCTCAAAAGCAAATTTGCATACTACTAAGGGTTGTCTAGAAAGATCTGCAGAAGCACATAAAAGACGAAGAGAAACTGTTGAACCCACTAACCTCAATGTTCAAGGCAATGCAAACTAAACTACCATCCTTGTCCTCTTTATAACTCACAGCTTAACAATTAAGGGAAACTCCAAATTAAGTTTAGTTAATCTCAATTACAAATAAGTTGTTACTTCTATCAACCATTTGAGGTACAAAGGAAATTGGAAAAGAACAACACACACACATATCATATGTATATATATATATATCATTTTAAAATAAACATTAATTAACCCCACATTGAACTCAGAATCTTATATTGCTAAACAAAGGTACATATAATATTGACAATAATGACACTATTCCCAAAAAATACAAAATCAATGCCTAATTGCATAGAGGAAATGACTACAATTTTTTCTGGCATACCATTCCTAAGATTGACATTTTTTCAACAAAAAATAATTTTGTAGTACCATATTAATATAAATGTATGAACTATATCAATGTAGGAACCTACAAGTCTACAACTGAGTCTATGTTATAAGAACAAAAGTGAAAGAATGTGCTTGGTATCTCACCAGCCCGATCCCGCGATAAAGAGACGAAAGGTGTAGGAATGGCCAGGTACCCTCCCCAAAGTATGGTTCATAAATGCTCAGTGGCTGACCAGTCCTTTCAAGCTCCCCGTCATCCCTTTCATGCAAATCATTCTTAGATCTATCAGTCTTTTTGGCACTTCGATATACTTCCTCCCAGGTTCCATGAGACTGATCAGTTCTATCCTTTAACTTCATCAAATGCCAAATAATGTGAGTTTTCACACAAAGAAGCAAAATTGGGTAAAGGTCATCAAAATATTTAACCCATATCTTACACAAAAATGTATGATTGTACAGCATTATCAAAATATTCAACCCATCAACTTATCAAAAAATATATATATATATTCAACCCATCACTTACCTCTTCTTCCTCTTTTCTTTTTCTCACATTAGCCATCGCAATGTTTTTCTCTTCCTCCCATATGCTATATACAAAAAATCCATCAGCAGCACTTATAGCACCAAGTCTATATTTTCGAGTATTGTTCCACTGCTGCTCAAACTTGTCTAAATATGTGTTACTTCTCATAGTGCTGTTCATATATGTTGAATTTGATACGGCTTCAAATAAACGCCATTGCCATTTTTCCTTAAATTTGAGAGGCATTTCTGCAACAGCCTTAGGAGGCGCAACTTCTGACGGGAGCTTGAGAACATTTACAAGGAGCAATGCATATCCCTCAACAGTTTCCGAAACCATTAAGTTTTTTGCAGTACTTCTTCCTATTGAGGCAATATTGCGAGCAAGCGGTGATAGTTTTCCTTTTGAGAACACTTGCCTTATAATTTGTGTCAGAAACCTAGGATTCTCCTTAGGGAAAAGATAGCCGTTCACCCTGTCATCAACCTAGTCGTTATTGCCAATGCAGTTAGTAGTTTGCTTAGAAAAACAGCTGCAACAAATTGAATATTAAAAATGAGAAACAATTAGGAAGCATGATGTTTGAGATGCCTTATAAGTAATCACTCTAGCATAGGCACATATTGGAAAAGAATACCCGCAGTTTATTTAGCCTGGCTATAAGATTCCTTATGTCAAAAATTCTAGGGCAGCTAGATTGGCTCACTCACATGATTTTAAGATGAACAACTCAAGGTGACTTTTAATACTAAAATAAACTTAATATCTAACATGACTTTTCCTTAAGGGTCCCCACACCAACTAGTTAGAAGAATGCTCAAGGTAGAAAATATATTTTTGTATTTAAAAAAAATGGACATGTCAATACTTCTTTTAGTACTTTTAATCGTATAGGGAACAACATTTCATATACTGTAAGGCCAACCATGATTAAAAGAATATTTGTCCACAAAACTGCCAGACCTCAGATGAGGATGTTGATAGATGAGTGGCAAGGGAAAAAAAAATTTAAAAAAAAATATGATATGAATGAATAAGGAGCTACTACACCAGTAAAGAGGAGTATCCTGCTTTAAGTCAAAGGCCTAACAAGGAACAAGAAAACAGAAAAGAACCAGGTTCAAGTCAGGGTAGAAGAACAAGGAATCCTTTTTAAGACAAGATCCTAAATAAAGGTCAACGGCCCAAGGGATTCCTGTACCCGCCTCAAGTACTGGGGATAGATATTTGCAGAGCTGAATTGAGATTATGAATGCATTACCCTCCCATAAAACTTTTTTTATTTATTGTGTACACTTAGTTTCTTTGGAACATATATGTGTGTGTTGATCAGAGTTGGTGTGTAAAGAGAAGAGAACCATTTAGAAACATACATATTTCCTTATCATGGAGAGGTCTGGGGCAATGATTGGCTTCTCAAAGCTCATGGCTTTCATCAAAATGTCCGGAAAAGATTGCTCTTCAAGGAAGGATCCATATATCACAAGATCAGCCATGCTTAAAACATTGTCTGCATCCACATCAAGAGCTTTGTGCTTCACAACGCCGGTTGGATATTTCAAGTTAATAGCAATTCCCTAAGGACAACAAGATAACTAATAAGATGCTTAAATTAATCTATCCACAATTATTAGAACCACACTTCTGCAGATATGTACCTCAATAACCACACCATAGTTACTTGTTGAATCCCCAATTAGAACCACAATTTTAAGATGAGAATTGGAATTATTATCTAAAGGGAAGTCCGAAAGAACTGGTAATAAAGCTTGTAAAATGATGGCATGCTCCACCCACAAACCCCTATACAAAAATTGGCTTCCCACAATGGCTATAACAACATCTTCAGGCTCATAACCCATCTTGATATGCAGATTATCTTTGTGTAAGGCCATTACAGTGTCCGCTTCCCATGCTTCAGTAGGAGAACCCGGAATTACAAAAAAGTTTCCAACATCAAATGTGGAGTAAATCATCTGTTGAAAGAACAGAAAGATATAAGACCACTAAATAAGTGCCAACTTTTCTTGGAGCCAAAACTCACTAATAAAAAAAAAGTGTCAACTTCAGCACCAACTTTAAAGCTTTATTAATTAGACAATGAACAATTTATCATTGACTAACTTTATTTATAAACTAGGATGCTTTCTCAATGTCACATGAGTTTTATTGGCATATGTTTTCCAATCTGCACATTACTTAGATCTCCTGAATCATATATACTCTCTCCTTTTTTTTTTTTTTGATAAGTGAAATTTCAATCATATATACTCTCTCCTGATTGACAAAGATAGGAAATTTAAAACCTAGAATGGTGTTGATGTTCCACGAAGGAGTTTTATTACTGGATACTGTACATCACCCATTCCATGTGTACTAAAAGTAAACAAATTATTAATAAGATTTTAAAGAGTGTCTACAAGAAAAGAATTGTCTGTAAAATATTACCGGCAGGATATAGTTTGGAAAGACAACAACAGTAGAACGGTTGAAGACTCTTTTCCAATCATTTAAAAGATCAATCTGTCCACTTGAAATATAATTTCTTGAACGAGTAGCAAGCGATCTTTCATGGATAGGTCCATATTAAAGGTAATGACTTGAAAGGTTCCTGCACAAAACTGTAACAAGTAAAATCATTCATTTTAATTGGATAAGGACAATGCTGATGACAAGAACTCTTAAGTATCATTATCAACATACTTAGAATAAATTCAATATAAATAAAGAAAATTAAAACACACAAAGATCATAAACAAATGGAACATAATCAGAGTGATTACATTCACTGGCAAAAGGGTCTGTTTGTTTTCATTATTAACCTATTACAATAACAGAGGCTTCCACACTTATTTCGCGACAATCAAATGAAGAAGCTCCCTCATAATTAATAACACAAAAGGATACTTGAGAGCTCACTATCTCAAGCTATCACATTCTCGCCATGTCAATTGTCTCCTCAAGAGAACTATGACACCAAGATTTGTTCTCCCTATAAAAGAGTGGAAGAAATCTTTACACTAGCGACATAAGTGCCAGAGATGATTCCTTGTCTGTGCCAACAACGTACATATACAAGTTAAAACGACACATTGTGTTTGCTACGCAAACGCTCTGTACCTTCCAGACCAACATCTCAAACAATGCTTTTCAAGAAGGCTCCCAAATAGAAATTGCCTCAGGCCTCTGCCCACTAGCACTATAGTTACCCCCTTGGCACCGCCATGTCATGCCATCTGTTGTCATTCACACTTGTTCTTACAACCAAGAGACCTTAAGCCACATAATATAAGGTCAATTTTTTGGCCTATGTCATAGCCTCTGGTCCTTCACATATCTCTTCCAATTTGGCTCACAGCCTATGTCTCATTACCAAGCCAACGACAATGTGGCAGAGTCAGACAACTTCCCACCCAACTTTCAAACCAGCATTCAACAGAAGGCATAAGTCTATAATTGAACAGCCAAATGATAAATTACAAAAAAAAAAAAAAAAAATACTGGAAGCTGTTGCCCAATCATCTACATGTACTTCACTCTTTGTTCCTTTATGTTTTTAAACAACTGATGTCATTGTAGTAAAACAGTATCTTCAGCTCGAATAGTTTTCCAAACCAATTTCTATACTGAAGAAAATTTAGAAGGAAGAGAGCAGAGAGTTCATGTGACAGCGATAATTGGGAAATTTATTGTGTTAAAAACATAAATAAAAATAACTTAATCTTACCATGAAAAGACACCTCTAGCTTCAAAAGAGTTCACAAGTATGCCATCATAGCTGCAAAATACATACATTCATGTCATATGTCCAGAATTTATCAGATCCAATAAAGTAACCTGAATTCATATACTCTGTGAGCAACAACTCAATAAATTACATTTAATAAATTTAGTAACAATCGCATAGTCACCATGATCAAATTTCACTAAGCATTTAATTTATTATTACACTTAAAACTAAATAATAATGGATGAGAATTATGACATAAGACCAAAAACTATTCATAATCAATTGATCACAAATTCAGAAAAACCAATCCATGATGTTAACATAGACTGTCACAACACAGCCAATCAAATGCCAAATGTACAGATACATCTTCAAAAGAGTTTCAACATTCCAAGGTACAACTAAGTTAGAACAGAATGCTGGTTTTCGGTTTTCTTTTTTTTTTAATAATTATTTTTATTAAATGAACGGACTGGTCTTTCTGAGAGCCAGAGCAAAACAATTCTCAATCTTTCTTTAGTCCAAACCATCCCCTAGATAAAGTATTATCTTCAAAGTTCAAGGTACATCAGAAAACTAGTGTGAGACACATACTTTAACCAATCTACAACAATCTCTGTCTTTTCACATGTTTGAATAATGGTGACTGGAATTCCTATTCTTCTCCAAACATCATGCACAGGACCGTCTTCAAGTGAATAAGCCTGCAAAATTAATAGAAATGTGACGTAATCATCAGATGTTACATTTATAAAAATTACACTTATAATTATATTATAGTCATAACCTTACAGTCATTTCATTCAATCACATTTCCATTAAATTATAGTCATTACTTTGATTTTCGTAACTCCATCTCTTCATGGCCATTTCCTTCAACCCCTACCATGAACTACAGCTTTGACACCATTCTGGATGTGTCTCATTTTATTTTATTTTTTTTGATGAATCTGCATGTCCTCAAAATTTTATGGCAAAATTTTCTCACTATACATAACTTTCACAGGTAAGGATTTGTAGAACAATAAAAGTTGGGGAAAGACAAGGAGGAGAGCCCAACTACAAAAAATTTGCAACTTGTAATAATTTCTTTATAACTTGCACAATAGACAATATGGATAGTTTGATGATGATTTCAGTAGGCATTAAGATCGTTTGATTTTAATGAAGAGTTATAGAAAAATTTTAGTAAGATAGTAGCAAATAATCCAATAAGCTAATTTTGCAATTAAGTTCAAGTAAAATTACAATTAAGTTCAAGTAAAATTGCTATAGCATCCCCCATCTGATCTCATTTTCCATTAAGAGATAATGGCCGCCAAAAAAGACTCGACTGCCCAAGAATAAAAGTGAGTAACCATAATGAATTTGATAGGTTCCAAGGTTAACAATCATAATATAGGCCTAATTCACTTCAAGTTCCTACAATTGCGGATGACGAGGAACCAGGACATTAAGCACAATATCAGAAAACTGGGGGGTGGATTACGGCTGCCTAAGCAAGGATTAAGTGACCATTTGTGATAGAAATATACTAGCCTAAATTCCATTTGTAACACTTGGTTAAAATTAATCCCACAGTTCCTAACCTAATGATGTTGCATGCATCTCTTAAGTAAAAAGGCCATAGACCTAGAAACATTGTTTACTCTCTTCACAGCCATACTCCAGATGAAAAAAACAAACAAATGAAACTACCTGAATTTCATAGCCGATCTCCTGCAATGCAGTTGCAACTGTCACCATCAGTATTTTTTGTGAATCAACCAACAGATCTGCAAAAACCTTCATGTAGAAAATGAAATCAAACGGACAGTCACACACCACCAAAAAAAAAAAACAGAAGCTATCCTCCAAGCAACTAATCTCACTATGGAACAAGCAAACATCAAACCACACAAAACCCATAAATCAAATAAACAAAAATAAAAAACCAAGAAATATTCCAGACAATAATTGAATACTGACCAATGCAAGCTGGGGTTTTCTGTAAGAAAAACGCTGCCTTGTCCTGTTGAAAGCAGAAGAATACAGATTGGCCTCTCTAGCTTCCCTTCGAAATTTCTCCAAAAGCTTTGAAGGCTCAAATCTAATATCCTCTCCAAAATCCAACACACCCATATCCTTCAAAACCTTGAAATCCTCAGAACTGACATCCACATTATCTTCCCATGAAGAAGCCCCAGACTTTTCCACTACAGAACCAGGCAGAAACATCTGGAAGAGCACCACAAAGAAGAGGAACACAGCCACAGCACAAATCCATTGGAGGTAATCTAGCTTCTTAAAAAGCAAGAACCTTGAGAACCTCGATCTGGGTCTATGCGCAAATGGGTTCCTCTCAGTTCTACCAGTAGATGAAGAAGACCGAAAAAGATTGTCTCTTTTCAATGCAAGCCCAGTTTCCAGAGAACCCATTTACTTAAAGTCCCATCAAACAAAAACAAAGCTTCAAAATTGACAAAAACTCATCAAAATTTGATATACACACAGCTCTAATATGTGCTCTCAGTTTGTAGGAAAGACAAGGATTAGACAGGGTGAGCTTGTGTTGTTAGCTACAGAGAGAGAAAGGGATTGGGGCATGAAGATGATGATGACGTGTATTTGATCGTAGTCATAGATTGATTGTCAACAGATAAAATAAGTACACATACAGTAGTAAGTTATAAGAATGTTAGTGGATAAAACGGGTTTGAAATGAAACGTAAAAATGAGTGTAATCTAGGACTATAAGCTACAAATTCGGTGAGGGGACAATCTAATCCCCTGATTTGTAGCGTCTCATGTCTCAAACAACTTGTTCACGTGGATAACCTACTCCTTTCTCCTTAACATAATTTCACTATTCACTTTTTTTTTTCTCTTTTTTTTTAAATAACTTTGGGTATCTGAGCTACCATTTCGTAGATACGCGTACCTCGACTAATCCAGGGGGACACGCAACACCCTATTAGCACGTGTACCATAATAGACTCAAGATTTTACCTTGGATAGATAGCTCTGAGAGGACTCGAATTAGTGACCACTGAAGAGTACACCGAACCAGTTGAATTATCCCTCAAGATTTACTATTCACCACTTTTCCACTTATTTATTTATGCAATTTTGTTAATTTTTTTTATAAATATAATAAGATTTGAATTTCTCAAGTCTATTCATACAATGAGGAAAAGTTTTTGTATATTGGAGGAGATATTGAGTCGTGAACATTTTAAGACACGTGTCGTGCTCATGTCTCTTCTAATATACCAATGGACCAATGATAAGTGGAATTCGCATAATGATTTCAATATAATAATAAGTTTTTGATATAAGCCAAATTCAAACTCAAATATTTTATTTGATAATAAAAGACTATACCAAATAAATTTTAAAACCCACCAGAATACTATTATAAATGGATTAATTCATATTTAAACTCACTTCTAATTATTTAATCCGTTACTTTGAAATGCAAAGAAATATAATTTGAATAGTTGATTACTTGATTTTATAAAAAGTAAATTATTTGCTTAAAATTAATAATATATACTATGAGTCTTATAATTCAATTACCCATTTAAAGAAAAAAAAAGTATATTATAAAGTAGGCATCACACGTATTTCAAATAAGTCAATGTCATGATTTTTTTTTTTTGTTGTTGGTGTGAAAGATTTAGATACCTTTACTACTCTATGCTCTTTGCAATTAATATCAAACACGCAAAGGCGTGTACTTATTAATGATATTCTTTTTCTTTTACCATTAAAGAAAAGGAATAAATGTGTGGTTGGTAACCTCAGTTTCAGATTTAGAGATACGATAAAACAAAAACAAAAAAACAACAATAGGGTCTCTATCAATATATTATTTTACACAACTTTTACAATGACTTGTTGAAGTAATATCTTATGAGTGATTGAAATTAACATCACTAATTTTTAGCATTGGATAGGTCTTTAAATTATGTGATTTTTTACAACTTACCACTTAAGAAGTTATGACAAAAATTATGCGAAATTATGTGGTTGAATACTTATTGTTAAAAAAAAAAAAGCATTTATTATATATTGAAACTTAAAAGTAAAGCTGCTTTAAAAAGCTTGGAGTATATGAATTAAAAAATGATGTAAATATTTGGATAAGAACAAACTTACTTCCTTCTATTTATTGAAGCAGGCAAGCAAAAGCAAATTGTATTATCATAAAAGAACAAAAGAGAAATCAATAAATAAATCAATAAAAACAAAAAAACAAAAAACAAAAAACAAAAAATGAGAGACTATTTTAACAGTTTTGACAACTAGACTTTTTGCCTTAATCACCTATCAAGCACGAGGATGGAGACTTTCCCCATTTTCCCACTCCAAGACTTTGTGCTTAAGTCTTCTACAGTGCTTTTTTTCAGTTGAGGAGTTAAATCTGCAAATCTCAGCAAGATTCAGATTTGTAATAATATATAATTAAATTCATATTTTAATAATTGAACAGTACCAACTCTCCTAATCGAATTAACATAAAATATGAACAGTACTTACATTTCTATATTCCAGCCGGATTTCTATCATAGGAGAACAAATAAAAATTTGTCGAAATCCTTCACCCAAATTTCAAACCCAATTTGAGTATTTGTTTCCTATCAACTAATATTTCAATCTGGGAATGCTTGTTTGTTCACAGCTTAATTTAAATTTTAAACCTTAATTACTTATCTTATAGCTTGCCGATGGTAAGTAATAATTTGCTCGATTTGCAAAAATCAATTAATAATTTACTCAACAATATTTCAGATCAGCGTTTGTAGTCCAACGGTTAGGATAATTGCCTTCCAAGCAATAGACCCGGGTTCGACTCCCGGCAGACGCATTTTTATTGAACTTTTATTTAGGGAAAAGTAAACTGGCAAGACATTAATAAATGTAATGTTTTTTTATATATTAATAGCTCTCTTCTACTTTCAGTCTAAATCAGAAAAATCAAAAGCTCTAGAACTGCGGGCCCAAGGATAGAAATGATTTCCTATCTCTCTCTCACATTTTTCAATCAAGCATAGAAATGATTTCCTTTCGTTTTATTGAGTTCTTCTCCCTTTTCTTTCTTTCAACCAAAAAATGATATAACTTATAAGAGAAGTTGATGGTGGATATTCTCCAAACTAATCATTTTCTCTTTTATGAAATAATGAAACGCGGTTTCATATGGAATATACTATTCATTAAGGTTCTCTGATTTAATTTTCTAAACTTCATAAATCTATATTCTATGCCATATAGAGAAATCAATTTTGATAAGTTATTTTCTCCAAAGAAAAATAAAATAAAATTGATGAGCTCAAAAGTGAGGATAGGGAAGTTCTCACTATTAATTGGAAACTCGCCAAAGACCATCTTCGCATGATTAGTTGCTACTATCGTGCTTATGATTCTTCTTCGACAGATATGTCTATATATGAGCTTCGTTCTGCAATAGGCTCTTTCTTGGTAGAATAGTGTTCACTGCCAGCTCCATCTGGGTCGTGCCGTTCCCCGCTCTCTCATCGGTCGCTCTACCGATTGCAAGTTGTCCTCCTTCCATCCCTCCAACTGAATCAACCTCCTCAATGCCTCACATATGTGCCCCACGTTCGAATCAAGTTTTTTCCTTCTTCTTTTTTTCTTTCGGTTGGTGCTACCCCACCATGGGCTTCCCCTTTCCAACTGGATCGGCCTTCCCATACCTCATCTTTGTACCCCAATGTCTAGATTTGAGTTTTTGTTGTTGATGTTTGTGCTTGTTGTGATTTATGCTCAGTTTTTGCTGGTTTTTCTCTTGTAATGAGGTCAAGCATGTCCATCTCATCACCTCCACTATAGTGCTATACTTGTAAATATTTTTTTTGATTATCAATAAATTTGTATCGTTTTAATAAATAAATAAATAATTGATTCACTACATTCTATCATTTTAATAAATAAATAAATAAATTATCCACAGCGAAAGAGCAAAAGAAACCCCATGTGATCTCAAAGGAGAATTTTAAGCAATTTTGCTTCTTCTTTTCTTTTATTACTTTAAGGCAAGATGTAGCAAATTGAACAACAACAAATAATTTTTGGAGAAACTGCCATCCCAATTCCTAACTGTTGATTATCTTTTGGGTATATTTTCGGTGCAATCTTACATCAGTATGAGTAGGTAACTCAAATTTGACCAAAGCTTTTAATTCACATGGTATTCACATGGTATTATCATAGTCAAATCTCACCGATGGCCAAACACCCCCAAAACAGAAAGAAATTGAATGGACCTATTACTTTTCTTTGTGTTGGTGGGTGATAAAGGAAAATTATCAAATATTGTTGACCTTATATTCGGGACCAATTAGTTGATGAATTTTTTTTTTTGTTGCTAAACCCAATTTGTTGATCAAAGGCTTGCTCTTATCCAGCTCTTGGAGAGGGCACCGGGTGATGCACTCTCTATTGAAGCAACTGGAAATCTTAGGTTGAAGCAATTTTTATAAGAGACTATGAATCCAAATGCTTAAGCCAAACGTAGCCTTAATTATGTGCAATTAAATAGGTTGATTGTGATTTGTATTTGAATTCAAGGATGGACCACACGTCTGACACTCAATTACTCTTTTTTTGTTTGTTTGCGTAAAGGAAAATTATAGAATATTCCGGGAGTATATTAAATGCATACTTCCTCCTCTCAAATAAGTGGTGGGCCCATCATGTATTTAATTAGCGGGATCTACCACTTATATAAAAGGAGGGAGTATGCATTTAATGTACTCTCAGAGTATTCTATAATTACCCTTGCGTAAGTGGCAAA
This sequence comes from Fagus sylvatica, assembly GCA_907173295.1. Taxonomy (NCBI): domain Eukaryota; kingdom Viridiplantae; phylum Streptophyta; class Magnoliopsida; order Fagales; family Fagaceae; genus Fagus; species Fagus sylvatica. The sequence goes on along the minus strand of OU015762.1, from coordinate 25,136,380 downwards.
TAAAATTGATGGAAATGATGTATTGTATTTAGGAGTAAACAAAAGGGTTCAAACCAATGGCCTTTGGGGTTTGTATGGAATTCTAACCCTTGTGTGCTTTCTGCGAGGGAATTACAATAACTTTTTTTTTTTTTGAGAAGAGGGAATTACAATAACTAAAAGTGAGTAAAAGCGAGTTTGATAAAATATGTGTGTTTTGTGATCAATATTATGTTCGTAGTGATAAATGTGTATTTATTGTTGTAAAAATAAAATGTGTGAATTCCAGTAATATTAGTGATATTTGTGATAAACTTAACTTTACTATAAACTACACATATTTTACAACAACTAACACACATTTTATTAAAAAACACACAAAAATTACAATTTTTGATACCTTTAACGGGATGGTCCCGCCGCGGGACCTAAGCATTTCCGTGTTAACGGTGGGAAGTCAGAACATACTCTTCTTCTTTTTTTTTTTTTTTTTTTTTTTTTTTTTTTCAGCTAAACAAGTCAGAACATACTCAATTCAGAGTACACAAAGATTCTTTATGATTTCTACATTGCACAATGCTTTCACTGAACAATTAAATTGATTGGACCCATGAATTTATGCTTTTAAAGTGAGAGAGATGTAAGCTAGATGTGTGTATACAAAGTTACAAACTTCTTCAGAGAGCATCTTAACTTGTAAGCTAAAAAACATCCTACACAACAAGTACAGACATATGGGTTTCATGATAGTGATTTGTATTCGAAATTCAGAATCTTTTCATATCACATCTATTATCTTATTTTCAGTTTAAATTGAAAATAAAAAGTAACAATGATAATAGATTACTACTAAATCTATTTTTTATTTTTGTTTTATATTACTACTAAATCTATTATGTACAAAGAAGAGATGAAATTTTATAATAACACATAGTATCATTCAAGCATGCAATGAATCTTACCACAAGACAGAAATCAAATACAAAATAAAGACAAGCCCAGATAAGTTACAAAATCCTAGAAACAACAGAGTTCTATCAAATATTTCACAGAATTTCACACAAACAACAAAAGAAAAAGAGAGAAAGCAAGAGCAACCCAGAAAAAAATGGGACATGTTTATGTGTATTGTGGCAGATATATGTAATTACATTGGGACTATAGCAGTGTGTACAATCTTTTTATTGGCATGTATATGAGATCCTATCAATTGATGGCATGGAAGCATTTCAGACAAGTTGGTCACAAGCATATGCTTAATAACGTTCAAGCATGTTACCAATTAGAGTTAGTAGCTGCATATTAATAAATGGGCATCATTCTAACTGTACACGATCATTCAAAGACATAAACCTGTAGCTATAACAAATTAAGTAAAACACCTTTACACATATTTCCAGATTTTAGCTTCATGATTACTAGATGGCCAAGTAACAAGTAGTCAAATACACAAGCAAGACACAGATAGCAGCATGAAACAATCTCTCACACAAAAACTGTTTCTTTACCAGATCTTTTTTGAAAACCAATCTGAGTTGTTGTTGGTTGACACAGTAGTCCAATACTTGGAGAACTGAATCACATTGAATTTTTTAGAAAAAGAGATCATTACATGGTTTTCAATGGAAAAACTAATCAGCTTTTACCACTGACAAAATCAATGTGTTATAAGTTATAACAACAACCATTAAGAACTAAGAAGCCAAGAAGTCCATGAATCAGAATCTAATTTTGACCAAAAACCAACCCAGTTTAGCTTAGGTTTTTTCTTTCAAATACACCAAACTTCAAGTTATCTTTGTGATAGTTATAAAAACAACCCTAGTTTAGCCTTATAATTTCCATCCGTGATCTTTTCTAAAAGAATATTATGGTGTTTTTTTTTTAATTATTATTTATATGCATTAGAAAGCGTTATTAAAAAAAAAAAAAAAAAAAAAAAAAAAAAAAAAAAACATTGTTTACAGCAAGCAGTGTAAGCTATTAACCAAACAACATATCTAAAACAACAACCAAGAAAAACACCAAAACTCAATCCAACAAACTACAAACAGACAACACAACAGGAGTTAAAAACAGAAGCAGGAGTCTTCCATAAACAACAAAGGGCTCTGTCCATGATAGATCTCTTAACACCCTTCAACTAGAACAGTCAACACACAATATTGGACATTATAGCCTACAACAACTCAACTTCAGACCTGATCCTACCGTTATACGCACAAGCATTTCAATCAATCCTGGTAAATCATCGTAGCCCATGTCAGCTTACTCATTAGCGCCATCAGTTTGCCTAAATGTAAATAGCAAAAAGAAGTTATTCTCTCAAAGACCGCATTCAGGCCAAAAGGTGAAAACAATATAGCATATAGCCATATACCTTGGAAGCCTATTCTTATGATTCAAGTTCAATTCTGTATAAAGTCAGATCGCGTCCCTGCTTGAGCTTCCCTACATTGAATAATGGCCATCTCTAGAAGTTTATTCAAATTATTACGGGGTTATATGCTTGCTTTCTAATTTGAGGGTCTAAGTTCCTAGATCTAAAACATTTTTAAGGTTTCAGCACTTGAACCGCCTATCCCAATCCAAATTTAAAGACAGTTCTATTAGTTAGAGTAAAGACAGATCACAGAGAAATGTCTCTACTGTCACATCTGATGTTTTATGAGTTACCATGTCTCTAAATGCTGCATATTCTCCTGTGCAGAGCTAAATTCTAAATGTTGTAAGGCTCTTACAATCTAATCAAATAGTAAGTTATCTGCTTTGTGGAATCCCCCACTTATCTACACACAAAGAGAGGTGGTCCCCGGGCTACAGGAAGCAAGAACACATTGCAGGCAATCTTTAAAGAGGTCAATCCTATAGTCTAAGCCTATCAATTTGAACTTCCATTTACACAGCCTCAGTGAAGCATCAATTATCAAACATGTGAAACTCATTACCTAATTCAGCAATTTTGGCAAATATCTGGGTCACATTCACATCCAACAGCAAAGAATGGGCAATGTCGACTTCTGCACCCACTCTTTGCACAATGGCATCCCCTGAATCGATCTTCACAGCTCTTTGAGCACCTGAAACTGAAAGGCTGAAACATTTATAAAGATTATTTCTAGGGAGACTGTTATTCAACAAATAAAATATCAGTGTTTGCAGTACCATCAGGAGACCACAGCATAGCGGCATGCCGGATGCTGCATCAGGTCATGACGACAACGTTCACATCTTTGAGGAGAAGAAAACATGAGAGATTTCCAAGAAAAAAAAATTTGGAAGTTTTGAATTGCCTAAATTTTCAGCAGCCCATGGAAATCTTGGATAAATTTTGAATATGCTTTGTAAGGGATGGAGCTAACATTGTTAACTTCAGTTCGTCAGCTTATATGGTGTGGCATTAATGCTTATGTCATCTCTTTTTATTTTTTATTTATGATATGGTGTGCTCCTATTGGCTAGGAGTACAAGGTCAGATTGCTGAACTTGTACTCTGGGACTATCCAATAATTTATTGTTAATAGAAATATAAGGAAACATCATATAAAATTGCATAAATTTGTGTAATAGTTGAAGAGAATAACTTATTTGATTAATATTACATCAGAAGAATAGAAGTATTGAGGAAAAATTGTCAACAAAATTGAACTTCAACAGAAAAAATAAACTTTGTTGAAAAAGAGAATGATGGACACAAGGCATTAATCAACTGCTACCACTCGTTAACATCTCCTATATGCTAACTGGACCTCACCAAAGTACTGGAATTTTCTGCCCCCTAAATGGTTGATATTCTTTTTCATTTCTTGAAGTATCCATCAGTGCACAACAAAGGTTAGCTGCAATGCCACGTGTTCTTCCACAGAGTTCATAAGAGCAGTCATTGTGCAAGAGGTCCAAGTAGGCTGGAAGCATTTCCAACAGTCTCCAGCAAGTCTGCTTGGTTCTACAGGGAGCTATATGGCCTTTCGGTTTATCATAATCTGCCTAGAGGGGACTCAAGGGCATGATCATCCACCCACCAGAGGCCAAAGTCACGGAAGCGCTTTATCTTTTTCTCAAAACCTGTGATATAATTATTATGGATTATAACATGCATTCCCTTGGTCTCTTGCACCCATGCCGGGTTCTTAAAGTATAATCCTCCTGTTGGGAATGCAGCTTGGGGAAGCAAGTAGAGATCCACCTGCAGAAAGAACTTCAACATCAAATTATCTGAAGATTCCAAATGATACAAATAGTGAAGACAATGTTAGAAATTTCAGTCTCAAAAATCCATTAGTTCTCACTATAGGTGGCCATACATTCGGTCAAATACTATTGAAGTATATTTTACAGGAGAGTTGGAAGGAAGACCTTCATGGGTGCCATCTAGGAACATATTCTGTACAACTAAATCAACCAGATTATGCAGAGAACTCCAATATAACAAGAATTCCAGACTATTTATTTTCATCCTAAGCATAACATCCACACAGGCCTTTTGAGCCTTTGCTTTAACGGAGATATCAAGATGACTAAACTTCCCTAAAAATAAATTTTACTAGGGAAGGGGCTATGAAATAAACTAGAAAGGCAAATAGAACAAACCTGTCCAGCAGTTTTATTCAATGCCCAATTAAAAGCAGGCTGATCATTTGCTTTCTTTGCTTTGGACCATGGCTGTGATTTAAGTTCCTCAATCCACTTCTTCATAACCAGTTTTGCTCCACTAGTAGGACGAAGGAAAATCATGCAACTACATATGTAAGTGCGCCCTTTTTTCCCTGGAGGTGGCAACTCATGAGAGTGGTTCAATGGTTTAACCTGGTCAGTCAAAAAGAAGAAATTATTGATGAGTTACAACAACAAAAAACAGCAGTTCTTTCTGCAGCCATAAACAATGATGCAAGTTAAAGATAAAATAACATTCAAGTTTAATTCATGTCAGCTCTCTTTGTAATCGGTACCTTTTGTACACGTTTTGTGTACATGGGTGGTTTTTCTTTTAATGAAATTATTACTTATCAAAAAAATAACATTCAAGAAGCTTCAAAGCCAGATCATTTCAATCCAGTTTACTTGTTAGATCCAAGGCAAGGCTAAAGAGATTGAATAACTGAATTCTAAGAACATCATCTCTGGCTATATTGACTCAGCTTAAATCCACAAATAACTTTCACAAGCACTCCCCACCCACCCCCTCCCCCTGAGCAGTGATCTAGATTGATTTTGAACTTCAAGGCTGACATGTCATTTGTTTTTCAGTGTTTCTTTCTTCTTTTTTTGGCCAAAGGATAGAAATTTTTTGACAAGGAACACAAAAGCAGCAGTTCAGTTGGTATTTGGAAGGCATCTGAAACTTCTTAGTGACAAGAAATCAACAGTTCAAGGCTGGCTCTAGCAGAATGGAACTTGGTTGTGTTCACTGATGTGATGTTCTGATGTTGCAAGACAGACAAAAAAAAAATTAATAAAACATTTCAACTAGTAACTGAGAAGATCTTGATTTGTCCATCAATTTCCAACAACTATGGCCACCAAATGACACATTTATAGACATCCAATTACGAGGAAACAAATGACCAGCATATTTTAATTTTATAACAAATCGATTTTGTATAGAATATATCCAACACTGAGCACTCAGTTTTCCATAAATGGCACACATCAAAGGCAAGAAGCAAAATTTGGTGTACATACCGCTGCCATATCATCTGTGAAGTACACATCGTGATTCCCTTTCAGATAAGGAAATGGATCAGCCATCCAGACCATATCAACATCATTGTACATAACATTATATCCAAGTTCCAAAATATTCAGTAGATGGCGTGGCCTTCGTGATGTAAAATTGAAGAATCCCTGTACATATATGAAACCAATTAGGTTGGCTTCCAAAATGCAATGAAGTCAATACAACAATGGAGATAAACATTTCCAAAGTAAACTAAACATCTAAATTCCAAAGTCCTCATTGCGCCAATGTGCAACAAAAAATACAACATGAAAAGTAAATTTCAGTTCAACAAATCAATTCAATTTATGGGTACAAAAGCCCAAGTGCACAAAACTAAAAAAAAAAAAAGCAATTAAGCACAACAAATGCTGCTTACAATTAATAAAAACACAACCTTTATAAACTCACATATAAAACAATGAAAATATAAAATCAAACCCACTTGTTAAATAAAATAAAAATACCTGAGAACCAAACTTATGGGCAGTTTGAGCATCAGGGGCGGGTGGGACGAGCACGGCATGGCCGGGCCAGAGCCGATTGACGGTATCGAGAGTAGCATAGTCCTCTGCAATGACAAGCACTTTATCCTGGTGGTTTTGCCTGGCAATGCTAATCAACCAGTTGTTAAGAAAAGGCAAATAAGGCTGGCTCACGGCGCAGACGATCACGGTTTGGTTCTTGGCGACGAACGACGCCGCTTCGGCGAGCGTGTAGTGGTGATACTTTGAGAGGGAAGGTGTGATGGTGGTGGAGAAGAAGAAGTCGGGCATGCCAGCCCAGGGCAAGAAAACGCCGAGAATTACGAGAAGAGATAAGAGAAGGAGAAGGGCGGTGGGGGTGAAGATCGAATTGAGGGGTCTTTGGGAGGTTGAGGAGGAGCGAGGGGAGAGTGAGAAAGGACCTGAAAATGGGTTGTGAATGGGTCTTTGGTGCAAAAATGACATTGTTTTGAATCTATGAGGAATTCAGATTTTAAGGGAATTTGAGATTTGTACGAGGAATTGAGTTTGGATTTGACAAGAGTTGATTTTGGGAGGGGTTTTGAATGTAGTGAAAATGTGAAATCTTTTGAAGATCGGATCTGGGGGAGTGAGAACGGGAGTGGTGAGGCTTGAGAGTGTTGAGTGTTTCCCAGGTGGCAGATCTTTCGCTCTGGCCTCTATAGCGTTCTCATAAACTTGTTTTTAAGAACGAAAATAATAAAATAAAAACTCTCTTGTGTTTGCAAAATTAGAAACACAATTGATAAACTGAAAATAAATAAATAAAATAAAAAGTTTTCCGAAACCAAACATAGAAAACTCGTTTGGATTAATAACTAGAGGAATTTCTTATTTTACTTTGTCTAACTATTATTTTAATAATTACAAAAAACTGGATCATTTTAGTCCAATCAATTATATTTTTGCCTTAATAAGTTAATAGTTCAATTAAATTGTGAAACAACCTCGTTTAAAGGGAGGTGACTTTGGTTCTATAAGAATGTTATTTGTAGTAATATATCTGTTATTTGTGATATTATCTTATGGAGGGATCAAAGGATTTTGACGTTTTAAGAGCTTTGACAATGTTTTTCAAATTGCAAGGGACGAAAGGCCTAAAATAATGATATTGTCAAAATTAACGGACTAAAGTAATTAAATATAAACTTAGTGGACTAAAATGACATCGAGATGTAGATTCTTATTTTTGCAAAAGTTAATCCAACTTTCAACTATAAGCCAAGATCCAATGGCATTGTTTTTTTTTTTTTTTTTTTTTTGCTGAATAAAAAATAATTTATTGAAAATCGAAATAAGTGAGCATTTTCGCTCAACCAAAACTTAAAAAAATAGGTAATTCAGCCAAGTAAGATGGAACCAATGTGATTACACAACAAAGTCCAAAACCCTACATGGAGGGAGGCAAAAACGAAATAAATCATGGCCCAAAACCCTACAATGAGGACGGCAAAAATGAAATACATCATACAACAACAACAAAAAAACAAGCAAGCAAACACAAAACACAAGATTTGACGACAATCATGCAGATGAGAAGAGCAGCAACAACTGGAGATATTCGGTGCAACAGAAGGCTTGGAGTCATGGTCCTATCTGAGTAACTAACAGATGAGTCGAATCGGAATGTCCATGGCATCAGATGCCATGCAATTCGGGTTTTGGGGCTCTCTAAAAGCGAGAGCTTTGACAGGTCTACCCCCAAGTTACCAAGAGGGTAGACAAAAAAAACTCAAAATAAGAGGAGACCTCAAACCCACTACCAATTGAGCATCCATGACCATTGAAGGTCCGCCTACAGGAAGACACAAAACTTGTCTTCAAAAGAGAGGGAGAGCACCAAAGGCTCAAGCCATCCAAGGCCTCTGGTGATTGACAATAGAACCCACAAACAAGGGCAGGTAGGAGAGGAGAAGATGGAAGGGGGGGGGGGGGGGGGGGAGAGCGGTGTCTCAAAAAAGGTGGGAAGAACAATGGAGGCAGCACGCGAGGGAGAGGAGGGCTGCGTGTCCCAGATCAGGTTGTCTCCGGTCACGATCTCCCTCCCACGGAGGGTGGGTGGGCTACGTGACCCTGAAGTGGGAGAAACGGTGGGGACAAATGAGAGGGAGGGATGGGTGACAACTAGGGTTAGGGGAAGGGAGAAGGAAGAGAGTACCAAAATAACACTTTTTTCCCAAGACCCAATGGCATTCGTTAGGGAAAAAAGACAATAACTGACAACTACGGGCGAAGAGCATTATGATAAGTTTACAATCAAACCAATATTGATTTGCACCTTCTCATACCCTGCCAACCCCTCCCTTACTTTCTAGGCTACTCAAACTCCTGCACTTGAAAGTAATCCATAAGGAGCATAGTTGATCTAAAGGAGGGGGGAACGGACCTGCAAAAATTATACCTACAATCTAGCAAGCTCTTAGTAGTGACGAAAGTTTTCAACAAATCAAGTCATTTTCTTATGTTCTGGGCACAAAACCTAATAATTTTTGTCATTAATGCCATTAAGATCTGAGTATAGCTGAAGCAGCACTATAAATGCATTTAGCCAAAAAAGAAAAGAAAAGCAGCACTATAAATGCTATGCTAACTACCGTCATCAATTAGCATCATGACATAAATGGTTTTTACAGTAACTTTACTCCAATCTTACATTTACAAGTGTATAAAATGGTGATAAATCACACTATCACAGACATTTGCATAGAACTTACATACTCTGCACAAAGATATTTATGACATCATCAATCAGGATTAATACTCGAGTGAGCAGATCCTGACCATCTTCATTAGCAGACAATTAGGCACGATTTGCTCATTATTAGAGACCAAATGAAAGGGTTGGAGTAGAGTAAAAGACAATTCCTGGAAATTCAGCCCACATAATTATTCAGTCCACCAGGTGGAGGTTTGCAGGGCGTCATATTTTATTTTAGCAACAACATCGATAACGGCGTTGTCAAAGATTGCAAAACAAAAATCCCAATCTGAATATTTAGTTTGGCAACATCCCCATTCTTCAGATTGAAGTTTCAGCTTGTTCGTGCTTTTTATCCAATTCAGCCAGATTTTGATTTGAGATTTTCCTTTGAATCAGCAAAACAGGGGCTTCATTGGGTAAAAATATCTTTATACTCTATATCTGTTTGATTAGTTTGGTTTTATTTTTTCATTTGCTAGATATGATTTTTTTGAGAAAAAAAAAATGGTTTCTTTCACCTGGAATTTTTTGAAAATGATTTTTTTTCAGGGATTTGATCTGTTTTGTATTTTGTTGTATTTGAATCGCTGACCATCACTCAAAACTTAAACCTCCAACTGTAGCACTCAAGATTCAAGAACAAGAAAAATACAAGGGACCAAGAGAGTCCCCCAATACAAAAAGCCAAGCATATACAGGGGACCTCACAAAAAAATTAAGGTCACTCAATCACAAACCTGTTTACAACAGAGGCACCCATCAAGCCGAGCTTCTTGGCTATGGTGATATGTTGCCACGGTCAAGGACAATGATTGCCATGGCTTAGAATCAATAGGCTGTTGGTGTTAGTTTGGTTCATGACCATGGAAAAAGAAGATTCTCAATGCCAGGAAAAATCCCTTTTCAACCCAAGCGTCAAACGAGTCGACGTTTAAAACAATTTAGATTTTTTTTGGCATAATGTTGCTCATCAATTTAATTAGGTGGCAGTTTTTAATAGGAAGGGTGAACAAGGCAAGACCTGGACTGAATAATTTCCCACATAATGGGTCAGCTTCATCGATTTGTTTGGAATTTTACAAGACAGAGCCAGCCTCATCTTGCTTTATGTTTGACAAAAAAGCTGATAGTACACTTTTGGAACAGGGACACGTACAATCTCACGTGATTTTGGTTATCAAATGACCTGTATGCAAGCTTTGGAATCTCTGTTGCATCCTACAAAAGAGGACCCCTGTGCTTTCTAATTTCACTCATCTATCAAAACAGGAACAGGTGTGAAGAACAACAATAATGTAGTGCAACAAGTAAACAAAAAATCCTTGTCAATATAGACGTATTAACAAGAGACCCAGTTATAACATCTCTGAATCAAATGTGTAGTTTTAGCCAAATACTACCACATGTTCTACAGACACCTGCACCAACTCAACAGTCTGATAACACCAAGCTGATGTTTGAAATGCATCCATTATAGATAATACACAGAAATGGCATTGGAAAATATTAATGTCACCCTACTTTTCCATCATATTCAAATGTATTCTTTTTTGGGAAAAATAATCATAGATACAGATCAATAAAAGAATTACATTGAACAATTGTTTCCTAAAACCATTTCGTACAAACCTGCAGAAACAAGCATAAAAAGAAACACTTAGCTGAGGAACTTTGGTGACATCTAACAATTCTGATCAGCTTATAAACTCTTTTACACGGTATACAGCCCATTGATACATAATCATTAGTCACCAGAAACAGATTTTGCTCTCACACACAGGTTCTAAGTTGCTTGATGTGCATGACGTTCTCTTGTGAACTCATAAAGATGCTAAGTCCTCACACTGTCCATTTCAAGAGTCTAATTAATCACATACTGAAATCCAACATACTTGTAAGAGTGCATCCTGTTCCCATCTGTATGACAAAAGGAATAGATTCTCCACACTGTTGACAAACATTGTTTACTATACTTTTTTTTTTTTTTTTTTTCTTTTTGATAAGTGTTTACTCTTACTATAGGAAAGAAATAGTGCACTGCATGAGGCAGTCTGGTACGAACCAAAACTTCCAGACTCTGAACCCACTGCTTTCTAGTTTCTAGTCTAAAGTAAAATATTTAAACATTCTGCTTCTTTCTTCTAAATGATTGGGTATTTTGGTACCAACCAATCCATCAATGTAGATGAAGTTTCTTGCCAAGTCATCAAATTCTGTCAAAGATAATTAAGATCACGGTCATTTCACATACTACTAATAAACCATTGCAATACAGGTTATCCAAACAAGATCTGCCCTAGCACTATACTCAAATACTATATAAATCGTTCTGCTGCAGAACTGGGATATATCAACCATAACCTCAACTCCTACTCACGCAGACCACTCAATACCTCAACTTCTCATGCAAATCCCATCTTGAACACAATCTACCCCAGTAATATCCTAAAATAGTATAGATAAAGCTCACTGCAGCAAAGCCAGGAAAGAAACCAAACATAAACATGCCTGCCAACCCGAGCAAATCCAATCAGAACACAATCTGCCCCAGCACTAAACCCATTAATGATAGAAAGTTTTGCTAACAGAGCCAGCATAGAAACTATACCCATGCTTAGCAACCCAGACCACTCATCGGCTTGTCATAAGTATCCAACAGAAAAAATCTGAAAATGCTCCTAGAATGTACAGGAGAGTGCATATCAAATCTTTTTCTTACTCTCCCATTTATACTTTACCTAACATCTTCACTTGAGACTCATGTGCAATGATCATGCCAATAATAATTGGTGATGCTCATGCCTAATTAATGACAACTATCCAAATGTGGAACTTATCACCTAATCAGAATCACATTGATTATTGTGGAAGAGAATGGTGATGAGTGATGAGAGGTTATCACACCATCAAATACTAATACATATCAAATATTTTAAGACACTTTCATGAAAGATATTATTTAATATTACTAAATAATCAATGACCGACGAGTCTTCCCAGACCAAGATTAATTACAAACGATCAACACACTTTAAAGAAACTCAAGCAAATAACAAGCAAACCAAAAAAGTTCAATCACTCAATTTTGATTATCAAGCATGCACTTAAAAGAATGCTGGGCATGTCTGTGTTCTTGTTGATTTTGACATTACCCTTCGTGTGGCACTCGATGTTTGCATAACTGCACTAGAAGCAGGGCCTCCACTTGGTAATTGAAGATGAGCTGCTGAGGATTTAGTTCTGCCAGTCTCTTCATTATCTACAAGCATATGAGCATAAAACATAAGTAATATCATTTGTATATCCATCTACAGGCCAATAGAAACTGCACTAGATATAACAAGGCAAGACTATAATTCTTCATACCTACAAGATGGAAAACCCCAGAAGTTTTTCCAGAAATATTTGGGTCTTCAGTGCTGTACAAAGAGAAAAATGTCAAAAACCCAATAGTTAAAAAAAGAAAAGGAGAGAGTGTATATACTTAAAAACAAACAAAAAAAAAAAAGAAGAAAAAAAATGAGAGTTTATATATTCTTACTCTGTTAAGAATATCAAGAGCCAAGAAGCATTGATACTGATACAGGACACAAGTATGATACTACATGGATACGGAAATACGACAAATCTTGAAAAACTAGAATATGAAAATTAATTAATCAAAAAATATATTTTTAGGTATACTTTGTTTAACTCCGCATGTGCCTGTACTTAGTATCATATATTTTGTTCACAGCTGGTCCCAAGCCCATAAAAAGGAGGGTTGCGGTAGGTTGACAGCCAACGTAAAATTTAGTCACTTTATGAATTAGGTATACCTTATTCGATTGGTAGTTTTTTTTTTTTATAATTAATTCTTTTTGTACAAGTGCCCCAAGAGAAGGGGTACGGATAATTTGGAATGAGACGTGATTGCGCAACCCCTCAAGGTTTTTTTAGGCTTCTCTGGGCCATCTCCATGTCCAATGTGTCAGACATTGATTCTCTAGGGGTTTTGGATTATCCGTGCTTTGTAGATCAAGGGCAGGAGGTACACAAATGGAAAAGGAGATACCATGTCCAGCATAACTTTATACAATAACTCTTTTAAGTTACCTGCTCGAAGCATGTGGGGTACCCTTCAAGGTAGACTTTGTTTCTGAAGCTAAATGCCAGGAAAGAGTTTTTGCTGCAGAGGTACCTACTTAAAACACAATGTGATAAGTAATACAGAGTTCACTAAATGCCAGATGATAAGTTATGTCAAAGCCAACACGGGAAGCTCCAAAAACAAGCTATCCAAAAACTATGGAGTACATACCTGAAGGGTGAAGACGAGCTCTGGCTTGAAAATGATTTTGCCTAGCATCAGTCTGTATGTGTGGACTAAAATGTACCTTCTTATTGACAGAATCTAGCTTGGAGGTAAAACCGAAATATAAAAAATAAAAATAAAAAGTTAGAAAACTCATACTAATTATAAATTCTAAAATAAGCTAATCATAGTTAGTGTTACTTGGTAAGATGTAGTGCTTATGATGTCTTGGGATGATTGCCAACAATTGCTGCTGTCTGAGACCTTCTTTATCCATGTATGTTTGACACATCAGAAGTTTCTGATATTAGGAAATCATGTTGGTTCAGCTCTGACCATTCAATATTCTCTCAATACTAGTGCTTCAGTCACAATCAGACTAATGCAAGGAGTTTACCTGATTTATGCAAGACACATTCAGCTCCATGGCTGAGACTTCTAATGTTTGCTGCTCAAGAAGGTCAGTTAACTTGTAAGCAACAGTGCCAAGGTGATCAACAGCATTTACCAGGGCTCGAACAGCATAATCTTTCAGGTTATCCAGTACCCTAATGCACAAATATCAAATGATTTGTCCGTCTGAGCAAAGAAAGGATGCACATGATCCAAACACCATCAAAAAGTTATGACGCAAGTTCTTGTTCATGTTTTATGTTATTAGCTCAAAATTCAATATAAACACTTGAAAAAAGCAGACCTGTACAGCATATACCATCAAGCACAGATAGTCAAAACTAGTCATAGTTCACTCCTCCAGACATATTATGTATGCCATTTTCTTATTTTTGGTGCCCTCTCTAAAAGAAGATACATTTGATTTATTTTTTCTTCAAAAAACTTCAAGAAGCCTTGTCTTCCATGTCCTAACTACTTGGGTCGGCCACATAAGCCTCCAACTCTATCTAGGACAACCATATGCCATCATGTCTATTTTCAACACCTCAAAACACATCAGGAAAATTGAGAATGCGTATTTACTGTCTTTAGGATATATTTCATACAATATGATTGCAAATTAAAGGTTAGGACCAACAAAATAAGCCCCTCCTACATTCCTAAAATTCTATCTGATTTGTAAAAACTTCCAAAACATTTTCAAGTTTATGTCTGTTACACCAAATTAAATTAAATGGTTTAAACTTCTGTCCTTAATTTATTTACTGCTTTGTTTCTTTAAGCGGCACACACTGAGGGTCTCACTCTTCGATGTATGTAAGAGACATATGCAAATTTTGAAAAGCTTTGAGTACACATTAGTACATTACACATATTATAAGTTTTTCATTAAATTCTACATAGTACTTATTTGACTTCGTGACTGCTAATACAATACTATCATAGAATACAGTCATTCTTTATCTAGGAGAGTGACAACTAGGAATCTTGTCCAGGAATGATACTGGTTCATTATTGTGCAAATCTTTACAATCACATGGTCATTGGTTTCTCTCATAAAACAACACTAGTGTGGGAAAAGATCTATAAGCCTCACAATAACTCACTAACGAAATAAAATTGTGCAATAAGTTTATTAAGTGAAGTATGTACAATGAAATGGGTAGTCTTACATCTGTTTCTGCTCACTGTGAAGATAGGATTTCTCACAATATTCTGCAGCAGAATATAGTTGAGGTCTTAAGTTCTTAAGTTCCTGAAATAACAACACAAGAATCAAATTAGAATCAAAGCAACAATTTGCTTCAAACAACACAACCACAGTGGCAGAAGAGAAAGTATTTATAAGAATACTAATATAAGCACAAAAAATCTCTTAACAATAGAAGAACTGATGAAGGGAGCATGACCAAAATTATTTCAAAATTTATCATTTCAGATTTTTATTTTGAGATACCAGATTTTGAATTTGGATTTATCCTAACTGAGAATTATGCAGGGTTATGTTTTTTTTTTTTTTTTTTTTTTTTGATAAGTGTTTTTTTGAATTATTTTCCTTATTGAAGTACTCGTAAAAGGCTAAAAGCCTATTTAAAAAGGCTCCAGTAAAGATAAAGACAGATAATTAAGGAATGAAATTTTATATTGGCATTTTCCAATTGCTGGGTGTTGATTCCTAAGTTTTTCTGCCTGCTGATTCTAAGCAAAAAGTGTTGAGTCTTAGGGCTTATCATTTATTTTCCCGTACAACTTTTTTCCTAAATGCGTATTCTATCTCCCCTTACTATCTCCATTTGATCTGTCCGGCATCAAGAACTCACCGCAATTGCAGAAAATATTTGATTGCATGAAAGTTTTCACTTTTCAGACCAAATTACATTGACATTATATTGCGCTTTGTAAGATAAATAGGTAGGGCTTGACACATAGCATATATATATATATATCATGAGTTTAATTGCACCAAGTATTGTTTTCATGTCATTCCCCAAGTTAATTCAAAAAATTCTTTTAATTGTCACAAAAAAAAATCTTCTAATATCCTTGCAGAAAAGGACAGTTTCATAAGGTAATACATAAATAGGCCTTATATAGTGAAATGTTTTATTAACATCAAGACATTGAAGATTCAAATTCTGAAATACTACAACAATGCAAGAAAAATTCATCCAAATCTATAGAGCCATTTCACGGATTTGGTTCTATTAGTCTAGCAATTCCAGTTCACTCACTCACTCACACAAACAGTGCACAAAGTGGGATCAAGATCCCTCAAAGGGAAAGGAACATTTTCATTTGTTTTCCAAGGTAAAAATTTAGTATTTCACGAATTTAAAGGTGATATGATGACCCGTAGTTTGAAATCTGTTATCATTCCTTTGACTTTAATTATTTTCCACATTATCAACCCCTTTTTTTATTTCCTTAATAAATCCATAATGTCCAACAGATAGAAAAATTAAAAATAAATTAATTACACAAATATTCAAACCATAAAGAATTCCAACCATAATAAAATTGATCAATTTAACAACAAGAATTCAGATCTGACCCCAAAAAGCTGGCACTAAGCTCATTTCTACATATACACTTAGTATTAAGAGAAGAAAGTTACTGAACCTGCAAAGCCTTGACGAAGCTCTTGCTGCGCTCCATGGAGACCTCGTCGAAGGTCATGGCTGGATTGTCCAGCCTCGATTGATCCACTTCCATTAGAGTACTATGAATTTTGACGGTCAATTACAAGAAAGAAATGCATGAGCCCTAAAGCATATATTTATAATAAGAAAAAAATTGAGGCAGAAGCAAGAATGATAAGGAATATAATAAGAGGTTAGATTTGGGATTAGGTGGTGGTGGGAGAGCTAATAAAGTAATGGTAATAATAATAAGGAAGTGGGTTTAAGGCTTTAAGCTTAAGAGAAGAGAGAGTTTAGTGAGTGAATGAGTGAGTGAAGTTGAAGCAATCTGGGGAATTGCGGTTATTTGGAGTTAATGGGACGCGAAAATGACACGCTATTTACTGAGCGTTATGTGGGTAGGTACTTCACTCAGACGGTGGTTCTTATTTCTCATTTATTAACAACCAACGGCAGCATTCGTCGCATTCCGAGTATGGATAATTGGGAAATACCAAACTGCCCCTACTACGATGTGGCGAATCTGTCAACGTCTTGACGGAAATTTTTTGAAAATAAAGTTTTCTTCAAACCATCCAAATTAAATGACAAGTGGATGCTTATGTGTAGAGATGGAAAAGAATATTTGGGCCTACTTGAGTGCATTGCCCCACTTTGCTTTGTTCCAAGTAGATTTTCCTTACCCCGAAGGGGATGGAGCATAACTCTCTCTCTCTCTTTCTATATATATGATTTTGTTAATGGTTGTCGGGTAATGGTTAAGAAGTATTAAATATTTATATTTTATGAAAAATAATGAATTTTTAATAATAAAATAATAAATAAAAAAATTAAAATACCCTTAAAAACTGTTTTTGTATATTCATATTGATGATGTAGTCGATCACAAAATCACCTTTGATATGGAAACACCTACCAAGAAAAAGGATCACAAAATCACCTTTGATATGGAAACACCTACCAAGAAAAAGGAAAGCATTTGAAAAGCTGTTGGGGATTTGTCATACTCATCAGGGAACTCTTTGATGCCTAAGTCGATAGGGTCTCTTGAAAGTTCTAGAGGACAAGCTAGGTTAAGCTGAGGTGCCATGTTGTCATCTCTCCTCCCAAAAGTTCCACGTTAGCACCATGATCTTAAGTTTCCCCTGATTTCTAAGTCAAGCTATCACATGTGCTCGAGTTAGGGAATTTATCATCATCGCTTCTAATCGTTATTAAAAAAAAAGAAGAAGCATAATGGCGCAATATATTTCTTGTGACATATGTGCTTTGATTTAACGATTACTGTCTTATTTTGTGCGCAGGAAACATGTCTCTATCTTGACCATGGATCATCTCCACGATCAACTATGAGGGGCCTTTCATCTTTAGAGTAGGACTGTGCAAAAAACCGATGAACCGAATTGATTGATCGAAACCGGCCGATTTTTTCAATTTTGGTCAGTTTTTCTCACTCAGATTTGGTTTTGATTTTAATTAAAGTAAATAATCGGTTTTTAGTTCAGTCTTGGTTTTAAAAAAATTTGCACCAACCTAAACCAAACCAAACTGAATATATGTTATAATATATTATTATATTTTATACATATTATTTACTACTTACAATCGTTACTTGTTACTGGACCAAAAAGAAAATTATTTACTCATACTCAAATACACCTTAAGAAGGGTGTTATTAATCACACTTCACACCTAAACAAAACCCAATTTATTTCCTCCCCTTTTATTTTCTAACCTTAGCGGCCCCCTTCTTTCTTTCTTTTTTCCTTTTCTGATTTGAAATATTTTTTCTAACCCTAGCCCCCTCTTTTCTTTTCCAGTTTTCCTTTTCCTGATTTCTCTCTCCCTCACTCATTTTTCTCTTTCACTCATACCACTCTCTGCTTCTTTGTCTCTTTCTCTTACAAACAAATTCATTAGCTTTGTGCTTTGATTTGCAGATTTGTTCACCAAAGACTACAGCTGTGAGTATGTGACCAAAAGTTCACCAAAGGTCCAACGAAAAATTTAAGTACTTCATGTATATTTAACTTATGTTTGCAAGTTATGTTTGTATGTTTGTAATGGACTTTGTAGGTTATGTTTGTATAATGGATTGATGACTTATAAATTTTCTTTATGATTTGTTTTTTCTTTTTTGTATTGATATTTATGTTTTTTACTTAATCTTAATCTTTGTAATTGGACATTGATTTTTTTTTTTTTAATATATTTTTATAGGCTCAACACCACCCAAATAGTGAAAGAAAAACCCCACTTCAAAATGACTATTAAAAATCCAATAAAGGCCAAACTTGAAAACCAAAAAGATTTTCTTTAAAATATCAAATTTGTAAAAAGCCAAGTAAATGCCCGAATTATGGACAGGCTAAAACTGATTTTTGAAAAGCCTAATAAATACTTTAAAATGTCTAAAATAACAAAATCAATTAAAAAGCCCAATAAAGGCCTAACCCCGAAAACCGACCGAACCGAACCAGACTGAATTTGTCCGATTTTACACCTTATTCGGTTAGTTTCGAGTCTAAGGCTACATAAATCGATTTTTCTGGTTCGGTCCATTAAAATCCCTAAAATCGAACCAAAATCACCCCTACATTCGAGAGGTTTTCAGGACCCTTCTCCTCCCTAACTCATCACTTTTATTGGTTATATAAGTCCATGTTATCTTTTTCCCGTTGTTTGATACATTCTCAATCCCTCTTCTATTATTTCATGTTATGATTGGGGTTCATGACACAATTAATAAAAGTGTCAAGTTCATGCCGACCCATATAATGAATACTGGTTAGTTTACATGACACGTGAACCTCAATTGTCACTCTTATCTACCATTCATGTGAGATGAGTGAATACGCCATTAAAGTATTCTAAGAACATTTATTTAGTATCTAACTAAACTTGGACTTCAAACAAGCATCCTAATGATACTTAAAGTGTCTGTGGTTATATCCAGACCGATCATTCATCTTCACTCCAACAACGGCCCAGATCGGAGCAAATTCGCTAATGTCAATTTTGCCACCTACGAATCCCAGCCGCCAATCACATATTTTTCGAACTTTTTAAATTTAATTACTCGATAATTCCAATTATCCAATAACGTAAACTTATTATGATATTATCCAAATAGATTTCCTCTTCCTTCTATTTTTCTCGTCCGCCAAACAAGTCCAATTTGGAAAAACATTTCCCCTTCACCTTCCCGGAAAAATGGCTTCGTTTTCTCGTCTGACCTTCATTTAATCTCACCTTTTTCCCAATCCCCAAAGTTTCTCCATTCGGAAAACTTGACTTTCCGATGGCTCTTCTCGTCCATTCACCTGAAATTTCCACTCTCCCGAAGTTCTTCTGTAATCCTAACCCAAGGAATACCATAAGCTTCATTACATTGAGGAACAATAGGCTGATTGGGTCTAGGACTAGGGTTAGGATTAGAGCTTCGGGACTGGACCAGGATATGAGCTTGTACGGACAATTCTCGGCTCCGGTGAAGCGAGGTTCAAAGCCGAGCAAAGAGGAGGAAGAGAAGCAGAATTATTACGTGAACATGGGCTATGCGATTCGGACTCTCAGAGAGGAGTTTCCTGGGCTCTTTTATAGGGAGCTCAATTTCGATATCTATAGGTTTGAATCTGATTTCTTCTTTATTTATTTATTTATTTTTAATACAATCGGTTTGTTTGGTTGCTGAGAAAATATAGGAAAAGAGGAAAGAGTAGGAAAATTCACGATTTTGTTGTTGCATGCTCGTTTTGGTTTCTAATTAAATTAAAACCTCAAATCAATTTAGTGAAAGAGTTGAATTATGCTTATTTTATTGGGAACTAACATTTGGTTACTAAGAAATATAATGAAAATAAAGGAATGAGTTTTTTTTTTTTTAAATCACATGGAGGGGAGGGTTAATCACATGTTACACTTTATTAATCATTTTGATTTGCTGCTTTTTTATGTGTAGGTTACAGATATACTCAATTAAATGAAAATAAACTTTCTATAGATTATTGGTGTTACTTGTCAACAATAATATAAATTAGCATCATATTTTCCTTCACGAAAACGGTACTTCTAGGTAATAGTCATGAAATAGGATTGCATTGTTCAAATTCAAACATGTGTGTTCTATATATAGAAAGAGAGAAATGCGTTGAACTTACTTGCATGTCATTGTGTAGTTGCAGTCTTGTAGATTCGTTCAAATGTTCACTGCATAACACCACCTTTTAGACACTTGTACCCATCACTCAACTCACCTCCCAAATTTTTGGGACTAAGGATTTGTTGTATGAAGAAGATCTATATGGTTTCATTTAAAATGTATATGTTAATGCTTTTAGTTTTGAATTTTGACTTGGGATGACTGAGGAAGACATTGAAGGAGCATATCTATGTCTTAATTTTAGATTTTAAGGGCTGGGTTGCAGTTAGTTGTATGTCAATTTTGCGAAATTATGCCAAAACTATTGTTGTTGCAGATTCTTGAGGGATGAGTTTTCAGTGTTGAGCACATAGATGCAAATGAAAGTAAAGAAATTAAGGCTATTATATAGAAATTTTCATAAAGTTTGTTTGACTTTTTTTCCATTTAATTTATAATGTTTGCAGTTGTGAAGTGATCAATGTCCATTTGATGCTGGACATAGTAGTTTGGAAAATAGAAATAACATGAAAGAAAGAATAATGGAAAAAGGTAGAAGAACAAGACAAATCTTAAGCTTCACCACCTAGAATCTACCTGAAAACCCTAGGCTTCACCAATTAAGGGTATTTGGAATCATCACCAAACTTAGAGAAACATCTCTAATCACAAAATCTTATTCAAATTGCACTGCCCAAGATTATTCTTGGAGCCTCTTTTTAATAGGCTTCAAGGAGTATATCAAGCCACAATTACTTTCCATAAAATCCTCAACAATGTTAGATTCCAAATTTAAAAAAATCTGAAATAATTTTGGTAGTGCTCCTTGGCCTCACCATATATATGGCTAGAATGAGGTATTCCGTTGCCTTGTGAACATGCTTGGAAGCCCAGACGAGACTTGTATGCATTTTGCTTTTCACTAGGTCTTATAAATTTGTTTGCCTATCACATGGAATTTTGTTAAAAAACCTTCTATTCTGTGCATGTTGAATTGTATGCTAATAGCTATCTTTGTACCCTGGACAGGGATGACATCGTATTTAAAGATCCTCTCAATACTTTTAGTGGCATTGAGAACTACAAATCAATCTTCTGGGCACTACGATTCCATGGCAGGATATTTTTTAAGGCTTTATGGGTTGACATCATTAGTGTGTGGCAGCCTATGGAGAACATTATGATGGTTCGATGGACTGTCCATGGCATCCCACGAGTCCTGTGGGAGAGTCATGGTCGATTTGATGCCACCTCAATATACAAATTTGATAAGAAAGGAAAGATATTTGAGCACCAAGTTGACAACATCGCTTTCAATTCACCTACAAAGTTTCGAGTGTTGTCTGTGGAGGAATTAATCCAAACTCTTGGTTGTCCCTCAACCCCAAAACCAACTTATTTTGAAATTTCATCTCCTCCATCTTCGAAGAGAACTTATCATCACTAAAGTGCTTTGAAAATTTTGGTTTATGTCGTGCTACGATTACGATTAGGTAAATATCGAGCTAGAGCTTCGTATCTTCTTCAATGTACATGTGTAATAACCTGGTTTAGACTGCAAAATGGTCTTGAAGTTGACAGTTGACTTATTTAGTGCTTGGTTGATCCAATTGTTAGCACCAGCTAATATGAACTGTATTGGCATGTTGTAATTATACTCAGTCTTGAAGTTTCAACCTAAGTCAAGTATTGTATAAGTATTGTATACTTAATATAGTTCAGGTTATATGCAAGCGCCTTTGTGTGTCACATGATGTTCTATTAGACTACATAATTTTTTATATTTTTAGACATTCTGTCAGGGTTTGAAGCCGTTAGCTCCTTAAAGTTGATCCGAAAATCATTGGGAAGAAAAGGTTAATTAATGTTTGGGTAGATTATATTTTGGTCTTCTTCTAAGTTTGGGATTGATATCAAATTTCGCTCCCTAGAGTTTCTATTTTTCAAAGGAGTTGTTGACATTGATAACTACGTTTTTAAGTTCACACGTAACTTTTGGCCCGACTAGTGAGTTTCCTCTCTCTCTCTCTCTCTCTCTCTTCATTTGTAGGAGTGGGTATTTGTGTAGAGTTAGGGGTATTTGAGGATCAATTTGAACTCAGCTCATTTAATAATGATCTCAAGATCATTCGATTCTAACATGATATGTTTATTAAGTGGGTTGACACGACACAATCTATGTAACATGTTTAATAAACAGATCGTGTATGAAGTTGACACTAACATGACACGTTTAATAAATAGGTTGTTTTGGGTTAACACTTACACGACTCATTTTGAAAGAGGTCAACCCGTCTTGACACGAATAATAAATTTGGTCATTTTGGGTTGATTGTGAGTTACATAGTGTCAAAGCAGATCAACCCGTTTTGAAAAGAATACATTTATACTAAAAAAATATTACGCACAAAAAATCGTGTCGTATTGGTGGATTGTGTCAAACAATTTCAACCTCACATTTGCCTTTGTAATTTGTGCAATTTGAACATTTTGGGAGTGAAGGGAGTGTCATCGAGGGAAATTGTTGTCTTGAGCTGTTACATTGGGCCCCCCAGGTTTGGGTTGTGTTGGATCATCGAGTTGGGATCATTTTATTTCGCTTAATAAAAATATTATGTTTTCATTCTTATTTAAGCTCATTATTTAATAAATAATTACGATTTGTAAAATGGGATATGATATTCCAACTTCATCAAAACTAAATCTTAAAATACCAAAACAAATCAATCTAACAAATTAAACTAAGTATCAAAATCCAAAAAAAAAAATTTTCAAATTATTAATAGCACAAATTGGTCAGATTACAAAAGTTGAAAATTTGTTAACCCAAACCCAATCCAACCCATTACTAACAAAAAACCAACTTAAAGTGTTGGGTCGAGTAGGATTCATCAAGTTGGTGGGTTGAATGCACATCTTAATATGGGGACATGGGAGCAAAAACAACCTGAAAACCTTTTTTAATCTTCTTCTTTTTCTTTTTTTTTTTATTATTCCAATGAAGGGATTGGGGGGATGGGAAAGTTTTCTGAGTTTGTGGGGTTTCAACTGTTGAGGTTTTGTTTGAGAGAAAATGAGAGGTCTCGAGGCCAAGGGGGTGTGAATATGTAGTGATTTTGTTGTTGTTGGTATTCTTAATGATATTGGGGTTCTTTTTATAAATTGAGTTTTGCTTTTAAGGATAGGTGATTGGGAAGGGAAACTGGTGGAGGTTTGCTAAATTAGGGGAGAAAAATACCTAAGAGATGAGTGAGGGTTGGGGATGTGTAGGGTATTTTGTTAATTAGTTTACTTAGGTTCCGTTTGTTTCGCTGTAAAATATTTTTCATTGTAAAATGTTTTTTGATGAAAATAATTTTAGGGAAAATGATTTTTTTTTTCCGTGTTTGGTTGCATTCCGGAAAATATTTTACAGTGTTGTGTGAAAGATAGAGCAAAAAGGGCGGGGGGTGAGGCGTGAGTTTTTTGGAAAATGGTTTACGAAAAAATTGGGCGTAAACCATTTTCTAAATTTTAACAAAGGATTTTCCGATCAATGGAAATTATTTTCCATTTGACCACCATTTTACAGTGAAACAAACACCCGCAAATCTGAAAATATTTTCCGAAAAATATTTTACAGCGAAACAAATGGAGCCTTAAAAAAAATTTTTTTTTTTTTTTTTTTTTAATTGCGTGGGTGTGACTTATGAGTGATGGAGGCATTGAGCTGGTACCCACGGGATTTTTTTTTTATTTTATAAAATTGCATGGGTGTGACTTGTGAGTGATGGAGGCATTGAGTTGGTACTCACGGGATGAGGGTACAGGTTAAAAAAAAAAAAAAAAAAAAAAAAACGATCCAAAGCGAGGGATGGGGAATAAGATCCTTACAAAAAAACGTGTCCCGTCGTCATTCCTAATTAACTAACTTGAATAAAACGGGTTAGAGCATCTCTAGCAGCTCTTCATCCCCCTCTCTATCTCCACATGTGGAGAGCCAAAATGAAGAATTGTTGCTCCAGCAGCTCTTCAAAGAGCTCTTCAAAAACCCAAAATGCTACAGTAGCTTTTCACAAATGAAAAGTTATTGTACACTCTTCAGCCAATAAACTAATATTTTTGACCGGCCCTCTATAAACTTTTTTTTTTTCTTTCTCTTTGATTTTGCCCGATTTCTTTCTCTCTCTTCCATTTTTTTTCCTTCTCTTCTCTATGCTTTCCATCTGTTCTCCTCTGTTCTCTAGGAAATGGGCTTGGGTTTGTCCGGCCTGGACTTGCCGATCTCGGCCTGGGCTTGCCGATCTTGGCAACCCGCCATCCACCACCGCCGCTCTCCTAGCTTTCTCTATGAACTCCCTCGTCGTCTTCCACAACGACCACGACGACGTCGTTTCAATGCCGCTGCTCCCGAATCCCATCATTCCCTCACTGACTCTTAGTTTGACTACTTTGATTTAATTTTGTAAATTTTTTAATCCTTGATTTTGTTTGTTCTGGTGGTTGTTCATGGATGAACAAATGGTTCTTCTTGATTGTAATCTTTGATTTTGGTGGTTCTGGTGGTGTGGTGTACTTGAGTGATACTGCTTGTCCGGACCTGATTCTTATAGATGTTGGTGATAGTGGTGGAGTGGTGGTTGTTATTGGGTTTTGGATGGTGGAGTGGGTCACTGGAGTGGAGAAACGAAGAAGAAAAGAGAAATGAGGAGAGAGAAAAAAAAGTTAAAATAAAATAATAAAAATATTATTTTAATAAAAATAAAGATAAAATAGAGAGTCTGTTGGAGTGTAGTTGAAAAAATTGCTCTCCACATGTGGAGAACTCTCTACATGTGAGATAAAATAGAGAGTGTTGCTAGAGTTATTCTTACATGGACAATAATAGAAACTTCATGGACTAAAAAAAAAAATTGGAACTTTAAGAAACAAAGGTACCTTCACAATGGGGAAAGGCTCCCTTTTATTTAAATCCTTCAATTCTATCTAAGTTTTAGAAAGATGTGAGACACGTGAGATTTTATAAATCCAAGGATTTTTAAAATCCTCCATATACTAAACAAAATCAAATAAATGGCTCTTGGAATTTTTAAATGTCATGCGTTACATACTTTCATATATGATTAGAAATTAGAAGGAATTGAAAGATTTAAATAGGATTTTCTCGTGCATTTTTTATCTTTTTATCAGTTTTTTTTTTTAACAAATATCTTTGGAGAAAAGTAATGTTGAATTTTTTTATTTTTTTTTTCCTCATCTCTTGAATCACAAAAAGAAGGACCTGTATAACCAGAGTTTTAGAAGTTAATTTAAATAAAGACAAAACTTATATATATCACCTTACATTCGGTACATTAGGCTCCCTTACTAAAATTTTGACATGTGCTTAATTAACACTCAAGCAAACGACGTTAACCATAGTTGTATATTCCGTTCCGTTCCGGCCGGAACGGACGGAAAATCTCATATCGGTATGCAAACCGGTACGAGACACCCCCCCATTCCACCTCGGGTAAAATTTCGGGGTGTTTCAGTGTGTTTCGGCCGTTTCGGTGTGTTTCGGCCGGATTACTTTTTTGGGTTTTTTTTTTTTTTTTTTCTCTGCTCTCCTTCTTCTCTGCCCCTTGTTCTTCTTCTTCTTTCTTCTTCTTCTTCTTCTTTCTTTTTTCCGCCCAGCTCTCTCTCTATAACTTTTCTTTACTTTTTTTCTTTTGTCTTTTTGCCAAAAAGAAGAAGAAGGAATGGTTTTTGGTTCAAGTGTCGTGCCCCTCTTCCTTCTTCCTTCTTCTTCTTTCTTCTTCTTCTTCTTCCTTCTTCTTCTTTCTTTTTTCCGCCCAGCTCTCTCTCTCTCTCTGTACCTTTTCTTTACTTTCTTTTTTATTTTTATTTTTTTGTCTTTTTGGTTCAAGTGCAAGCCTTCACGTGATGATATTAGATATTTGTTTGAAATTTTTATTGCATTTGCACTTTGCCGTGTTATGCACTCTTTTGTTTTTTTATTTTTTTATTTATTTTTTATTTAAGTGATATTTCTTTAGGTTTTATTTTTATATTTCTATTATATTATTCAAATACAAGTGCATAATATTATTATTAGTATTAAGATTGATACGGGCTTATAATTTGAAAGATTCTTAACAAATTATAGATTTTGATGAATAAACATATAAATAAGTAAATATATATATAGCGGTAAACCCGAAATGAAACGCCGGTATTGACCGGTATTGAAATATACCATTCCAATGGCCAAACCGAAACGAAATATACAACTATGACGTAAACTCAACATTTTTTTTTGCCGCGAGAAAGAATAGAGAGACAGAGACAAAAATGTTCTCTCTCAGTCACTCTCTCTCTCTCTCTCTCTCTCTCTCTCTCTCTCTCTCTCTCTCTCTCTCTCTCTCTCCTTACATTCAGTACATTAGGCTTTCTTACTAAAATTCTGACATGTGCTTAATTAACACTCAAGCAAACGACGTTAACTCAACAATATTTTTTTTTTGCCGTGAGAAAGAATAGAGAGACAAAGACAAAGATGTTCTCTCTCTCTCTCTCTCTTTCCAGGCCAAGCCAGGCTGCCATGGCTGGTCGGACCCGTGCCATGGAGAGAGAGAGCATGGGACGAGAGAGGAAAATGAGCACAAGATGAGAGAGAGGATCACCTTCCTCACCCATGTCGTGCCCTCCTCCTCCCGTTTGTGGCCATGACTACACCTTTTTCATGTTCCCACCGTTCCAAATGTGACTGGATCTCAAAAAATCACTACCAAATCTATTCCACTCATTCTTCTCTGAATACAAAAGCCATATACACAGACTTAAAGTTAAACACCATCACAAGCTCCATCAAAACCCATACCATTGAAAGCCGCATGTATCCCAAAATCCCCATACACAGACCCGAACCCAAACACCTTTACAAGCCCCATTAAGCTCATGTCCTTAGCTTCGTCCTCCGTTTTCTCATACGGCCACCGTTAGCGCCATTGTCGTTGGATTGGCGGGCTCTTTGTTAGGGAGATAACACCTTGAGGAGCCTTTAATTGAGGAGTTAATATAACACATAGGGACACCACTTTACCCAAAAGTTTAAGCCTATGGGTTTGGATCTAGTTATGTTATATTAATTCCCTAACATCTTTACTCCTTGTCCATGTGAGACTTCCACTCACTCGTGTATACCCAACAATCTCCCCCTCACGTGTAAGTCACTGCCTCTTATGGGCTTTTTCTTTTTTTTTTCTTTCTCTTGCGCATCATCCATGGGCCTCTCGTACACTATCCATGAACACGTGTCAACCCCGCACTCTTATTCATGGGAACCCCGTACGTCTATATCATCCATGGGAACCTTGCGTCGCGTCACGCACCCCTCGTCCCTACTCCAACTGCGAAAGGGACCACATGTTCCCGCTCCATCTGCGAAAGGAACTTTTTCATAACATTGCCACCTTGACGGACAGTGTCGGACACCACCACTATGGGCTCTAATACCATTTGTTAGGGAGATAACACCTTGGGAAGCCTTTAATTGAGGAGTTAATATAACACATAGAGACACCACTTTACCCAAAAGCTTAAGCCTATGGGTTTGGGCCCAATTATGTTATATTAATTCCCTAACATCTTTTACTCATTGTCCATGTGGGACTTCCACTCACACGTGTATACCCAACACTATTGTGGCTCAATTTGGGCCATCATTGCTGTCGTTGGTGACAGAGGGCTTGATTTAATTTGTTGGATTCTCGTCTTCCATTAAAGAGATAGTTTTTTTTTTTTTTTTTTTTTTTAATTCTTGTATAATTGTGTTCTATGCGTTTTATTGTGGCTGATCTAGGGTTTAATGTGAGAAGGCCTGATGTGGCTTTCAGATTGTGTTCTCTAGGGTTTGATGAGGGTTTGTTGGGTTAAGGTGGCTCGAACTTTGGGTTTTAGGTTGGATTTCTTATGGGGTTACTACGGTTTGGACTGCTGCTCATGGTGGTGAGTGGGGGGTTTGGATGATGGATTGAGGTTGTGCTCTCTCTCGTCCCGTGTTTACTCTCTTTTGAAGGCACGGGTTAAACTAGCCATGGTAAGAGAGAGAAAGTAGCTGAGATGAGATGGAGTGAACATCTCAGTCTCTATCTGTCTATTCTTTCTCGCGATATAAAAAAAAATGTTGAGTTAAAATTGAGTGTTAATTAAACACGTGTCATAATTTTAGCAAGAGAAATTAATATACCAAAGTGTGGTAATGTATATAACTTTTGTCGTTTAAATGATCTGTTCTAGTACATGAAGATTCTTTGACTAATTTTTATCACGAACTAAGAATTTGGAATGAAAAGATGTAAAGTGCAAATCGGATCTAAAAAATTAGAGGAACTTATATATCTTCTAATTTCCTTCGATTAAGAAATCTCAGTATAGAATATACGATGAAAGTATTCTTATATTTTAACAATCGTGGAGGACCATGAAATCGGAGAAGTCAGACTGCCAGGGGCGTGATCTGGATAAGAAAGGTTAAGGACAACAAACCATTCTAAGGTTTAAGATGACCAAATCTAACATCATTGTCAGAATAAGTCAATTAATCTTGGAAGATATACATAATTAAAGACATTTAGGTAACTCCAAACTAAAATTCAAGCTATGAAACTTACAAATGGATGATGTTGGAGACCAAACAAGATGTTAAAAGCAACCCTTGCCACAAAATTTCACTTACTATGTCACTTAGTCAGTACACAGCTAGAAAAAAGCAAAGAAATGCGACAATCTCAAAGGTATATGACACATGAGGAGGACAAGAATCGTCATCAATCTACAACGCCGTGTTACAAATTATTAAGATTATGGAAAAAAAAAATGAGGTGAAGCTAACTAACCCTTCAGCCACGCACTCCTTAGCATGAGAACAAGAATAAAAATGTCATTTTTGGGCCATCATTCATCTATAAAAAGCATGCCTTACCCTAACATGGTCAAGCAAAATAGCAACAGAAGTTAACTACCAAAAATGGCATTCAAGTCATCAACTTCAGTAGCATTACTCTGCTTAGTAATGCTAACATTGGCAGTGGGTTCAAATGCCGGTGGAATAGCTATATATTGGGGTCAAAATGGGAATGAGGGGACCTTGACAGAGACATGTGCCACAGGAAACTATGATTTTGTGAATATAGCTTTTCTACCCACCTTTGGAAATGGTCAGACTCCTGTGATTAACCTTGCTGCTCATTGTGATCCATACAGTAATGGCTGCACCACCTTAAGCTCTGACATAAAATCATGTCAAGACAAAGGCATTAAGGTAATCCTCTCAATCGGAGGAGAGGCAGGAAGCTACTACCTTACCTCTTCTGAGGATGCTAGACAAGTTGCTAATTATCTTTGGAATAATTTCTTGGGTGGAAAATCCTCTTCTCGCCCACTTGGTGATTCTGTTCTGGATGGAATTGACTTTGATATTCAAGGAGGCACTAACCAACTTTGGGATGACTTAGCAAGGTACCTCTCTGGATACAGCAAGAAGGGTAAGAAGGTTTACTTAACTGCGGCTCCACAGTGTCCTTTTCCGGATGCTTGAGTTGGAGGTGCCCTTAAGACGGGTTTGTTCGACTATGTCTGGGTCCAATTCTACAATAACCCCCCTTGCCAATATACTCCTGGAAGTCTTGGCAATCTGGAAGATGCATGGAAGCAGTGGACTTCAGATATCCCTGCTACCAAGATTTTCCTAGGACTACCTGCTGCTCCTACAGCAGCTGGAAGTGGTTTCATTCCTGCAGCTGATCTCACTTCTAAAGTGCTTCCTGCCATTAAGGATTCTCACAAGTATGGAGGTGTTATGCTGTGGTCCAAGTATTATGATGATCAATCTGGATACAGTTCATCCATCAAGAGCCATGTCTGAATATCAAGACCACTATTTGAAATTCCTATTTAAGTAAGTTCCAAGATGGAGGGTTTATGTATCTTGCACTAGTGTTCTATATGTATAATGTATGTATCAATATCATGGATAAACGTTTGGAGATTCGAGTGTTTTTTGTACATGTTCATTCCTTCCCTTTATTTACTGATGACTACCAAGTTATCATCAATACGGTTTTATACTCTAAATATCAAAAACAGTTTCTATAAAGAGACATGTCAAAATTTTAAATTATTTCCAAATATATGCATGTAAAGAGAAAAACAATATTCAACTGATGGATTTTTTAGATCAAAATCATATATTTGAGAAGTTCAGCTGCATATTCAAAACAATCCCTCTGCATGCTGAAACTTTTGTGTCTCACTATTTCCGGAATAGGTACTAATTTCAATGGCTTATCATATTTGTCTAAACTAATGTAATTACTGCATATTCCAGAATGACCATCAACTCAAATTGTATACATTTAAGTTAACAGTCAAGATGAAACAAGATTTTCAGTAATTGACCACATCGTTAAAAAAAATTAAAAAAATTAAAAAAAAAAAGGGTTTAGCATAATAGGAGTTTATCAAGTTGATGTTTAAGATGAGACAGAAGTAAACAAGAGATAACAATAAGAGAGAAAATGGCATCCTGTTAATGTCCATACAGTAATAACCTACAGTATTTAATAAAAGTTAATGCTACAACTCCCAAATTTGATACTAGGAAAGGGTTCTGTTTTCGAACAATTACTGTACTTAAAGGTCCTAGAGGAAAAGCACCTTGGCATACACTTTCTGAGATATAAAACTGGTCATTGTGAATCTGTGATATATATAATGGTGGCTGCACTAGCATGAGTTTTCATATAATCTCATGCTATTCAGAAGGGACGAAGGTGATCTGATCATACTATCAGGAGATGAGCTGGGAGCCAATGCTGTCATACATCCTGAGGAGATACAAAACAAGTCTCAACTCATGGAATAACTTGGGAAAGAATTGTGTGGAAGGGCTTAAGTTATATAATCTAAGCTTTTCCTTAACGTATGAACCACACTAGGATAAGCTTTATGGTATCCTTCTGAATATAACAAGCTATGTAAACAGACTTAACCACCACTCCTCCCTCATGCACTACTCTGGATGTATACCGTATCCTTGTGAATATAACAGACTATGTAAGAATACAGACTTAACCATGACTCCTCCCTCGTACAGTATCTGGATGTATACCTTATCCTTGTGAATATAACAAGCTATGTAAGAATACAGACTTAACCACGACTCCTCCATCGTACAGTATCTGGATGTATACCTTATACTCGTGAATATAACAAGCTATGTAAGAATACAGACTTAAGTACTTAACCACAATTCCTCCCTCATACAGTGTATCTGGATGAGTAGCTTAGTACATTCCAAAGAACAGGTCCTGTAAAATTCAATTCAAATTCAGTGAAAACCCTTTCTTTGCAGTACACTGTACACCCCTGGCATTGTAAGGAAATTTTAGATTTGGCAAGGGATCCAAAAAATATATCACAAAGGCTATTATAGGATACCTCCATCTCTTGAGCCCTTCAGAAGTTGCTCCAGCTATAGATCAAACCAAAGAGCTCAAATGGCAATTTCAATCCCTATAGAAACATAAAGTAGTGTTTTCCAAACCCACTAAGTGCATGTGTAACCTACTGCTAGAAAATAATAATGAAAAGCCTCCAGCAATAGAATTGAATTCATAAGTGCTTCCAGCCATCAAGGGCTCTGGCAAGCACAAAGAGATGCAATACTGTGACACAAGTATCATAATGTCACACGACAAAATCATTCACACCAACCAAAAGGGTTTCATTCTCGATCTCCTTTTTAACATGCTGCTCAAATATACAAATCTATAAGAATATTTTCAACAACCAGTTTAAAAGTACCACTTCAGTAACAACCTTTCCTCTGGTTTACATCATTATAACTATACAAGTAGCCTGGCACCTAAACAACATTTCAAGGAGGTTATGCTTGATTGGAGAATCTTAATATACACAAGGAAAAATGCTCAAGAAATATGGTTAAAAGAGGACAACAAATTACCTATCCATCAATATATAAATAATTTCCTAAGAAGAATCTACACAACTGGTAGACAGAGATATATACTTTAATAGTAAGCTCTATATAAACTTCCAACAAAATGAAGAAATGTCAAAGCAGTGTTCAACACCCTGTGCCGAAGGAGGTAAAGTCAAATAATATTACAAAAAACCAAAAATCTGAATCTCAAATTGAAGCATAGTATGTGAGATATAATATCAAATTTGGAAATAACAAATATCCCAATGGCCTCAAGCCATGAAATTTTATGAAAATACCAATAAGAAAAAAATAAACACGATGTTAGCAGCCTCAGCCATGAGTATTGACAGCCTCCCACACCAAGTTCTTAGGGACAGGACCTGTCATGTCGCGAGCCTGCATCGCCGCAGTCCTTAGGGTCCTAATGGTGGATGCATTGGCTGCCCAGAAGGACAAGCTTCTGTAAGGCAAGTTGTGCTTCTTGCATAAATCCTTCACCACAGGAGCAATCTTCCTCAATTGGCATCGTGGTAATCGTGGGAACAAATGGTGCTCAAGTTGGAATTGCAATCCACCGAAAAACCAATCCATCCAAGAGGCGCAAGAGATATCCAATGTCCCACTTGCCTGCTTCTCAAACCAATCATTCCCATTAGGTAGACCAACATAAACATTTGCAGAGAAATGATTCAAACAGAATTGAATGTGTTGGACCGATGTAACAGCAAAACTAGTCAACACAAACATAAACCTCTCTGGCCAATTGGGTAGGCATGAAACAAGGAGAGGAAACCAAGTCCAGAACACAAGAAGTCCAAATATGTTCAAAGCTCTATCAGGGACCTTCCTCTTTGAGAATACTAACAAGAAGGTCTGAATAAACAAGTTGATCCTTCCAAAAATCATAACCGGATAAAATGTGAAATGCTGGTAACTGACCAAAAATCTAGCCAGAGGATCAAATGTCAACTCCCTCCCATAAAAGCAGGAAGTTAATGAATGGAAAAGCTTGGTTGACACAGCAAAGACTGGAATGTGTTGTAGATCAGGATCATGATCAAGACTATTGACAGCAATGTGGTGGGCATTATGAGTCCATTTCCACCAAGCAATGCTAATCCCAGTTAAGCAATTCCCAGAAAGGAGTTGCACAAAGTTGTTATATTTACGACTTGACATTACTTGGTAATGTCCAGAATCATGACCAATATACGCACTTTGAATCCAAAGCATACCCAACAACACACCACAAACCAAATGAACCAAAACGCTCTCACTTTTCAAAACACCATAAACAACAAGGGACAACATTAAAGCAACACATGATAGACAATACAAAGTCCCATGTCCTTTATTTTCAAACAAACCCATTCTCGCCAAGTCAGAAGCAAGCTTTCTGTAATCCATTGAAACTTCTGAGACCTTGAAATCTTCGACATAATACCCAGTAAAGAACTGGTCAAGATATTGCCATGCAGAGCCAGGATGGTATAAGCTATGAAAGCGTCGGTGACATCTTGACCAGCCAAATTCATCAGAGGCGCATCACCACCAGGGTGATCCTTAACCCAATTAGAGACATTGTAAACTTTCCCCTTGATTGAGATCCAAAGGTCCCCTGCCTTGTTGTGCTCCTTCAGTTCCTCCACAGTAATGAACTTCTTCTCAGACTCAACCCCCATTTTTTTTTTTTTTTTTGCAAAATGCAAATCAGGAAGAGAAATCTAAAACCAAAAACCAAAAACCCAAAAAGACACAAACTTTACAAAACCAAATCTAAAAGAATCCCTTCTAGCTAATGGTGTTGGTTTTTTTTTTTTTTTTTTTTTTATCACAACTCCACTATCACAGGGATATCCCAGATTTGATTTTTGGTTTTTGAGTTTCTCTGAATCTCTCTTGGGTGTTAATTCTGGTTTAGAACAAACTGCCTTTTTAAGCGTTCTACTCTTATAGGGGCTTTGTGAAATAATAACGTACGATGAAGAAGAGGTTTGTCATTTGTGTGGTTTTTCACAGCAAAGCAAGCGAGTAAAGCGCGTTGGTTTTATCAAATAAAGACAGGCTGGGAGAAAAGTTAGGTGCAGCGACAGGTCATGAATAATAGAGATTGGAATTACTAAAGTGACCTTTTCTTTTCTATTGAACGCTGATTTTGTCAATATATTCGGTTTGGTGGAATAGATGGAGGGTTTGGATGAGGGGATGCTATACTTTTATTGTGGAGACGGTTACAGGTGACAGACATTTATTCTTGGTGCGCTTTGCTTTGTAAAGAGTGCTTGCCAGCCGCACATGTCTAATCAGATTTTTGCGTGGATACGGTATGGCCAAGCGGTACTTTTCAAATTTTTTTTTATTTTTTATTTTTTTTAATTTTTCGATGTGCATGATGATGACTAATCGAATTTGCTTCGAGCGGTGGCCATTAAAAAGCAAAAAAAAAGTACTAATAATACCACATTGTTTGTAAATTTTACCCTAAATTAAAAGAACTATTCTATTTCTTTTAAACTTTTCACAAACAATTTTAAGATGTTTTTATGTTCTTCTATTGTTTTAGAGAATTTCTCTAATGAAGTATTTCTCGGAATACATGCCATGATTTCTTTAAAGTTTTATGAAGGGTATCACCCATATAGAGCCTTTAGCTAGGTTTGATTCAAGGAGACTTGGTTGAGCATTTTTTTTTTTGATAAACCAATTTTTTCTTAGGTGCTTCAGCGCTCAGTCTTCGGGTCATTGACGTTGCGTCTTCGCCGAACTGTAGGCATCCTGTCACCGCAGAGGGTATGGATGCCTACAGTTCGGCGAAGACGCAACGTCAATGACCCGAAGAGACTTGGTTGAGCATTACAATCTAAGGAATAAATATCTTTTATCTTAGTTTATGTTTCATTTTATATTTAACTAATTACAATATATCACGTATCAGATTGTGATTGATAAAGTATAAAGTAGAAGACAAAAAAGTTTGATAAAATATTTGTATTCCAATCTAAATGGCTATTATTAAAGCATAAAAGGACCACATAAAATTTCACCTAATGCAATTGCAACTATTGTATTTGGTTGGGTGGGAAATTTAATAAGGAAACTCATTCATGATTGGATGAAATTTTCCATTTGATTGTCATATAGGACAAAGAGATGTCGTCCAATATCATAATATTCCTTCTTAAATGACCACTTATTAAGAATATGCCTAATTAAAACCTTATCAAGGAAAAACACAATGAAAAAACAACCAATGACAATGAAAAATTAGTACAATGTTTTTGTGTTTCTTCAAGTGCCTTAGGATTGCCTCCTTAAAATATTATAAAGGAAAACCTTGTGGGAAAAAACCTTAGCGAAGGAAAAAAGTACAATCAACACATACTTTTCGAACATTTACTCTCACTCATGAGTATATAGATCTTTCAATTGTCTATGATGAAAAGATCCTTAAGTTGATGCATACCAATCTTGTACACTATTTTCGTATATGTTGTAGTTGATAATGACTTAGTGAATAGATTAGCCAAATTGACACATGATTGTATCTTCTTGACATCTTGTAGGAAAACCTTAAAATATTACAAAAGAAAACCTTGTGGGGAAAACCTTAGCGAAGGAAAAAAAGTACAATCAACACATACTTTTCAGAACATTTACTCCTCCTCATGAGTACGTAGATCTTCAATTATCTATAATGAAAAGATCTTTAAGTTGATGCATACCATTGTTGTGCACTATCTTTGTATATGTCGTAGTTGGTAATGACTAGTAAATAGATTAGCCAAATTGACACTTGATCGTATCTTTTTGACATCAACATAACTTCTTTGTTGGAACTCATGTGTATAAAAGGATTGTGGTGAAATGCACTTGGTTTTGTCACATTTGACATAGCCACCTCTAATACAAGTGATATAAGGAGTATTATTTTCATATATTATCATCAGACTATATTTGATTGAGAATAATCCACATTTTTCTTAAAAAAGTTGAATTACCAACTTCAACCAAATGTGTTCACAACTTGTTTCATGAATACATTGTTTCAGCACAATGTGTGATGAATCCTGCATAGGAACGACTAATGAATGCCAAAAGACAATTGCAAGGGCCTGAAAATGGCTACACATGTGACTATAAAGTGGCTACTAAGGCCAAAGGATGACTATACTGGTGACCTGAGAAATATTGGTATGCATCATGTAAAGGCACGTGAGTAAGTTGGTGGATTTTGCATAGGTTGTACCCATAAAAAATGAATAATATGCCAATGTATGTGACTCGAGAGCTTCAAATGAGCAAACATATTCCAAAATCAGAATCTACAAGAAAAATTGAGTGGGAAAGTGCTTTGTTTGGAGAAAATCATGTGACTCGAGAGCTTCAAATGAGCAAACATATTCCAAAATCAGAATCTACAAGAAAAATTGAGTGGGAAAGTGCTTTGTTTGGAGAAAATCAGTGACCAAAATAATAGGTCAACGACGGTCTTGGTCAACAGCCAACGATCAAAGGTGCAGACGTGGCAGTTGACGTCGCCTAGGTAGTTTGTGGCATATGCTAACATGGCATAGGGCTGAGGTGGCACTCCAAGATGATGACATGTGGTGAAGACTTTAGGCGAGAGTGTGTTTCATGCGTGAAGGTACTTTTGCCAAACATTAGGTTCCTAGATATCATGTGAAAGTTAAAGGATTAAAATGGAAAAATAAATAAAACTTAAAAAAATTGAATTGAAACTTATCAAAAAAAGAAAAATTGAATTGAAAACAAATTAAAGTTAAATAATGTAATTTATAATTTAATAGGTTGACAAACAAGTTAAGTAAAAAATAAATAAAATTTTGAAACCCTATTGGTTAGTACCATGTTTGGTACGTAATTCAGCGATCAACCACCAGTTCCATGTTTGGCAAATCCAGGTTCCGGAGATACTATTCGAGTAATATGCTTAAAAAAGATTCTCTATTATTATTTATTTTTTTAATTATTTTTTTAGAAGAGCGTGAGACACCCCACATTGCTCGTGATATTTCACGTCAATGACAATGTCGCATCACACCGATTAGTGGGACAAGCACGTGGTTGAAGCACATAACATGCATGTGAGAGGCTCCCACGAGTCCACGACTATCCAATTCTAAATAATCTAGCACAGCTACTGACTGCTTTTCAATTGCCAATAAATTCTACCAGGGGAGGGGGGGGCCACTCCTGAAAGTTACCTTGGTCATGACCTCTTCATATATTTTTTTTTTTGATGAGTATGCCTCTTCATATCTAAAGTCTCATAATTAACAAAGTAGTAATGGTCCAAAATGATGGCTCAACTCTCAAGTCTTGAGTAGAACCCTGTCAAAAATTTCTGACGAACAAGATTGTATTCAAAATATTTATATTCTTCTACCAACTAGCTAAGATATTTTTAATTTTTGGGACTTTTCTCCTTCGAAGTTTCCTGAAGTTTCCCGTATACGTTAAAAGTCTCGTCCAAATTGCTGGCCTAAGGGTAAATCCGTACCATCAATCAACATCGGATGATCTTAACTCTTAAGCATTCCATTGACAAATATACTTTTAAGCATGGAAAAAAAATATATTATCCAGAAGAACACAAGGGTCTGTCGGTAACGCTATGACCATTCACCACAGATAAAAGGAATAATTAAAATTTAAATCTTATAATTTTTGGGTATTACACATTAAACCATATAAGTTTAAAAGTATTTCAAAAAATAACTGCGTGAGAGTCTTTCATTCCCACATGAGTTCTCAATTCAGGACTTAATCCGTAAGTCTTCCATTCACTTGCATGAAAAACTAAATTCATACTCCACCTAATATTGATGAGCAAGCCTTTCAATGATCATTCCTTAACACATAAGGCTTCAACAATGTGGTGGACCTCGATTATTAGCTCTCTCATTTTTAGTAGGATTATTAGCTTGGTGGACCTCGATTATCACTACTCCATCATGTAGGAAGTTTCCTGTGATTGCGTCTGTTATCCGAAATTTCACTCACTTACAATAACAAATCAAACTTTATACTTTCAAATTAATAAATTAAACACCGAGGTCTCAAAATATAACAAACCAAACCCTCCATATTAAACTCCAAACACAATGAGTTAATGTTTAATTTGTATTGTTTGAAATTTCAAGATTTAATTTATTACTTTTAAAATTATAGGGTTTAATTTTTTATTTTTTGAAACATCAAGATTTAATTTATTAATTTTGAAATTATAAGATTTAATTTATTAGGATTTAAAATGGTAGTTACCCAAAAGAATTTTACAGACCCTTAAAAGTATTTAGTAAAATTTGCTACATACATTTTGAGAATTTTGTTAAATAGTTTTAACTTTTAAGAAGCCTCTGAAATTTAAAAACAACTCTAAATTAAAGTTTAAATTCCAAATTTTAACATTAAAACTGCATTATTTCAACTTTTAACTTGTACTATCATTAATCTGCTTTAGAACTAACAGGTAGGAAGGTAGTGTTGAATAGTTGGCATTCCTGTCGGGTTGTAGAAATAATGAATTGATATAATCATATAAATGTCCTTACTTTTTTTTTTTAAAAACACTCAATAATATTAATATAATGTAATAGACAAATAATTCAGATTTTATCTGGTGAAGAAAACCAAGTATTATCGAGTGAAAATATTGTGTTAATTTTGTTTGGTTTTAACAAAAAATTAGATTATGGGGACTATTTGCATATTTTTAATACATAAGAAGGGATATTATTCGATTTTATAGATTAAGAGGAAAATTGAGATGAACTCAATAATTAAGGGGAGAAAAATGTAATTTGTCCAAAGTTCTCTACTTTCTTGTTTGCTTTCATATGATGGGCTTCTGATAGTCGAGTTAAAAAGTTTAAAAAGATGAACATAATGATATAGCTTAACTGAAAGAAATAATGCATCATACATTCTTTGATCATGATATCAGAATTTTCCTTGGCGAATTTCTTCCTTCAGTTCGTTTGAGCTGTTAGAGTATTGATTGGTGTATTTATATTTTTTGGTAGATTGGTAGTCTAGTTGGTTGATGATGCTTGATTGCATTAATGTTTGCCGTTGTTTGTGAAACATGGTCTAAAGTGAATCCGGATTTTTTTTTGAAAAGTGAATCTGAATCATAAAAATACAGTTTCATTTTTGGAAATGTATATAAATGCCGATTCACTTTTGGACCCCAAAAAAAGTTTTTTAAAACAAAACTCTTGATTCCTTAGAACCCTAAATAGTTTCATTGTAACTCAAAAAGTTTAATTTAATTTGTCAATTACAATAAATTACCAATTGACTTAAGTATTATCACTAAATTACAATATTTTATAATAATAATAATAATAATAATGATTCAAAATGATGCCCTAATAGCTCAATGCACATTCCTGATAATTGCATGCCTGAGTTGTAAGGGCTCTCGACTACCTGGATAGTTTAATCTTCATTTTGCATCGAACTAAGCCACATGCTCTATCACTTGTGCGGCCAATTTTTTTGAGTTTCCTACTCCCTATATACTTAACATTTTTTTTTTTAACAGGATACTTAACGTGTTAATAACTACAACACTGCACGGTCAAATACGCACTATCCATGTTTTACTCCCTTTCAAAATTATCTTGTACCAACTACCAACTAACATAAGATATTTTAGGACTTGTCTTCTTAGAAGTTTCTTGAAGACCCTTTCAAAATTATCTTGTACCATCTAGCATAAGGTATTTTAGGGCTCATCTTCTTCGAAGTTTCCCAAACACTAGGCCGGATCCAAATTGCTGGCATAAGGAAAAACCTTGTCATCAAATCAACATCAGAAGCTTTTCATTGAAAACTATACTTTTCAGCAATAATTTTATTTTTTATTTATTTTTTAAATTCTAACTTAGGGTGTGTCCGATACAGCGAACAAAGAAGAGAAAAATGGTTTGAAGGCTTCTTAAAGTTTTTAATAATTCTTTTTAGGTTAAAATCCAAATTATATTATTTAAGTTTAGGTGAATTATAATTTTCATTTTTAAAGTTTATTTATTTTTTTATCATTTTCATTCTTCAGCTTTAGGTTTGTATTTGTATTCAAATATAATCCTTTCGTCTAATATCTTTAAAATTTTGTTGTGAAACACCTTTAAATGACATAATTTTGGCTTTTTTCAATTTTTAATACTTAAAAAATTACATTATCATCTCACACACAGCTGCAAGCTACAACCACCACCTCCGTTAACCTCCCCTCATCATCATCATCATCAATGTTGATGTCGAAATTTCAATACTAACCCAGTTCCATGTCTCTCAAAAAAGGATTTGGTGACACATGATAATGTGTGTGTACATGTGGCATTTATCTTTTTAGATTATTTCATATTTAAGTAAGTCACCATCAACCATTGGATTTCTAAAGCGTGATTATGTCTAATCGATTTTATTTCTGAATTTAGGTTAAAAGAAGAAACAAAGGATTTCTAACCTAAACTAGAATCCAAAATTATAGAAGAAGACATGAGTCCAAAATTCAGTTTGGTTACACGCAGGGAAAGTGTTAAGCACCTCATGATGCCTATCTTGTGATGGTATCCCATTTGAATTATTCCTAGGGTCTACTCTTTGACAAATAACTTTGGTATTTGACATTAATTTTCAGGAAAACCTTCTTTTTTTTTAACATAATTTTGAAGACATGTTGTGGCCTCCACGCATGCAAGATTTTATACTAGATTATTTCTATGAAAATTGAGTACATGTGAATATCTTTCTACAAATTATACAATGAAACTCCATGTTAGATTTTGACAATATCTCATGTGCCTTCTTTCTAAAGTCATGACTTAGGAACTTTCTTGCAATTTGGAATCCTTCTCCAGTTTCTTGTCGTAGTTGTTTAACCCATGACAATTAGACAAAGACTGTTACCGATGGTTCCTGCACTACAAATTTTTAACAAACGTAAAATTTGTAAGGTATAGAAGAAAATTCAGAACTTTCTATGAAAAGAAACAATACATATTGGTTGGGGTGTTAGGTTACAAGAATAGGATAAATATCCATTCAAGAGAAACATGTATTAATATAGGTTAAATTACTAATTTGTTCCTCCAACTAAGGCTTAAAGTTCAATTTGGTTATTCAACTATTTAGAGGAAATGATTATAGAGAGAAAGTATGTAGAAAACTTACGGCAATAAGGTATCCAAGAAGATTATGAAGTGATCTAGGGGATAATTTTGGATGGACACAAGGGAAATAATCAACTCGATCCCTTAAATCGCAATCGTCATAGTCATAGTCAGTCACCATCATCCTCATTGTCAAATATTACAGCAAAATGATTTTTGAAACAATTAAGGTAACTAATAATTAGTTGATGGGCTTTCATATTATTGATGGAGGATCGAGAGAGAAGGTGATCACTTGAATGGAGCAAACGAGGAACTGAGACACCCTTCAAGCTTCAGAAAAAATTATGCCAGTGTTGAAACGACTTGGAGCAACACATCCCTATGTAAATCTTAAGTTTGTATCAACATTCCTCGTTTTCATTATAAAATAAATAAAAAATAAAAAAAGCTCTATCTAAATCATAAGCAAAGATATTTTGAATTTTTTTTTTTTTTTGGTTTGAAGAATTTGGTAGCACTTATGTTGTTATCAATGAGAAAAATGCTAAGATCAGCTGCGCTGATCTTCGACATGGCTTCACCCACGGTCACCTTCGTGTTGTTGTTGTTGTTGTTGTTGTTGTTGTGCTTCTTAGGCTTCGCCTTATCATTCTCAACAGTGGCAACGTCCTTATCATTCTCAACAGTGGCAACATCTTCGTTGGAATGCCTCTTTGATATGTTTATGGCACCAGTGACTTCAACATAGAGTTAGCCTCGAGCAAGCGGTGGCAACACTCCTCGGAGTGCTACTCGATCAAGCGAAAGACATCTACGGCGACACAGAGGCAGATAAGGAGGCTGGTTGACTTGTCCTCCGGTGAAGCCTTCGGTTTTTAAGGACTAGAAAACTAAGGTATTGTATTATTTGGCGAGGGCATGAAGGACATGTATTCATGACATGTATAGGGTCATACAAGCCTTATTTTGAGATTTTGTTACGTGTGATATTTTTTGTGATTTGGTTTTTGTAATTTGGTCACCTATATACCCCTCAAAACGAAGCTTTGCACACGAGCTCTCCAATGATATACGGATCGTGTGATTCCGACATCGTTTGATAGCTATTTCAACAAAGTTAAAATTAGGTCAAACTTTCCCATGCCTAGCCAAATTTCTGGTTCATTTATGAAAGTTTTCAATTTTTTATGTTATCTTGTTCGTTTACATCCTATATTTGTGATCCACCACTTGTTTTGAAGAAAACTAAATTATCTTTAGGTTGGTCCAGGAATTGTTCTATTGATGGTCGGACAGTCTGGTTAAACAAAGTCAAAGTTCGATCTAACCTTATTTTTCATGATAAAACTCTTAGGTTTGGCCTAATTTGGCCAATATTTACCTATTCTGGCATGTTTTGTGCCTTTGGTTTACTTTTTGACAAAAATAAGTTTTTTTTTTTTTTTGTCCAATAAAAAAAAAGGCTTCCAATGGGCCAAAATGGGACAGCAATTGAGTTATTTAAGAGACCACGAGATCCTAGACAAAGACCAAGTTGCCTACGAGGATTGAGCTATGCAGTATGACAAGGCCATCGACCTATGGATCCCTTTCTCTCAGTTGGTTAACCACAGCATTCACAGTCACCCTTAAAAGCAATGCTCACTAACTCCCCGCACATCAACATTAATTATGCCTAAAAAATTCATTAGACCTATCCCATTCGTCTACACATTGGACTGCTACTCTGATACATGTTCTCAGCCGACCTGAGTGGAGGATTAGCTAGCAAGTCTACGGCCCAGTTTTAAGGTAATTTCCCACAAGATACAACCCCCTATGCTCTATAAATGCCCTTCCATGCTGTTGATTGAGCTATGCAATATCACTTGCTAAACGTTTCCATATATTTTCATTTCTCTTCATCTCCCACTAGTTTACTAAATCATCGAAGCCTCCTTGGTCAATCCTTAGATGGTCTAGGTTGAACTGAGGTTTCTCTTTCTTAATTGTCATAGTCATTATTGCGGTTTTGTTATTCCTCTAAAATTTTATACACTTACAATTGGAGATTAGTTTTAGACAGTTTTTAGTGAGGTATTGCACACTCTTGTGGGAAACCTCTGTCCATTGTCACTTGCTGATTTGTACCGTTGGACTCAGGGCATGACAATATTTGATCATGTATAATATACCTTCAAAATATTTTATCATATATTATATCCCTTAAAAAACACGCACACATTACATTCATTCAAGGGGGAAAAAGAAAATGGACAGATGTTCTCAATTGATGCATGTTTTTATTCATGTGACAAATATATCAGTAGAGATAATAGATGTGGAAGATGTAGGAACTCTTCCACTTTGAAATTATTACATGCATCAAATACAAAGTGATTCAGATTCCTAGACGCTTCTCTTGATGGAAGAACTGTATCCCGTTTGCTCATCATAGTATTTCGACCACAGCATCACACCTCCATACTTGGCACTACCTTTAATGGCCGGAAGCACTTTAGAAGTTAGATCAGCAGCTGGAATGAAGCCACTTCCAGCTGCTTTAGGTGCTGCTGGAAGTCCCAAGAAAATTTGGGTAGCAGTAATAGAAGAAGTCCATTGATTCCATGCATTTACTAGACCACCAATATTACCTGAGCTGTACTGGCATGGAGGGTTATTATAGAACTGTACCCATACATAATCAAACAGACCTGTCTTAAGGGCTCCTCCCATCCAAGCATCAGGGTATGGACACTGAGGAGCTGCGGCTAAGTATACTTTCTTACCTTGTTTGCTGTATCCAGAGAGAAACCTTGCAAGCTCATCCCAGTGCTGGGTTGTTCCTCCTTCAATATCAAAGTCAATTCCATCCAAAACAGCGTCTCCAAGAGGGCGAGATGAGGACTGTCCTCCCAAGAAGTTGTTCCAAAGATAGGTTGCAACTTGTCTAGCATCATCAGTTGAAGAAAGATAGTAGCTCCCTGCTCCTCCTCCAATAGAGAGCATCACCTTAATTCCTTTTGCCTGACACGATTTTATGTCAGAGCTAAATTTGGTGCATCCATTGATGTTTGGATCACAATGGCCAGCAAGGTTGATTACGGGTTTTTGACCATTGCCAAAGGTGGGAAGGAAAGCTATGTTGACAAAGGCATAATTACCTGTGGCACAAGTGTTTGCCAAAGTATCCTCATTTCCATTCTGACCCCAGTAGATTGCGATTCCACCAGCTTCAGTACCAACCACTAGAATTAGAAATATTATTGATAAGAGGAAAGCTAGTGACCTGGACGAATTCGATTCCATAGTGTACTAGGTTTAAATTTGCAAGTAACGGATCATATATTTTCCATCATTTTATAGGAGAAAAATAATGAGGCTTTTGAAAAAATGGTTGGGACTACAGCAAAGACTTTGACTAGAAGTCGGTGATGATCCAGACCTAACCTTAATTTCCATTTATATC
Source organism: Fagus sylvatica (assembly GCA_907173295.1). Lineage (NCBI taxonomy): Eukaryota > Viridiplantae > Streptophyta > Magnoliopsida > Fagales > Fagaceae > Fagus > Fagus sylvatica. Next base: position 25,091,446 of record OU015762.1, on the reverse strand, counting down.
TGACTAGGATTTGCACAACTTCTTGGTAAGTTCATGTATGAAGGACTGCCATTATGACATTCACCAATAAGTATATTTCTTGGTGGAGTTTTACCAACACATGTGTTCACATTTCATTTTTCCAATCTAAAAAGATAATAGTACGTAAAAGGATTAAATTGTATAGTTCGTACGCGTGGTGGCCGACATTCTCATAAATCAGATATCGGCATAGTACGCACACATGTGTTCACATTTCCTTTTTCTTTTTTTGACTGATAGGATGGTTGTTTCCCGGCAGCATCCTAGTATGGTCATGATGAAAGTTCCGCTGATAATAGATGCTTCACCATTTCAAAAGAATTTATAGCAAGAACTGAACGAAAGCGTCATGTTTTTAGAGCTCAAAAATCCATGCATATAATGTATACCGGAGTTGTTGCGTCCGTGATTGATTTGCTAAAAAATATGTTGACCGAGTGCATATGGGGTTGGCCGAATAGTACTTTTTTGGATGGAAAAAATAATAGCCCTTATTTAAAATTTTAAAGACCAAAAATGTTTAATAAATAAACTCTAGAAACCAAAACAATGTATTTTGACCTTTACAAATTAGTGGATGTGAGTTCTAAGTCATTTGCGGTCAATTTACATAAAACCTTTGAAACCATTCTTTCCAAAACTCCACCTTTTCACAAATCAGTGAATATGTGAGTCAAGTCAATTGCGGTCATTTTACATAAAACCATTGAAAACATTTATTCCAAAACTCCTCCTTATCAAGTCAAATTCTGCATCATTGCATTTTTAGTTGGTTTTTAACTCTTGGAGTTGTTGTGGTCCTTTATGATATCAAAAATATTTCTAAATTCTCTTTGCTGATATTCATGCTAGAAATGTTAAAGAGTTTCCATTGATGTTTTTATAATAGCAAATGAGTTCCATTTAAATGCCACCTCCTTTTATAAAAGTAAGGAGAATAGTGAGGTAATGAGATCAAGAACCCAATGAATTTTTGTATAACTTACTAATAAAAATATTTTATCCATATAATTTACTAGTGACTTCAATTTAATTCATGCAAATTTTGATTTTTTTCAATTTATATAAATTAAAATGTTGTCCAAATCATGATGAAGAATGGATTTTACTAAATTCTCTTATTACAATCACGGCTTGCCGTTCAAAAAAATAAGGTCAACCGTATTTATAAACAGCGCATAAGATGCCAAAAATTAATGAAGTGTGTCAGAAGTGGGATTTGAACCCACGCCCTCTCACGAAGACCAGAACTTGAGTCTGGCGCCTTAGACCACTCGGCCATCCTGACAGTTGATATAAAGTTTTTCTTTTTCTTTAAAAGTTTACTTTAATCTATTGCTAAGCTTCGTACGACTGAATGGGCAGCTTGAGGATAAGCTGTTTTAAAGAGCTGAGAATATTTAGTAATATTTGTAAAAGAAGTATTGTTTTCAAAATGTGACTGTTTAGTGTTTAGCTCATTGATTAGTATTGTTTGATGATCAAATTCCCAGTGACAAACTACTATCTAATGGATATTTTGCTTTTTTTCTTTTTCGCATTCATTTTTATGCCGTAAATAATAATAATAATAATAACTTTCTCCCTAAAAAAAATAAAAATAATAATAGTGCACTAGATCTGATATGATAAGGACACGTGTCCATTTCTGGTAAAGTGTCATCAAGTCCAGTGCACTTGAAGTACTGGATCCAACCCTTTCCTTTATGTGTAGTTTGGAAAAAAAAAAAAAAAATGTTCAACTTTATTGTTGCGCAACCCTTCATTATTGATGAAGGGGGAAGTACACTTTACCCACTTATGATTTAACTCATTTATAAGTTGCCTATCCATAATTTAGAAACTAACACTTGCCCACCTGTGATCTTTCCTATTTGCTTATGTTACCCATATGTTAAAAAAAATTACAAAATCTTAACAAAACAAAAAAGCACTCTTTCCTTCTCTCCTTCTCTCACCCAATCTCGGCCTTCCTATATCTTCAACGCTACCTCACTACACAACATCTTCCTCTACGATAGCAATCTCTTTGGTTCTCTCCATCCTCGATCTCTCTGGTTCTCTCCATCCTCGATCTGCAAGATCCCTAGACTCCAAAACATCAATCTCTTAAACAATTCCTTCCTATATTTGTTAAGATTTTGTTAATATTTTTTTTAACGTGTAAGATTTTTTTTTAACGACAGGTGAGTAAAGTGTTAGTTTCTAAATCACGGATAGGTAACTTGTAAATGGGCCAAATCACATGTGGATAAAGTGTACTTTTCCCATTGATGATGAATTATACTATGGAAAGACTTATAAATTATACCCCATAGTTTACACACAATCAATCTTTCCTAACCCCTTTTTGGGATATTTTTCTTTTCCTTTTTTTATCTCTTGCCACAATTCCTCTTTATGGGCTTTATATTTATCAAGACTATGTTACTTTTTGCACTTTGAACCTATGAAATTGTATACCAAATTTGATTCTTGGTTTTAGCAGTGTCTATAATAAATTAGTAATCATTAATCGCGAACCTTCAACATCACGACAGATGATAAACAAATTAATTTTATAAATTTCGTGGACCATTATCCATACTTTTAGCACTAAATTCGTTTTATTGATCTAGTATCAAAACCTTTAAACTTAGACTCTACCCAGTAAATTAACTTACTGAAGCGATCCAATACAACTTCGTCAGGAATTCAGGACAATAGGAGAGAACAAACCTTTTTTGACCAAGAGTTGGTGCAAAGTTTACATGGACAGATCTTTGTGGTCGTTTTGTTGTTTCTAGCTTGGCTCTATAAAATCTTAAGTAAGGTTCCCTCATGGCTAATGAAAAAGAAGTATGACTTGGTCCTCTAAGTCATGAGTACTATGAATTCTGAAGTCTCCATTTATTTTTGTGGTTGTTGGTTGTAAGTAATTCATCTTATGCCTTAAAATTTCTTTGGACATCTGCTTGGCTAGCATCTGTAAGTCAAGAGTGAATGAGGATACAGATTTGTAATGTTTCACATTTTTCTAAGTATAGTTATATTTTTATCATTTTCAAAAAAGAAAAGTTATATTTCTTTCTCACTTATTTTTTAAGCAAAATAAACTATACCAAACAATTACTAGAGAACCTAATGAGGAAAAAAAGAGAAGAAGAAATTTTCATATAAAATAGAAAAAAGAAGTGGATGTAGAAACTAACGTAATATATGAAAGCAAAATTGCTGCGTTTTGAGCCTAATCTACCTAGAAGTTCATTAGGTTATTTCCTTTTTGGCACTATTTTTCTTTCTTTTAAATAAAATAAAATAAGATCTTCCTTTCAATGATTCCAAGGTCGTCTAGTCAATGGCGGGACACTGGGTATCATCTTTAATGCTTTTGAAAAAATTTAACTATTATTAGAGGAAGCTATCAAAAAGAATTTTACATGATAAGACCCCATAAATACATTAATATTGTGACCACCATATACATTTTCAACATTCTATCCAACTTAGAATCAACGGTTGTGCAAGTTTTTTGTTGCGCAACCCTTCATTATTGATGAATTATACCACGGATCGAGGACATATGCTAACTTGGTAGCATAAAAATTAATGTTCATTTACTCACTAGTTACCGACTCTCGTAAATCTATACGTTTCTAACAAATCTGTATATATCTAAGAAAATAATTAGGTGTTCGAAAAGTTTTGGAGATTCGCATTAATAAAAGAAAAAATAAAAAAAAATCTACTGAGTAAACTTCTGAAACCATAATCCTACACCAATTACACGTTTTCGACCATTACCCAAAGTTTATGCGCAATCTTTCCTAACCCTTTTTGGGATTTTTATTTTTTCTTTTGCCACAATTACTCTTTCTGGGCCTCATATTTATCAAGACCATGTTAACGTTTTGCACTTTGAACCTATGAAATTGTATACCCAATTTGATTCTTGGTTTTAGCAGTATTTATAATCATTAATCGCCAACTTTCAACATCACAGAAGATGGTAAATAAATATTTTCCTAGTCCCAAAACAAGACTTATCTTCTTTAGCAATAAATTTTTCTAAGAACTAAAGATCTAAGCAGTGATGGGCGTGAGTCAAAAGATCTAAGCAGTGATGAAGGCAGAAATAAGGAAAGTGAAGGACCAAATTATTGAGATTGTCAAGGAATCTTAACAAGGATCAGAGGGAAAAGGATTCAGTGGTGCATATGACTAGGTGTCAAATCTACTGTTTGAGTTCTATCATTATTATCATGGCAGTAACACCGATATGGGCACGTTTATTCAACTAGTATCTCTTCAAGTTTCTACATACAATGCAAGATACCACCATCTACAGTGTTGTCTGCAATATAATTGATTGCCTGATATTTCTGGAAGCATATTTTGTCCCTTTTAAGAGCACAAGGGTGCTAGTTTAATTGACTGCTTCCCGGATTTCCATGTCAGGCACAGATGCTTATATAAGCATCTGTTTAGTTTAGATTTAAAGCATAATATGGATCACTGCATGCAGGTAGGGTTGGCAATAAACCCGCGACCTGCAGGTACCCGCTCCACCCCAATTACATCGGGTTTTTTCGCCCTGTTTATGTAATAGGGTATTGGGTCGGGTTTTTTGAACCTGAATCGGGTTTTAATTGGGTCGGTTTTTATTGAAAAACCCGAATATGACCCGAAGTATTTAAAAAAAAAAATCCTAAAAATTTTGACCCGAAACTGTCGAGCCTCTCTTTGACCTCCCTAAAAGTATTGCCACCCCTACTGTCGAGACTTGTCTGATCTCGATCTCGATCTCCTCCAGTTCTTTCACCTCCAAGGCTCAGACAAATAAGGCAACCACATTTTCTGTGTTGTGGGAAAGTACTTTCCAGGTAAACAATCAAAACCATTCACTTCGTTTTGTGTTTTTGTTATTTGGGTTTTGTTTAATATGTGGATTTTTTTGGTTTTATATCATGATTGATGGGCTATTGTTATTGTTTTTAGTGGTTTTAAGCAATTTGAGCTGGTTTGATATCTGGTTTTTTGTTGGTTTTGAAAAAAAGATTTTTTTTTTTTTGGTAATTTGGTTCGAATTTAAGTGATGCTGTGAGTATATTTTAGGTTATTTTGGCATCTGGGTTTGTTTTGTTTTCATGTTGTTTATGGAAGATAGATTATGTTTGCTTGAAATCCTGTAAGTCCCTAAAAAATTGATGTCTTCTATGAATGTTCATACAGAACCTTGGAGTTTGTGTTGGATCAATTTTATGCTGGTGTGGTTGGTAGACCTTGCAATTTATATAGCATAGAATTTGGAAACAAATTAGCTCTTTCTAAAGTTGGTGCTGTTTCAAAAATTTATAAAGGACCTTTTGGCCTCATATTATATTAGTTTAATGATTATAGTAGGTGTTTATAATGTAGGATGCTGCAATATTATTTAGTTCTGGGATATTTGCAATTGGATTGGGTCTGGACAGTGCAAAAGGTTGCTTTAGTTTCTTTGGTGACAACAATGGTGGAGTCCCTTCCAACCACAGAGGTAGTAGATGATAACATATATGTTCCTTTAGTAAGCATGACAGTGGCAGTTTGCATGTTTGATTATGTAGCTTGGTTATTGTACCCTTTTTTCCCTCTATCCATTCTCATTGGTACTATTATTGGATATGTTTAATTTTTCATTTTGTCTATTGTCGGTCTCCTTAAATGCCCTGTAAAAATTATTGCCTCAATGTGAAACACCTGTTAATATAGTGAATTTAGTCAAACGAATATAAAGCTTCTCTTTTTTCTTGTTCCCAATGGAACAGTGATTACATAGTTTATTACTTCACTGTCTTGAGTTTCAACATAAATCCTATGGCTTTATTTTAGATTTTAAGGACCTTTGTTTCAGCATAAGTCAACAAAATAGTCTTATTCCAAACTGTGGACTTGACCATGTGGAGTTCATTTTAAGGACCTTTTTTATTTAGTTTTTTCATGTACAACTTACCTGTGACTTTGTTTGATTTGTATCTTTCCTTTATCGTGTTCTTGAATACTGCCTGTTATTGCTTCAGCACATACACATGGGGTATTCTAGACCATTTTTCCCTATTTTGACAGTAGACAAGTAAGATGTCCACGGGGCTAACTGTTTTGTTTGAATCTGTGATGGTTGAGTGTTAGTGCGACAATTCTTGCCAAATTGTGGTGATCTGCAGAATCTGTGATGGTTTAATCAATGGTTGCACATTGTTGGTTGTGATTGCTTTGTTGATTGATGCTGAGTTGATTTAGGCTTTAATTGACCCGATTTGTGCTTTGGTTAAAAATTTGATGTCTTCAATGAATGTTCATACAAAACCTTGGAGTTTGTGTTGGGTCAATTTTATGCTGGTGCGGTTGGTAGACCTTGCATGATTTCTCAAGTATGGTGTTGACTGCTTTGGACATGTGCATGTGTTTGATATTATGTATGTAGAGCTTATCTGTTAGTTGTACTTTGTTAACTCAATAAGTCCTATACTCAATTACATTGATATTGTGTATGTAGAGATATGTCTAACACGGCCATTGCCTCAACGCCGGTGTTGGTAGAGGAGACCGCCTCTAACAAGGATCCTACTCCAATTGAGAATCTATAAGTGGGGGAGGATATACAAGAGGGGGTTAGTAAAAGAAAGAGAACATTGACAGTATGGAATCACTTTAAGATTAAAAATGTTGGGGGAAGGTGAAGACCCAATGCAACGATTGTAAAAAGTATTTGTTGGGAGAAAGTAAACAAGGAACAAATCATTTACGTACTCATCTTGAGAGATTTCCAACGTTGAAGCTTTGAGGGGATCTTAAGAGACAAGTCATGTTGAAAGAGCAAGGAAAGGCGAAAGAAAGTGAGTGCGAGCCCATATAATTTTGACCAAGAGGGTTCGAGGAAGGATCTTGCCCACATGGTCATTATGCATGAGTACCCTCTTGCAATGGTTGATCATGTTGGGTTTAGAAAATTTTTTAGTGGTCTTCAACCAAATTTTAAGTTGGTTTCAAGAAATACTTTGAAACGGGACATCTTGAAGATATATGATTATGAGAAATAGAAGATCATGGCAAAGATTGACAATAATGAAAGTAGAGTTGCCATCACAACGGATATGTGGATTTCGAGTAATAAGAAGAGAAGGTTCATGGTAGTCACGGGGCACTACATCAATGACTCTCGGATTTTGGAAAGCCAGGTTATGAGGTAAATTTTTATTAAGCTATATTATTTTTTTAAAATTTGTCACTGATTGTAGTAGCTTTTGTTAAAGTATGTTGTAATTATTTAATTGATTTGTTTTAGGTTTATTTATGTACCATCTCCACACACAAAAGAAGTCATTTCTACTGTTCTTTTAGGGTGTCTTTTAGTGTCTTTTAAAGAAAGTGGAACGTTGATAGGAAGTTATCAACAGTGACAGTGGATAATTGTACCACAAATGATGTTATGATGAGAATTCTGTTAGAAAAGCTTCAAGTTAGTTCACTTGTTTTAGGTGGATCATTGTTACACATGCGTTGTGCTGCTCATATATTGAATTTGGTGGTTCAAGATGGCTTAGCTGTGATTGGTGATGGTATTGAGAGAATTAGGGATAATGTACTTTTTTGGACAGCATCACCAAAGAGAAGGCAAAAATTTGATGAATCAAGTCGACACTTGCGTATTTCAAATACCAAGGAATTGGTACTTGATTGTAAGACTCGTTGGAACTCTACATATTTGATGCTTTCAAGTGCATTAATTTATAAAGATGTATTTTCCCGTTTGAGGCATTTTGATGCTTTTATACACTTGCATGCCAAATGAGAGAGATTGGGAGGTAGCAAAAGATATCTGTGAGAAACTAGAGGTATTTTACAGTGTTACGAAGTTGTTTTCTGGCACTACCTACCCTACAGCTAATGAATATTTTCCTATGTTGTGTGAATTAAAGATGGAATTAAATAAGTGGATTGTAAGTCCAAATGAATTGATCAAGCTTATGGCATAAAAAATGTTAGAGAAATTTGATAGTTATTGGAGTGTTGTCAATGGGATCATGTGTATTGCGGCTATCTTAGATCCTAGGTATAAAATGAAAATAATGGAAATTTTATTACCAAAAAGTTTACGGTCGCAGGGGTTTTGAAGAAATTGAAAAAATTAAGAAAATCTTTTACAACTTGCTTGCGGAGTATGGTAGTGAAAACACGGATGAAGAAGCAAGTTGTTCTCAACCTCCATCTTCTATGAAAAGTGTTTCACATGACTTTGTGCAAAACTGGTTAAGGAAATTTGATTATTTTGTTAGTAATATTACTAATAACAGAAACAAAAAATGTGAGAGTGTTGTAGGAGAGTTTGATACATATATTAAGGAATGACTATTGAAAAGAAATGAAATATATGTATCGAAACCCGACCCATTCCACCTCATTGCCATACTTAATATATGTATCAAACCCTCCTACAACACTCTCACATTTTTTGTTTCTGTTATTAGTAATATTACTAACAAAATAATCAAATTTCCTTAACCAGTTCTGCACAAAGTCATGTGAAATACTTTCCATAAAAGATGGAGGTTGAGAACAACTTGCTTCTTCATCCGCGTTTTCACTACCAAACTCCGCAAGCAAGTCGTAAAAGATTTTCTCAATTTTTTCAATTTCTTCAGAACCCCAACGACCATAGACTTTTTGGTAATAAAATTTCATTATCTTCATTTTATACCTAGGATCTAAGATAGCAATACACATGATCCCATTGACAACACTCCAATAACTATCAAATTTCTCTAACATTTTTTATGCCATAAGCTTGATCAATTCATTTGGACTTACAATCCACTTATTTAATTCCATCTTTAATTCACACAACATAGGAAAATATTCATTAGCTGTAGGGTAGGTAGTGCCAGAAAACAACTTCGTAACACTGTAAAATACCTCTAGTTTCTCACAGATATCTTTTGCTACCTCCCAATCTCTCTCATTTGGCATGCAAGTGTATAAAACATCAAAATGTCTCAAATGGGAAAATACATCTTTATAAATTAATGCACTAGAAAGCATCAAATATGTAGAATTCCAACGAGTCTTACAATCAAGTACCAATTCCTTGGTATTTGAAATACGCAAGTGTCGACTTGATTCATAAAATTTTTGCCTTCTCTTTGGTGATGTTGTCCAAAAAAGTACACTATCCCTAATTCTCTCAATACCATCACCAATTACAGCTAAACCATCTTGAACCACCAAATTCAATATATGAGCAACACAACGCATGTGTAACAATGATCCACCTAAAGCAAGTGAACTAACTTGAAGCTTTTCTAATAGAATTCTCATCATAGCATCATTTGTGGTACAATTATCCAAAGTCACTGTTGATAACTTCCTATCAACATTCCACTTTAAAAGACACCCTAAAAGAACAGTAGAAATGACTTCTTTTGTGTGTGGAAATAGTATATAGATAAACCTAAAACAAATCAATAAAATAATTACAACATACTTTAACAAAAGCTACTACAATCAATGACAAATTTAAAAAAATAAAATAATAAAGCTTAATAAAAATTTACCTCATAACCTGGCTTTCCAAAATCCAAGAGTCATTGACGTAGTGCCCCGTGACTACCATGAACCCTCTCTTCTTATTACTCGAAGTCCACATATCCGTTGTGATGGCAACTCTACTTTCATTATTGTCAATCTTTGCCATGATCTTCTGCTTCTCATAATCATATATCTTCAAGATGTCCCGTTTCAAAGTATTTCTTGAAATCAACATAAAATTTGGTTGAAGACCACTGACAAATTTTCTAAACCCAACATGATCAACCATTGCAAGAGGGTACTCATGCATAATGACCATGTGGGCAAGATCCTCCCTCGAACCCTCTTGGTCAAAATTATATGGGCTCGCACTCACTTTCTTTCGCCTTTCCTTGCTCTTTCAACATGACTTGTCTCTTAAGATCCCCTCGAAGCTTCAACGTTGGACACCTCTCAAGATGAGTACGTAAATGATTTGTCCCTTGTTTACTTTCTCCCAACAAATACTTTTTACAATAGTTGCATTGGGTCTTCACCTTCCCCTCAACATTTTTAATCTTAAAGTGATTCCATACTGTCGATGTTCTCTTTCTTTTACTAACCCCCTCTTGTATATCCTCCCCCTCTTGTAGATGCTCAATTGGAGTAGGATCCTCGTTAAAGGCGGTGTCCTTTACCAACACCAGCGTTGAGGCAGTGGCCGTGTTAGACATATCTCTACATACACAATATCAATGTAATTGAGTATAGGACTTATTGAGTTAACAAAGTACAACTAACAGATAAGCTCTACATACATAATATCAAACACATGCACATGTCCAAAGCAGTCAACACCATACTTGAGAAATCATGCAAGGTCTACCAACCACACCAGCATAAAATTGACCCAACACAAACTCCAAGGTTCTGTATGAACATCCATAGAAGATATCAAATTTTTAACCAAAGCACAAATCGGGTCAATTAAAGCCTAAATCAACTCAGCATCAATCAACAAAACAATCACAACCAATAATGTGCAACCATTGATTCAACCATCACAGATTCTACAGATCACCACAATTTGGCAAGAATTGTCACACTAACACTCAACCATCACAGATTCAAACAAAACAGTTAACCCCGTGGACATCTTACTTGTCTACTGTCAAAATAGGGAAAAATGGTCTAGAATACCCCATGTGTATGTGCTGAAGCAATAACAGGCAGTATTCAAGAACAAGATAAAGGAAAGATACAAATCAAACAAAGTCACAAATAAGTTGTACATGAAAAAACTAAATAAAATAGGTCCTTAAAATGAACTCCACATGGTCAAGTCCACAGTTTGGAATAAGACTATTTTGTTGACTTATGCTGAAACAAAGGTCCTTAAAATCTAAAATAAAGCCATAGGATTTATATTGAAACTCAAGACAGTGAAGTAATAAACTATGTAATCACTGTTCCATTGGGAACAAGAAAAAAGAGAAGCTTTATATTCGTTTGACTAAATTCACTATATTAACAGGTGTTTCACAGAGGCAATAATTTACAGGGCATTTAAGGAGACCGACAATAGACAAAATGAAAAATTAAACATATCAATAATAGTACCAATGGAATGGATAGAGAAAAAAGGGTACAACAAGCTAATAATCAAACATCCAAAATGCCACTGTCATGCTTACTAAAGGAATAGATATGTTATCATCTACTACCTCTATGGTTGGAAGGGACTCCACCACTGTTGCCACCAAAGAAACTAGAGCAACCTTTTGCACTGTCCAGACCCAATCCAATTGCAAATATCCCAGAACTAAATAATATTGCAGCATCCTACATTATAAACACCTACTATAATCATTAAACTAATATAATATGAGGCCAAAAGGTCCTTTATAAATTTTTGAAACCCAATTGCAAATATCCCAGAACTAAATAATATTGCAGCATCCTACATTATAAACACCTACTATAATCATTAAACTAATATAATATGAGGCCAAAAGGTCCTTTATAAATTTTTGAAACATCACCAACTTTAGAAAGAGCTAATTTGTTTCCAAATTCTATGCTATATAAATTGCAAGGTCTACCAACCACACCAGCATAAAATTGATCCAACACAAACTCCAAGGTTCTGTATGAACATTCATAGAAGACATCAAATTTTTAGGGACTTACAGGATTTCAAGCAAACATAATCTATCTTCCATAAACAACATGAAAACAAAACAAACCCAGATGCCAAAATAACCTAAAATATACTCACAGCATCACTTAAATTCGAACCAAATTACCAAAAAAAAAAATCTTTTTTTCAAAACCAACATGATATGAAACAAGCTCTAAATTAAAAATTATTCTTTTTTTAGTTCGAAGAACGCGAACCAAAAAACCCAGTAAAATATTACATACGAGTAAAAGACTAAGTCTTTCTTCATTGTAGTGCTCTCTATGATGCTAAAATGATATCTCTCGAAACGATCGTAGAATATTACACACAATCTCAATACGTGCTTTCACATGTCATGAGCTTCACAGATATCATTGTCATATATGACACAAACGAACAAATACTCACATATTCTCACTACATGTCAGCGCCGGCATTTATACCCATATATTCCACTCAAACAATAGAATAGCCCAGTGTGATGAGGAGGATAATACGATGCCAAATGAGGCCTTGTAAGAATTTAATTCAGGATTGATTGGTCGTATCTATAATGCTAGTGGATAAGAAAAGTACTGATTTAGTAGGAAGCGGCAATACAACCGACAAAACGAAAAGAAGTATGCGGGATTAATTGGGTGGGATTAAGAACACATTGTAGAAGTGTTATAGTTTAAATGGAAAGCTGCCTTAAATAAACGAAAGGTAGGGCGTGCACTTTAGCCTGGAAATCAACATAGAACTTGGAGATGTGCCTTAAGAGGAAAGAGAAAATAGTTGTTAGGGAAACAAGATATGGCCTCTTTTAGATTACTGCACAATTGTGATATCTATCCGAAGCGAGAAGGAATCTCATGGAAGGTATATGTGGGATTAACAACAAAAGTCGAGAGATTCGCCGTCTAGGTGTAATAGATGATGTGATTGTCAACCTTTGACTCCTTAAGCCGTGGCGGAAGGCGTTGTGACTCCAAAAAGAGAGGCGCCTTCCTCTGAGGACATCCCCTTGTGTCTTTGTTCTTCTCATAGGATTTCATGTGACAGAGGGTGTCTCGTACCGCTCAAACTGGACTCGACTGTATCACGTATGTCTATGTCTCGCTTAATGGTGATCACTACCCACCTCCACTCGCCGCTTTCCTGATTTATCATTTATTTAGTTTTTTCTTTTTTGACTAGTATTATCGCTTTCAATATTCAAACAGCTATATACCCAACATACAATGGGCACAATTAAACTGGATTCCATTGAAATATCACAAAATCGTAATCCCTGAGAAGACCAGGTGATCTTTCTCACAAAAGATAAGGCGCCGGATTCAATCAAATATCTTCCGACATTGTGACTCTATACTCGAAAGTGCGCGTTGCGTCCATATATACACCCACCCGCATTCCACTACATCTAGATAACCTATAATAAAATGTAAACGTGAATCTGATAAAATAAACCGAAATATGTCAGGTTGGCTAAAGGCGCGCCACATCTGACTAGCACCCCTTGGAACGTTTGCTTCACTCAACATAGCCCATTACATCAATCCTGTGCCATCAATTGGAGGAGGTCATTCTTAACGATACCTCACACATTCTGGTATAGAACGTTGTTGATGCACATTGGTACTAACCAAAGCTTTGTGATACGGAGATGCGGAGTCGTGACGTGATATAGAGTATAATGCTGCACTCGAGACCAATCCACACAGAATTAAATAAGAATAAGAAAACTTTAAACAACTTCTTTAGCGCACTTAACGATCTCCTCGTTACAGATTTGCAATACTCAACTAAAATAGTTGATTCCAACAGGACCATAGGAGTTAATGAGAGCGTTTCCCTTTCCTAATGATAGGGGGAGATGTGTCAAGTAAGCGTTTTCAATATCTAAGATCTGGCATAGTGTATTCGTTGTCAGAGTACTTAAATAATGAATAGTATACAGTTTGTCTGTAAAGACACTTATCTAATACATGGGCCAGACTGCGAAGCGCGCAGTAGATAGCGGCATAAGAGATGTGATTTATGTAGAAAGACATTATATGACCTGGCAGCGGATCCATCATTTTGATAGAACAATACTCTTTTCCGATGTGTACCTTCTTCACATAATTAAGGCTGAGCGACTGACCTACAAAATATGGTATAATGGACCTCCAGTGGTTTTTATGTCACTCTCAAAATAAATCTCCGTTAGCAAATACACAGCAATACTTCAGAGATTATCTGTTCTTTAAAATCTCATCGATCTAAGTTCGAATCCTCACCCATGCGTAATATTTTTGAGTATTGGTTCTATCAGTGGAGAGTATCCGGTCTTGGTCCAAACTCGTTATTATGAGTGTGTACGACTCGGTGCTCTGTGAGTATAGTCATTGAAGTAAGTAATTTATATGAATACTGCAAAGAGATCCCATTGTCTCTCCGTAGTTTCGTCTAACTGGAATCATACGAAAGGAAGAGCAGTTGCGTAGCTCATCTTAGATTGTCGAAATTAGGTATAGTCTTCTTAATACTAATGGGACAAATTCGACTTTGCTGATCTGGTAGAATAGGGCAATCAATCTCATGTACCAAGGATTTGTTCATATGCAATATTATATATGATCAGCTGAAAGAGTTATGCCCTCGTCCCAATAACGTATATTGGGAGAATAGTTCAAAGGAACGAACCACTGTGCTGGGTCGAGAAGAGCAGCATAGATGTATGGTGTTATGGTGTAGGCGTGGGAGTTAAGCATTACTAGTTAGCACCGTTTTCAGACATGGTAGAAGCTTAACTTGTTGATCGCCAAGGGTACTGTCATACAAGGAGAGTTCTGTTCTGAACTGGGCTCTGCGAGTTAAATGAGGCGCCACAAAAATTCCATTAATAGGAATCTCTACTCTGGCACCTCCTAAATTGGAGTCTACGGATGAAGCCCTGCCTCTAGCCTGCATGAAGAACCAGTGTCTTCCTTCAAAGAAATGTGAATAGAAGAAATATAGAGAAAGAGAAGATAATATAAATGTGTAGTGAATAATAATTGTAGCCATCTAAGAATGCACTAAATATGCTCGATGGGTCCAAATATGTAGACAAGTAATGACATAATTAGTATGGTCCTCGGACTGTTCCACTTCTCAGTGACTCATCTTCACTTATCTACGTAATGGCTTAAGTGCGAAACTAGCTTAGAAGTGAGAGTGACGTAGAGACAGACACAACGATTACATTGAGTAGCTCTCTCGCACTCCGCTAGGCGTTCTAACCCAATGCTTTAAGCAACCTACACTGGTGACTCTGGACTAAAAATATAGCGATGATATATCCAATTTATATTATTATTTGGCGAAGAAAAGATTAAGCTTAATGGTGGAAGTCGAAGAGGATATTGCCACTCGTAGAATTACGAAACCAGGTACTTCAAGATAATTGTAGATAGTCATGTTCGAGTATGAATCTCTGATTGAATGTATAGATTACAAAAATTGCCTCCAACACAAAGTCAGTGGATATATCATAGGCTTATATTACTCATTGGATGACCCGTATGTAAGGTATGAAGCAGGCCATATTCTCACAGCGTCGATTTATATTACTCTTCATCGCATCTATTGCCCACATTCAGTGAAATTTTCAAAATAAAAGAAAGAGAGAGAGAGAGAGAGCGCCGTCTAGAGCAAAACCCTAGGGCTTTGTCCTGTGTTCTAAACTTCTAATATCTAACCAGTGGATGCGTTTGTTAACACGTCTTACTAGTATTTATAGCGGAGCCGGTGTATGCATGGGCCGGGTTAAATGTTTTTTCAACCCAACCCATCACATGTAGATAAAGTATAAACCAATCCAACTCAACTTTTTTCAACTAATTATTACAATTATCATAATGTTATAAAATAAAAGAAATAATAAAACAAAATAAAGAAAAATGACAACGAAACTAGATCTGAATTTATTTCTTCATCATTGTTTTGTTAATACAGAATACATAGAAGTGCTAATATATACTCAGATAAACATTCCCATTACGTTTTAAAACTTTATGGGCAGAGTGCTATGATTTCTATATATTTCGCTATGATTTCAATAGGCGCTTTTATTAAAAAAAAATTGAGGTTTACAGAACGCACATTTGAGAAAACTTCCACATTTTGTAAAGGGTGATTTATTACAAATACCCTCACCAAAGGTTAAAAATACCCAAGTAGTGAGAAAAAAATCGGGGTTATGAAATAAGCAATTTCAAACATGCTTTAATTTACATTTTTTATTTCACAAAATTTGTATGAATGAAACTGAGAAGAAAATGGACGAAGATAAAGCAAGCTCAAGCTCAGCTCATAAAATTGAAAAAGAAAATCCAATAGTAAGTAAATTAGTAATAAAGAAGCAGAAAGAGAAAACAGTCCGATCAAATACCGTCGGAAATTCCACCGGAGAAAACTCCCCGCGACCTCAAGGAAACACAAGAAAGTAGCAGATCGCTTAGAATTCAACAAAAAGCAAAGGTCCGGAGCTGGATCAAAGACGATCCAAGCACACACAGAGTGAGTTAAACGGTGTCGTACAATGAGCTAGCGAGAGAGAGAGAGGGTAAAACAGTAAAAAATGAGAGAGAGAGAGAGAGAGGGAGAGAGTAAAAGTAACCTTATCAGAGTCCATTTGAGAGGTGCGGCGAGGCACTAGCTTTTGTGGCTCATTAATCATTGCTTGTGGTTGTTGATAAAGTAAGAAAGACCAAAGACCCACACGACTTTGAAAGCGAGTAGCTACACTGTCCAATTATATGGATGCATTTGGTGTGGTTGTCTTATCTATGTCTGAAATTAGACCAAATATTATTATCCTATATGACCATGTAGTGGGACTCATACCATGTTTAAGCGTTATTTACAGGGAAAACAAAGAAATATTGTAATGGTGCTTGTGTCTTGCATAATTTTATTAGAATACATGACAAGGAAGAGGAGAGATTTAAGTGGGATGAATTGGGAAGTAATGCTGATGAAGGAGGTGAGTATAGTAGTAGTTAAGAAAGCATGGAGAATATATCACGAGGAGATGAAAGTTTTTTTTTAGTTTTTAGATATTATTATTAGATCATTTAGCAACAAAATATTGTTATTATTGTTACAATTTGTAAGCATTTGAAAAATTGTACTATAACTTAACAGTATAGTCAAGTCATTTTTCGTCATTTGTACCCAAAACAGCAGTTTTAGATTAAAATTAACCATACACTTAATTGACAGAAACAACATTTTTTCATTAGTTTTGTCAAACGCTTAATTGTGACTTTCAAAATCGTATTTTTAGAATCGTGATTTTAAAATCGCACTTTTAAAAAAACGCATTTTTTCAAACAGCTAACCCAAACCCACCCTTAATATTGAAGCCAAATGATGATCGGTTAGAAGGTGTGACATTTGAATATCCAAAATGCTTAAAGCCGCAATGCTTAAAGGTCGCAAATGCTTAAGATTTAAAGCCAATGCTGATAACTTTTTTTTTTTTTTTTTTTTTTAATTGTGGCATTAATAAATAAAACAACAATACATAGAGAATAAATTTCATATACAAATCTAGAAGTGCCAAGAGAGAAAGGAGGACTTGAATTATTATTTAGTCACTATCTTAAAATGATTACGCAAATAGAATAAGATGTAAACATGGAAAATATTAGGTGTTTACTTTGGAATCACTCAAACAATTCTGAAAAGCAACTAAGAAAGGCAGAGTCTTTTTTAAAAATTAAAAATGAACAAGGCAGAGTCATTGACATATCAAAAGATAATATGATGAAAAAAAATAAAAAATAAAAAAGACATATCGAAAAATATTATAAAAATGATTTGACTAGTTGTGGGCCTGTGGCCCGATTTTGATTTGGTTTCAAACAAACCTTAAATGATGTAAAAGCAAAAATAGACTCAACAAAATGAATAAAATAAAAAAATTAGCCAGAAAAAAAAAAAAAATCAATATCAATTTTTTTACTTTCCCATACGAATTATGACCCCTTGAATTCCATCATCTCAAAGTACCCTTTTAGTCAGCATTTTGGGATCATCTTCAAGAGAGTCCTCCCTTTGTACATGAGATCGAGAACTTGTTCAAATGTGAAACAACATAAAATTTTGAATTTTATAATTGAAAAATTGAAAAATTTTCTTTGTCAAAAATCATAAGTAAACTATGATAGTATGACACAAATATGCCCTATGAAAATGTTAGGCAGAGATATAGGTTTTGGACTCTTAAATTGGATTAGTTTTTATTTTTTTTTATTTTTATACACTATGACACAATTATAAAACTTATTTGCTTATTTGTTAAAAGTTAATAAAAGTACAGTTATATTTAGGAAAAAAAGAACTTTAAAAAGTTGTACATCTATACTATAATGTAAAACAGAAGCTTTTTTAACTTTTTGTTAACTCCCTAAAACTTTTACACATCAGCTTTTGAGCCCTCATAATTTTACACATCATTTATATTTTTTTTATTCATTTATTTTCTTTAATATTTGCCTCAAATCCCGATTCTCAAACCTGTAGTTGCCTATTTGTTTTTCTCAAACCCACTGTAGCGCAAATTTTCACCCCAATTCTCACCCGTTTGGCCCTCCGATCTCGACGATCTCTACCTCCCCTCAGAAAACAAAGGCTTTCTCATCTCCGAACACGGCCTCGATTTGCTTCGACTGCCAGGTTCGGTCCTACCTCAACCAGTTAAGGTCTCGGATTCGCCGAGAGTTTCGACGACGTCGACATCAACCTCTTTAGAAGGATGTTCAATTTAGTTTTTACTGTTCACTTAGTTTAGTAGTGAACAATAGGTTCACGAAAATATGTCTCTCTGGTCTTCTTTTAGCTTTAAACCTATGCTCCATCAACGAAACTAGCCGTGAACGTATCTGGTATTGCAAACGAACAGGTATCCATGCCCCATCAACGAAACAGCCGTCTTTTTTGCAAACGAACAGGTTCCAAGACATTTTTTAGTTTTTATTTTTCTTTGATTTTGTGCGCAATACTTCTTTCGACACCGCTCCCCCTGCCTTTAGCCTTCATTCAAAACAACCATTAATACAATGTTCATGATGCAGTTGATTGTATGGGTATTAGTGGGAAGGTCCAAGGGAGGGTAGTCAAATGTGGCTTTCATACTGATGCTATTGAAACTTTTTTGGTTAGAATGTATGGTGAAATGAGATGCTTATATATTGCACCTAAGATATTTGATTGAATGCCATTGAAAGATGTGGTTTTATGGAATTCGATTATATCGTGTTATGTTCTTGTAGGTGGGAATATTTTGAATATTGAGGAAAAACTAGTCAACACTAATAAAATATGATTCAGAATGAAAACCGAACTGAACCGAACAGCAGTATTTACTTTCCCGAGCAACTTGTCACGTGCGAACCTATGAGAAGAACAAAGACACAAATGCTCAGATGGCCTTGATCAACCCAGTGGGGGTTGACCTATAACTCTCCGATGGTTTTGTTAATAACTCCATAATAGAAACAATTTGCATAATCTAAAGACCTTTGTTTAAACTATTTTTCTCAGATTCATATGTGATTCCGGAATCCCTTCTTTGTTGTTTTTAGCTCTATTTATATCCCTTCTTTCTTAATGATCTTTTCCTTTCTTTCCCTTATCCTCTTCCTCCTTCTTTTTTTATCTTTGTAGGCCATCAATGCCTGCTTTTTTACAGCCCATTTGCATCGTTTATCTCCCACTTTGTTCAGAGTAATCCTGACATTAGCTTGATATTTTGCTTAGCATTTAATGCAACAGATTGATTTGAATTCACTTTGTATTTAATGCAATATATTAGCTTGATATTTAGTTCATATTTAATACGATGTTTTGGAATGATTCCCCATGCCTTGTCATTAGTTCAGACTTTCAGTAGATATTTTAAACCGAACCGAACAACTTTACTGTGTACCCTGTGTTTGGGAATAATCCGAACAGGTAATATTTAATATTAAAGTTTTATTTTCCGAGTAAATTTTTACCCCTTAGTTCTCTAATTGTAATGTATACTAAATGTGGTGACTTACATAGTCCAGAGAATATCGTTCTCAATCTCCTTCATCAGTATACTGCTTCTTGGACTGCAATGATTACATACTCCAATCAAACAGTGCTAGAGTCTGAAAGGAAGTCAATTCATTGCTTCGTGTTGATATAGCATCACTTTTTCTGGCTTAGTTGGTTTGTGTCAAAAGAGAACAAGGACGAACACGAGATCATAGAGGGGTTCAGAAGATCAAAAAGGAAAAGCAGTGTAACAGGCCAACCAAAGCGATCCGGGTCTTCCGCAACGAGTAAGTATCTCAAACCCGGTCATATGAAATATGATTAACACCAACGTTTATTAATGAAACACGAATCGAATGTATAAAGATAACAAACCCCGACCCAATGATTATAAAAGAACCGAAATTATAAAATTTGAACGCCACAAGGAAGAATCCTTGATAAGTTCACAAGTTCACTGAAGAACTAATAGAAGAAACAAACCTCACATTTTTCTTTGTATTCTGATTCCATCATACTTTATTACAATGAGTGCAGGTTATTTATAACCTTTTTTCAACCCTACACACCCATACAATAAAAAGGAAACTAATTTGGTTCGAAAAAGACTAAAATTAAGGGCCTAAAATTAGCACTAATTATGTCTGACATTAGCAGCAAATAATAGACTGAAATAGATAAGAAAAATAAGGAAAGTCTAAAATGGAAAAGTCAATCAGCCAATTTAATTGGTATGGAACTGAAAAGTAAATCAGCTAATTAAATAGGCAAGTCAAACAGCCAATTAATTGATCTGATTTTAGAAAGTAATCAGCCACTTTCCCCTTCTAATTCCTTGCCAATAATTAGCCATTAATCCACGCCATTTCTGAGGAAATTACACCCAATTAAGCATGATCCGCCCCATCAGTAGCTTGGATTAAATTTATTACGCCTTCATCTTCCTTTGGGCAAGCTTGGAATGCCCCGTTGTAGAATCAGCCCAAATATCTTGAATCAGCCCATTAAGTGCTTCTTTGATCTTCTTGGATCTTGCTCTAGTAATAGGCCTAACTGGAACATGCAATGGATCCTTTAATGGTGCGTGTTCATTCTCATCAATTTGACCCTCTCAATTTTGTTTACCATTTAATTTTAATTTTTAGTTAAAATACTTTCTTGCTCCATCTTCGGGTGGAATACAAACAACCAATTTAATTTTGCTTTCTTTTCATAATAATAGTAGAAGTTTTTACACTGTGTCAACCATTCCCTGTAGTTCGACCTTGTCTAGGTTTGAAAACAGGTTATAAATAGCCTGCACTCATTGTAATAGAGCATTATTGAATCTGAATATAAAGAAAAACGTGAGGTTTGTTTCTTCTATTAGTTCTTCAGTGAACTTGTGAACTTATCAAGGATTCTTCCTTGTGGCGTTCAAATTTTATACCTTCAGTTCATGATTCTTTCATAATCATTAGGTCGGGGTCTGTTATCTTTATACTTTCAATTCGCAAACGTTGGGTTGGGGTGTTCTATCAAAACTCTGATTTTAGCTTTCTTGGGCAAGTAATCCAATATTGTTTGCTGGGTCTCAAAGCATGTCTGTTGAGGATCGCATCATTTGGTATTAGAGCTCTTAGGCTCTAAAATCAGGTTTACTATCCTTTTACCTTTTGTTTCTTGTTATCATTTTATCTTCTTCCGTTTGTGTTCTTTATTCCCTGTTCTTGTTTTGTGT
The DNA here is from genome assembly GCA_907173295.1 of Fagus sylvatica. NCBI lineage: Eukaryota > Viridiplantae > Streptophyta > Magnoliopsida > Fagales > Fagaceae > Fagus > Fagus sylvatica. The sequence continues at coordinate 25,069,964 of OU015762.1, read as the reverse complement.
TGTGCACAAAGTTGAAAAAAAAAAAAAAAGGTGATACTGAAGCACCAAGTTGAAAAAAAGAGGTGATACTGAAGCAACAGATACTATCATTCTATCTTCTCAAAGTTAGTTTATTCTTGATTGTGACTTTTGTAGTTTCAGTTCTCTAAAAAAAAAAAATCTGATTTTTTTTTTTTTCCTCATTGATTATTTGTTCTCTCATATATTTTCTCCGTCGGTATTGGTTTAAATACTGCAAGTTGAAGAAAGAGTTCTCGAACCACAGATACTGTCATTCACCACACTTCTCAAGTTTAATTTCTTCTTGAATCTCAGATTTTTTTTTTTCCTCTTTTGATTAGTTGTTTCTGCCATATATTTCCTTGCTGTTGGTATTGGTTTAAATTCTGCAAGTTGAATTTCTTGATCAAGTTTATTAGTTTCAGGAAGAACTGAAAAGGAGAAGCTTTGAGTGGAAAAAGGCAAGAGAGTGTGAGACTAATATCGGAAAAAAAAAAGCCAATTTAAGAGTGAAACACGAGTGTGAGTGACATAATCTGAGTGCAAACACGTGAGGGAGTGTTGTGAGGAATTAATTTAAGCATTTCTCTATAGTTTCAAAATATATATATATATATATATATTATGTCTTCCAGGGGCGAAACATCAAACAAAGAAGGACAGGCGGAGTCGTCTCTCATGTTGCGGGCTATGCAACAACAATTTGAACGCATGGACGTGATGTTTAATGAGATTCGGGATCGGATGGATAGGCAAATGCTGTTATTGCTACTTGCGAGAGGGACATCCTCAAGGAGGCCCTTATGTTAGAGGCAAGCAAGCGTGCACCCGTAGATGATGCTAACATGCCACCTTTGGAGGATGCCGATGATGAGCAAAGTGCTGTGGTTGGAGATTTATTGGTAGCAAGGCGAGTTCTCAATGTGCAGGTTAAGGAGGAAGAAAGTCACCAAAGGGAGAACTTGTTTCATACTCGGTGCTTTGTAAATAACAAAGTTTGCAGTGTCATTATCGATGGAGGGAGTTGCACAAACGTAGCCAGCACTTATTTGGTGGAGAAATTGGCCTTAACTACCTTGAAACATCCTCACCCTTATCGGCTTCAGTGGCTGAATGAATGTGGCGAAATCAAGGTGACAAGGCAAGTGTTGGTGGCATTATCCATTGGTAAATATGAGGATGAGGTGCTTTGTGATGTGGTTCCTATGCATGCATGCCATTTATTGTTGGGAAGACCATGGCAATATGATAAGAGGGCTAAGCATGATGGATTCACAAATAGGTATTCTTTCACTCATAAAGGGCAGCCTATTATTCTTGTACCATTGACTCCAAAACAGGTCAGGGAGGACCAATTAAAGTTACAAAGCTCAAATGAAAAAAAGAAAGAAAAAGAAATGAAGGCCGAAATTGAAAAAAAAAGAGCGAGAGAAAAACATTGATCAGAGAGAAAAAGAAAGAGAGGGGATTTCGGCCATAGTGAGAGCAAGAGAGGAAAAATTCAATTACATTGCAAAAAAAAGTGAGATCAAGAGAGCATTATTTTCACACCAGCCCCTTATTGTACTCATGTACAAGGAGGCTCTTTTATGTACTAATGATCTCGTCGGTGCTTTGCCGAGCGTTATTGTTTCTCTTTTGCAGGAGTTTGAAGATGTCCTTCCCGAAGAAGTACGTTATAGATTACCTCCAATCCGAGGGATTGAACATCAAATTGATTTCATACTAGGTGCATCAATTCCAAACTGACCTCCTTATAGGAGTAATCCCGAGGAGACCAAGGAACTCCAGAGGCAAGTAGGTGAATTATTGGAGAAGGGGTATGTGCGTGAAAGCATGAGTCCTTGTGCAGTTCCGGTGCTATTAGTTCCTAAGAAGGATGGAACATAGAGAATGTGTGTTGACTGCCGAGCCATCAACAACATAATGGTAAAGTATCGTCATCCCATTCCTAGATTAGACGATATGCTGGATGAATTGCATGGTTCATGTGTCTTTACAAAAATTGATCTTAAGAGTGGATATCATCAGATTAGGATGAAGGAAGGTGATGAATGGAAAACAGCTTTTAAGACTAAATATGGTTTGTATGAGTGGTTTGTGATGCCTTTCGGTTTAACTAATGCTCCGAGCACATTTATGTGTTTAATGAACCATGTTTTGCGTGCATTTATTGGCAGATTTGTCGTTGTGTATTTTGATGATATCCTAATTTATAGCAAAAACTTGGAAGAACATGTATGCATTTGAAATCTGTTTTGAAATTCTAAGGAAAGAAAGTTGTTTGCTAATCTCAAGAAGTGCACCTTTTGCACGGATAAACTTGTGTTTCTTGGTTTTGTTGTTAGTAAGAGAGGAATTGAGGTGGACGAGGAAAAGGTTAAGGCAATCCAAGAGTGGCCAACGCCTACAACAATCAGCCAAGTGTGGAGTTTCCACGGCTTAGCTAGCTTCTATAGATGGTTTGTGCGTGATTTTAGTAGCTTAGCCTCACCTCTTACTGAAGTCATCAAGAAAAATGTGCCATTTAAGTGGGGGAAAGAACAAGAAAAGGCATTTAATCTGATCAAAGAAAAGTTAACTAATGCACCTTTGCTTGTTTTACCTAACTTTTCTAAAACTTTTGAAATTAAGTGTGATGCTTCAGGTATAGGTATTGGAGCTGTTTTGATGCAAGAAGGCCGTCCAGTTGCTTATTTCAGTGAAAAGTTGAGTGGGGCAGCCCTAAATTACCCGACTTATGATAAGGAGATGTACGCCTTGGTAAGGGCTTTGGAAAATTGGCAGCACTATCTATGGCCAAAGGAATTCGTGATTCACACAGATCATGAATCTTTGAAGCATTTGAAAGGACAGCAAAGGTTGAACAGACACCATGCCAAGTGGGTGGATTCATTGAAAATTTCCTCTGTGATCAGATAAAGCAAGGTAAGGAAAATGTGGTGGCTGACGCATTGTCCCGAAGGTATGCTTTACTTTCCATTTTAGATACAAAATGCTTGGTTTTGAATACATTAAGGATGGTATGCACAAGATTTTGATTTTGGTGAAGTGTTCAATGCATGTGAAAAAGTGGCGTTTGGTAAGTTTTATAGGCATGATGGATTTTTGTTTCGGGAAAATAAACTGTGTGTGCCTATGTGTTCTTTGCGTGATTGTTGTGGCAAGAAAACATTAACTGTGGATAGAGATGAAACCAAATTTACAGCAACAAGTGAATCCATTTCAACAATAAGATAAGGGATAACTAATTCAGTAGCTAATATCAATCCATCTTTAAGAGCCCTCAACTCAGCCTGAACACTTGTGTTATGACCAAGATATCGAGAAAAACCCCCCAGCCAAGATCCACTAGAATCTCGGATGAAGACCCCATCCCCCACCACCAGCAAGACTGATATTTCGGTTTTGGGTTACCAAGAGAGGGGGAACCATCAGTATTTAATTTAGATTTTCCCAACCCAAAGGAGGGCATCACATATAGCATGCCATTTAACAGGGACCATAGTGAAGGATTTAATAATGGCTGCCCCTCCTGTAAGACAGAAAAATTCAGAGGCAAAACCAAGAGATTGAGCAACTGGATCAGGCAGTTTGTGAATAGAATCAAAAGCAAAATGGTTCCTACACAACCAAAGATTCCAAACAGCAAAAGAAAAAACAGTTTGCCAGCTTACTTTTGCTAGAGTTGTTATGAGGCAAAGGAGAAAACAATTAAAAGCAAGCCATTCAACAAAGAGAAAATGAGAAAGAATGCATGCAAGCAAGCAACAGGAACCCCAAGTTGAATTTGTTGGTTCCAAAACACCATTTGAAGTTTGAATCAGTCACCTTTGGCAATCTTACGAGTGAACGAACTTAGTGGCTTAAAGATTCAGTGGGTAAAGCTTGTACATCAGGACAAGGCAAGTAGGAACATTGATCCCTCGTGCAAAAAGAGTATCACGGACCGGAACGCTCATATGGTAACATTGCCAAAGGAAAAAACAGATTCTTGGACTAGATTTAGTTGTCCAAATCCACTTAGGATTCCCATGAGAAGTCAAAAGATTACGTGTGTGACTCTTAGCTAAGTGAACAGCTTTTTTAAGACAAAAGTTCCCATTACTAGAGTCCCAAGCCAAACAATCCTCTCTTCTACTTAAAAGGCTGACATAAATGGCCCTTATAGCCTCCAAGATGTTTGGAGGCAAAGAAAAGGATAACCGATCAAAGTTCCACACCCCCCCCACCTTCAAGAACATCAGAAACCCGAAGTGTAGACTCAATAGCCGTAAGGGGCCCATGTATCAACTCTCGGAGGGGACAAATCCCAACCCATCTATCATGCCAAAAGGAGACCAATTGACCATTATTAACAACCCAACGGATACCTTTCTTAAAGGTGTCAAGTCCCAAGCGCAACCCCCTCAAATTGCTAGAACCTCTATTACCCATGAAGGCATTAGGAGCAGTGGGGCCATTTGGACCATACTTAGCCAACAGCGTTTTGGCCCAAAGGGCCTCCTTATCCTGAATAAGACGCCAATTAAGCTTAGCAAGGGTAGCTATGTTCCTAAACTTTGTGCTTTGTAAACCAAGACCACCATCACACTTAGGCCTGCAAACTTTATCCCATCCCACTAAATGCATTTTCTTACTATCTCTAGAGGAACCCCAAAGAAAGTCTCTATTTAATTGATCAAGATCAGAACAAACTTTGCTAGGGAGCATGGTATTTTGCATGTAGTATGCTGGGATTGATGAGGTAACAGATTGAATCAAAACCACCCTGCCAGCAGGGGATAGTAGCTTAGCCTTCCAACTAGAAAGCTTTGATTGAACTCTCTCCACCACAAAGTTAAAATCTCTAGTATTCCTACCATTAGACCTCAAGGGAAACCCAAGATATCTACCTAAATCAGGAGTGCTAGAAACACCAAGGATTCCACAGAGGAAGTCACGGGTAACTGGTTCAACATTAGGAGAGAAGTAAGCCTTAGACTTGGAAAGGTTTATCTTTTGACCATAATTATCACAAAATTCTTCAAGAACCTCAACCATAGTATTGCAACACTCAATGGAAGCAACCGAACACAATAACAAATCATCCGCAAAGAAAAGGTGGGAGAAAGCTGGCCCACTCCTAGAAGCTTTGATAGGTTTCCACCGCTTCTCATGACAAGCACCAAAAATCTTAAGGCTAAGATATTCTAGGCAAAGGATAAACAGGTAGGGAGATAACGGATCACCCTGACGAATGCCCCTAGAAGGCTTAAAGACCTCCATTTTTCCCCCATTGAGAAGTATGGAAATAGATGAGGAAGAAACACAGTCTAGAATAAGGTCTACTAAAGACTTAGGAAAGAGAAAGAAAAGGAGGACCTCACGAATGAAGCTCCATTCCAACCTGTCATATGCTTTCTCTAAATCAACCTTAAGGATTAATGAGCCAATTCGACCTTTGTTCCTATGCATGGAATGAAGGAGTTCTTGGGCAATGATGACATTGTCTACCCCCCTACGCCCAGGAACAAAAGCAGATTGATAGGGAGAAACAAGGTGATCAAGTAATGGTCTAATCCGGTTAACAATAGTCTTTGTAACCATCTTATAGACTGTGTTACAAAGGCTAATAGGCCGAAATTGGCCAATGGTCTCAGGCCCACTACATTTGGGAATCAAAGCTATAAGAGTGGAGTTCAAGTACTCCGGCATCTTACCAGTCTGGAACACCTTAAGCACTTCTTGGGTAACAGAATCCCTAACTTGAGGCCAACATCTTTGGAAGAACCCCGAATGGAGACCATCCGAACCCGGAGCCTTAAAAGGTTTCATAGCCCAAAGGCTAAGCTTAACCTCACTAGGGGAACACGGGGTCTCTAAAGCTAGACTCTCTTCCTCTGAAACTCTAGGAGCAAAAGGAACCGGGGCAAGGCAGGGGATAGAGGCTGAATGGGAGGTGGAGAAAAGATCAATGAACCCAGACTGAATATGATCTCTAATAACATCACTATTCTCCAACCAATCCCCAACACTATTCTTGAGACGCAAAATTTTATTAAATCTCCTACGGATGATGGTGGAAGTGTGAAAATTTTTTGTATTTCTATCCCCATCCACAACCCAACCAACTCTAGACTTCAGGGCCCAGAACTCCTCCTCTAGCTTAAGGGTCAAACTAAGCTCTTCTCTAAGAGCCCTATCAAGTCTCACATTAGCCTCTGTAGGATGTAATGCCAAGGCAGTTTGGACACCCCTAATTCTAGCTAAGACTCTCCTTTTTTTTTTGAAAATATTACCAAAGTTGAGCTTGTTCCAGTTAGTGACCAAAGAAGTAAAGTGATGGAATGTTTCAGAGAGATTAGTGGAAGGTAATGACCAAGCTTGGTTAACCACACTGGGAAAATCAGGGTGAGAGAGCCAGATGCTCTCAAACCTGAATGGACGGGAGAGAGAGGAAGTGGGGTTGTGATGTAAGGTCAGTAGTATTGGACAGTGATCTGAGTGAGTACGAGGGAGATGGGTGACATTAGCTTCAGGAAATAGAAAACGCCACTCAGGATTAGCTAAAGCTCTATCTAATCTTTGCATAATAAGGGAAGAAACATCTTGAGAATTTGTCCAAGTATACTTAGGACCAGAAAAGCCAAGATCAATGAGACTACAAGAATTTAGACAAGCATGAAATTCAGTCATTCGACTAGCAGAAGGTCTATTTCCCCCCCATTTTTCCTCACTGGAAAGAATGTCATTGAAATCACCCACCATGACCCAAGGCAGACTATGTAAATCAGCAATAACAGACAAATTATTCCAAAGGACCCTACGTTCAGACCGACGAGGACTAGCATAGATGGCAGATAATAACCAAGTAGAATTAGAATCTCGTACCTTTACTGAGACATGAATTTCCTGTTCCGTAGAGCAGAGATGATCAAGATCCACAACATCAGTCTTCCAAAGAACCCAAATACCGCCCGCAAAACCAATTGTGGTGGAACAAAGAAACCCATCAAACGGAAGGGATTTAGCAAACTCTGAGGCTCGAGATCCACCCAGACGAGTTTCTGTCAAAATTAGAATCTGAACATCCAGAGTATTCAGCAAATTGATCAAAGCTCTTCGAAAACACGGATTGAGCACCCCTCGGCAATTCCAAGTGAGTACATTGGCACCAATTTCATGAGCCGACATAAATGGGGGGTTAGATGTTGGAAACAGTGTCCCCTCCGCTTCGAGCGAATTCCAAGCCTTCTCTGGCCACATTTCCCACAGGTCGTTCTTCAGAGCATTCATCTTGAATATATAGGACAGAATTCCCCGGCCTGGACTCTCCGTGCAGCTGATCACAATTGAGAATTGGGGAACACACTTGGCTGCTTGGGCCAATTTGAGGGAGGCTACATTGCCCTCCCAACTGAGGGATAACGGAACTGCAAGTAGCACTTTCCTTACTTCGAATTCTGGAAGAGTTGCACTGTAAACCTCCTCCAGAAATTGGCGCAATCGGAGCTCCGGCGATGGCTGACAATGGATCCTGAGAGAGTTGTGAATTCTGACGATTCTCGGCACATCGGAGTGAAAATTCCAAAACGGACTGGTTTCCTGAAGCCACACCAAGTCGGTTAGGTGAGGGTGAACGAGAGAGTCGCCGACCAGAACGACGGGGGCGATCTCCGCCCAAGCTCGAGCTGTCTCCTCGTGATACCAGCCCCAGGCGTGGAGGGGATCGGCTCTGATTGCTTCGATGAGGTCCTCCGAAACATGGATGAGCTTGTTGTTCAGATGAATCCCCCAGTTCGTAGGTCCGGGAAGGATTGGAATGAGACCCCAATTGGTGAAGGTCATGACTAAAGGTATGAGTTCCACCGTGTGGCCGAAGAGATATGGAAGCAGGTGAAGGTGGAGAAGTTTGGCGGTGATAATCTTTAGGGTTGGGGTTGGATTGAAGGGAGGTCTGAGGTTTAGGTGTGTGTTTAGGTAAGGTTATATTCAGGCTAGCATGCTCAAGCCCATTCGGTGAAGAGGAGTCCAATTTATGAGAGGCCTTATAATGAAACTTGGCAGTCGAATGAAGATGTGGTTGAGGAACTTGGGCCTCGGATGTATCTGGACCTGACCCAGGCCCAAAATCCGGCATTTTCCTGGGATGGTCTCTGTTACTGCGAAGACCAACTTTCTTCCCAGGCTCACTGGCAGTGGGAGCAGAGGGAGCAGAGTAACCTTTGGCAGATTTAATTTGACATTTCCTACGGGTCACCAACATCCACGTTCCAAAAGGATTAATCTCATCCTCTGCTGCCATAGATGGGGATGCTTGATTCATAGATGGAGATCCAGATTTCGCGGGACAGTTATCAGGGCAGCAATCCAATCGATGCCCCACTCTACCACATTGAAAACACAAGCAGCCAATACCTTCATAGATAACAGCAACCCGGACTCCGCCAACACGCACTGTCTTGACCAAGGGTTTGTCTAATTCAACTTGAATACACAGCCGAGCAAAACGTCCCCTAGTGCCAGAGGCAGTATTAAAATCAACCCTTAGGACAGGACCTAATCCATTACCAATTCGGAGAAGAGATTCCCTTAAATAGTATTCCACAGGCAGCTCCGGAAGACGAACCCAAACTGCAACAGAGGACACTGAAGCTTCTGAAGCCCTGAAATTGGGGGACCAAGGTCGGATGGAAAGAAAGTGTTCGCCAATAAACCAAGGTCCACCACGGAGGACTTCTTCAAAAGCATTCTTAGATTCAAATTTAACCAAGAAGAAACCTGACCCCAAATCCACACATGAGAACTCACCGGCAGCTTTCCATAAGTATTTAAGCTTATTAACTAAAAAGAGATAGCCCACAGATCTACCAAAAACCTTCACAATCAAAGAGGAACTCCAAGGAGCCCTAATTTGCCGTTTGAGATCTCGGGGAAATCGAATGATAACCTCACCCAACTCAGGAATAGCGTCCTCCTCATCGGAGCTGACATCATCTGCCTCCATCGCCGCTCCAAAGAAGGCCTGTTCATACGCCCCAGGGAGCTCCCCCACTAGCGAGGCTTTGTAGCTGATGCCATCACGGCGGCCATCGATTGGACCAGCATCAATCGGAATAGCTTCTATACCAGGAGAGATCTCATCAGCCGGAACAGAATGAGAATCCTTATACTTTTTTGAACTCCGACGGTTGGGATCGTCCTTCGGCTGCCCACCACCACTGCCGTTAGCTGTATCACTCGCACGATCTCTTTCTTTTTCTTTTGGACGGTCGGACATGTCAGTGTCCATTTTCCTTTTGATGATTTGTCATGAAACAAATGTCATATATTTCAAATGCTATAAAATTTTATATAAAAAAATGAATTAGTAACATATCTAATTATCTATGCTATTTCTAACAATAAAAAGAAAGGATAAATTCTCAAAAATACATATAACTTGTAGCATAGCATCCAATTACATTTCATAGCAGAAAAAAAAAAAAAAAAATACAAGGCAAAAGAAAAAAACCAAGGGACGAAACTAGAGCCAAGTTTATCCTAAAACCCCAAGCAAAAATCGGGAATAGAAAAGATGGGGATATTTCCCGCCCTATTACACAGAAGGCTCAATTAGCAATATCATGGAAAACAGAATTAGTTCATGTATGAGCAACACTCCATTAAGGGAGTTCAAAAGAATTTCAGATTTAAGAATAAAGTTATCAATAGCCACCCCGGGTGGGGGGGGAGTAACTTTGGAGCTGTTGAATCATATTGAGTGCACTTTCTTCGAATATCACTTGTTTAAAACCTAATTTAGCTGCCCACTAGGCATTTGGCCTAGTGGTGCAAGGGAAAATTCCCCCCCATTTGGCAGAGGTTCAAATCCCCTCTGCCCTCCCTAAACAGTGTGTGCGTGTGTGTAGTGTAGATTGCTATCGTCAAATCAAAAAAAAAAAAAAAAAATTTTAGCTAATTTTCAAATAGCAAAAACTACCGATTTTGCCTATGCTATTAGCAAATCTTGGTTTTTTGTAATATCTTTTACATAAAGAAATTTTTTTCTTCTTCTTATCTTTCAAATGCTGCTACACAAACTCTATTTTCCTTATAGTTACAATAATAAAAGAAGAAAATTTGAATATCTCTTTGAGAATAATGCTGTATGAGTGAGTAAATCCAATCTCACCCTTGTAACCGCGAGGTGAATTTCGGTCTGTAAAATTGTGAGTAACGGGCATAGATCTACCCAATATCTCCCATTATATATATATATATATTTTTTGGTGTAGAAAATCCAAAATCTCCCATTTGATTAGTCATGTAACGTGTCCTCCTCTCAAATATAAACCTATTTATTATTACTTTTTATTTGTGAAACCATGCCACGCCCAACCATTTCCCATTCTCAGATCTACCAAATAAATTTGGCACTCCCACAAATCCGACGCCAAAAAATCCTCCAACTCAAATATTCTCTCCCCGGACACTCCTCCGCCAAATTTGTCCGATAACCCACTCAATTCTGCTCCGCCTTCCTTCAAAACCCACACATATAAATATCAGACTTAGTTTTGTTTGGGGGTTTGTAAAAAATAAAACAAATTTGCACGATGTGGAACTCGATTGCGAATTTGAAGGAGAACTTGAACAAGATCGCGCTCGACGTACACGACGGCGACGACAACGAAGAAGATGAGCTCGAGATCTATGGCTCACGCAATGGACTCGACGATTCTTATTCTCACGTCTCTTATCGGAGGAATTCATACAGTTCCGTGCATTCCAATTCGGTCTCGCGCTCTCCGCTGCAGAACGGGATCGATTCCGCGTTTAATCCCGAGGTATCACATTGAAATTTGCGCTGTTATGTGCCTTTTTGCCCTTTGGCGTAATTTTTTCGGTTCTGCATGGATTCGAAAATGCATCGGATTGAATGACTTTGCCATTGTCATTATGCATTTCGTTGAGGAATCATTTTGAATTTTGCTTAGTATCTAAGCAAACCTTTAATTTGGAATGTTGCTTATCAGTGTTCACTTAATTGCTATGGTACTTTAGGAGGCTCATCTTGAAGCTTTACATCTATTTTTTATTTTATTTTTTATAAGTGCTTCAATTCTAATTTCATATGCTAAAGCTTTATCATCTACAAAATTCATATACCAAAGGACATATTCTTGAATCCATAACCAGTTGAAATATATGTACTTAATATTGATCCTTGATGCAAACCTATATTAATAAGAGCTATGAGAGATGGACCTAATATTAAATCTTGATGCAATCCTATAGTAATAGGAAGTGATGCCTCTACTTGTTTTCACACTAGTTATAGCTCAATCATACATATTCTTAATCAACTCAATATATATTAGATTAAATATATTAGAGGAACTCGTTTCTTTTCTAAAATCCAGCACATAATCGTTTTAGGTATTCTATCATACGCTCTCTCTAGGTCAACAAAAATAATACGCTTTTTCTAGGTACCCACTACATAGCTTCTTTTTATTTTTCTGTTAGACGTCTAAGTAAGAAATTAACTTCCATGGTAGATCGCGTTGGCATAAAACTAAATTGGTTCTCTAATATTATTGTTTTCTGTCTTAACCTATGTTCAATTACTCTTTTTCAAAATTTTCATAGTGTGACTCATATGCTTAATTCCACGGTAATTTGTACAGTTTTGAATATCTCTCTTGTTCTTTTATATAGGTTTTATAGTGTTTCTTTTTCTTTCATTAAGCATCTTGTTAACGCATAAGATTTTATTGAAAATGTGTGTCAAACGAAACACTTCCAAAGTTCTATGGGAATTTCATAGATCCCATGGTTTTTCCTGTGTGCGTGTTTTACCTCGGTCATCCTAATTCTTCTTACAAAGCTATGGTTGGGTTTCTCAGTTTGCTCTGATCTTTTATATGGCTTCTATTAAAAAGTTTATCAAAATAACTTTTTCATCTCTCTTTAATCTCCTCTTTCTTTAGTAACACTCTTTGATCTTCATCTTTAATGCAGTTGACACAATTTAGGTCTCTTGTTTTCATTTTCCTTGTCTTAGCAAGTATATAAATATTCTTTTCTCCATCCTTTGTCCCAACTTGCTATGTTTTCATCATTAGCCTTAAATCTAGCATCTTGGACATCCTTTTTTGCTCATCTCTTCGCCACTTTATAATTTTCATAGGCGAGATTGCCTCCACTTCTAGGTGGCTTCTATTGTTTTTTTCTTTAATTTAACTGTTGCTTGAACGTTCTCATTCCACCACTAAGTCTCCTTAGTCGGCCACTCACATTCTCTAGATTCTCCGAGTACTTCTTTAGCCACTCTTTTAATATAACTAGCCATTTCATTCCTCATCTTATCAACATCTTTGTGTAGACCCCATTTGCCTCCTTTGACAGTTTTATCTTTAAACACAACTTGTTTCTCTACCTCTGAACCCCATCATCGTTTTCCATCTTCTAATACAAATATTTAGGATCACCAACGTATGTTGAGTGTTTTAGCTTTCTCTTGGTATCACCTTACAATTTGTACGTCTATTATCAATTTTTTGGGTTAAGATGAAATCTATTTGACTAACGTTTGTCTCACTTTTAAAGGTAATTACGAGTGAATCTTTTCTTGAACTAAGTGTTTGTTAATATCAAATCACATGTTGTTGCAAAGTCTAGAATAATTTTTTTTGATTCATTCCTTACTCCATAACCCTGATCTCTACGAGCTCTTTCAAAACCTCCACTATGTTTTTCAACATGACCATTCAGGTTTCCTTCAATAAAAATCTTTTTTCCGTTTGGTACTCCTTGAATCAATTCATACTTGTCCTCCCAAAATTTTGCTTAATGAATTCTTCCAAACCTATTGGAGGAGCGTACGCACTATTTTCTCCTAAAACTAGTTTTAATAACAAAATTCTATCCCCTATCATCCTAATCTCAACGTCCTCTTTAAGATTTATATATGATTATCCCTATTTTTTTTTTTGGTGTATATCATAATTTATATCTTATATGTTCAATTTCTCTTGATTTTTCAACAATCCACTTAGTCTCTTGAAGGCACACTATGTTTATTCTCCTCCTAGTCATTGTATCTACTATTTCCATTGGTTTTCTTGTTAAAGACTATATTCCAAGTGCCTATATAAGTTTTATTATCCTAGACTAATTTATTTACCCACACCCATCCATCAAAGTGTGGGAACTCTTTGCCCATTTCTCTTGCACCTGAGTGGTGCTTACAAGAACGACCTAGCTAAGCTTGTCCACTTTTCACTGCATCCGAGGTCCAATGCAGCGTTAGTAGGGGATGTCCAAAATTGTATTTGTAATCGATCCATTTATAAAATGACTAAATTTTACGCCGACTGTCAACCTACTGCTATCTTCCTCATTTTTTTTCTTTTTCTTTTTCTGGGCTTAGGGCCGGCTGTGAACAAAATATATGACACAGACACAGGCTGAGTTGTTCATTAACTAGAGTACTTGGTTTAAATAATTTGTTGTTCCATTTTTTTTTTGTCCTTATTGTAGATGGAACGGTACACAGCTGAAATCAAGAGACTACAGGAATCTGAAGCAGAAATTAAAGCGTTATCGGTTAATTATGCAGCTTTGTTGAAAGAAAGAGAGGTACTCTAATGAATTCAAGAATCTCAATGTTTATCCCAATTACATATTAAACTACTGTTTTAAACCCCTTTGACATTTTAAAGTTGATCCTCCACCTCCCATTTGACAGGATCAGATTTCTAGATTGAGTAAAGAAAATGGCTCTCTAAAACAAAATTTGGATGCAACAAATGCAGCTATGAATGCGTCTAGAAGTGAAAGTGCCAAAGCATTATCAAATGGCATTAATGTGCACAAGGTACTTGATTTATTACCAATACAAATAAGTGTCTGTGTTTTGTTTTTTAATAAAATTCTGTTTTGTTTTGTCAAAGGGTGGAAGACTCACTTTAATTAAGAGTATGCTCTCTAGCCTAATTACAAATTTTATGCTCCTATTCCTACTCCCTGTTGCTGTTGCAAATAGAATGGAAAAAATTTAAAGGGATTTCCTTTGGGGTGGATTGGCAGACGAGTTTAAGTTCCATTTAGTTAATTGGAATTTTGTTTGCTATCCCATTCAATTGGTAGGTTTGGGGATTAGATGAGATTTTCAAGAACCAGTACCCGAAACTTTTTTCTGATTGCGAGGAATAAAGAGGCAAAGGTGCCTGATTATTTGGATGTGTCAAATGGGTGTATTTAATGGAACCCCTCTTTCATTCGGTTAGTCCAAGTTTGGGAGTTAGAATCCATGGATTCTTTCTTGAAGGATTTGTCATACTACCAATGTACATCAATTTCAGGAGGGTAGGATGATTTGGACTCTCTCTAAAGCTCAAGGCATCAAGGTCAGTAGTTATTATAAAGCTTTGAGAGAGAGAGAGAGGGGGAGGGGGGGGGGGAGCATTTCTGTTGCCTTTTTTTTTATTATTTATTTTTTAATATATGAATACAGTGAAGGGTAAAATCTTAACGATTGATCATTTCAGGAAGAGGGATATCATTATTAAGGATTGGTGGTGTGTGTAAGTTTGATGGGGAGACTATAGACCACCTCTTTATACTTTGTGGTGTAGCTAGAGAGCTATTGGATTTTATGTGGTGCCTAATAGGAATGGGTTGGGTGATGCCTAAGATGGTGCAAGATTTATTAACCAGCTGGATAGGTTCATGTGGTAAAAAGGCACACTCAAAATTGGTGGGCAATTCCTTCTTGTTTGATGTGGACTATTTGGAGAGAAGAAACATGTGTAATTTCGAAGGCAAAGAGCGTTTGGTAATCCAGCTTAAGTCGCAGCTTGTGGGAACTTATTTGATTGGGAACAAGCTACTTTGCTTCAGATCCAGATCATTTAGCCTTTTTGTACAGCTTGTATCTTGGTCAACTTTATTTCTATTTTTTATCTTTTAGAGTGTCCCGTTGTATAATTCTGGTGTACATGGGCCTTTCCCCTTTTTATCAATGTATTCTTTCTTTTACTGAAAAAAAAAAAAGAATATGATTCTGCTTCCACCATGTTAGAAACATGACATTATTTGTTTCTTAGTTAAAAAAGAAGAAGATTTGATATTGGTATTGGCTGTTATTTTGGAATTTGTGCAGGGAAGTCCCAATCAATCACCAAAGCGACAACATAAATTCACAACTCAAGTGAAAAACCGTTATTCTGGAAACCAGACACACGGTGGTCAGGATGGAATAAGCAATGGCATCACTCATGCTGTTCAATCTGATGTCTTGCTTGGAAAGGAGAAGGTAATGGCACCTTTTATTCTGAAACTTGAGTTTTCTTAGGAAGTTTGAGCAACTTCATAGTTAGTTTATATGTGTTCTCTATTCCGTACTTTTGGTTGGATCTTGATACTACAATTGTCAATTATTTTATACTCTTTTTTTTTTCTTTTCTTTTACACTTATTATTTTTAATAATGAATGAACTTGACGACAGATATATGAATGCCTTCTAGTTGCTTGCAGATACGGTAGAAGAGAGCAATAGGTCCCCTGCAGCAGTGCAAGTTAATACTGAGATAAAACAATTGAGGATGGAACTTGAAAAAGAACATGATAAGTTGTCATATATTCAGTCAAAATTACAAGGTACACTTCTGCTGCCTGAAGATTTAGAAATTATTCAACAATTTGTTGTTTTTGATGTCTGATTGTTTCTTTTTCCATCCTCAGAGGAACACAAATTAAATGAATCTTTCCAGGAGGAGCTCAAATCACTAAAATTAGACAGAGACAAAGTGAGTTTTGAAATCAGGTTATGTTTGCTTGATATTATGGCTTTTGACTTTTTTTGATTTTCATTTGTAAGGCTATATAGCACTTAACCTTTCCCCCACTTTCTTATGTTCAGTATGTTTTAGAATATTAGCTACTGAAATTGTCTAATTCTTGTTAAAAAAGGAAAAATTATGTACACTACTTTGTTTGAAGACACTATGCTATGTTTGGATGGAGGAGAATAAGGGGGGAGTAGAGGGAAGGGGATGGGGGGGGAGGTTTAATGAACCTTGTTTGGGATTTTTTTTAAGTGGGAGGGAGAAGGATTTGAGGGTATTAGGAGGGGTAAATACCCCTCCAAACCCCCTACTTTTAATACCCCCAAATTGGGGTCATTTGGAGGGGGAGTGGTTACACTTATACTTAAATAATGTAAATTGTCAATTATGTCCTTATTATGTGAACTTATATCTATTTCTTTAAAATTATCAAAATGTGGGTTGTAATTGTCAATTTATATAACCGCTTTGCTTTCCTCTCCTCCCCCTACAACTTCCAAACAAAGGGGAGGGATATTTATTCCCCTCCCCCCTACTTAAATTTTAAAACATCCAAACAAGGGGAAGCGATATTCATTCCCCTCCCCTCTATTCTCCTTCCCCCCCTTATTATCTACTCTCCTCTCCCTCCAAGCTTCCAAACATAGCATAAGGGTATTATTAGAGGGAGAGGAGAGGGAAGGAGAGGGAGAAGGTGGTAGGAATGTACTAATTTTAAATAGCATCAGATTAATAGAAATCCCTAGTTTTTTTTTTGATAGGTAATAGAACTCCCTAGTTGACAACCTATTGGTTACTATATCTGGAAAGACATGGATAAAATTAGAGAGTAACAATCTTAAGTGTACACATTTTTAAATTGAACTTCTATATTCAGCTTTCTCTTACAAAATTTCTGTATTTTGTTCTGCTTACTCTTAGGAATTTAGGATGTTTATTAAACAGGTAATTTTGGGGTCTGTATGAAATATATATTCATACCAATATAATTTTGTGAATGACCCCTTGCTGTCAGCATACTCATGCATCACTAACACGTATAAATAGGATTTTAGATGTTTTTTTTTGTTTTTTTAAGTCTTAGAGCATCTAACAGTGTTGGAATGTTTTTTTCTTGCATATGTCATGAGCAAAGATGAATATTTGAGTATTTCTTATTTCCCTAATTTTATGTGTTCTTGTTTTTGGCATCTAAGCTGTGTTGTTGGTGTGGCATGTAATCTTATTTGTTGGCAGACCTCCATGGAGATGAGCATAATACGCAATGAATTGGGTGAGAAAATTTCAGAAATAAAAAGACTACAAATGGAGCTGACTAGACGGGAGGATGAAGATGCTGATGACGTTTTAGAGAATTTGAAAAGAGTAATTGCAAGCCTAGAAAAGCAAAACAGCAGTCTTAAGGTTGGTAGTTTGTGCATCATTAGCTTGTGTTTCACTTGAGAAGTGTGTCATATCTGATTACTCAAAATTCTTTATATTGCTTTTTATTAAATGTGAGCCCCTGAATCCACTCTAATTCTATATCATTGTATAGATGGAGAAAGATGAACTGGAGGTTGCTTTGAAAATGAGCAGGAACTCTTTAACTGAGAAAGTCTTGTCAGATCCTTCACAGTCTTTGCCTAAGCATCCAACTAGTGTGAATGAGGTATAGAGATTGTTGGGGAATACAATGCCTTACCTCTCTGTTATTTGTGTTTAAGATTGTTTTCACTCTCTTTCTCTCCCTCCCCCACTCGTATGAGTATGGGGGTAACACCTGTTCTGGCAGGTCATATTTGCTGGGCCCCTATTTGTAATGATGTTAAGTGGAATTATTTTACGTCATGGTGAATTTGTGACATGCCCTTGTATCATCTCCTTGTCTTGTAAATGAGTTACTGTCATTTTTCGTACTTCACAGAAGGAAGATTCATCTGGAAGTTTCACTGGAAAGGAAGAAATGGAGCTAAGTTTGCAAAAACTGGATAAAGATTTGAAGGAAACACGCCGTGAAAGGGACAAAGCATTACAAGAATTGGCCCGTCTTAAGCAGCATTTGTTAGAAAAGGTCCCATGCTTTTAAGTCTTCTATTATATCTAGCAGAATCCACCCATTTTCTTGACTGTGAATGACATATTATTTATATGCAATGTGAAATTTCTGAAATTTTCTTTCTAGTGATTTTTTTTTGGTTCATTACTTATTATGCTTCACAAAGCTTCAACTTTTAACACTGCTATCAAAATGATTACAATTGAGGATAATATGCAGTGGAACAATCTCTTTCAGTCTCTCTTACACACATTTCATCTCTCTATTAAGATGACATATTCTTGGGTGGCCAAAATGATCAGGAGGCATGTAGGGACCATTCATACTAATGATATGGGCTGTATCCTTGTAATAATTAGAAGAAGTAACTACTTATAAAAAAAAGTGGTTGATACAGTGGTTGATTTTTTATTTTTTCACAACCAAGCAATTTTGAACTTGTATTTACTGCTTTGGTGTTATGTTTCCCCTTAGATATTTGTGTGTTTGGAAATTTTCTAATTTGCATTTATAGACTGCAAGATTTCTGTTGTCCAGATGTTTAACTTTTACTTTGTTCGCTGCATCAATTTCACTTTCTATTGCTTTTGGTAGATTCTAGATGGATCTGGCATCACATCTTGATACATTTTAGTTTTAAAACTTTCCACAGTCATGGCTAAATGTAGTTTTCTTGCTTCAATAATATAGGAATTTGAAGAGTCTGAAAAGATGGATGAGGACAGAAAAATCATTGAACAATTACAAGAAACTAATGAATATCAAAGGGCTCAAATATTACGTTTGGAAAAGGCTCTGAAGCAGGCCATTGCGAGTCAGGAGGAAATTAAGATGTCCAACAGCAGTGAAATTCTGAAGTCGAAGGAAATTATTGATGACCTGAATAAAAAACTTGCCAACTGTATAAGCATTATTGATGCCAAAAATGTTGAGCTTCTTAATCTTCAAACTGCTCTTGGCCAGTACTATGCTGAAATTGAAGCTAAGGTAACATATGAATATGTTTTTTTTTTTTTTTTTTTTTTGTGGGGGGGGGGGGGGGGGGGCGCGGGCGGAACCATGGGAAACCCACAGGGACACATGTTGGTAATAGCCATGCTGTCTCTAGATTATGGTTATTTCACTTTGGTCATTGTATGTATAGGAACATTTGGAAGGAGATTTGGCACGGGCAAGAGAAGAATCGGCTAAAATTTCCAAGCTGTTGAAAGTAAGGATTCCTTCCTTCCAATCTTATGATTTTGTTTCATGGACTTGTTTTTATTTTTATTTTTTTAAGCTAGCTGGTTTCCACTTTCTACTATGGATGCCACAATAATGAACTCTTGCAAATCATAATTTTCATTTCTTGTATTTTTAATTGATTGTTGTTGGTGTATCTTTTGTATACTTCTAGTGTACATGGGTTTGCTCTTGTAATAGAAAGTTATTGAGTGGTGTTAACATTAACAAAGAGTTACATCAGGTGTAACTTCAACAAAGGGTTATATCAGGTGTAACTTGATTATGTCCTTCATATATATATATATATATATATATATTTATTCTGGTGAATGGGCTTTCTAAACACTATTTGTGCTAACTGTTTCTTGGTGGCTTGAAGAGTTAGTAATTTAATGGACCAAGACAGCCTTTGAATTTTTGATGCTATAGAGAGCTGTTGAAGTTAATAAAAGGATGATGAGTTGGTGAATGGATTGGCGGAAAGAACCTGATTAACTGACAGCAAAGTGTCTTCCACCCTTTTATTTACACTCAATTTACTTAAGTTGTTAGTACAGAAATTCACTCCTAATGCAATTAGTTCCTTACGAGTAGTATTGACTTTTGCTGGTAGTTGATATGGTAAGTGGTTTATAATAATTTAGTCAAGAGGTTTTTTAAAGCAAACCAGTTGGTCCCCATGTGTCACTCTTAGCCTTAGGTGGGTTATTTCCATTATTATAAAAACTGGACCAGAATGGGTGTTTGAACTGGTCTTACTGTGAACAGCCTTCTATAATGGTACTATCAACACCCTAAAACCATTAAAGTCACTCCTGGGGGTGGGTTATTTCCATTGTTTTAAAAGCTGGACCAGGCTAGGTGTTTGAACTGTTCTTACGGTGAATAGCCTTATAATGGTACAATCAACACCCCGAATCATTATATTAAAAGAACCACCCAAAACAATTTGACTTGTGGGTCTGACTGAAACCCACAAGATTGTTTGCGGGTTTGGGCCTTTTTTGTTCGGTCCAAAACATGGTTCTTTGTTCAAATTTTCATCACCTGCAAACGCCCAGAAAACAGCAGATGCAAAATCATCCCCCTTCTCAATTAAATTGGAATTCCCCAAGATCTTGCTTTTTCAGAAAAGATCTTAACCTTTCTCATACACATTTTTAACACTTCAAAGCATGTTTGCTCTATAACCAGGGTGGACCTTCTCTTTTCACAGCTTTGGTTGTTGAGTGAGATTGAAGTGAAAAGGGGAATATGAGTGAGAGAGAGAGAGAGAGAGAGAGAGAGAGAGAGAGAGAGAGAGAGAGAGAGAGAGAGAGAGAGAGAGCGAGAGGTTGTTGGGAAGATAAAGGGTTAGTGGATTTGAATTAACCTATCTCATTCAAAATTTTAACACTGCTTTGTTCTTCGTAGCTTGTTTGCTCTGTAACACTAACCAGGGTGGACGTTGTCTTCTTCACACCTTTTGATGTTGAGTGAGAAAGAAAGGGGAAAATGAGGAACATATGAGAGAGAGAGAGAGAGAGAGAGAGAGAGAGACGAGGTGAAGGGTAGATAAAGGGTTGGAGGACTTTGAATTTGAAATAGAGACAAAGGGGAAGACCAAGAGAAGAGAGTGGGTGGGGGATTGTGTGTGTGTGTTGAGAGCAAGAGAGCAAGGTGAACTTTAACTAAAATTTTGTTAGTTATATATAATTTAAGAAAGTATTTTGTGCCATTTCAATAATGATAAAAACATTAGGATAAAATGCATCTACACCCTCTAAACTTTGACGGGTTTTCACTTAGACCCCTTGTACTTTGTTTTTAGCCAATTTAGGATTTAAACTTTGGACATTTGCCAAATAGGCCCTTATATTAAATTTCCATCTAAAATGCCTGTTTTTCCTCTCTCCCCCTTTTCTCTCTATCTCTTTCTTCTCCTATTTCCCTTTTTCCCCAACCACTGTGAACTCCCAAATCCCTCACTTGACAAATAATAGAGGGTATTGGGATGGGATGTATCTGTTGTCGATCCTCTTAGAGAGAGAGAGAGAGAGAGAGAGAGAGAGAGAGAGAGAGAGAGAGACCCTGATAGCACCACGCCACCAACCACAACGGCACCACGCAAGACGCCACTAGCCATGACGCCATCGCCAAACAAAACGGAACACTACAACGATTCAAACCTAAAACCTCAATTTTCATATGTAACAGATAAGCTAGTTGTCCCCAATACGAACCCCATTACAAAATCCAAAATCAGCTCAAAACCAAGCCCCAATCATCACCACTCTCAAATCAACCTCCAAGCTAGTTGTCCCCAATACGGACCCCATTACAAAATCCAAAATCAGCTCAAAACCATGCCCCAATCATCACCACTCTCAAATCAATCTCCAAGGCCCGACACCATGCTATCCATTCTTAGCCACGGCAAGCCCCACAAGCCCAATTTATTTATTTATTTTTTCAGTCGCTCTTAACTTCCACCATATATACACAAACTTCTACCAAAGAGGGATCCATAACTTCTATTCAAGCAGTTTATGTACACGTAGACAATTCGAATTAAAGCTCCTGCAATTAATTTCATAGGAAGCTCAATCTCTAGCCTTTATTATATGAAAGTGTACCAAATATTGGGTGCTCTCTAGCCTCTTTTGCTATCCATGTCCTACTATGACGAGAGAGAGAGAGAGGGAGAGAGAGAGAGAGAGAGGTTTGTATCTGATTCGATGGGATCCAGGTAAATAGGTCTATACAAAGTAGCTATCTATCTTTGTAGTTTATCCTGAGAGTGTGGTATGGCTTTGTTCTTGGTGTTGTTTAATAGATGTCGAGTGCCGCTTTGAGAGAGAGAGAGAGAGAGAGATCTTTGTGTTTTGTGGTGGCATGTGGTTTTTTGTTGAGTGAGTTTCATGAACTTGCTGTGCTGAGGTTTTGAAGTCATGGTCGTAAGCTTTGTTTTGCCAATGGATTTCAGGTGAGCGATATTGGGAGTTCGCAATGGTTGGGGGAAAAAAGGAAATAGGAGAAGAAAGAGGAGAGAGATGAAAGAAAAATAAAAACTAATGACACGTGAGTCACTTAAGGGAATTTTGGATGGAAATTTAACATAAGGGTCTATTTGGCACATGCCCAAAGTTTGAATACGGAATTGGCTAAAAACAAAGTACAGGTGGTTTATGTGCGACCCCCTCAAAGTATAAGGGGTGTAATGCATTTTACCCAAAACTTTATATATACATATATGTCTATGAAATACAATTTCATTACTAAATTTTTTAACAATCCTAGCAATCATTTATGAAATATATTTTTAGTTTTTGTTTTTACTTTAATTAAGGCTAAATGCACTTTACACTGTCTAAGTTTGGGGTCACCTCAAAATCGGTCCCTCTACTTTCATTTTAATTAAGGCTAAAATGCATTTTAGCCTTACTTTTAATTAAGGCTAAAATGCACTTTCACCTTCGAAGTTTAGGGGCATTACTAAATTGGTTCCCTCAACTTTCAAACCTTGCATTTTATACCCTTGACTATTATAACGATATTAATGTGCTCCTTCCGAGCTAGTCCGTCACATTTGCGTCATTAACCCTTATAAAAACATATTTGTTTTCCATTTTCTGTTCAATACGGCGTCATTTTTGGGTGGGTTAACGGTAAGAGAACAATTTAGAAGCGACCTGAAACTTAAAGGATGTAAATAGTATTTAGCCTTTAATTAATTATTTATGATGCCACTGTTTGACCTCAGTTGAACCTATGGTTGGATCTCTAAATTGTGAACCTCTTACTTGTATAGTTTTCTAAATGGTGTGGTTTTTAAATCAAAGATTTTTCCTTTGTCATCTCTAGGATGCAGATCAACGGGCAGAAGTATCAAAGGGGGAGAAGGAAGAAATTTTGTCCAAGCTTTCCCAATCTGAAAATATGCTAGAAGAATGGAAAAGCAAAGTAAATAAGCTTGAGGAAGACAATGCAAAATTACGGCGTGCTCTTGAGCAGAGTATGACAAGGCTTAATCGGATGTCATTGGATTCAGATTATCTTGTTGACAGGTTGGCAGGTTTAAATTTTGAATTAAAATTCTTGCCTTTTGACATTGGTTATCATTATATTATTGCATATGAACACAGTATCTTCTTAACTATATTGCCTCCTGTGAGGATGGAGACTCTGTAAACACATAATAATATGACTGGCAAATTTTGGCAGGCGCATTGTGATCAAATTACTGGTGACCTACTTCCAAAGAAATCACAGCAAAGAGGTATGCATATTTGTTATTAAGGTTATAGTTGCTTCAGGATGCTTGCTGGCAATGATTCTCTTTTCCCATGTTGTACACGTATAAAATTGCTCATGCCAAAGTTTAGGGGGGTATATAATGGGATGACTTGGATCGGATATCACCAAGGCCGTGGATGATTTTCATGTTCTCATTTTAGATGGCCTGGATTTCCAAGTTGAATATTCTAAAAGAAATGAGCCTATTGTGGAATAGGTATGGAAGGTCATCTTCTCAGGGAAGGAGGGAAAGTAAAGGGGAAAGCTGGAGAAGAAATATAAATAATTATTAGAAGGAGAAAAAAAATACATTTACTAGACTGACATCCCACGGCCTCAGAAGTTTTTTTTATTTTTTGATAATTTAATTGTTACAACAACAACAACAGCGATTAAGTGGAAAATTTAATTGTTACAAGTGGGGAGGGGGAGGGGGATTTGAGCTCCTCAGAAGTTAAACATTCAATAACATACTTCATTGAGGTGGGAGCCCTTTCACTGAAGATTTTGACAGTTGTTTCCTGCTGCAAATTGAGACTGTTTGGAAAAAATAAATTCCACTGCCCAGCACTGTGTCATTCATAATTAAGTGACAAAATTTTACGCTGGCTGTCAACCTACTGCAGTCTCATGTTGACTATTATTGCTGGGGAAGATAATTGCATACATTTTTTCCATCCTGGTTGAAGTAATTGTCATCTCAGAATTTTTCGGCTAACTAGCTCATACGGTTTATTATATGTTTGGGCAGGTTCTGGGTCTAACTAGCTCATGCTGTTTATTATATGTTTGGGCAGGTTCTGGATCTTATGGTTCGCATGCTAGGATTCAGTGATGAAGACAAGCAAAGGATAGGTCTTGCTCAACACGGTTCAGGCAAAGGTGTTGTTCGTGGAGTACTAGGACTACCTGGCCGTCTAGTTGGTGGCATCTTGGGAGGAGGTTCGCCCGAATCACCTGCAACCATGGCATCCGAAGACCAGGTAATCGTTTTGTTCTAAAGATTGATTGCCTGTTAGGCACAAAAATTCATTTTGCTTGGTCATGGTCTTTTGGTGCTTTCTGTGTTGGGTTTTTTTTTTGGCATGTGGTGCATTAGTGCATGCTTTGGACTCTAGGCTAGATTTGGAGCAGATATGATTTTGTTTGGATTTCCCAGATGGCCTGAAAAATACTTATCAACAAAATAGGATGACCTGAAGCATGCCTGATTCTGAATTTGAGGCTGATCAAATTGTTCTAATGTTTAAATTGCCATTTTGTGCCAATGAATTATAGCTTGACTAACACTTTCTTTCTTATAATTATGGGATGGTGGGTAAGGTCGTGCGTGCGGGTATCTTATCAATAATAATAAAGAAAATATTACTATTCTGATATCTGCTGCAAACATTAACATTCTAGTCTGATATCAAGTATGTATATGTGATTTCTGTTCCACTAAGCAAGGACAATACTTTGTCTGAAGCATATCTTTTCTCTACCAGTCCTTTGCAGATCTGTGGGTTGATTTTCTTCTCAAGGAAAATGAAAGAGAGAGAAGGGAAATGGCAGATGATTCTGGCAGACCTAAGGAAGATTCACATGGAAGAGGTTCAAATGCTGCAGTTGCTGGTGCACTTGTGGCCAACCAAACAACAAATTCTGCCGGTACTGCATCATCTAGTGTTTCAAGATTAAATTTATCACCAAGCCCAAATTCTAGTCCTTTTCCCTCTCGTGGAAATTTTCGGCATTCTGAACATTTTGATTCCGAGTTCTCCACAGTCCCTCTCACATCATCAGATAACACTCCACAAATCTCAAGACTACTTCCAAAATATTGAAAATGAATTGGATGTAATTAATCCAAGGTATAGATTACTATTTGTTGAAGTTGTAGCAATCTTTTTCAATCAATTCTTTTATATTCAAATAAAAGAGTTACTTGCGTTGGTTGTGTGTACTGTTCTTTCTAAAAAGGGAAAAACCCTCTCTTAATGTAAAGAAAAAAAAACAGAAAAAAGAAAAAAAAAAAGAAGAAAAAAAAAGCGATGACAAACGATATTAAGGGTCTAAACAAATTGAACTTTCTTTGACACACGACATTTGAGGGTCTAAGCGAAGCTATATTATCTCATTTTAATTTTGTTCGATATATAACTTTATAGTTTATTCCAAAAAAATAACATTGTGTGTGCGCACGTCCGTGTGAGGTTCAAGTTATATTTATTGTAATTCTGATTAACGTTACACTTACACCCATTTATAACATTGTATTGAATGAATTTATGGTGGAGTATAGTCACATTATCAATGTTTTAAATTTCGTATTACTAGTAGTTTTATATATGCGAGAATACAGTTGTATTGATTCAGTGTGCCATAATGGTATGTAATTAAAAGTCCCTTGAAAATGTAATTTTGATCGATTAGTCTCTTGGAAATAAGCTTTGTATTTATTAAGTCTTGTTATGTGTATTTTGTAATTTATGTGTCTTGTAAGTTGTGTTTTCAACTGTTAGGAAGTTGTAGTGATTAAAATTGAATTGTTGGTTGTTAAAGTTTACTCATTGAGCTCTACTGTCTTGGTCCTTGAAGTTTGAAATAAATGTTATTGATACTAAAATTTAAAAAATGAGTGTTATTGATCATTCTATCTAATTCCATTGAAGAGATGATTTAATATTTTAATTATTATGTGGCGCAATACATTTTAATTAAAACTGACATCTAGGCAAAAAAAAAACCATGACTAACCGAATTGAATTATATATCCCACACCCGACCCAGTTCAGTATACCCCAAAACCATTTTCCCTTCCCCTTCACCAAATCACAGACCCACCCCAAGACGCATTTCAAATTCCAGTCACTTTGAAGACCTTCATATCTGGTCCTAGTTCTAGAACTACTAGTGGCAGATGAAGATCCAGAAAGAGATCTGACTTTGGTAAGTTTCTGAAAAATGCATCCTGCAAACCATTTCTGGTGCTAATGCCTAGCCTAAAGGACCACCACAGTTCACATGTTTATCATTTGAACCAGTGTGCTTGCTAAGGCCATGCTAAATAGGCTTGAAATCAACATATCTTGTCCCAATTTCATGATTAGGCATATCGAGCAATTCACCCAGAGTAGTCGCTCTACTAGCTAGTCCATTCCATCGTTCGGAGATTTGCCTTTACGCTTTTCTTGGCGACATATGACCCATGCGAAAGGGAAAATAAGGACTTGTGTGGGTGGCTCTAGAAATGGTGCTCAAGAGGTGTGTCCAGGGGGTGGGTCTGTGAGTCGGTAAAGAAAGGAGCAGAAAAATGGTTTTCGGGTTACTGAGGTGTGGGATTGAATTCGGTTAGCCATTTTTTTTTTTGAGGTGTCAATTTTAATTAAAATTTATTGTGACATACAGGGCGGCCCAAGATATTTAGGGGATAAAGCGAGAGCCCTAAATGAGGCATTTTTAGTTAAAAAAGAAAAAAGAAAAAAATGGTTATAAGTAATTTTTTTTTTTTTAAATTGCAATATTGTTTTATAATTTTTTTGTAGGTTAAATATATTGTTAGTTTCTAACGTTTATATAAATTGCACTTTTGGTCCCTAATGTTTCAAACATGCAGAATTGGTATCTAACGTTTCAAAAACGTGCATCGTTAGTACCTATGGTGATTTTTAGTCTCTAAAGTGTAAAAAAGTGAACACAATTAGTCTCTTAAGTTTTAAAAAGTGAGTGGTATTGATTTTTAAATGGTACTAATTAAGGGCCAATAACACTTATTTTTAGTTCATAGAGTTTAAAAAATCAGTGTTATAGGTCCCTTGGGACCAATAGTGCACCTTTTTGAAATGTTAGGGACTAATTACGTGCGTTTGAAACATTAGGGACCGAATGTGCAATCTGTGTAAATGTTAAGAACCAATATTTAATTCATACAATTGATATCATTTCAATTTTTATAATATAAGAAACAATTGAACAAATCCAAATTTTAGTTTTCTTTTCAACTTATTTCAACAATAGCTCAAAGCCTAAAATTCTCAAATTAATTAGCTTCAGTGCTTCACAAAGTTCACAAAATAATAGAACAACTTCACTACAATACAACAAAAAAAAAAAAAAAAAAAACAAAATAAAAAAAAAAAGAGCGAAATTTTGTACTGGGGTAGGCAATTTTGTAGTTTATGAAGGGTAAAATTGTTATAAAATAAGCAGAAATAGGGGGAAAAAAGTCAAGAAAAAAACACCAACATGAAGGCCTTCTAAATTTTACTTTTAAAAACGTAGGGCCTTCTAAAGAAAACATGCAGCAAACTGTGAAGTCTTTTCAAAAAAAAAAAAAAAAAAAGTGAAAAGAAAACATGCAGCAAACTGTGAAGTCTTTTGTGGCCTTCAAATTTTTTTAAAATTGGTGGGCCTTAAGCGGCTGCTTTAGTTGCTTAACACTAAGGCTGGCCCTCACTGACACACAATAATAAAAAATGGTAGATCATTTCTTCATTAGTCACGTAAGCAAAGAAAGCAACAGAATTGAATAGAGGAACCAATAGCGCTTATTTTTTAAACTTTAAGGACTAATAAGCTTATTTCAAACTTTATGGGACTAAGAGTACTCAATGAGTAAACTTTAGAGAACAATAATAAATTTAGGCTATTATAATTTATAGTGTTGTCTACTTTTGGATAAATATAAGGTTGTTGTCTTTAGTATGGTGGAAATGTGTGAGTCAAACCTTTTATTTTGATTCTTTATTGAGTATTATAATTCGGTTAAGTAT
This sequence comes from Fagus sylvatica, assembly GCA_907173295.1. NCBI lineage: Eukaryota > Viridiplantae > Streptophyta > Magnoliopsida > Fagales > Fagaceae > Fagus > Fagus sylvatica. The sequence continues at coordinate 25,041,854 of OU015762.1, read as the reverse complement.
AGTTCCCATTTATCTATGGCCTTATCTTGATGTGCATCAATATTTTCTACTTCTTTATTCCCCCTTCTTTTGCCCGCATCATTTGGTATCAAAGCTATTGCGATGCCCTTTGTGTAGCTTCCTTACTTCTTTCTATGGCGGCAAGAGTAGATGAAGGTGTGATAATCCAACAATGGGTAACGATAGAGACAAGTGAGATGATGGAATCCAAGCACTTCAAAATACAAGTTGAGCAACTTACCATGCATCTTGAACATCAAGAGAGCGTAGTTCAAGCTGTGGTTGTTCTAGTGATAAATCTATGATGTGAATATTTTTACTTGTCGAGGAGTTCGTGAGGAGACGTTGATAAGATAGTCTTTTTTGTAGAGTTCCTATGTTGTAAAAGTTGACTTACCAGAGTTTCATGGTTGTCTTAAACCGGAGGAATTTCTTGAATGACTTAGTGTTATTGAGAAACTTACCATGCATCTTGGATATTAAGATGCCCGAAGTGAGCGTAGTTTAAGTCGTGGTTGTTCTAGTGATGAAACCTACGATGTGAATCCTTTTGGTCGTCGAGGAAATTGTGAGGAGACATTGATGTGATAGTTTTTTTTGCGGAGTACGGATGCTGTAAAAGTTGATTTATTGGAGTTTCATGGTTGTTTTAAACTAGAGAAATTTCTTGAATGGCTTAGTGCTACTGAGAAGGGTTTTTTATTTTATTTTTTATTTTTATTATTATTATTATTATTATTATTATTATTATTATTATTCATGCCCGAGAACCAATAGATGAAGTTAGTTGTAACAAAGTTGTGTTGATATGCTTTTTACTAGTGAGAAAAAAAATTCAAGAAATGTGACTTCGTAAAGGAATGCCAAAGATTTCTTGGAAGAGAATGAGGTTACGAATAGAGCAAAGGTTTCTCCTGCTTGGACTTCACTCATATTATTTTCTCTTGGTTCATTTGGTGTTATATCACAACGTAATGTTAGATTCCTTGAATCTTTGATCCATGAAATCATATCATGGAATATAAGATTACGGTGTTTCATTCGTTAGTCACATTCAAATGAGATTTCTTTAATGTATCATTCCTATGTTTGGTTGGTTTACAACATTTACCAAATTAATAAAAAAAATTATAAATTGATTAAAATAATCTAAAAAACTAAAAAATAACAAAAATACCATTGACATCACAAAAATGATCAAAATATTCTTGAAACTACCAAAATTACCAAAATATCCCTGAAACTATTGAAAATACCAAAATACCCCCCAAAACCAATAAAATCACCAAAATACACCCGAAACCTCTAAAATGAGTAAAATAACCCTGAAACTTCTAAAATGACCAAAATACCCTTAGAATCCCTAAAAATGAATAAAATAGCCTAAAAATCCTAAATTGACCAAAATATCCCTGAAACCATTAACAATGACCAAAATACTCTCAAAATCCTAAAATGACCAAAATGTCTTAAAACCTCTAAAATGACCAAAATAACCTTAAAACTTATAAAATGACCAAAATATTCCTAGAACCCCTAAAAACGACTAAATACCCTCAGAATCCTAAAATGACCAAAATAACACTGAAACCTGTAAAAAGACCAAAATAACCCTGAAACTTATAAAATGACTAAAATACCCTCTGAATCCTAAAATGACAAAAATAACTCCAAAACCTAGAAAATGACTAAAATACCATCGAAACCTACAAATGACAAAAATAACCCTGAAACCTTTAAATGACCAAAATACCTCAGAAAACCTCTAAAATGATCAAAATACTCTCAAAACCTCTAAAATAACCAAAAAACCCTTGGAATCCAAAAATTACCAAAATACTTCTGGAAACCTACAAAATGACAAAAATAACTCTAAACCCTCTAAAATGACCAAAATACCCTCGTAACCACTAATGCAACCACAGTACTCCCAAAACCTAAAAAAAAAATGTCCAAAATAACTATGGGAATCATTTACCTTTTTGGTCCCGTATTAGCTTAATTTGAGTTGGATATTCAATTTTCATTATTTTACTAAGGTGGTTATATGTTTGGAATAGCTTTGTGCTAGAATAAAAGGCATATTGAAATTTTTTTTGTATTACTTTTGTGGATGAAGGAAGATAAAAGGAAAGAGGGAATAACTCCCCCCACCCCCCCCAAAAAAAGAAGAAGAGCCATAATCACTTTCCTTCCACAATCTACTGAAGTAGCAAGTTGTGAATTATTAGTAATCAATATCATATGGATCCACTTCTAATACTATCTTAATTTTCTACCAATCACCACACAAACACCTCAACAAGTTGGGTTATGGCCAAAGTTGTGTCCCAAGACTTGTTCTAATCATAAAATCTCTGGTGGTTTCCACTAAAGCACATTTCGTGTCAACTGACCACAAATTTCAAAAGTTTCATACATTTCAATGGAGACACCACTTAATTTCTTTTCCTGGTTCATGCATACAAACAATTCTCGTCTTTCAATGCATTAAGGAAATCACGCTCGCAATCAAAACCAATAAGAGCATGAATTATGACAAACGTTCTTTGAAAGTTACAACCCGATACAACGGCACAAAGTGATATGCCATACTATAAAGTTCGTCAAAATATCACCACTAGTTAAGGTGCCATTCCAAAATTACCAAAACAATACGAAGCAAAAATCATACAACTTCCAACTAAACCCATTAACATGCCAAATCCACCATTTTGCAAATCAATGCATGCACAAGCAGGCTCTAGCAAATACAAAAAGGGCGAGCAAAATCACAACCTACAAAATCCATTGCTAGCTGAGTGTCCACAACAAGCAAAACGCGTCGGCTTCTCTAAGCCAACTTTCCTTTCAACGGACCTTTTGGAATTTTGCTCAGAACCTTGGCATCGAACACTAGATACTGCTTTTTAAGCTCAATCATTGCCTTCTCTGCAAATGGGTCAACCTTGTGCTCATACTTCTCATACAGAACCGGCACAGTGTGCAGCAAAACAAAAGCTGTTTTCAAAAAAATATTATTGAAATTCAGCATATAATATGAAATTGATTTTAAATAGCATATGCATAAACACAAGTTTTATTGTCATTACATATATAGAACACCGTCAAGAAATTGCACCAACTTCCCACAGTGGAAAGAACCCACAAGCCAGCAATAACCTGAAATCCAAAGCATGATTTTATCAGAAATCAGATAATAAAATAAACTACCCATACTGAATTGCTAGTCAAAATTACGTTAATGACTATTATTTAGTAGCATACCCCAAATCCTGAAACTAGCAATATGGTAACTGGTAAGTTACATGTGCACCTAGTGAGACTAGAAACCATAGTCTTATCCTTCACTCCATTCTTTATGGAGAGAAGAAGTGCCATTCGAACTTAAGCTTATTAACAAAATTTGAAACTATATGCAATTTAAGAAAATATGCCGACCCCAAAATTTTGGAACTAAGGATTGGTGATTGTTGTTGTATGCAACTTAGGATAATATGGTGTAAATTCAGCAGTAAATATCAGAATCTCAAAAATTGCAAATCAGCAGCCTTTATGACAATAAAAGTATTTAAGAGTTAGACCAACAAGAGCACCAAGTTAAGAGGTTAGAACAGGCTGAGCCAACAAAGAATTTGATTTGGCTTATTTCAGTTACAATGTGAAGCTTTTACCAAAGAAACATGATGGACAATATACATACAATGAGAAACTTCTTCAAATCTCTTCCTGATGCAATACTCCGCAAGATTGCAAAGCCCTGGTTAATTTCAATTATCAGTGCAGCAGCACCTTCCAAGAATGTCTCCTCAGGAAGATGAACTTCTGGGATTCGGGGTGGAGACCTACAAATAGAGATCTTAAGCAATGAATTAAATGAAACCACAGATAAAAAGCACGATCTCGTCACCTAAGAACCAATGTAGACAAAGGCAAGCCAGGCACTCGCCTAGGCGCTTAAACAAGGTGAGGTGCCACTAACACACCTTTGAAAGCCTTGATGCAAGGTCTTTTTAGTGAGGTGCTTGGGACAAGAGCCTCAATGAAATTGGCCAAAAAAGAATAAGTCTTTTTGTATTTCTTTACTTGATTTTATTACACCTTTAGTACATACCTCATGTACTTGGAAGTGCTTTTAATCAATAAAATTTTACTTACAAAAAAAAACAGCAATTTTGTAATTTGGCAAAAAAGGTAGCTCTATACTTTATTTCAAGTTAGTGGGCATTTTTTATTTTATTTTTTTATCATATAATCTTTAAGCTTTAAAATTTTCTACTTTCGTTTTATGAAATTTTATATAAGATTGTTGTAAAGTCTTGTCTTAGATTAATAAATAGAGCCTACTACCAGTTAGAAAAATTCAAAGTATACCTATTAAGCATTACATACATATAATTTAAGTTCACTATATGCATAATAACTAAATTCAAAATTCATTGCCTCACTTCACTTGGGCAAGCACCTTTTTAGCACCTCTGGCAATACAAGGACTTGACGCCTTACGGTCACCGCTAAGAACTGAATTTTTATATAGATTATAAGAATAAGTAGTAATAATATGAAATCCCATAAAAAAAGCTTACTTGTTGATAAAGGTATGAGCATTGGACCACAGGAACAAGATTGCAAGAGCAAGGATCAAAACATGACATACAAGAGTAAGCAAATGGTATTCCACCAATTCAAAGAGAACCCATATTGCAGTGGCCAACCCAAGCACGCTCGCTGATATCTTCTTGTTCCTCCATAAAAACACATCAGCAGCTGCACCAAATTAATCACATAAATCCAACAACCAAACACAGCCTAATCAATGTGACACTGCCAATTTACCTCAATACTAATACAGATCGCTAAAAACAATAACTAAACACAGCTTATTCTTCAAAAAGAAAATCCAAACGCATCGTTTTGATTTTTCAAACACATACACATGTTTAAAAAGCAGGGCCAAACAATGCCTAATCAAATCTGATTACAGATCTCATATTGATTGAAACAAAATGATCCGATCGGATAGATAGAGAAAGAGAGAGAGAGAGAGTACATACGCTTTCCTCCGCCGAGAACTTTGTGAACTGGTTCTTCTCTTCCGAAAAGCCGGAAAATCTTAGCCTTGACCGATGACGGTGAGACTGGTTTCTCGGAATCTGAATCGGAAGATGAAGATGAAGATGAATCGTGCGCGTGGATCTTCTCGCTTATCTTCTCCTTCAATGAATCTACCGTGGAACTCGCAGTCTCGGAATGCTCCGCCATTGTTTTCGGACAACCAAAATGAAAGAATTTGAAAACTTCGATGCTGGAAATAATTTCTATAATGCGAGTGAGAAAATAGGGTTCGAGAGTGAATCTCAGTGCTATATATATATATATATATATATAATATAATTGTATATACATATAGAGGTAGAGTGAGCGAGATGAGTTTATGACCGTCGGATGGTGATTGTTAACGTATGATATGACAGAAAGTTGACGGCGTTGGATTTGACGGGGTATTTAAAATGTAGCGGCGCGGGTGGAGTGACTGTGATGGACGGTGGGTGATGGGAAAGGAACCGGCCAGTGAAAGGATGAGGGGCACGTGGCTGAAATGAGTGGAGAATTTGTGGAAGGGACGGCTGTACTTTTTGGATGGTCGGGGGGTTACGTCAGGTGAGGTTGCACGTTAGGGGCTGATTGGTTACTCTTGCTCTATTTCATCTTAAAGAAGGAAAAAGAAATACTCTTGGTTGTCACCTTTTGAAATACTCGGAATCATATACACATTTAGAAAATTCAAAATTCAAAAAAATAATAATAATCAGATTCTAACCTGGAATACTTTGTGATAAATTTTGGGAGATTTTAATGTAAGGTATGGGATTATAACTAAGTGGGAAACCACTGTGAGAATGGGTATTTACTATTTAGTCCTTGGAAATGCATGATTGAAACGTTATTTGAAGACGAATTCAGTATTTTTTAGATACTAGTTTCGATTCGATTGAATATTTGATTGGTGAATTCTTTTGGTGACGTTTGCGGTAAATGGCTCATTGGAGCTAAACCCAAGGGCGGATCCAGGAATTTCGTCTAGGGTGGACACTTTTTGGACCTTTTTTTTTTTTTGTTATTTGGGGGTTTTTGTTGTTTAATAATTTTGATATATTTATATACCTAACATTTTTTTTAGAACGAAATTAAGGATAGACATTCTATAAAATCTATATTTTTTTTTATATATATACGCTTAGCAATATATTTATTTTTTAATTTGAGGGTGGGCACTGGTCACAAAGTGAATCCGCCCCTGGCTGAACCCAGATCCTTGTTTTAGTCGTTGGGGTCAATTTAGAAGTTACAGCTAAAATTCCTGTCCTAAAGTTCTTGTAATTCTGGTTCTCACGGTAGTCCCTAGTTCCTACCATCTCATGAGACGAACAAGGATGTTGAAACTCGACCAATACGTATGTGTATTTGTTTTGTTGATGATACCTAGTGCTAGGATGGCAATGTGGTTGTTTGGCAGTTTTGCCGCTTTGTTTTTCGTGTGGCTCATGATGACCTATCACGCATATCTTCCGTTCGGTTGTCATGTCTCGTTTGACCCTCCAATCAAGCTCTACCATCTATTGGCAGATGTGTGGCTCGACGCACACCTTCTCGAAGTGCTTTTTTATTATCTACCTTAAAAAAAAAACAACTTAGAAGAACATGTGGGCTAATGCCCCTAATTTAAACATGCTTGCATACAAACAGGCCCCGGCCTTAGGGTAAGCCCCGCAAGACATGGGGGTTGGGCAACCCCCTCAAAGGGCATTCACAGGACAACCATTGGAAGAAAAAATAATAAACAATAGAAAACAAAAAATGAGGCTTAAGGGCAACAAAGGAACAAAGTGCAGAAAAATAATATACACAAATAAAGGTAGTACAGAAAAAAGAGATGTAATTACTAAAACGTGCTTTCTGCCTTTATATGTATTACCCTAAGGCCCCACCTTCTTCTCTCAAATCAATCATCATGATTTTCCTATTTTTATATATATTACTAGTATATATAAAAATCTTGTAACTCTCAACATGATTCATTGTATCCAATGTAACAAACTCCTGTATTTTCTACTCAATAAGTGATAGCCAACCGGAAAAAAAGAAAGAGAGAAAGGTGACCCTGTAAATCTTACGGGTTCCAATTTATGATATACTTATGATAGCTTAATTCTCATCTTTCTGATATTTTGCCTCTCTCTCTCTCTCTCTCTCTAAATATATATATATATATATATATATATATATATATATATATGTTGAATTACTATGACTATTGCGTTTTATCTTTAGTAAATATTTGAGCGTGTGACAGTGTGTTTGTGTTTTTGTGTTCTGTAAGTCATTTGTGGTCTAATGATATTTTTTATTAATTTTATTAGTGTAGGAAAGCAAAATGAAAAACTTAAAAAATGTTGAACTTTATATTTTATGATGGGTTAATTTTATTTTACAAACATTTTTGTGTGTGTGTGTGTGTTAATAAATATATTATTGTTCAAACTATATGTATAAAGCACAATATTACCTTATTCTATTTTCTTTAAAAAAAATTTTAATTTTAACTTTTATGTCTTTGTTTAATATTTAAAATTAGGTGGACAACCAAAATTTAGAACGGCTTGGGCAACCCAAACCACGGGGCTGACCCTGTATACAAAGATATGCTTATACATATTGATAGGTCTATGATTCAACCGTCTCTTGGATGGACGAACTCACACTAATCATCCGTCATATCGAGCAGTGGTAAGGACGACACTATGCGTTGTCCTTACTACAAAAGCCTAAGCTCCACATGGTCCATTAATAAATGCCTTTATAACAAAATTAAGTGACAGAAAGCGTTATTATCTAACGGTTTAATGACAGCATCCCGAAGATATTGTAACTGCCTCCATTAAAGGCCCCTCATTCAAGTCAAATAAAGACTGAAATAAATGAGAGTTCAACGGCTACTTACTGGGGGCATCTTTATAAACATCAGAATAGAAAGACACAAGGTATGAAAATACACTAGCCTAAACACTAATACCTACCTGTTAATTATTTTCTGCGAGTCACTGACAAAGGCATCGGAGGAGCTTTGGCCGGCATCCCACCAGTGCTCCCCTGTTGTTTACCCTTTTTTGTTCTTTCAGGTTTTCCATTCGAGAGGTTAGACATTAGACGACCGTGTTGATTTTTGCACATCATCAGTTAGCGCCGTCTGTGGGAAAGGTTTTTTTACAACCATCTCGTTTCTCTTTCCCTGAAAAACTAAGAACGGTCGATTTAGATAACCTCTCTCCCCATGGAAGCAGGAGACACCAGTGATCAAGACTTGAATGCCTCAGATAGGCAAATGCAGGCCTTCATCTCCAACATCCAAGAGTTGGCACGACAAAGTGCCGCTAACCGGTGAGAAATGCAAGAATTGACTCGACAAAACCAGGAACTTCATAGCCCTCCTTCGTTCAAGGGGAGAAGTTCAGATTCCCCATCCCGACCAGAATGGCAGAGAAGGTCCTCGCAATGAAGAAAGGGGAAATCAAAATCGAGATCAAAATGACGAAGGAAGCTTCGCCAATCAAAATCGAGTACCCTGTCTAAGTCAAATAGCAGAGCCCACAAGGTCCGCTACGGACGCTAGGGCTGCCAAACTAGAAGAAGAACTGAAGGAGATGAAGGAGCAAATGAGGGAGATGAAAAGTCTGGTCAAGACCAAAGCTGTTAAGAATCTCGATATGCTCGTTCATCGCTCCAAATCACCATTCACTAAGAGGGTAGATGATTATCCTCTTCCAGCAAAGTTCAAAGTTCCACAACTGGAAACCTTCGACGGACTTAAGGACCCACTCGATTACCTAGACTCCTTCAGGACGGTCATGTGCCTACAAGGTGTGTCGGACGAGATAATGCGTCGCGTTTTCCCAACGAACCTCAGAGGCTCAGCAAGAGTGTGGTTTAATCAACTGGAAACAGGGTCCATCGACACATTCGCTTAATTAAGTCGGGTCTTTATTGATAACTTCATCGAAGGACGAAGATCTACTCGTCCAGCAAACTATCTCCTCAATATTCGGCAGAGAGAAGAAGAATCATTGAGGTCTTATGTACAACATTCAACAAGGAAGCAGTCCAAATCGATGAGTCGCATGAGTACGTAGCCCTTATGGTGTTCAACGCCGGCCTCCGCAAGGGTGACTTCCTCTTCCAACTTTGTAAAGACCCCTCAAAATCGATGTCAGAATTGATGTATGAAGCACAAAAGTTCATCAACGTGGAGGATGCTTTCAAAACCTGGGACAAGTTCATTAGTAGGAAGAGGAAAGAACAGGAAGACCGACGTTTCGAATCTCCCAAAGGTAGGATATCGAAACCGGATTACTCGAAAGTTGATCGGAAGAATGCAGGATCTTCCAATGGACAAAGCGGACGACCCAAAAGTTTCACACCCCTAAACATGTCCATTGACCAAGTTTTCTTGCAAATACAGGATGATCTTGCACTTAAGTGGCCCTGGAAGCTGCGATCAAGCCCTACACAAAGGTCTAAGGATCTTTACTGTTGATTCCACAGAGACTATAGTCACAACACTGAAGACTGTTTTGTCTTGAAGGAGCAGATAAAAGCTTTGATAAGACAAGGGAAGTTGAAGAAATTTTTCCGTCGAGACAACCAGAACACTCGCCCGCCCAAACAAGACGAGAATAAGAATCGTCTGGAAGATCGTCCACAAGACATCATAAGGGAAATATGTACCATCGTCGGGGGCTTGGCATCAGGAGGTACATCGCGATCGTCCAGGAAAGCCTATGCTCGACAGGCTCATAACATCCTAGTCACACGGAGGCCACGAAAGAATGTGAAGTTGGATGATCAAATAATTACCTTTAGTGAAGACGATACAAGAGGGATTCACCAACCACATGACGACGCCTTAGTCTTCACAATGACCATTGCAGGTTTCATTACCAGACGGATGTTGATTGACAATGGGAGTTCGGCCGACATTATCTACCTTCCAGCGTATCAACAAATGAAGATAGACAAAGAACGGTTGAGGCCGATCGATATCCCCCTCGTGGGATTCACAGGGGACAAAGTCAAACCATCGGGAGTAGTCTCCTTCATAATCGAGGCTGGCACGTACCCAAAATAGGTGAGGGCCTCGGTCGAGTTCCTGGTAGTCGACTTGCCTATCAGCTTATAACGTCATTATCAGCCGTCCAACCCTCAACAAGCTTAGAGCAGTGACGTTAACTTATCATCTCCTCGTCCAATTCCCTAAGGAACATAGCATAGGAGAACTCAAAGGAGATCAGGCAGCAGCAAGAGAATGCTATTTTGCCTCTTACGAACCGGAGACAAGACACCAAATAATGGCGATCAACGAGGGACAAACACTCATCGAGCCAACAGAGAAGTTGGAGGTGGTTGTGTTGGACGACAAAAAGCCAGACAAAACCACGAATATTGAGACAAAAATGGATGGAAGAATGAGAAAAGCCATTATTGAATTCCTCAAAGGCAACCTAGACGTCTTTGCATGGACACATGAAGATATGCCCGGTATTAATCCCTCAGTCATTTCCCACAAGTTGAATATGGACCTGTCCATCCGGCCTATAAAACAAAAAAGATGAGTGTTTGCCCTGGACAAGAATCAGGCTATCTCTGATAAAGTTGAGAAACTTTTAGCTGCAGGATTCATCAGAGAAGTCTATTACCCCAATTGGCTAGCTAATGTAGTAATGGTGAAGAAATCCAACGACAAATGGAGAATGTGTGTGGATTTCACAGACCTAAATAAAGTCTGCCCAAAAGACAGTTTCCCCTTGCCTCGAATCGATCAGTTAGTAGATTCGACAGTAGGACATAGGCTACTTGACCTTTATGGATGCTTTTTCAAGTTACAATCAAATCGTGATGGACGAAGACGATCAAGAGAAAACTTCTTTCATCACCAGCTTTTTTGTTATAGAGTCAAGCTATTCGGATTGAAGAACACATGGGCAACTTACCAACGGTTGATGAACAAGATGTTTCACTATCAGATTGGGCAAAATGTAGAAGTATACATTGACGACATGTTGGTAAAAACGAAGGACGAAGAAAAACACTTGGACGATTTAGAAGAGACCTTTAAGACACTCCGCCTATACCGCATGAAGCTAAACCCAAGTAAGTGTGTTTTTGGCGTTTCCTCAGGAAAATTCTTGGGATTCATGGTGTACTAGAGAGGAATAGAAGCAAACCCAGACAAAATAAAAGCCATACTCGAGATGACCCCACCAAAAACGATAAAAGAAGTCCAAAGCTTGACTGGAAGAGTTGTAGCACTTAATCGTTTCGTCTCACAGGCAACAGATAAGTGTCTCCCATTTTTCAAAACGCTGAGGAAGGCTTTCACTTGGACGGACGAATGCCAGAAGTCTTTTGAGGAACTTAAGGCATATTTAACCTCTCCACCATTACTTAGCCCCTCCAAACAAGGCGAATCTCTCTCCCTATACTTAGTAATATCCCCGACTGTTGTCAGTTCAGCTCTAATTAGAGAGGAGAATGGTGTGCAATTACTAGTATACTATACTAGCACGGCCTTCCAAGGAGCAGAAGAAAGGTACCCCGCGATGGAAAAGTTGGCACTAGCTCTTGTCATCGCCGCCCGAAATCTCCGACCCTATTTCCAAGCACATACAATCATCGTCTTTACAAATCACCCACTCTATAAGGCGATGAATAAACCCGATGCCGCTGAACGATTGATTCAATGGGACATAGAATTGAGCAAGTTCAATATTGAATACCGTCCAAGACAAGCCATCAAGGCCTAAGCCTTCGCTGATTTCATAGCCGAATTCACAACGGCAAGAGAGGAACCATCACAAGAAAAATCAGAAGAGAAATGGGAAGTCAATATTGATGGATCGTCCGTCAAGGGGGCATGAGGAGTTGGAATTATCTTTAAGACGCCCGAAGGACAACTATTAAAACATGTCGTGTGGCTTCAATATCCCACCACCAACAATGAAACAGAATACGAGGCCCTATTAACAGGCCTGCGTATAGCTAAGGTGTTAGGAGCAACCATGCTTAAGGTTCATAGCGACTCATAACTGGTAGTGGGACAGGTCAACGGTGAGTACGAAGCAAAGGAAAACAGGATGGCCAAGTACCTCAGCCTCGTCAGAGATATCATGGCTAGATTTGACGAGTCGTCATCATCCAAATACCTCCGGAACAAAATACAGAGGCCGACGTTCTGGCAAAATTAGCGTCTTCTGAAGAAGCTATTGACCAACAAATCGAGGTCCAATACTCGTCAAGCCATAAGGAGGAAGAAATGAACCCCATTGACGTCAACAATTCATGGATGATGCCAATCACCAAATATCTAGAAGAGGGGACCTTACCAACAGACGTCGTCGAAGCAAGGAATCTAAAAGTCAGGGTCGCTAGGTTCGTCCTAATACAGGGAATACTATACAAAAGAGGTTTCTCACTCTCATACCTGCGCTGCCTCGACAAACTCGAAGTTGAATACTTAATGAGAGAAGTCCACGAGGGAATTTGCGGAAATCACTCGGGGGGGCGCTCCTTAGTCCATAAACTCGTCCAAGCAGGTTACTATTGGCTGACGATGCAGAAGGACGCAATCTGTTACATTCGCGCTTGCGATAAGTGCCAGAGGTTCGGAAACCTCATCCACTCACCATCAGAAGTACTAACGCCAATGACAGCCCTCTGGCCTTTCGCTCAATGGGGTTTAGACATCATGGGACCTTTCCCAGTCAGACGAAAACAATTGAAATTCCTAGTAGTAGGAATCGACTACTTCACCAAATGGGTGGAAGCCGAACCGCTCACGACGATCACCGAAAAGAACATAAAGGGATTTGTATGGAAGGCGATCATATGCAGATTTGAAATCCCTAGGGTTTTCATATCTGACAATGGACGACAGTTCGACAACTCACATTTCAGAGAATTCTGTGAAGAATTGGGCATATGCAACCATTACTCATTTCCAGGTCACCCTCAGGCCAACGGACAGGTGGAAGTCACAAATCGATCCTTGCTCAAGATAATCAAGACTCTACTTGAGAGGGCAAAGGGGCTATGGCCAAAAAAGCTCCCAAATGTCTTATGGGCGTACAGGACGACAGCAAGAACCCCCACAGGAGAAACCCCATTTCGACTGACGTTTGGTACTGAAGCCGTCATTCCAGTAGAAATTGGGTTAACCAGCTGGAGAACAAACAATCATGACGAAGACAGCAACAACAATTAGCTACGCTTGAATCTGGATCTGCTGGATGAAGCTCACGATCAAGCCGAAGTGAAGACGACATCATATCAACAGAGGATGGCCCGTTATTATGATCGACGAGTGAAACACAGGGAATTCAAAGTGGGAGACCTAGTACTGAGAAAAGTGACTCTCGCCACCAAAGACCCAACCCAGGGAAAATTAGGGCCCACATGGGAAGGACCATATAAAATCGTCAAGTTCTACAGGAGGGGCACTTATCACCTCGAGAAGTTGGACGACACTGCATTTCCACACCCCTGGAATGCGGAACACCTAAAGAAGTACTACCAGTAAGGCATTATTCAAAATTTCTTTTTCATAAGTTGTTCATGTCTATTAAAATCATTCTCATTCAAAATAGTGACGAAATAAAAAAAAGGATGCCAGACGTCCTACGTTTCTTCTCCAATTTAACCTTCCAAACAAAATTTTCTCCATACAAGCATGTATGCATCCACCAACTGACAACAAAAAATACTTGCATAAAAAATACATGTATGAGAAGTATGTGTATGCCCGTCAACTGACGACAAAAAATCTTGCATAAAAAGCAAGTGTGCAAAAAAAAAAAAAAATACATGCATGAGAAGCATGTGTATGCCCGTCAATTGACGACAAAAAATACATGCATAAAAAGCAAGTGTGTAAAAAATACATGCATGAGAAGCATGTGTATGCCCATCAACTAACGACAAAAAATACTTGCATAAAAAGCAAGTGTGCAAAAAATACATGCATGAAAAGCATGTGTATGCCCGTTAACTGACAACAAAAATTACTTGCATAAAAAGCAAGTGTACAAAAAATACATGCATGAGAAGCATGTGTATGCCCGTCAACTGACGACAAAAAATACTTGCATAAAAAGCAAGTGTGCAAAAAATACATGCATGAGAAGCATGTGTATGCACGTCAACTGACGACAAAAAATACTTGCATAAAAAGCAAGTGTGCAAAAAATACATGCATGAGAAGCATGTGTTTGCCCGTCAACTAGCGACAAAAAATACTTGCATAAAAAGCAAGTGTGCAAAAAAATACATGCATGAGAAGCATGTGTATGCCCGTGCTGACATGTGTTTGCCCGTCAACTAGCGACAAAAAATACTTGCATAAAAAGCAAGTGTGCAAAAAAATACATGCATGAGAAGCATGTGTACGCCCGTCAACTGATGACAAAAAACACTTGCACAAAAGCATATGTAGAGCAGAACGGTAAGTAAATACAAAAGCACAAATGTATATACATGTGTATGATCACATCATCACCAAAAGTTGACTAAATATGAGACATACAAGCTGTCACGAAAACCAATATTGTCTAAAGAAAAACCAAAACTACACGACCCCCAAAATGGGCCCTACAAAAAACACACATATTGTTTTAGAAGAAAGAAAAATTCAAGTAGTGGTGTCATCGTCCAACTGAGAATCTGCTGACGTCGTCCCATCATTCCCACCTTCCGCTGGCATCACTGAGTCATCATCCTCATATGGTTGGAAGACATCAAAGTCAAGATTCGGGTACTTTTCCTTCGCTTGCTTAATCAACAATTCAAAGCCGACGAGGAAGGACTTGGTATTATTATCATCATATGCCCCCGACGATTTGAACTCTTTCACCAATCGTCTCCATTTTATCAGTCAACACCTTTAGTCGTTCATCAACCTGTTTATTCTCATCCAATGCTTTCTCCAACTCTGCATCCTTCGCCGTCATGTCCCCTTTGAGCAATGTCAGCTCATTCTCCAATCGATCTCTATCCTGAGTCAACTCATTGGCAACCGTTGTCAAAGTTTGGTTAGCTTCGGCGGCTTCCGATAACTGGGTCTTCAGCTTCACCAGACCATCCTCCCAAAGCATACACCAATTAGCAATGACTATAGCCTCGGTCAAACTCTGCAAAAACACACAGGATTTTTTAGATCAAGAAATAAAAACACTTAAATGGGAAAAAGAGAAACCCTACCTTCATCAGCGAATGAGCCAGAGCTCTCTTCATGACGTCGGTATTTAGCTTCCCATATTCATCCAAATCCTCCTTCGTCACTACAGATTTTGCCCGCCTTAGAGCTAAAGAAGCATCCTTAGGCAGAGTGGGCGCTTTCTCGATTGCCCTGTTGGACAAAGGAGCACTCGGAGGCTCTACCAACTCAACCGACGGAGTTGGAGACTGTTCTAGAATGATTGGCTCTTGAGTTTTTAAAGGATGAGGGCCACCTTCTTCCACCACCTTCTTGGAAGACGAGTCTGGTTTTTGCCTCTTCCCCAGGTTGATACTCACCTCGTCCTTCTGGCCCATCATCCTCTTCAGCTTATCCTTGTTTAACTTTGCCGTCGCCATCCCTACAAAACAAATACATCTCATGAAATCGATATCTTTGTAGTCCAAACATCAAAAACCAAGAGACAACACAAATCGGAGCACTCACTTCGCTGATTAGTCAAATCCAAAGACAAGACTTCCTGACTCGGCTCCGGACAGAAGGAGTAAAACGCAAGCAAATCGGGCTGTATGAACTTAGTATAATGATGATCGTTATGGTGCAACACTCGGAGCACCCTGTTTTGTCCCTCTTGACTCAACTTCGATCGTTTAATCGCTGCAAAAGAGAAGAGAGACATCAGTTACAAACCACCAAGCATCCTATACGCACCACAACATACGAAGAAACACACACACACCAGAGGTAGAAGGCACGCCCTATTCGCGACGAATCCTGACAAAACTATCGTCCTTCTCTTCCCAGGGAAGACCCTCCTAGTTGTCTCCACAGACAAAAACATAGTCGTCTTTCCACTCTCTATTGGATGACGGAAGACCAGTTATCAACTTAAGATGTTTTTGCCGTCTATTCAAAGTCCAAAACCCTGGAAAGACGGCTATCTGACAAGGCTTATAGCAATATAAAAGCTCATCCACAGTAAGGGAATCGGCCCCTTTACTACATACTCTCCACATCACCATACAAGCGAGCCGTCCTTCAGGCATTGGGTGCAAGCTGGCCAGGCGAAAGTTTTAGATGACCCAAAAGCTCCCTCATGAAAGGTTGCATGGGAAACCTCAAACCTGCTCTGAAATCGGCCTTATAAAAAGCCACGTCACCATATTTGGACGAGCACGCTCTCTCGTCCGAATTAGGGATCCGGAGGACGACGCCCTCAGGGATCTGATACCAATGCCTAATCTTCTTCAAACCCTTAATATCTACAATTGAAAAATAGGATTGGGCGACCCAGGAGTCCTCAGATCCAACAACCTTTGACGAGCCAGAAATCAACGGGGTTTCCTCCGACGAGTGATCGCCCTCATCCTTATCGGAAAGCCCCTTAAATAGATACTCAGAACGAACCAAGGACCAACTATTCCCTTCGGACGCCATGAAATCCCTAATCGTTTTTCCACGTACTCAACGCCGGAAAAGCTAAAGCAAAAAGCTCCTCCGATAAGCTGTGGAGCACATAATCTGAGGGGATCAAATCACCAAAATCAACCGCTCTACCCTCGCTCTCAACTATACGACACACCCCCACAAAGAAATTTCTAAACGAAGAATGTGAGGGATCCAGCGCTACCAAGAAAACTAAATTGGAAAGGAAAACAGACAAAGGAACTCACAAGAAAACGGAGACTCAGAGGGGAAGGTAATGCACCAAGGTAAACACGCTAAAGGAAATGAAACAGATAGAAATTTTTTGGTTTTTAAACACTAAAACCCCTGGTAGACGAAACGAGGCGTCGCCTCGCGACGCGCGCCCAACAAATGAATGACACATGTCGAAAAGTAAACCAAACCGTCACCTCGCCATTTAATGCATCGATTGGATTTCGGCTGCACACCTCCCCAAAAGACATATGTAATTATTAGCGCCGGAAACCTATAACTTATTCCATCCGTCATCCATGCGCGACCACGTTGGAATAGGGAGCATCTAATAGGTTTACGATTCAACCGTCTCCTGGATGGACGAACTCACACTAATCGTTCGTCATATCGAGCAGTGGTAAGGACGACACTATGCGTGGTCCTTACTACAAAAGCCTAAGCTCCACACGGTCCATTAATAAATGCCTTTATAACAAAATTAAGTGACAGAAAGCGTTACTATCTAATGGTTTAATGACAGCATCCCGAAGATATTGTAACCGCCTCCATTAAAGCCCCTCATTCAAGTCAAATAAATACTGGAATAAATGAGAGCTCAACGGCTACTTACTGGGGGCATCTATATAAACCTCAGAATAGAAAGACACAAGGTATGAAAATACACTAGCCTAAACACTAATACCTACCTGTTGATTATTCTCTGCGAGTCACTGACAAAGGCATCGGAGGAGTTTTGGCCGGCATCCCACCGGTGCTCCCCTGTTGTTTACCTTTTTTTGTTCTTTCAGGTCTTTCATCCGAGAGGTTAGACGTCGGACGACCGTGCTGATTTTTGCACATCATCACATATAAACAGACAAGAAAAGCCTCAGTGGAACATACTTGAACAAAAAAGAAAAGAAAAAGATCTGATAGGTCAATGTCCCCAGTTTAAACATATTTGTAAACATTTTTCCAAAAGTACTATTTTGTGATTTTTTTATTATGCAATTTTTTTAGTCATGAGCAAGCCAATTGTTTTCATTTTGAACCCCACGATGATCCAACTTAATAAAATGCATCCAAAGAAAAGAGAAAACATTTGGTTTGGAGGGTGGGGAGGTAAACCTCAACCGTGAAGATGAATACCACTCATCTTCAAACACAAGTCTAAAGACTTAATTCTTATTCAATTATCATCAACTAATTACAATTGCTATAGGCTTGCTGATTTATAGTTAGACAAACACAGTATCTTAGGATCCAATTAGTAAATTAAATAACTAACTAGGCTCCTAGCTTATCCTAACTAACTTGCCTAATCTCAACTAGACTTGTTACAACAAGAGTAGCTTTTTACTAAAAGTACAAATGCAATCGAAAAGCTAAAAGCTACCGCATCATCCGGTCAAATCTAACCTAAGACTGTTTGGATGATTGGGATTTTGATATAACTGCCCATGTATCTCTTTTAGAAGGATCAGATCCGTACGTAGTTCAAGTTTCGAAAGACATCTAGTCAACCAAGTCCCGGTGAATTATGCATAGTCTTGCAAAGAGTGAAGATTATTGTTTGATTAGCCAAGTATGCTATCTTAGATATGTGAGCCAATTCTTCTTTTTTATTTTCTTTTGGTTTTCTAGAATGTAGTTAAAGATCTATATAAGGTTAGTTTGATCAACAACTTCATTTTCTTGGGTTGCAAAAGATGTAGAGTGGCTAGGTGATAGAACTGTATATGGACTCAGTATCAGAGTGAGTTTTGCTTATTTTTCAAACCGTAGAATGATTTGGAGAAAGAGCTAACAGATGAGCTTGCAAGTAAGATTGATGATGGGCTTACAGTATCTTTGAATGATAGAATAGCAGCGGCCATAGAATGAAGTGAATCAGAATATGGACTTGATTGTTTGTGGGCTTGATGAGCTCTAAATGAACCATGTAGAAGTGGGCTAGACTCAGATGCTTGGGCTCGTAGACTTTGGCCTGATCATTCCACTGATGGGCTTAGTCCTTGCAAGCCTTGAAATAATGATCTTGGGCTTCAACCTTGTGATTGCTCTTGAGATGTGACTGCTCTTGTTGATCTTTTTTCTTGAAACATAGGCTCAAACTTCACCCTACATCATTATGGACTTTAAGGGTCTTTCATTAAATGGACCCTAAGTGTTGGGCTTGAGCTTTTACCTTATGTTATTTTGGACCGTGTTGCACAGGGACACCACTTGGACGAAGAAGGCATGTCGTGCATGGACATGGTGGGGGTGACGTGGCCGTGATGGGTGTTGACAGTGTTGGTGGTGGTGATAAAAAAAAAAAAACCACACATTGCGGAAAATTAAGTAGTTGGAAATTAAATAATGTGGGTCATAGAGTGGTGCACTGATAGTGAGACAGAAAATTTCGATTTATTGATCTCTTCCAAATCCAACCCATTTCAAGTCAATTACAAATTCGAATTGGAAACAACTTGAGTTTAAATGCTTACAGTTAAAAACCATTCAAGTATATGAATATTATGGCTGTTACTGATAGATGTAAAATTATCATGACAACACAGGATATATTATACTCCAATCTCCAATAGGGAATTATCAGAATGGTCGAGGCGGCTTCTCTAGTACAGCTGAAAAGAACACCTCTCTATCATCTTTATCTAGCTTTGGAACGACAACCCATTTATGCTTTCTATACCTAAGCATCTTGAAAGCTTTCAAATAATCATCCAAATCCTCCTTCAAACAGAAAAAACTGTCAACCCACAGCAAACCCCCAGGCCTTAAAACTCTATCCCAATCATACAATACAAAGTCTAGGAGCACAAAATCGATCCAGCCATCGAGAAATCTCGTTGTGTGAATCAAATCTAGAGTATTATCGAAGAATGGGAGCCGCTGATTTATTGTCAAGTAGAGAGGGACAAGTCCTCGAAGAGCTATCATTTCATTAAAGGGTGCCCCTAGATTGATACTTGCTGAGACTACTGTTACATTGAATTCCCTCATCCTAGCTGCAAAAGTCCCAGTTCCAACACTGAAATCCAATCCAATTCTGATCTCTCCTGGCTTAATACCAAGCACTTCAGCTATAAGGAAATCCGCGGTCAGATTCAAATTCGGGTCTAAATTAACTTGTTGAATCCATCTGGGAAGTTCGTGATGTAAAAGGTTGAAGCAATCTGCACATTTGAAGAATCCTTTGCCAGTGGAATTGCTGGCAAGGCAAGTGAAATTCTTGCATCGATACTGACTCCATCGCACATTTCTGCTGTCAGGGAGTTTCCACATGGACTCGTTAATGGGGAACGGCTTGTAATATAGTTGTGGAGCTCTTGAGAAGCATCTCCTCCTTGGTAACGGATCGCACCCATGAACAATGAGCTTTTGAGCTAGTTTCCAATCATCATTGCAGATTTCACCAACATCATAATCCATGTATTCTTCGAGCTCTTTCTTTGTAGCAAAACAAGCATGGCCGATGCTAGTGAAAGTTCCATTTGCTCCCATGAAGTTCTGTTTCCCTAGTCTGTTCGGAGTCATCTTGACATACTTACGAAGCTCTTCAATGAAGAAATGATCAGCAGGTTCATTGGATTGTTGCTTTTGTTTTAATAGAGGATGGACAGTACTGCTGGTTTCGCTGTTTTGCTGATAAGCTACTTCATTCAATGGCAAAGATGCCTGCACTGACTCAATGAGCCTTAAGATATCAGCAAGAAAAGCATTGTATCTCAATAGAGATGGTGTTGAGGATGATTTGGTGGGCATATCTATCATCATGGTCATTTCCTGCTGAATTTTCTGAATAACATTTTGGATGGTAATTGTAACTTCGCTCCCAATTCCATTTTGGCTCTCAGGGGTTAAGTTGTTGCAGAAGGTATCAGTAAGAAAAACTGATCTGAGGGAGTACAATTGGGATAAGCTGGCAACAGAGATGAGAATAATAAAGGTAGCCAATACAAAGATTGTCCAGTGAGCCACTCTCCATGTTCCTAACCTCGTAAAAACATTTGGTTTTCGCATTGCTGTTCTTCCAAAACTGAAATTGAAAATTCTCAGGTTCTTCTGAACAGAAAGAAGTAGACACAACTCTGGAAAATCATGAATATTATGAAATTCGCATTAATTTAATCTAATCTCTAACTTGGATAACAAGATGCATTTACATTTACAAATTATGAAAACTCAAATGTCAATAAATCGTAATCAATGAAACTGTAAATTCATAATTCAGATTGAGAGTAATGCGGGCAAAATGACATATAGAAAGTACCTGAGACTGGAATCTGAAAGCTTTGGCTTGGGTAATCTTGACCAAGTTATGTCATTGCAGAAGAAATGGGGATTGGAGGAATAGTACCTGGCAAAATGTCAAATAGAAATACCTGACACTGGAAGCTGAAAGCTTTGGCTAGAAGGGGGAGAGAAAAGAGAAGGGGAGGTTGATCTTGACCATGTCATGTAGTTTAATTGTTACTGAAGAAATGGGAACTAAAGCATATTGAGATCAGAGTCTACAGTTTAATACTTTCTTATTGCTTTGGTTTTAAGCTACTTGGAAAATTTTCCATGCACTTCGATTTGTTTATTTGAAGTTCTTATTTTCAGTTCCTAGTAGTTTGTAGTACTCGTTTTTTATGGAAAGTAGTTTGTAGTACTTCAAGATAGCTCATCAACCTTCCAATATTTTACTTCACTGTTCCCCTTTTTTTTTTTTTTTTTTTTTTTTTTTTTTTTTTCAAACTGAGTATTTAGATTTAGTACATTTGTTGATGCATATAGGTGAGACTTAAATTCAGACACGTGCATATGAGAGAGACTTCACATAGATTCATTCATTATAAAAGTCATAAGAAACTACCTCCCTTCTTTTGACAGTGTTACAAATCTTTACGACTAATCATAATTAGTGGGGACCAAGCAAAGTACCCCACTAAATTGTTCTATCAAACATCTTAAAATTTCTGTCAAGGTTCAGAATTTGGCTTATTGAATATGATACACCATGTTTCACAAGTATTGCCCGATAATCCCTATAGTCCAGATAGGAGGCCTCATCAGGAAAATAATCTACGGCCATTACTTAAATTAGATATGTGTCACTGCCAATGCTTGAATCAGCTTCAAAAGTAATTTAGAAAATTGAAACTACATCATTGTAAATTCGATCAAGTTTGACTAGCGTTGTTTTTGGCTATTGTAGCTTTGCACAGTAGCAAGTAGCAGAAGTGCAGCACAAGGCTACCATATAATCCGTCTTATCAACTATTTAGAAGGCTAAATGAATCGTGGATGTGCAAGAGATATTGGATTGGATCTACTAAATACTAATATTTTATTGTGAATTTTATTTCAAGAAATTCTTGAAAACAAGGAATTAACAAAAGAAACCATTTATATGATTAGTTATAATAACGCTCCTGCATATAGCTGTAACATCAAAGATTAGTAAATATCCCAGTGTCCGTTTTGCGTAGAAAGTAGCAATATCTATTGTAAATCCAACGTAATGGAACAAAAAAAATCTGAATAATAAAATAAAATGAACAACTTCCAGTGAATTAATCACAATGAAAGCAGGTGGATTTGGAATTGAAAAAGGACAAATAATAGAAAGAAACTTACAATTTACAAAACAAATTGTAAGAATGTCGCAAACTCACTAATACTGAAGCAATTCAACCATGTTAATTATATGAAACTGGATCCAAAACAGCATGTATATTTAAAACCCATGCAGTTGGTTAAATTCCAGAACTCAAAGTATAAAAATGTAAAGATAGTCACGACTTAATAAAATTTCAATTCTTCCGCTCTAATTCAATTTCATCAAAACCCATAACAATTCAGTAAAACATTAATCCTGATAAATAAATAAAAAACCCAATTCCCCTACTTAAATTCCTACCCAAAAAATATACATTTTCTTATCCCATAACCAACCATCCAAACATACACACGAAAAAAAACAAAACCCAAAAACCAACACCGAAATTAAAAGACCCCCAAAAAACGAAAACCCTGAAAATCTGTCACTATCACCTCCTCCGCCGATCCGCGGCGTACTGCGAGAGCGGCACGACCTCAGAGAGCGGCGTGGACAGCGGTGTCGGCAGCGGCGAGTTCCGACAAACCGGACACGACCCATTGAGCTTCAACCAAGCATCGATGCAGAACAAGTGAAAGTAGTGACGACACTCTGGCATCATCCTCATCATCTCCGCTTCCTTGTACTCACACAAGCAGATCGAACACGTCGTGTTATTAACATTCCCACCACCTTTGCTGTACGGGAATTTCGGGTACGAGTTGATGACACTCTGGTCAAGCCCAACGACCAAGTTCTCATTATCACGTTGTTCGTCATCGTCGTCCTCAGCTACGAAGATTATGCGAGGGAGAATAATACCCTCGCTTGGATTGTTGTTAGGATTGTTGGGGTTGTTTTGGTTTTGGTTTTGGTTTTGAGAGCGGCGAAAGCGAGAGACGCGACAGCAAAGGTAAGAGGAGAGGAGCAGGGCGGAGAGGAGGACGAGAAAGCCAAGAGCGATGGCGATGGCGTAGCCGAGGCCGAGGTTTGTGAGGTAGTTAGGTGTAGTTGGAGTGGAGAAAGGGGGTGTTAAAGTGGTGGAGGAAGGAGTGGGGAGTGTGGAGGAGGAAGTGGACATTGGGAAAGGAAAGGAGGAGGAGGTGGGGATTTAGCCATTTGTTGTGTGGGGAGAGGGGAGGGAATTAGGGGTGAGATTTTTTTTTGGGGAAGGAAGGGTGGGTGAGTATTCCAGCTGCTGCATTTAATTCTTTTAGGGTTACAAAACGCAAGAGGACTAGAGGAGCATTTAATTTTTGTTGGCGATGGAGTTTATTATGGGCTTGGGCTTTTGTTTTTGAGTGTACTACTATAGACTATACATTATACTACTCCTTCTCTTTTATTTCAATGAGGTCTCTATAGTCTATACTTTATGTATCATTTGAGTCTTAATTTTCAACCACAATGTTAAAGATAATTGATTTCACATTTTTTTTGTAATTTTGTTTTTTGACTATGTGGGAACGGCATCAAGTAGGGTCCTTTTTATTCATTCTTGGTTGCATATATTAATTTTCCTATCTTCAACAGAATAAGTCAAAATTTTACAAGTCAAAATTTTACAACTTATATTGTGTATGTAATCACTCCTCCTCATGTACATCAAGTAATTACAAAGAGAAATCTCTTGAAAATAGCCTTAAGATATTTGCTAAGTGTTTCAAATCCAAGAATTAATGGATCTCATGAGACCTTGGAAATCACTGGACCAACACTTCTCTTTAGATTTAAGCTTATCTACTAGAGCTAAGGAAAACTCTATTATAGGTTTGATTGGCACCTATAAAACCAAGTTTTTTGAGTTTATATAAAAATATCAGTCTTATTTAATGCATAGGATGACAGGAAGCTGTAACCAGTCTAGCCTTATAATGACTGTAATTGTTATTAAAGGCCAACTAATTTTGGTTCAACAATTCTATAAATGAGAAGATGTAAATTTGGCTTATCCAACATATATATAACAAAGTCTTGTAATGGAAAACAAATTTCGGCCCTGGAACCGGAGGTTTGGAGGCAAAAAGCCCACTATGGTTCACATGCATTATGAATTGTGGTTTAGTTGGTATCTTCTGCCATGATAGAGCAACCTGCGACAATGGAAAGGTTCCGTGTCAACATCTGACCAACTGCCATAGCCTCATAATTTTTTAATAAGACATATTTGATATTTGGTACTTTCTAACTCACTTCCACGAGTTCTACCCGATTTCCTCACACCACTTAACTACAATCCTCATCATCCACAAAAGTCCACTTCTGAAATTGTACGAAGATGATGGAATGCAGAATTAATTTCTGTTTGCTTATCTTAAACTTTTTGTCAAATATGACCAAAAATGATCTACTCTAGATTCTATCCTTTCATTTTTTATATTTTGGTCGCACTGAAGATAGGAGGAATTGAACTATACACGCGGTTACTGCATTCCGGATTTTATGAATATTTTCCTTCATAAATTTGTGATTTTGGTAAACCATCGGTTTCATTTTATAATTGTATTTGATTTGACGGTTTTCCAATATCCAAGACCAATATAATATTAAGTCACCCGTGAAAGCAAAGTGGTCTTTTAATAAAAAATTAAAAACAATATGTATGTAGGTAGTTTTCCAATATGGTTATATGGCAATATCCAATATAATATCAACTCACCCGTTACAGCAAAGTGGTCCCATGATTGTATTCCTCAAGGTTGCTTACACAATGTTTACGAAAGCTCACGTCATCCTTTTCATTTCATGTTTTCAATTTTTTTTCTTTTACTTTCAGCATTCATATCCGGTATCACAAAATTTTGACCAAATTTTATGGGAAAATTCTCCCATACTCGCATTTTTTATTTTATCTCTGAGTAGGTTATCAAAATATTGTATTTGATGGTACCTTATTTTTTATTTATTTATTTTTAATGTAAGGTTATTATATTAAAAGATTAGATTATACCAACGTCTAGTCGTTCATATGATAATAACTACATAACATTGGTTGGTATCTTAAATTTAAAAAAAAAAATTTATTATATTAAAAAATGCATAGTACCGATGTCATATATGATATTTACTATATCACATTTTATAGTACTTACCATTAATTTGGTATTTGAAACCAATAAAAGAGCAATGTACGAGAGTAGCACTCTAATATCGAGGCTATCATGACAGTTCACTTAACCACAATATCTTGGCCATAAACGAGTTCTAAAGGAAGAAAAAATTGAAGCCATTTGATATTGAAAGGCATTTCCACTATTCCAAGGGGTAGAGAACATGTCAATGTTGAGCCAATCTGCATATGCCACATGTAAAAGAAACAATTAAAAATAGAGTGTGAGTATTTGGTGGGACTATTAATGGCTTACATATAGCTGATGCACATATACTTAATATTTTACATGATTACAAAGGCATTTAGCTATTGACTATTAGACATTGAAAATGTATTAAGTATTGAATGAAGCCATGTAACTATTAGTCATAAAACCCTTAACCATTAGATAAAAGCATGTAGCCTTTGGGTTTAGACATTGAATAGGGATTATGTACTCCATCAACTTTTAGTAGCATGTTAAAAAATAATATCAAATTTATGAGTAAAAGACTCATTCAGGTATTAAGGGAAAATTATTAGATACTCCGGGAGTACATTAAATGTATACTCCCTCCTCTTACAGAAGTGGTGGGTCCCATCATGAATTTAATTAGCGAGTCCCACAACTTCTGTGAGAGGAGGGAGTACGCATTTAATGTACTCCCGGAGTATAGTATAATTACTCGGTATTAAGAGTCACTACAATAATAGATATTTGGCCACATTAATATAGCTAAAGAGTAAAGACCAATAAGGAGAAGTGCACAAAATGCCAACTAGCTAAAGAGAACAAAATGCACCAAATGCATGCACTAAAGCACCATGTGCATAGGTACTACTTTTTGTCAAGACTCACCATGGCTCTTCTCAGATAAGAATGCAACACTTTTCAACATTGTCTTCTCCCTTTTAGCTATAAAAAGATGAAGAATGAAGACTAAAGGACCAAACTTTTCCTACCAAGCACTTCCTCCCCTACTTGGGAATCGTTACCTCCAAGAAATATACTCTATGGTATTATGGTAAAAAAAAGGCTTCATCACTAGAAAATAGAAAACGAAAAAAAAGAAAACAAAAGTTGATCATTTCTACCTATAAAACTCTAACAACATTCGACATATGTAGTACATTTATCTTACTAAAAAATCTACTCGCTATATACTAAGCTTTTAACAACTACTATATCCTAAAGGCTAACCGTCCACTTGCACTTCTGATATTGAATCGCCTGGCTCAAAATATTAACCGTCACGGTGCAATTCATTTTCACGAGAACATGTTTCTTAATTATTCTCAACATTTCCACTCTCCCCGGTATTCTTGAATTACATCCGCTTGCAAATTGGCATTGGATCCAAAAGCCTGTCCATAATATCCACTGTGATATTCAATTGCATGGTCCGCCATGGCTTAGCTTGGATTGGTGGCCCTCGTGCCTCACCAACTACCGTGCCTTACTGCAATGGTAAAACAATGTTGTGGTGGTGTAACTATATAGTCTACATTTAAAGGATGCAAAGTTGGAATTTTTCACTGACATTAGGGACATGCTGACACGGGGCTTGGGGACCGTATTGTTTTCTTTTGCTAGAAAACACGAGAATTAAATTAAGCAAAAACGGACAAGAAGAGAGTTTGGTTTGTAGTCAATTTGTTACAACTCATCACGCGACAACTCATAAGACCATCTACATTATTATTTAAACAAGTCACATGACGTATTAAATAGGTTATGTGATAAAGTATAAGTAAATGGTCTTATGAGTCGTCACTTAATGTTTGTAGCAACTAACAAGTTGACTACAAACTGGTTTGTTGTCAAATCTTGTCCAAACAACAAATTGTTTGTCCACACAGATTCTACAATAACTTTCATATATTGCTCTTGGATATGAACAAGGTTTGGCTACAAACTGGTTTGTAACCTGTTTCCTATAATCTACTATGTGACAGCTTATAAGACCATCCACATATATTATTTAAAGAAGTTACATGACTCATTAAAGGACAGAGTTTGGCTACAAACTGGTTTGTCAGGTGACTAAAGTACACGTGGATGATCTTATTAGTTAACATATAGTGGGTTATAGTAAGCTGGTTACAAACCAGTTTGTAACCAAACTCTATCCCTTGAATATATAGCTAGTTCAAGTTTAGAATGAATTGCTGAAGCTTCATTGAGATGAATATTAGTCCAGGATTTTAATTTTTAATACCTCGCCCCTATAGTGTTGAGTCATCATTGAGATGAATGTTGTACACTTGTACTGAATACCATGGCCCATGGCAACATAGCTTTATCAAGTCTGAAGGAGGGAGTTTCCAAGTCACACATAAACAACTCGTAGATACCTTCTCATCTTCCATAATTCTGATGTGCTCCAAGATACGAAGCTCAAGTGAGTGCATGATAATCCTTAAATTCAATTCTCCCCCACTATGCTCAACTTGATTCCTGAGATTCCATATTCACTCCAAAGTGAGTGCAAATTGAACAGATGACTGCATCAATATTGCGTGTCTGTTGAAAGAGTCATAGCCAAGTATATGGTGTTTGTAACAACCTCATCAATGAAAACACTTGAGCTCACTGCTAACTGATCCAGCCGAATACCCCTTTAAAATTCCAAACCAAACAGTTGAGATTATTTATTTATTTTTAAAACTAACTTTAACAAAGGGTGCCTCAAACGAAGCCAAGCTGGTAAATCTATCCGCATTTAGTACACGGTACAGTGTATCTCATTGATCACGCACGAACAAAAACCCTACTAAAATTCAGCCCCCCAAAAATAAACCCCCTACTAAACAACGCTTAGATATCTTCCCAAATTCAGCCCCCACAAGCTGGCGATCCGTGTGACTCAAACAAACCAATCAGGAGCTACATTTCCCTTCCACACAGATCGCTCTCTCACTATATATAAATAACGGCAAGGTCATTTCAAATGGCGTCTCTGAGCTGAGTCACCATTAAAGAATCAGTGTGGTGTGCTTTCTTTGTTTTCACTTTGTGAGAATTTTGCTTCTGTGATTCATTATGTCAGACATCGGAGAAGTTGTAGATCCGGCATTTGATGAATTTGCGGTAGAGGTTCCAGTCACCGAGGAGCCCACGAAGCAGGCCGAGAAGCCCGTTAAGGAGAAGAAACTCAAGGTCCCCCAAGGAGAAAAAGCCCAAACAGCCCAAAACCATTGCTCATCCTCCTTACTTTCAGGTATCAAAATTCTCACATTTTAATTTCTTAGATTAGATTTTTTATTATTTTATTTTTGAAAAACCTAAATTCCTTTTGTAGATGATTAAGGATTCTCTATTAGCCTTGAACGAGAAGAATGGGTCGAGTCCGTACGCGATAGCCAAGTACATGGAAGAGAAGCACAAGGATATGCTCCCAGCGAATTACAAGAAAATTTTAGGTTTGCGATTGAAAAACTCTGCTGCCAAAGGAAAGCTCATCAAAATCAAGGCCTCCTACAAGCTATCCGAATTGGGCAAAAAGGACAAGGTTACTGTGACCAAGCCTGCAAAGCCCAGCACAGAGAAAAAGCCCAGCCAAACCAAAGCAACAACAACTACTAAAAAGGCCGTGAAGAAGGTTGGGCCCAAGAAGACGAATAAGTCGATCCCAGCTAGGCCCAAACAACGCAAGTCCATTAACTCCCCTGCTGCTAAGAGGGCCAAGAAGGCCATCGTTTGAAATAGTAGAAATAGATAAAAATAAAAAAGCTCTGTATATGAATGAAATCTCTGGTTTCTATGAAGGAAGTGCTTGATTTTTGGTCAAACTGTTTTGAAGATAGTGCTTTGTAATAGTAGAAAAAATAGATAAAAATAAAAAGTCAATTCAATGCTTTCATTCTTATTTTTTTTGGTCGCACTGAAGAAAGGTGGAATTGAACATTTAAACTATACACGTGCTTACAGCATTTCCTCCCAAGTCAAAAGTTCACACAGAGTCCGGATTTTATATAAAAAAAATTCCTTCATTTGTTTATTATTTTGGCAAACCATTTGTTTCATTTTATAAATACTTCAATTGTTACTCTTTTATTCTATTTTGAAATGTCCCAAAATAAATTCTTTTTGAAAGATTAATAAATACATTTAAGAACTTACTATTTATTTTATTTAAAAAGTCAATACCCATCTTTATTAGAATTTAAATTAATAAGAATAATTTTGGAAATTTGTACTAATTCTTACGTAAAAGATAAATACATTATATATTTAAAAAGTTGATTTATTTTAGATATGACAAACAATTTAGGACAAGGAGTAATAATGTTTGAATCCTCCTGATAGTAGAACCTCACCCTCACCAGCATAGCGCAATGAATCCCTGGGATTTTGAATTTCAACGATAAGTTTGTTCGGAATGCGAAGGAAGTGGCAAGTAATAAGGTATTCATTCCAAAATCAATACTGCCACAATAATTCGAGCAGTGATTCTCCAAGAATTATTAGTCATATAGTTGCCCAAAGAATCGGGTTTTTTCTTGGGGGAAAATTTTCATTAGATATTTTACAGTATGGAAAACAAAAGAAATATACTCTCTAGTACATAACAAGAAATAGAAAACGAAAAAAGAAAAAATCTACTCTCTATATAAAACTCTAACAACATAGTATATTTATCTTACTAAAAATCTACTCTTTATATATCAAGCATCTAACAACTAGTATATCCTAAAGCTTAACCTTACGCTTGCATTTCTGATCTTGAATCGCCCGGCTCGAAATATTGACCGTCATGGTGCAATTCATTTTCACAACAACATGTTTCTTAATTATACTCAACATTTTGACTCTTCCTGGTATTCTTGAATAGCTGCTCATAGTCAATAACCCTGAACCTACATCCGCTAGCAAATTGGGATTGGACAGAAGCTTGTCCGTGATAATATCTACTGTGATATTCATTTGCGCGGTCCTCGCTTAGCCTTCCCTGGTGGCCCTCGTGCCTCACCAACAACCGTGCCATAATAAAACAATGTTGTGGTGGTGTTACTATATTTGAAGGAAGCAACGTTGGGATTTTTCACTGACACATCGGCTGTTAAGGACATGTTGACACCGGGCTTGGGGGTCGTGTTGTTGTTGATTAGCTCGAGCTTAGTGATTGTTATTCCATTCATTTTGATGATAGGATCCTTAACGCGGAACACGGTGAATATTAGGATTATGACCACTATTGCTTGGAGTAGCATGAGGGCTGCGATGGAGCCACAACATTTGATGCATCTTCTACGCTTGAGTTTTTGTTTGTGGAGGGCAGCCTCGTCGTCATCGCTGCGAGGGCGATCTGTGGCTGAGGCTAGTGGTCTGACTTGCTCCTTCTCCAACATGGTTGGAGTGGAGGGAGGAGAGCTTGTGGTGTTGTGTAGTGGAGTAGTTGTTACTGGGGGAGTTTTGGAAGAGCTAGCATAGCATGTGGTGCTTTTTATAATGTTAGATAGTAATTGAAACAAAAATAAAAAAATGTTAGATAGTACTGTGAGTGGGGTTGGTAAGATTGACATTTTTGTTGTGTGTCCTGCCCAATTTTTCAAGGTGTCGAATATTGACTTCTGGGTCATTCTTCTGGTGTGAACGAATACAGACAATGTGTGATTATGATTCACATTTAAGTCATCAAATTCTTCGGGTTACCTTTAAGGAATTGATGTGTGGAGGATGGAGATCCAAGGGAATAATCAGGTTAAACAAATTAAAAAATCATCAATTTCTTCAGAAAAAATAAATCCTCATTCTGCAAGCTTGAAAAAAGAAAAAAAGTCTTTCGATTTGGCCTATTGATGGGAGCCTTAAAAATATCATATGCTGGAAATAGATGTTCTTGTTCATGTAAATTGATTTAATGTTAAGTACAACAAATACTGTTAAATTGATTTCCATATCTGCTCCTTTGAATATTGAGACATAATCTGACAGGATCTTAACCAATCTGCAACATAATTAAGTAGGGGAACAATAAAGATTATTTTGCTTGATTTAAAAACCCTGCAATATGGTATACTTTAAGAACATTGTGACATTGCTTGAGTTGTGGCATGTGGGGTGTAAAACATAATAACACTCGTTCTAATCCAAATGCACCATTTACATAAACTAATTAAAATTTCTGTAGATTAGTCCGTTAAATGAATAAGAATTTATTTATTTGTTTTTCTTTTCGGTTTTAAAGTGACTCTCAGTCCTAATGTAGGATGTCCAATTAGGAATATCAATTGGTGCCTACCATTGACGAGAATAAGTGTGCAAACGTAATTGTCGTTCTAATTAAGTGTGCCACTACCAACCACTAACCACTTGCTCCTCCAAATTTAAAAAAATTAAACAACCTTCCTTTCCCGGCAATTCTTTTTTCAATAAAATCAACGATAGAAAATACATATGAATCCGTGCATAAATTGAACAACCTTCCATTCCCGGCAATTCTTTTTTCAATAAAATCAACGATATTGATATGGAAAATACATATGAATCCGTGCATAAATTGAACAACCTTCCTTTCCCGGCAATTCTTTTTTCAACAAAATCAAGGATATTGATATGGAAAATACATATGAACTCGTGCATTACATGGGTGGTGCTGGTGCATCAATCGCCTGTTGTGGTGTGGTCCATGTGGACCAGTGGTATGACTATGAGCCTACGAGTGAAGAGCTAAGTTGTACGGATACAGATACGATATTAGATACGATATGGTTATAGGTACGGGTATGGCGTATGGGTATGGGTACGGATACGGAGATATAACATTTTTTAAATAGCATATGTGGATCATAATTAATGAATATCGGGTATCGGATACGGGTACATGAGTCAAAATGAAGTATCCGTGCATCCTAAGAGTGCAAATTACAGGTTTATTGATGCCTCCTTCAGCAACTATTGTATTATGATAGATAGGATGGTATGCCTTCATTTCTTTCTAAATCTCATCAAAGTTCCAATTTTAATTTATTTATTTGACAAAATACTTGAAACATGTGGACAAAGTTCAACAACACTAGAAAGGTAAGTAGACGAATAAACCTTGGTCATGCTTTTAAAACTGATGGAACCTAATCTATCGTCCAACATAAAACACTATCTTGGAAGAGAAAAATTTGATCATCGTCCAACAAAGATGCAGAGCCATCCATATGGTCATTAAAGAGAAGCATTAAGATCGCATTAATAGCCAAGACAGTTATCCAACTGTCTCTCACCTTCATTAACACCATATTAATTCCATCAAAGCACATAGTAACCGCAGCCACAAAAACCCCCTCATTCAAGTGACATTAAAATTTGAATGAAAGAGAGCATAACGGCTAGTCGGCTATATGTGGGGGGGACCCATATAAACCCCAGGTTAACACAACAAAAAGGTATGAAAAATACTCTAAACACTTTTGCTTACTTGATTGATATTCTGATAAAATATCTTTGACCAAAACATCGGAGAAGCTTTAGCCGACATCTTACCGGTGCCTCTTCGTGTTATTTTCCTTTTTTGTATTTCAGGCCTTCCAAAGGGAGACAGAGTGTCGAACGACTGTGCTGAGATTTTGTATATCATCAAAAACCATAGAATACAAAATACTACTTTCAGGATATTTGGAAGTATCCAAAGCATGTGAGAAAGGTTCTCACCTAAAATATCTATGAACAATTAGGACTTGAAGAGTCATAAGTCTCAGGAATCAGACTTTATGATTTTAGTGTTAAAAAGTCACCTAATTATCAATTTAAATTATGAGGACCAGTGATAATTTCTCATAATAATAAATCCTAAATTCGAAATCTGTCCTCTACCTTTTATTTAAAATTAAGAATTTGTTTAATGCTTCTATAAAGATTGAAAGAAGCCACTAAAAGTCTAAAACTCAATCATTAAAAAAAAAAAAGAAATTTCCTCAAATAAAAAACAAAGAAGAATTTGTCTCTTCCTTATATAGAAAACTATGATTCAAATTCCCCTTCCCCACCATTATTGTAAGTTTGTAACTATCAAATTATAAAATAAAATAAAAAATCCATCATGAATTAGGGCATCTCCCAATGGTAGGCAAGGACACACTTAGTTAATACATTATCAGGCCATGTATAGTGATGTGATCATATAAGTTGCATTTTCTTCTTCGCTCTTAAGTCTCAGGGTTATATATTTTTTTTGAATAATAAGTCTCAGGGTTATTAAATCATGTAA
Source organism: Fagus sylvatica (assembly GCA_907173295.1). Taxonomy (NCBI): domain Eukaryota; kingdom Viridiplantae; phylum Streptophyta; class Magnoliopsida; order Fagales; family Fagaceae; genus Fagus; species Fagus sylvatica. The sequence goes on along the minus strand of OU015762.1, from coordinate 25,008,045 downwards.
TACAGCATGTATTGCCTATTAATACCTTTTACAACGTTTCTATCGCCTTTTCTTAAAAAAAAAAAAAAAAAAAAAAAAAAAAAAACCGTTTACAACGTGAACTAGTAGGTGATTGCAAAGTCAAATTTAGCATTTTCTCCACGGCAACTTACCAACTTTTTTCCAACAAAACATGGAGGCTGAAGGAGTTCCCACAGCTGACATTCAATGCCTTCAGTCTCCTACCTAAGGGAACATCACAGCTTTATATATTGCCTATTGACTTCAAAAACTGGAAAATTTTACCCCCAAGCCAACACACTTGTATATCTTTACAATTGAATTTTTTGCTACTATAATGAGCTATAACAATTGTAATAATTCTCATGATAGATACGTATTCCCTGCCCTCATTTCACAACAAAATAGAAAGAAGGCTTACACTCTTAGTGGCTGTTTGGTACACTGGTTTGAATCGTGATTTAGTGATTCAAATCCATAATCACTGGGTCCCATTAAAAAAAAAAAAAAAGATGTTTGGTACACTGTTTTTGAGTGAGGATTGAAATCCCAACTTGAATTTTATGTAGGTTCCATGCCAAATTTGAGAACACCAATCAACCTGTTTTTGAATCCAAGCCGGATTCAAATCCGAACTCAATTTACATGGGTCCCACTTTATTACCGTTACTGGGCCCACTGCTTATTCTTCCCGTTTTCTCTCTCTCTCTCCTCCAGCCGCTTCTCTCTCTCTCTTGCTCTCGGCGCTCCCTTCTTCTCCCATTACAAAGCCCCGTTTTGATTACAACTCACTGGTTACTGAAATTCTCTTAACTTCTTTGCTAAAATATAGCTGAATCACTTTCCAATTTCTTAAGAATGCAAAACAGCCAACAACACAAAAAATATGCAATCACCATTTGACTCCCAGTAACCCAAAATTGTTAACTTTTTACCACAATTATTATCAAGACTATTTTTTGACCTCTAAAAACAACCCAAAACTCAACCATTTTTTTTCATTTTCCTCAAATTTCTCATCAACCAAACATAGAAAAACAAAAATCCAAACAAAACCCAGCAAAAATTTCAACTTTAAGAGCTTACTGAGGTCCTCCTTGTCAAGAATCTCGAACTTTTTCCTGAAGTACTTGCGAATGACTTCTCTAGCGGCATCGGCGATGGTGTTGGCGACCTCAGCAAAGCGATCAAGTTCGTAATGTTGGAGGTCTGGTTAAAGGGTGTCAACGCCATTGGAGAGGTTGGAGTTGGAGGACATTGGAGGAAAAGTAAGAGAGAAATGGGGGAGGGGGGATGTATGTTTGGTGGGGGAAAAGTAAAAAGAAAGGGAGGGGGGGGTACGTGGGTGGTGGGAAAAAAGGAAAGAAAAAAGAAAAAAAAAATGAAGAGGTGGTGTATGTGGGTGGTGGGGAAAAAAGAAAAAAAAAATTAATAATGTAATGATAAAAACTAAATCTAAAAACCAAAACTATGTACCAAACACAATTTTTTTTTTTTTAAATTATGATTTCAGTTGTGAAACCAAAACTATGTACCAAACAGAATTTTTTTTACAATCTTGAATTCAAATCAGGATTAAAGTTCCAACTTCAATAAAGTAAAAAGTCATGAAACCAAAACAGAAAACGAAAACACATACCAAACAGGCCCTTAGGTTCCGTTTGGATACTTGGATTTGGATTTGGATTTTAAATCAATAGATTTGAAATGCCTTGATTTCAAATCCATTGATTTTAAAATTTCTTGTTTGGTTCTATTTTGTACCTAGGAGGATTTGAAATTCAGAATTTTAAAATCTAGGTTGCGTTTGGATACTTGAATTTGGATTTGAATTTGGATTTGGATTTTAAATTTTTGAATATTTTAGGGCCTATTTGGTACGTGTTTTCGTTTTTTGTTTTGGTTTTGTGACTTTTTACTTTATTGAAGTTGGAACTTTAATCCTGATTTGAATTCAAGATTGTAAAAAAAATTCTGTTTGGTACATAGTTTTGGTTTCACAACTGAAATCACAATTTAAAAAAAAAAAAAAAAAAATTATGTTTGGTACATAGTTTTGGTTTTCAGATTTAATTTTTATTATTACTTTATTAATTTTTTTTTTCTTTTTTCTTTCTTTTTTCCCCCACCACCCACGTACACCACCTTTTTTCTTTTTTTTTTCTCCACCACCCACGTACACCACCTTTTCACCTTTATCAAGTGGAGGCTCCTCATTGCCACCCAAAATATCAGTCCTATTACTCTTCGGAGTAGATTCCTCTCTCCTAACTCTTCTACCATTCCCAACTCCACTCTTGCTACTACATTCGCTGATTGCCGCTACCCTATCATTACCCCCACTGACCTCACCTGGAGTAACTTTTGATGTGGATAAATTTGCTAATGGTGGTGAGCTCAACCATCGAGTCACCTCCGAGCGAGTCCACGTTGGCGAATTCGGGTTCTGCGTCGCCTTCATCTTCTGCGTTGCCTTCGTCTTGTTCGGCTCCGATGACCACGACGTCGACGTCGATGATGGAGACGGTGAACGGTTCCCACCAGTTCAAGATCTCCAGGTTCCCACCACTGTAACGAAGGGGCTCTGTAATGGGCGAGAGGAGAGAGAGAGGTAGAGAAGCACTGGAGGAGAGAGAGAGAAAATGGGGAGAAAAGAAAAAGGTGGGCCCAATAACGATAATAAACTAGGACCCGCAAGAATTGAGTCCGGATTTGAATCCGGCTTGGATTCAAAAATAGGTGAAAGGCTGAATTCAAATTTGGCATGGGACCCACATAAAATTCAAGTTGGGATTTCAATCCTCACTTAAATCACGTGTACCAAACATCATTTTTTTTTTGTGGGACCCGGTGATTATGGATTTGAATTCCATAATCAAGATTCAAATCACGTGTACCAAACACGCACTTAATAACTTATAAATTTGGATTTAAAATCCTCTCTTTATCTTCATTATCTTCTCCATTAATCAATAAAGACTATTATTTTTAAGATATGAAAAATAATTAACACAAAAACAATCATTTTAAAAATTAGTAGAAACATGCACCTGCTAACAAGTAAATTACAAAATTGTAGCTCAATTCATTTGCCATATCTTAACAACTAAAAAGTTTTATGCTTACAATTGTCATCAAAGATAAGAAACATAAAATAAAAAGTTTCATGCTTAGAGTTGTCATCTCTTAACAACTAAGAAGTTCTATATGAAAAGAACCCAAAATAGATGGGTTTTTCACAACATCAAAAATAATACCAATCTAGCAATTAACATAATGACTAGTTTGGATCAAGTTTAAATTGAATCCACCCCATCTTTTCATCATCTGGAAGAGTTTTAAGAAACTTAAAGTCTTCTACGCCTCCATGCATTAGCTTGTCAATTATTTTGAACATTTCATATTGAGTGAGCCCAGGCACCTTCGAAACCACTGCACGTATCTTCTCACCGGAAGGTCGTGATTGCTCCTGATTTTTCTTTGCTAAGTACTCTTTTAGAGAGGAACAATAGTCTTTTAAAGAAGAACCAATTTCCCCAATAACTTCAACTAGTGGATCTTTCCTACTCTTTTTTCTTTGACGAGACTCACCTACAGAACTTGTTGATACAGAACGTTGAAGGGGTTGTTATGCATTAGGAGAATTCACCTCATTTTCTCCTTCCTCTACCATAGCTTCAATTGCTTCATCAATATGTTTCGCACCAACACCAGTAGCTCTATCCCTTCCACATAATATTACAATGTCCTCCCAATTGTCAATAACTCTATTTCGATAACAACTTGCTTTGTTATTTTTCTAAGAAAAAACAAAAAAGACAACCATAACATGAATATCAGCTTTCCAAACACTTAAACATATTTCAAGAAAAAATAAAATATACGGATCCACATGAGTATAAAGCATACCTTAACATAATTCGAAAATGAACTCATCTTAACATGCTTGACAAGAACTGAAAAGTTAGTACTTAGTAGTTCATTTAGCAAGGAAAATGGTCAATGTAATTGAGAGCCAACTGGCCAAGTGCAGGGAAATGAGAAAGCACCATAGTTGGGGTCCTCAAAGGAGTTGAGCAATCCTTAGACGCCTTAGAAGAACTAGCACCAAGTCTTGAACTTACAATTTTCCGCATAACTGTAGAAGTTAATTTATTAAGTTCTCTGATAGGAGTGAAATTTACTGACTTATGAAGTGATTTTGGAGTTGATCTCTTTCTATCTGTATAGTCTATTGCCGGCTTCATGTTCATTGGAGTGGTATTATTATCCTTCTTGGGACAGATTGGAGCCGTGTGTTTGGCCGGTGAAGATGGGAGCTTAGATGCTCTATTATGAAGCAATGACTTCGAGGATGAAAGTGATGGTTTCTTCTTGCTCATTGGTGCCAAAGAATCTTGATTAGTGTAGGAACTCTATTGCAATAACAATCAGGTCAGCACTATGACTACAAAATCAAAACCAAAAGTCATGGACAGAAATCAATAGTGTTACCTTCAATAGAGGTTTCTCCATTTGGGGTGTTCCCTCAAGCTCCATTTCAGTAACCTTGTGCTTATCAGCATCACTTAGGTGGCTTGATTGTTCAACTTCCAAAGAATTCTCCACAAAAGCTGGGTTTTTGGGGTCTGGATCAGCTCCATCCACAATGTTACCTTCAAATTTATCCATCTCAGCATTTGAACTAGATTCATTGTCATTAACAATGGAATATGTTCCACTATATGGGGCCTTAACCTCATGTTTTTGGTTGACAACCTCGTTGGAGTTTGAACAGGCCGTCTTCGAATCATTTGTACTAATATTGTTAACTACAACTTCTTCAGCTGGTTTTGGGGCATTATTTGATGCAGCAGTTGCTTGTTCAAGCAAGGCTGCTGCCTTTTGAGCAGCAATTTTCTTGTAATGAGCTTCAAAGAAAGCTTTTTTCTGAGATAGACCCACAAAAAAAAATACAAATCAAACTAAACCCAACGTTGAGACATTTTATCAAACACTTTGTATACGAAATACAAATATACAAATCAAACTAAACCCACACAAATCAAACAAACCCTATATACAAACATAAGCATTTTAGATGCACAGAAACACAACATAGAGATGGACCCACAAAAAAAATCACAGAAAAAAAAAAAAAAAAAAAATGCAAGCCGAATCTGTACTAGTACAGAAACCAAAGATTGAATTGGTCTCACAAAAAAAGTGCCACAACAACGCCTACCTAGAAATTTGGTAAAACCCTAAAAACCCTTAAGAACTCATTTTTTTAACTCACCAATACATGTGCTTAAAACAATTAGGATTTGGATTTGGGCCTTTGAAATCCATGATGGATTTGGCCCAAATCCAAATCCTAATGGTTTTAAGTCATTTAAACAAAGAATTTGAATTTGGGCTCTCAAATCCAAATCCCTGGGCCCAAATCCACCCCATCCAAACAGACTATTAAGTAATAACATACTAGCTATGCCAAACTCCACTTTGAAATCTATGGATTTTCTTTTTTTTTAAGTTTAACTTTCGATTTTTCAAATCAGCAGAATGATCTAACTTTTGGAGAAACTCTGATATCATTTGTTAGGAAGATAACACCTTGCGGAACTTTTAATTGAGACATTAATATAAAATATGGAAACACCACTTTACTTAAAAGCTTAAGCCTATGGGTTTGAGCCTAGTATGTTAAATTAATTCCTCAACTTTTTTATTTTTTCTCCATGTAATACTTCCATTCATATGTGTATACCCAATAATTATTTAGTCTTAAGTCTTGTGAACCGCATGGATTTTAGTATGCAAATGGTCCTCTCCATTTTTCTCATTCTCAAGTTTGGAAAGTCATTGCAAATGGTCCTTATGTCCCCACAACAATTATGAGGGGACATAAAGTCCCTAAAGAAGAAATTGAATGAGATGAAAATGACTTAAAACTAATTGAAGAAAATTGTAAAGTCATGAGGAATTTATTTTGTGCTCTTGATCCAAATGAATTTAATAGAGTCTCGGCATGTGACTCGGCTAAAAGAAAATTGGGATAAACTTGAAGTTACCTATGAAGGAACCAATCAAGTTAAAGAATCTAAGGTAAGCATGCTTGTACATGAATATGAATTGTTCAAAATGAAAAATGATGAAAGTATAAGTGAAATGTTTACTAGATTAACTAATATCATTAATGACTTGAAGTCTCTTTGAAAACTATATACTAATGCTGAAAATTTGAAAAATATCCTTAGATCATTGCCAAAGAATTGGGAAGCAAAGGTGACGGCAATTCAAGAAGCCAAAGATCTTAAAGTGCTAAGCTTGGATGAGCTTATGGGATCACTCATGACCCATGAAGTTACTATGAGAAACCATCAGGAAGAAACCAAACCAAAGAAGAGCCTTGCACTCAAGGTATCTCATAGTAAAAAGTTGGTAGGTTGCCGTGGAGAAAATGCTAAATTTGACTTTGCAATCACCTACTAGTTCACGTTGTAAACGTTTTTTTTTTTTTTTTTTTTTTTTTTTTTTTTTAAGAAAAGACGATAGAAACGTTGTAAAAGGTATAAATAGGCAATACATGCTGTATTACATGATTTAATAACCCTGAGACTTATTATTCAAGCTTAGCACTTTAAGATCTTTGGCTTCTTGAATTGCCGTCACCTTTGCTTCCCAATTCTTTGGCAATGATCTAAGGATATTTTTCAAATTTTCAGCATTAGTATATAGTTTTCAAAGAGACTTCAAGTCATTAATGATATTAGTTAATCTAGTAAACATTTCACTTATACTTTCATCATTTTTCATTTTGAACAATTCATATTCATGTACAAGCATGCTTATCTTAGATTTTTTAACTTGATTGGTTCCTTCTTAGGTAACTTCAAGTTTATCCCAATTTTCTTTAGCCGAGTCACATGCCGAGACTATATTAAATTCATTTGGGTCAAGAGCACAAAATAAATTGCTCATGGCTTTACAATTTATTTCAATGAGTTTTAAGTCATTTTCATCCCATTCACTTTCTTCTTTAGGGACTTTATGTCCACTCACAATTTTTGTGGGGAAATAAGGGTCATTTGCAAAGACTCTCCAAACATGATAATCTAAGAGCAACTCCAGCAGTGGTCTAAAATCACTCTTCATCTCTATTAATAGACAGCAAAATAGAGATAACTTACTCCAGCAGTCCTTCAAACTGGTCTTTAAACTCCCATTTTGCTACAGTAGCTTTTCATTTTTGAAAAGCTACTGTACACTCTTCATTCACTCTTTATCCATTAAAATACAATTTCTCACCTGCGGCCTCACCCGACTATATAAGTTTTATTTTTTTCCTTTCTTCTCATTTGCTACGATTTTTTCTCTCTCCTCCTTCTCTTTTCCTTTCTTCTCTCTGTGCTCTCTCTTCTCTTTGGGTTTTCTGTTGAAGCACGAAACGGGTTTGGGTTTGCCGGTTGGAAACGTGGTGGTTGACGGCGTGGTGGTGGTTAACGGCGTTGTGGTTGATTCGGTTTCTCAATCTCGGCTTGGGGTTTGCGCCGCCGATCTCGGCCTGGGGTGGTGGGTTTGTGCCGCAGATCTCTTCTTGGACCCAAGAGCGCAGGAGCTCCATGATTCGCCTGCGCTCATGGAAACCCAGAACCATTTGCATCGAGATCCACTTCGATTGGGTCTTTGCCGAGGCTCACCAACTTGAGGACTTGTTCATGGAACCATGGGTGGAGGCCACGGGTGGAGGCCACATGTGGAGGCAGAGGCGAGATTTGGGTTTGTTCATCGAGATCTGGGTTTTTTTTCTTTTTAATTATTTAGTTTTGAAACTTTGGAATTTAACTCTGTTTGGTTGCTGAGAAATTGATTTTGTGGTGGTTTTTGTTGGGTTTGTGGTGGTTGACAGTTGATTCACAGTGGTGGTCGCAGTGGGTTTTGGTTGCTCTGGGTTGATTCACGGTGGTGGTGGTGGCGGCGGTGGGAAGGATTTGGGTTATGGTTGTTGGTTATACGGGTAATTTTGTCGGTAAATAATAATAAAGAATGAATAAAAAATATAATATTTAAATGGGATAAAAGAATAAAAAAATGTTTATTTAAATAAAGTAGAGAGTGAATAAAGAGTGCTACTGGAGAGTGTATCTGAAAAAATAGATAAAGAATTATTAAATAGTGTACATATAAAGATAAAATAAACATAACTACTACATATGCTTTAAGGCTAGAGCATTCGCATTCGTCACACTAAATTTTGAGCTAAAGTTAACTAAAAACACCTATTTTTTCTATTTTAACAAATTTATTACTCATCTTCACTACATTAAGCTCTCTATTTATTTTTCCACATTATTTTTGGGGTAAAGTTTAGGTACAGTTCTTTAGGTCAAGTATATTAGGTTCCTAGTTAAATTCAAATACATTGAATTTAAATATTTTTGGAAAAGATAACATTGTTTGTGTTTTATTGGTTAATGCAACCATGTGTTTAAATTCAATTGGAGAATTTAATATACTTAACCTAAGCAACTGTACCTCAGTTTTACCCTTATTTTTATATTATATTTTCTCTCTCCAAAATTAATAATAATAATTTTTTATTCCTTCATCTTTCCTCTTTTCATTCACACGGAAACGATCCTCTCAGTGCTCTGAACACCAAACAACAACAACACCCACAAAACAAATTCCATCGCCGACGCCTTTCCACTTTCCACTTTCCCCTTGTATCTCTTTTATTCCTTCTTCACAAAAAATAAAAAAAATAAAAAAATAAAATAAAAATAACCACAACAAAACCAGATCAGCTCGTGTTCTTCTTACCCACAAAATCCACAACAATTCTCACCTACAAAACCCAAAACCACAAACGTCCACCAAATCTCACCACGGCCACCCACGGCGTAGATCGAGACCACCACCCCCACGACAAAATCAGCACCGCCGCGACGAAACCACCACCCCCGCGACGAAATCACCACCCTTGCAACGAGACCACCACCCCCTTGATGAAATCAACACCACCGTGACGAGAGCACCCCTCATAGCGTAGATCAGTTTTCTCTGATGAGTAGATCTGGCTTGGTTGAATCTGTGTGTAGATCGACTTTCCTGAAAATGGTACGAGGGAGAGAGAGAGAGAGAGAGAGAGGGGGGACGAACTGTTGAGAGAAGTGAGAATAAAAAATGAAAAAGGAAAGCATTGTTGATCCACTGTACCTCGCTCAACCGGGTGAGGTACTGTCCATCTCTAAACTTTTTCCGGACGAGTACCAAACCTGATGCAGATTGGTTTTGTGGGTTTTAGCTATTAATTTTACCAAATACATGGGTCTAATGGGAATGCTCTAATATATATTGTCAAAGTATAAGTCCCAAGTGTTAAGACACTTTCAAACATTTCACTGATACTATGGAAAACTTAATACTCGAATCAAAATCATACATATTGATTGTGGTGGCAAATATACTAATCTTGATTTCGAGTCTTTTTGCTCTTCCAACCGTATTCTCCACTAGTGTTGATGTCCACAGTGTCCACACACACCCCCAACAAAATGGAGTCGCCGAACGTAAACACAGACATATAGTCGAAATAACACTCTGCCTTATGTGTCAGTCCTTTCTCCATTTAGAGTATTGGCCCTATGCATTTGACATTGCTGTTTTTTCTTATCAATCACATGCCTACAGCATCACTCAAGTTTGACACTCCTTGGAACCTTTTATTAGAGCATTCCTATCAGCCTCTTCATTTTTTTTGTCAATTGGGTTCTAAAAAACCCACTTTTTCTTATTTAGCTAAAACATCATTACACTAGACTCCCTATTTTAACTTTACTATTCCATTTTTTAATATATTTATTTTTTTCACAACTCCCAAAATACTTTCTTTTCTTAATTTTTTTTCTCTCTCTCCCTCTGTTCCCGTTCCCCTCTTTTTCTTTTCTTTTTTTCCCCCACCACCCACGTACCACACCTTCTCTTTTTTTCTTTTTCTTTCCTTTTTCTTCCCCACCACCCACGTACCCCCTCCCTCTTTCTTTTACATTTTCCTCCCTCTCCCTCTCTTCCCGTTCTCCCCCGCAACTCCGATCTGTGGCCCTTGCGCTGGGTGGGTTTCGTCGGCTTCTTCTTCTTCTTCAACGGCTTCGTCATCGGCTTGGGCTCCGTTCCCATCGATGATCTCCAAGCCGCCAGCGAAGTGGGGAAAAGACGAGGTTTGTGGGTTTTTGTTTGGGGTATTGAAGATTTAGATCTGTGTTTTTGTTGTTGTTGTTTTTTCCGTTATGCTTGGCGCGGGAGACAGCTTGCAAGAGAGAGAAAAAAGCTTTTTTTATTCCCGTAAGGATGAACAGTAGCTCCTTGAGTTGGGCGAGCTACTGTTCATCAACTTCGGATTTTCACCCGTTTGAGGAGTCTGGTGTGAGCTTCATTTGGCTGATTTTCCTCTTTTTGGCTGATTTTCAACCGAATACCGAGTCTAATGCGAATGCTCTTACACACCACACCAGATTAATCATGTAGGTGCTTGGGTGGGTGGTTTTTCTCGGGCTATTGGTATCACAACTAGTGTTCAGGCTGAATTGAGGGCTCTCAAAGATGGTTTAAATCTAGCCATTGATCTTGGGATTCTTAATCTTGAGATTGAAATGGATTCTTTAATTGCAGTTGAGCTTGTTAACTCCATTACTACCCCTAATGCTTTCTTGAGTACCATTGTGACTGATTGCAGATCCTTAATGGAGAGATTTGAGAGATGTTCACTCAAGCATATCTTCAGAGAAGCGAATGGTTGTGCTGATTTGCTTGCAAAATCTGGCTGCGACCAGAGACCGGATTTTATTGCTTTTCCTAATGCCCCAGCGTATGTGCTGGAGGCTTTATCTTTTGATGTATCGAGTGCTACTCGTTTCCGTTTGATTAGTTCGTAATCTATATATTCCCTTTTAACCAAAAAAAAAAAAAAAGATTACTCCATCCTAAAAAATTATGGTTGCCTTTGTTTTCCTTTATTACATCCATATAACTCTCATAAACTTCAAACTCGTTCCACTCAGCCTATATTTTTAGGCTATTCTCAAAATGCAAAGGGATATCTTTGTCTCAATTTACTAACTTCAAAACTAATAATTTTCCACCATGTTGTCTTTCATGAAGATGTCTATCCATTTCACAAATTACCAACTTCTTCTCTTTATACTACTTCCTTTTAAATCCCTCCAATACATGGTTGAGTTCTATGCTTTACTTTCATCCTTGCACTGCTCCTTTTGTGTTAGGTCCAGCTCCTTCCGCATCCACTTCCTTGCCCACTGTGTGTTCGACCAATTTACCCAATGTCCCTCCTGACTTACAAAGTGTTCCTTTGCCCAGTGATTTCCATCCTATTACTTCTCCAACTCCACCACCTGATCCTATATCTCCCATGCCTTCTAATCCTATCTCTTCCATACCTATTGGTTCAGTGGCCAATAGGGCATCACCTCGATGGACGAATGAACCTTTAAGAGGGGATGTGTCATCTTAGGAGGGATTTTGCTCAATAACTCATTTTTTAAAACTATTTTGGAAAAAACACTGTTTTAAAACTATTGAAAAAGATAGCTTTTTTGTTGGAACTCGTCTCTTCAACAGAAAGTTTCAGTTGAAACTCGTTTGTTGAACAGACGAGTTTCACAAAAAGGCTATTTCCCAATATAGTTTTTTATTTTTTTATTTTTTATTTTTTATTTTATTTTTTATTTATTTTTAAGCTCATATTGGATTGGATTCATGTTAGCAAAATTTTCCATCCAAGTAGCTAGACCAAATCTAGCTACGTTTATTAGTTCAAAAAATATGTGCATTTTTTTTTTTGGATTTTGAGACTTAATTAGTTTAAATTTGTTAATTTGTTATGTTTTGGTATTTAAAACTTAGTTTTGATAAGTTGGAACATCATGCCTTTTTGTGTAAATTGTAATCAATTATTGAATAATGAGTTTAAATAGTTTTGTAAAAATCTAACATTTTTATATACCTAAAAAAATGATGACAACCTACCGGCCTAATCCAACCCAACCCGATCCCTACAAATTGATTTGAGTTGGTTTTAGAGTTGTTAACAGTTTGATTTGGAAATTTCTTGACTGACTTAAAAAATCAGATTTAGTTGAAAAATACATGAAACTCAATCCAACCCAACCCGTATACACCCCTAGCTCCTAGCTCATATTCATTCAATCAATGGGTCGGTCTTTCATAATACATTCCTCTATTGTTGTTCTTAGCCTTCAAAGATCACACCATTTTGACTGCGCCCTCACTCCCACTCACCTCACACAATTCAAAAGAGAAAATGGTATCATTTGGTGACATATAATGTTTGATACCCAGTAGTATTTCAACGAACCGTATGCTTGGGTTTGGGACCTAGCTCCAGTAATTTACCCTTTAATCCACTTACTTTCTTTTTGGTGTATATAAATGATATGGTAAGAAATAGTAGAACAGTTCACGTTACTAGTTTGATTCAAAATATTTGAGTGATCAAGAGGAAATATGATTGAAGTGGTGGGGTTAGCGCTGTTAACCCAATAGGATCAGCTAAGGTTTTGAATTTCGTTCCAAAAATCGTTTTAGGTTGATTATTAGAATGGAATTTTTCAATACCAATATATATTGGTAATTTATTTATTTTTTTCATATGTATCATATTTTAATTAAACTTTATAATATGTCATCATCATTAACCAATTATAAATGGAAAAACAAGCTAATGAAATTAAAAAAATGGTTCATAAAATCTCATACATAATTACCAAAAACAAAAAAAAATTCATAAAATATTATAAAATTGATCTTTTTTCTTTAAAAAAGAAAAAATTTTGAGAAAGCCATAAAAGCAATTTCCGTCTCGAATGTGTTTTTGTCCGAAATACCAAATCTTTTTTGTCCGAAATACCAAATCTCTACCGAAAAGACTGGTATAGTCCTGAATTTTTGCTAAGACGGAATATGGGGTTTGGTGCGCCGGTTTAGGTACCAAACACAAAATAATTTCGCTATCCGTTACAAAGTAATTTCACTCACCCTTTGAGAAGTGCTCATCTAACTCCCTCATGTTTTGATTGTATCTCTCTTCAGTTACGGCGGCGGGGTCAGCACCATAGTTGGATCAGTGGGCCCCGATCTCCTACGCTGAAGTAGGAGTAATGTATAGCGTCTGATCGTGGTGGGGAATCACAATTGGAGCATAACCACTGTTGATGTTTTGGTTGTAGAGTCGCATGTGGTCGTGCTTGTTGGTTTGATCGTGACCATTGGATGATGGACCCAATTCATGTGATGGTGTCTCGAAGCTATTCATTACAAAGCAATTCTAGTTGGTTCTTTCAGATTCCATATAATATATCTTAGGTTAATTATAAGACTCTCTAAATCACAACCACTCCCACATTACCACGTCACTAACCAACCGACATATATTTGTTCATATATATATATATATATATATATATATATATATATACTTCACGTACATGCAAATTTACAACTAGTTTAATTTTCTTCTTTCTTAGTCCTAAATTTTTTGTCACTATCAATTACTAAGTAATTTAAACCCTTAAGCGGTTCTTCCAAATTTTAGATTAATCTTAGAATTTGAAAACTCATTAAATCATAGCCACTCCAACACTCAGAGTCGCCTCAATATAATTTGAGGCCTAAAACGATAATTTTAAATGGGCCTAGTGCTCAACCTTATGTTTAGTTTACTCCAATATCTTAAATCATCAAAATATAAATATATGAAAAACATATAAGAATTGAATTTTATATGTATTCTGAATTAATTGATTAAAAATCTCTCTTCCTTTTGGCTTATAAAAGGTTAAAAGTTTTATTACAAAATATAAACAAAGTATAACATAAATGCATCAAATTTCATGATTAGAGAGCATATCATTTGTGTTTTTTTCAAACATGATTTTGGGGCTTATAGTCGTAAAGACGTGACCTTTTTCAAAATTAATAACACGATTACAATGTCACGTGTAATACGAAGTATATTTTGAAATATTTTGTAATAAATTATCTTATAACCTATTTATAATACTTATTATGTGTGTAAAAATAATTGAGAAATCAATTTCAATGATATGACATGTCATAAAAAAGAGAGGTGATGGCAAATAGAAATTAAGAGATGGTGGAAATTGATTTTTTTGAAAGAAAAGGAAAAAATTGGGAAAAAATGAGAGAAGAAAAATAAGTATGACATGACTTAATGAAGAGATGATGAATCTAAGAGCATTCTCAACCGGCACTCCAAAACGCAATTTTGGTTAGAATAGAGGCTACTGTAGCAATAAATCACAAAAAACTCACTCCCAGCTAGCCCTGTATATTAACTTCCGGATTTACAAATTGTTTACTGTAGCAACTTATATAAATTTTTAAATATGTTTTATTCGATCTTCTCTCTCCTCTCTCCTCTTTTTTTTTTTTTTTTTCCTTTCCTTTTCTCTATGCTATCTCTCAGTGTCAAGTCAACGGCTCTCTCTCAACCCAGTTCGGCGACAGCCCAATTTGTGGAGGAGTGAATTGAGGACAGCATCTTTTTGGTGGGTTGGTGGTTGTGGGTTTGCGGTTTGTGATTGTGGTGGTGTGGGTTTGTGTATTAGGTTGGTGGTTGTGGGTTTGCATTTGTGGGTTGGTGGTTGTGGGTTTGCATTTGTGGGTTGGTGGTTGTGCGGTGGTTGTGGTGGTTGCTGGCATGGGTGATCGATTTGAGAGTGGGTTTGCTGTGCATTTGGGGTTCGGGATTGATGGTGGTTGCTAGCTTTGGGTAGCCATGGTTGTTGCCGGCATGGGACGGTTGGGAGTTTTGGGTAGCCATGGTGGTTACTGGCGTGGGACAGTTGGGAGTTTTGGGTAGCCATGGTGGCTACTGGCGTGGGTTGGCTGGGTAGCCATGGTTGTGGTTGGGTCCGGGTTGGTGGTTTTATTGATTTTGATGGAAATAAAATAGTTAAATAAATAAAATTATAAGATTATTTTAATATGATGTATTGTAAAATAGAGAATGAGATGTAAGGTATTTTGTAAAAGTGGATAGTTAAAATAGAAAAGTGGCTTTTTGAAGATGTAAAATAGAAAATGGGTGAAAAACCGGCTGGGAATGCTCTAACATGGCCTAATGAGAGCAAGGTTGAATTTATTGCAGAGGTCTTGGCTATTATATATTATTATAGATTAGTATATATTAATAATTTTACATCTTAGTACAATATTAAATTGATTTTTACTTTGGATATGCAAAATTACAATAATTTTTTTGTATTGAAGTTTTGCTAATATCTCATTTTCAATTGATAATATTCCTAATCCAATTGATCTAAAGTATGATTTTATCAATTTTAATTTTGAAAAAAAAAATTACAAAAATAACTATAAAAAGTATTATGAATAAAATTCTAGGAGAGATATATGTATTTGTAAAAGAATTAAGTATTTTTTTTTATATATAATCAAGAATCGATCTATTACATATTTGAATATCATTACAATTATTTTCATTGTTAAATTTTTCTTGTATTATTTCATTATCTTCTAACTCAACTCTATTTGTTGAATTTTTTATTCTTTTATGAGAATCTCATCTAAATTTTCTATTATATATTTTTTTATATTTCTAGTAACAAATTTATCAAGAGATCCTATTTGAGAATCAATTAAATTTTTTTAATTCATATCCAAATTGATATTTTCAAATTGACATTCAAAATTAAAAAATATTTAAAAATTAAATAAAGAATCTACAATATGAATGCTAATATGACAAGAATAAAATAAAATTTAAGCATAGAATAAGAAAAATCTAATTTATCAAAAACACTATTGCAACTTCGCTTAAGAATAGAACTACGCAATTGTTTCAATCTACCCGAATAAAGATGAATTTAAAAAATAATGGATTAATACTAACAAATTCAAAATTGATTTCATTAAAAATTATAAGTATCATGGTTCATATAATTACCATGATAGGTTTGTCCACGATGTTCATATTACCACTTCCTTCCCACATTACCATTTCACTATATGTCTATCTAATTAACTTTAAGGATAGTCTGGTTTGTCGGTGCTGTTCTAATATATATATATATATATATATATATATCTCGTGACCGGTGCCGTGGGTGGCGGATCGCCTTGTTGTGCCAATGGAGATGGAGGCGTGGGTCTTATTTGCAGATTTGGTAAAGAAATGAGAAAATTCAAATAGAGATGGGTTAGTCAGGTATAGGTTTTTTTCTTCCTATGTGTCAATTTTAATTAAAATTTATTATGCCACATAATTTGAAAAATGACACATAATTTTTCTTTTAGTGAAGTGGACAAACAAGCTAATGAAATTGGATGAAAGAGCCAATACAACTCATTTTTTAAGAAGTTAATGGATCTCAATTCTAAGAAAAAAAAGAAGCAGAAAGATTAAAAGTCAGACATCTTAATAAGCATCTTGATGTCTAAAGGGAACTTGAAAACAGTATCATTTTGCAGCATCGAGCATGAGCATGTCATAAGGGCATAGGGCTATTGACCAATACATCTGTTCTCCTGCAACAAACTATGAAAAAGTAATTCATAAAAAAAATAAAAAATAAAAATAATTTCACTCAGACAATTTTTGAATTTCTGTGCATGTTAAGTTTTAGGATCAGTTGAATATAGCTCTATAGGGAACCCTTAACCTCTGTCAAAATGGTTGGTATTGGTCGAGCAACAGGTTAAATTTTCTTTTGCAGACAAAATTAATTGAATACAAAAATTGTGTTCAAGATTGTCTTAGCAACTTGGGCGTTTGTAGTCCAACGGTTAGGATAATTGCCTTCAAAGCAATAGATCCGGGTTTGACTCCTGGCAAAAAATGCATTCAATACTATTTTCCTAATATTTTTATATTTTCTTCTTGAGTCAATCTTGCATTGATTAGAACTATACACATGATCATGAAGTCAAACGACCCAAAATAACTTAAGCTTCATTTAAATTTTGTTTATTATTCAGATCACTAAGAGCAATCAAGTCGAATATTAATCCATCCGGTTTGGATCACATAATAGTCCAATATTAATTAACGCTCAAAGTCTCAAGGTCTAAGTGGTTTGCTTGAAAGCTTGTTTAATGAAGCACAGTTTTTTAGTGTTTTTTGAAGAAGCACAAAGTACATCTTAACTAGCGCGCTATTTTTTTTTTTGCCTAAAAATATATGTATCATTCAAATTAACTACTTGATATTAAAGGAAATGATATAGACCATTGAAATATTATACACTGACTATTCTTAATGTGTTGTAAATTGTAATAGACTCTAAAAAAACAAAAACAAAAACCATGTGTTAGTACTAGAGGTTGATGGCACCTCCTTGCACGAGGGCATGCATTCTATATGAAATTTTATTATCTAATACTCCACTTCCTTTAATGGGTCGATCTCTTGTATAATTCATTCCCTTATTGTTGAGTTGTTATTGCCATTAGAGATGACACCATTTTGACTCCATGAACAGTAGCGAGTGACAAAACATTCCAAGAAACTGAACCCCTTTCTATTGAAGCTTCTCCTTGTAAAGAATCACCATAAGAAACACTACCAACTACTTCATTAGCTAGGTCATTTGTCACACTACAAACGTTCCTTTCTCTATTCAGTATCAACTTTCTATTTAATCTTAACTCGGCAGTGCTCCTTGTAAATGTTGAAGTATTAAATTGGTTGATACCTTTTTGTTTCTCTTATGTGTCAAAATTAATCTTCTTCTCAACCTTGTCATTTAGCTTAAACATTGTCCATTAATAGTGCCACCGTTTAGTGGGATTATGATTTGAATTGAAATGTTTTAAAAAATGTAAGGTTTTGTTTGAAACTTCTGAAAGTATACAGTTTAATTTGACATCACTCATTTAAAAATGTAATTATCATTAAAATAAAAAAATAAAAAATAAAAAATGAGAGAAATTTTTCATAAAAGGAAATTCTTGACTTAGGGTTTTTTTTTTTGTTTACAATATGTAGGGGAGAGAAGATTTGAATCCAAAATCAATGGGATTTATATGCTCTTGACTATTCTTTCTCGGATAAAACTTAGGTACAGTTCTTTAGGTCAAGCACATTAGGTTTTTAGTTAAATTCAAATACATTTCATTTAAATATTCTTGGAAAATATAACATTGTTTGTGTTTCATTGGTTAATACAACCATGTGTTTGAATTCAATTGGGGAACCTAATGTACCTAACCTAAGGAACTATACTTAAGTTTTACCCTTTTTTTTCCATAAGTTAATATGCAATGGAGTTGAAATTTCTCCCAAGTCAGGAGCTAATGTAATGCATTGAACTTTTGGTCAAGTGGGCATAGGCATTCAAAGTTCAAATTCCTGAGAGAGTGAAGGAAATGCAAAATATAAATCTTCCACCTACTTCAAACTTTGAGTGGTATAATTAAGTAAACTAATCGTAAGGCATTGTGATTTGTGAGATTGTTAGATTAAGCCGCATGATCCCAGGCCCCAGCCACGAAGATATATGAAATTGATGCCCAGAAAGCAGTTGTATGTAAGTGTTACGTTTTACATGTTTCAAAGACACGCATATATCTCCAATTCAACTTTGAAAGGAAGATAATCCTTATTATAATTTCCAGAGCAATGAATATCATTTTTACCCTAATCCGTCCACGAGGATTCATAACTTAATCTCATATAGAACTATAGAAGTCAATATATATATATATATATATATTTTTTCCAGTTTTTCATCGGACACAACGGTTGGGGTGGTGTTACCATATGTGAAAGAAAATATGTTTTTGGATAAAAGTTTGGTTACAAATTGGTATGTAGTCAGCTTGTTACAAACCACTACGTGGCAACTCATACGACCATCCACATGCATTATTTAAACAAGTCACATGAGTAATTGAATAGGTTTGGAAATTGACATGGTAAGAAACTATAGAATATATGGAATAACACCGAAAGATTTCGTTTATTTATTTATTTATGAATTGTTCGTTCAATTAATTTCAAATAAGTCGTATCTTGCTCAACCCGATAAATAGAGCTGAAGTTATAGTTTAAACCGCTAGTAGAAAACCGAAATAATTGATGTCACTAAAAGTACACGTGGATTGTCTTATGAGTTGTCACGTAGTATATTGTAGCAAGCTGGCTACAAACTGGTTTGTAACCAAACTGTGTCCTTTTGGATATTTCACAGTCGCATTGGCCATTAGTGTACCTTATCACAAGCTTAAAGAGTCACAATCTGGTTCAAATCAAAAGTATAAAGGCTCATTAATGCCGCAATTAGGATTACTTAAAATTCATATGCAAGCACAAAGTACAATACAAAAAAAAACAAAATACAAAAATGTAGAAGACACAAAGTAAATGGTCAGATTGTCAAGTCACCAAATCTAATTTTAAGTTGTCATTGCAAATGGACAAGCTAAATCATTTATTTTCTCAACAGGAGTTAGATCGAGCCTCAAATTCATCAGATAGAGATAGATCGAACCTTAAATTCTAAGGCGAAAGTCAATTTTCACCCGTCAACATTTTCAAGATTTCAGTAATAGTTATTAGATTAACGAGAGCCACTAAGCAAGAGATTATCAATATTTAAGTCATGATTTAGTGGCGGAGCTAGAAATTTTATTAGGGGGCAAACTAAATAGGACACAATTTAGTTACAAACTAGATTGTAGCCAGCTTACTACTACCCACTACGTGGCGACTAATAAGATCATTCACTTGTACTTTTAGTTACATAACCTATTTAATGAGTCATATGACTTGTTTAAATAATACATATAGATGATCTTATGAGTTGCCATGTACAAACTCTGTTTAACTAAAAATATCAATAAATTTAAAATCCACAAAATAACACACATACATATGTATTCCTATATTCCTAACTCTTTAAATGCAAAAAAAAAAAGAGAAAAGGTTTGCTTCTGTTAAAGAAAAATAGTTTTTATTAAATAGATTTAGTTATATATTTTATGAATATATGCTTTAAATGTTCATATATATATAAAACTGATTAATGAGTTATATATGACAAAAAAGTGATATTAAAGAGAAAAAGAAATGAGATACTAGATTTTTAAGATAAGAGGGCAACAATTACATAAAATTTAACTCAGTTTAAAAAGAAAATTAATAAATTAGAAGAGGAATTTGGAAAACCAACGCAGAAAATATAAACTAAGAAACTAATTAATGAGTTATATATGCAAAAAAAAGTTATATTAAAGGAAAAAAGAAATGAGATACTATATTTTTAAGATAAGAGGGCATGCAACAATTACATAAAATTGAACTCAGTTTAAAATAATAATAATAATAATAAAAAAAAATAGAAAAGGAATTTGGAAAACTAATAAAATAGAAGAGGAATTTGGAAAACCAACGCGGGGAGTATAAACTAAAGAAACTAATTACTTACTCGCATATAAGCTTAGCTTAGAAGCCTTAGCAACTAAGAATAAGCTTTCAGATTCTAAGTTTTAACACTAATAAAAAAAAAAACTAAGAATAAGCATTCAGATTCTAAGTTTTAACACTAATAAAGCTCTCAAATCTCTCAAAATCTCTCTGAATTAATATCTTAAATAGCACAAAAATGATCTCTTAAATAGGGGAACATATCAGCTACAATTGATTAATATACAATCTCGGTAATATTCCAATAATAATATGTTACTTAATAAAAAAATATATGTGATGTGTTAAGCCCAATAAACATGTCAGATATTGAGTCAGATTTTTTTATTAGGTGATATATTATTATTAAAGCATTGCAGAGATTGTATCAGATAAAATCAATGATCTTTTTTTTTTTTTTTTTTTTTACTTCTAATCTAAAGAAGTATTTTGAATTCATAGCAAGGTGATAATTTGATAGAATCAATTTTGGTGGGTGAGATTTGAATTACAATTATACGTTGAATTTTTTTTTTAGTTACAATAGTATTGGAATCTATGGCGTGCCCAGTCGGCTCCAAAATGATTGTCAATTGAATTAACTGAAACCTACTTGATTTATCTAATGAGTAATTATTGCCTGTGTTATTGGCCATAATAGTTGGGAGAGATCACACCGTTGTATTGATAACTTGAGCAATTACAGCCATAAACCTTAAATGGAAAAATCCCAAATTTATTTATGCAACAATTCAAAAGCTAGGATACGAGAGGTCACTCAATCCAACGAAAAGATGTAAAACAAAAAAGTTAAAAATCCACAACATCATAGGCTCATAGCTAGAGGGACTTAGAACATGTCAGAGAGTGTAGGTAGCTTGACCTCTCCCTTGGTTGAAAGGGGAATGGTAAAGTTTCCAATGACGGGAAGGTCAATGGTGAGGCCCAATTCCAACTCATAGTCTATGTCCCAATCTGCACAAACATCCCTTGCCAAGCTCACCAAAATACTGTGTGGCACCTTCACTGGCACCTCTAGCAAAGTCGTGTCACTGCCCTTCAGGGACCCTGGGTCCGGTATCGTCCCTGATGCAATCACCCTGATCCACACATACAAATAGCAAAATTAGTGCAAAATTATGTATATTTGTACAATAATATTTGTTTACATAAAAAACAACCTTTAAAGCTAGGTTGCTTAGGTTAAATTCATTGGTTTATACTTTAAAAAACCATCATAATTGCATCAAGATCGCAAATCAAGATTTATCAACGCCTAGATCAAATTAAATATATGCTCTCAGCTTCTCACCTATAAAGAGAAGCAGCTTTAAAACCCTTGTGACAATTAAAAATAAAAAGTATTAAGGACACGTTTGGTACACGGTAATAATTCCTGTAATGTAATAATTATTCCTATTCAGTTGTTTGGTTACGTTTTTATTACACGGAATAGCTATTTTTTAAGAATGACTATTCTTCAAAATGAGGAATAACTATTCCTTACAAAAATGGACATAATAGTTATTCCTTAACGTAATAGCCAAAAAAAATTAAAAAAATAAGACTCTCTCTCTCTCTCTCTCTATATATATATATATATATAACAATCAAAACCCAAGTCTCCATTTAAAAAATTTCTCTCTCTCTCTCTCATTTCTTCTCGAAATTCTTCTCTCTCTCTCTCTCTCTCTCTCTCTCTCTCTCTCTCTCTCTCTCTCTCTCTCTCTCTCTCTCTCTCTCTCTCTATCTATATATATATATATATATATATATATATATATATATATATATATAAATCAAAACCAAGTTTCTATTTTTAAAAAAAAATTTGCTCTCTCTCTCTCTCTATATATATATATACCCAAGTCTCCATATTTAAAAATTTTGCCCTCTCTCTCTCTCTCTCTCTCTCTCTCTCTCTCTCTCTCTCTCTCTCTCTCTCTCTCTCTCTCTTCTCTCTATAATATATATATATATATATATATATATATTTTATATATATATAATATTTAAATACAACCAAGTCTCCATTTTTTTTTTTTTTTTTTTTTTTTAAATTGCCTCTCTCTCTATATATATAACATTCAAAATCCAAGTCTCCAAAATATTTTAAAATTATTAATACTCGTACAATAAGCAATACTCGTATATTAATCATGTTGTAGTAAATTATAGAATACATATTCAGGGTCTATCCATGTGTTGTCACCAAACAGATGAATGTTAATAGTTATTACATTACAGCTTCTTTCATTCCATATAATACTGATTCCTACTACAGATAACAGCGTACTAAACGTGTCCTAAGTATTTTAAATTTGATTGAACTCTTGGTTGATCACAAAGTCTAAATATACTTGGACAGGTTTTAAATTTGTTTTGAACTCTTCTTAATTGATCGCAAATAGTCTAAGTCAGTAAATAGCTTTGGACCTTTCATAATTTAGACTTTGAACAATTCATAATCATAAACCCTAATAAAAGTATGTATGGTTGTATACCAACGAGAGAAAAAGTCTCAATCAAATACTATCCGGCCAGATCATCATCATTTAAGCATATGCTCGTGGTAGATTCTTCAAATGAATTTTTTAATATTAAATAGAACAAAAAGGATGTGGTATTGTGGATGCTCTAAATTTCCCCATCCTAATTAAATCTTTATCAATTTCTACCGCTAAACAAAGTCACAAGATAAAAAGAGTTACCGATAAACAAAGTCACAAGAAAAGAGAGTTTTACATTTTTTTTTTTTCCTCTTTAAAAATGCTCAAAGGAAACACATATTTTAGAGGATATTTATACTCTACCAATCATATCTCGTCAAGTATCATTTTTCTTCCTAGAAAGTTTAAAACGAAGACAAAACATGTATTGTATTACCATTGATGTAATTTAGGATGAAACAGAAAAAAGAGGGATATCCCAATTTAGCTATTGCACAAGCACACAATTTACAATTATATTCCCCTCTCACTTGGAACGAGGGAATCAACAATTAATGTGAAAACAATGAGCACCTATAAAAGTAAAGAAAGAGACACAATAGCTAAATGTCAATATGTCATTTAATTCGGTATTATCCTTTCATAGCTGTCACATGAACTGGAATCGACGTATATGGGATTGATTAATATACAATTATACATAGTAACATAGAAACGATCTGGTAAAACTCTATGCAATTTACCAAATAAACAGAAAGAAAACAAACAAACATAAAAAAAGTACCCCCCAACAAAAAAAAAAATTTATAGATCAAAACAAAGATGATAGCAATGAATGAGATCAAACCTGCCAGCACTCTTGAGAGTGTAAGAGATCTCGCAAATGGGAATGGGATGTCCATAGGGGTTGGTCACGGACACCTTAGCTAGGTACTCCACTGATTCACGGCTCACACGCTTGAAATCAACGTCATTGATTGTGGCCTCTGGCTTCTTTATATTGGCCACCTTCTCTGCCACGAAATTCTTGGCCTTGTCCAACAACTGCGACATTTTGGGTTAAAAGAAACGGAGAATTTTAGAGAAATATTGAGACACAGTCTTTAGATCTTGGTTAAGATATGATGATGTTTTTGGTTATACATGTATGTATATATAGAAGAAATACAACAAACATGTGGGTTTGAAGATATACGTGTGGCACGTGTTTTTTCCGTGTCGTAAGATCTACGATCTGATTTGAAAAATTTCTCTTTCTTTACCAGTAAGGATTAATATTAAAGATTTGATGAGTCACTTTCCGGAATTTGAACGTTTCGAATGTGATTGTGTAAAGGTTGCACATTTGTGCAATACAGCCCAAAAATAATAATATTGTAATGATATTAGCTTTGCTTGCATAAAACAATCATCTAAGTCCTTTTTCTAATGATGTGAGCTAACGTCCATTTTCAAAGCTATCAATTTTATTCAATTTCAAAAAATATATATATATATATATATATATCAATTTTATTCTTTTCCTATCACAACGGTGGAATAAGAAACTAAAGTTATCTTCTCATAAAAAAAAGAAACCAAAGTTATCAATTTTGTTCTTTTTCTAACGGTCAAAATATTTTGCTTTATCCTGATCCATTCCTGTCATTTCGTCTGGTATTTGCATTTTGATCTAGTACCTAATTATTAGGTAGTTTTATAATCTTATTTGATTTCTTTCCTAATATAATGATATAGATTGTGTGTGTGTTTTTTTTTAACAAAATATATATATTTAAGTTGACACATGAAGATCATGTTTATAATTTGATTTTGTAAATGAAATGATCAAATGATCTTGGTGCATCATGTATTAAAAGTTATATAAATTTCTAATTAAAGTAAAGATTAGCAAGCACTAGGAAATGCAGAGAAAAATAATTCAAAGAGAATTGCGGAAAACTGACCTCCATTGATAATATATAGCAGTGGTTAAACCTTGAGTTGAAAAATGAGAAAGAAACCCCAGATAAAGAGATATAGACGCATTCACCTCTTAGAAATCTATCTGTTATTTACGAAAAATATTTATTGGTTAGCAACTTATAATGCTTTTAAAGGTATCAAATGAGAATAGGAAAGATACTTTGCAAGTAATTGGCTTCAAATAGACATTACAATTCTGGCTATCTATTTTTGTAACAATTTCAACTGCTTTTAAGTTTTACCGCTTCCAACTTCTCCTACTTTTCACATTACTAATAACCTAGTATTTTTCTTTCTTTTTGGATGAATAATAGCCTAGTTTTTCCGTGGCATCGAATCACTTATCCAATTATATTTGTCATTCTTTCTTCAAGTTTCAGCATTGGCAACTAATAGTCGATTTATATAGTATATCGCTTGTAATTGACGAATGGTATTAGGAAATTTCGTTAATTTGGAACAAATCAATTATTAGAAGAATTGAAAATAATTGACCATGAAAAGGATATCCCAGTCGAACGAAACTCAACAAATTAAACCCTCCATTATCCACATTAGGGTAAAACTACTAGTGGAATATGATATTATGAATGTTAAATTAAATTATTTTTATATAAAAAGTTAAATCATAATGAATGCAGCGTGATTTTGTATCTTCCTTCAAATTTTATTAATGTTTTTAGCAAACAAAGACATTGTACAATGTGTTAAATCAAAATATCAATTGGCAACTTTGACATAATGCAACAATGGGATCCCCCTCTGATAATTATTGTCGAACAATTTGGAATGCTATTGGAAGGTCACTAACAATGTGTTCTTGAATCTTAAAAACAAAAATAAAAACAATGTGTTCTTGAAGTTAACATGATGCACTAAAAAAAGAAATTAGATTCTTTTTCTTTTGTACTTATGGAATTAGATTCGATCTATTTAAGTGGAAATATTTCTAGGAAACTTTACTTGTTTTCGACCACTTTTCTAAGTATTCCGGTCCCACTTACAGTATCTAGCTTGGTCCAATTTCAATCAGGCAATGTTAAATGTCAATTGGACTCTCAACGCAACTTGGCTGAAAGACGGGGATCGCAATACCAAGTATTTCCATGGCCGTGCCTCTCAACGCAAGCGGCGTAACACCATCAAGGGCGTGAGAGACCAAGCTGGAATCTGGCATGAAAACGAAGTCCAAGTAGCTAGAGTGTTTCTGGAATACTACAGAACTCTATTCACTACATCAAATCCGAGTAATATCGAGGAGGCAGTTGCACCCACCCCACAAGTGATTACCCAATCCATGAATGAAGCCCTCACCAGAGAATTTACAAGTGCAGAAGTGGAACACGCCATAGCCCAAATGTCCCCATCAACAGCCCCGGGACCCGACGGTATGCCCCCAATCTTTTACAAAAAATTTTGGCACATAGTAGGTCCTGATACTATAAAGGGTGTTCTATCATGTTTAAATTCGGGCCAGCTCTCCACTTCCACCAACCACACCTATATTACACTCATCCCCAAAACCAAAAGCCCGTCACGAGTCACAGAATTTCGCCCCATAAGCCTTTGTAATGTTCTCTACAAAATTATCTCCAAAGTGCTAGCAAATAGACTCAAACCTTTTCTTTCCCACATCATCTCAGAAACCCAGAGTGCCTTTGTCCCTGGTCGCCTAATCACAGATAATATCCTTGTTGCCTTTGAGACACTCCACCATATGCACTCAACAAAGATTGGAAGAGGGGGAGTCATGGCT
Organism: Fagus sylvatica; assembly: GCA_907173295.1. Taxonomy (NCBI): domain Eukaryota; kingdom Viridiplantae; phylum Streptophyta; class Magnoliopsida; order Fagales; family Fagaceae; genus Fagus; species Fagus sylvatica. The sequence goes on along the minus strand of OU015762.1, from coordinate 24,981,410 downwards.
CTTAAACTTGATATGAGCAAGGCCTATGACTGGGTTGAGTGGGCATACCTTGAAAATCTTATGGAAAAAATGGGCTTCCACTCGAGATGGATTTCCCTTACTATGATGTGTATACGCTCTGTATCTTATTCCATTCTTATAAATGGGGAGCCCCACGGCCTTATCAAGCCCTCAAGAGGACTTAGACAGGGCGACCCCCTATCTCCATATCTATTTTTACTGTGTGCAGAGGGCCTTCACCATATGATCAAACAAGCTGAGCAACTCAAACACTTGGAAGGGGAATCCATATGTCGTAATGGTCCAAAAATCTCTCACTTTTTTTTTGCAGATGACAGCTTGATCTTCTGCAAGGCAACTCTTCAGGATGTTGAAAAACTCCAAGATCTATTGGGCACATATGAAAGAGCTTCTGGGCAACAAGTAAATAGTGACAAGACCACCATTTTCTTTAGCAAAGGCACTCCCCAAGCTTCACAACTGGCTATCCAAACTTCCTTGAGGGTCCCCATTATCAAACAGTATGAGAAGTATTTGGGCTTACCTTCCCTAGTAGGGAGAAACCGGGCAGCTAGTTTTTCCCATATTAAGGAAAGGGTTTGGGCCAAAATAAAAGGTTGGAAGGAAAGACTTCTATCTGCAGCAGGTAAGGAGGTGCTCATCAAAGCTGTGGCTCAGGCAATTCCGTCATATGCCATGAGCTGCTTCAAACTTCCCCAAAGTCTTTGCCAGGATATAGAAGCTATGGTTCGCAAATTTTGGTGGGGCAACAACTCGGATAATAAAAAGATACATTGGGTTAAGTGGAAATCTTTGTGTCAACCCAAAAACAATGGAGGGATGGGTTTCCGTGAGTTGGGAAAATTTAATGAAGCCTTCTTGGCCAAGCAAGTCTGGAGGCTTTACCATGATCAGAGTTCTCTTCTGCACCGGGTTTACAAATCCAAATTTTTTCCAGAATGCACCATCCTGGAAGCTAGCAGTAGAAGACGTGGTTCATATGCTTGGCAAAGTTTATTGCAAGCTAGGGACCTTGTTAACAGAGGAGCTTGTTGGAGGGTCGGCAATGGCTCCAACATTAAAATATGTGACCACAGGTGGCTTCCTGAACCCAATCACCGGAAAGTGATCTCCCCACTCCCCGAGTTCCTTCGCTCCAGCATGGTTTCTGCTCTCATTCTGCCCACGCCAACACGTTGGAACACAGCTCTTATTGACCAACATTTTTTACCATACGATGCCGAAGCCATTAAGAATATCCCCCTGAGTGAACGTTCCCCGCCTGATAAACTCTGCTGGCCAGGCTCTACTAATGGTCTTTACACTGTCAAGAGTGGATACAGATTCCTAGTGGAGGTAGAGCAAAACAACCAACCAGGCAGCTCAAACCCTTCCACTTACCAGTCCATTGTGGCGAGATATCTGGGCGATCAATGTTCCAAAAAAGATCCAATTGTTCCTTGGAGAGCTGCAAAGGAAGCATCCCCACAAAGAAAAGCCTGATGTTGCCGTAACTTGGACACCGGATCCCTTATGTATTCTGACTAAGGACGGAAATGTTTGTTGCTTATTTATCTTTGTCCCGAAGCCTTCGTGTCATCTAGGATCCTTTGACTCCACGCCTCCAGTCCCATTGACAAATAGAATGCTATCTATGCGGAAAATTGATAAGCAGGTGAGTACGTCCAAGCCGAGTAGTTTTTTCTCTTGTGAGCTCTTGTTATCGGCTAATAAGTTCCTCTGCACAAATAAAAAAAGATAGGGTGAAAAGTCTTTGTCGGAATTACCTCTAGTTGGAATAATGTTCCTCATGTCCCATGCACAGAAAGGATTTGTAGTAATCCCATAACCCATTGCTGGAAACCCATTGCAATTTCAAGATTAACTATGATGCCGCTCTTCCGTGATATGGGGAAGCAGGATTGGGAGTTGTGGTCAGAAATGCAAGGGGTCTCCCATTATTTTATATAAAAATATCATAATGAAGAAGCGGTTGTATCTTCCTTCAAATTTTATTATTTTTGCAACAAGATAGGAATCACGGAATATCAATTGAACTGACTAAGCAACAATGTCCCCCTCTGAATTAGAGTCGAACAATTTGGAACATCATTGAAGGTCATCACTGTGTGTCTTAATCTTAAAAGCTCACTTTCTTGAAGTTAAATGTCAAAAAAAAGAAATTGTAGCACTGCCTTTTGCTAAGGATGCACGTCACAGTGGAAATTAAAACTTTACTGTTTTCCCACTTTTCTTGTATTCGGTCCCACTTAATGTCTATCTTGGTCCAATTTCTCAGGCAAAAATGTCAATTGGACTCTGTATTTTATCAAAAAAAAAATTGGACTCTGTAGCCCACTTCGGCGTACAACAAGTAGTTCTGAATCCAGTCCCCCAGTCTTTATTTAAGACTGGGCTGAGTTCTAATGGCCAGTAAAGTTAGAACACAAACTTAAAAATGGTTTAATACACGTTTAACTTTGCACATAGGTTGGTGAGAAAATTTGCAAAATATTATTTATTTAATGGCAAATTACAGTAACCTCCTTTTAGGTTTTGCAAAATGATAATGCTTTCCTCTTACTTTAGAAATTAACACTATATCCTTTCACATCTATTAAAAAATGACATTTCGTCACTTCATATTCTAAAACATATTCTAAAAGGTAGAATTCATATTAAGGATAAAACCATTCCTTGAGAATGCAGAATGTTATTTTTTAAAATGGGAGAAAGACATTATCATTTCATAAAACCTCAAGGAAGATTGTTGTAATTTGCCCATTATTCAAATTGGTACTATTTTGAAATTATTTGGAATATATATATATATATTATATATATATATATATATATATTGTTTAGAAAACACGATTTTCACATGTGGACAATATACGATTTCACTTAAAATCACGTTGAAAATGGCTTGTGCTGGCAATGCAACTGTCCACCTTGAAATCATAGTTAAAATCAAATCACAATTTTAAGCTTGCCGCATTCAAGGTGTTGTGTTTTTGGATTTAACGTTAAACTAAAATCATGTTTGCAAAACACGGTTTTAACGACGGTGAAAATTGTATTTCGAAAACACGATTTTAGCTTCATAAGGGCATCTAAAATCGTAAAAACACGATTTCATCTACCATTATATAGTGTTTTCAACACGATATCTGTTATTTTCTTGAAATTTGTGAACATTTCATTAAAAGTGCACCAAAACCACACCCACATGTATATGCTTTAATACCTTTACAAAACCCAGATTTGTACCTCTTTCACTCTTTCATTCTCTTCTTCTTCTCTTCCCCTCTCCACCCTTACATTTTTCTCTCATCTCGACCCCTAAAAATAACTCACACTCAAATGAGCTGAAAATTAATCAAAGGTGATATGATAATACTCCTTATTATAAAAGAAGAAGTTATTTTGTATATTGTACATAATGTAGTGTTTGTATGATTGGTTTTATTAACATGATTTGTTTTTTGTGTACGTGTGTTCTGATTTTTTTTTAACACATTGTTTTGCTTTTGATTTAGTTGATATTACCTCTTTCTTTCTTTTTTAGAGAAAAAAAATAGAAGAAGAAGTTATTTTTATGCGTGTTATTTGTATTTATAAAGTACGTATTAATTAGAGCATATAATATGTTTTACTTTCAAAATTAAGTATTTATTTTTATTATTACTATTTTTAAATAATTTTTAATTATTAAAAGTCAATTTTAAGACTAAATACTTTTGATCCTTAAGGTTTGGGGTTGTTTCCATTTTGATCTCTTAAGTTTGAGGTTTTTCATTTTGGTACACAAAGTTTGATTAAAATTGTCACCTAGATCCAAAAACGGAATCAAACTTGATGAATTAAAATGAAAACGAAGATGGGCGTGAATGACCATTTTAAAATAGAATCAAACTTGATGGATCAAAATGAAAAATCTCAAACTTTAAGGTCCAAAAGTGTTATTTAATCAAACTTTGTTTTAAGTTTCTTATTAAGTTTTAATTGTTCTTGATTGGGTTGCATTTTATATTCCTTTTTTTTTATTCTTATTGGGTTGAATTCTTATTTTGGATTTTGTTGTGATTTGTCTTTAATTGTTGATTTTTATATGATTTTTGTGGCTTAATTTTGATTCAGTGGAGATATATTTGCCAAAGAAAATCAGGCCAAAATTACAAGAGTTATGTGACTAATGAGATGTAAAAAAGAAAAGAAAAAGTGATTCGATATGTTCACGTTATGAGATGAGATTTAACCAAAAAAAAAAAAATCATTAACTTCATGCACTTACATAAATTATACCTTAATGTACATCTCACATGTTCAATGAGTTTTATTTTATGTAAATATATTCTATAAAATTGACATAAAACTTTCCATCATATTATTTCATTTTCAATCATTAAAGTCCATTGAAAATTGTAGGTGAGTGAAATTTCGGATGACAGACAAAATCGCAAGAAAGCTTCAAGGATGGCGGAGTGGTGATATCTTGGTCAACTGAGCTAATAACTCTGCTAAGAAAAAGAGAGCTCAGACGGCCTAAGCCATCCAGGGGTGGTTAGAGGCGCTCCAACACTTAAGTTAGAGAACAAGTGGGAGAGAAATAAAAATAACAAAATCTCAACATATAAGATTGCATCCATATTCCATGGACAAAAGGAGCATGATTCAATCAAGGAAAAGGTAAGATAACTATCTAAAGTTCAAGTTTAGTGAAGGAGGGATAAGATTTTGGTGTAGGAAAGGTGAAGATAAAACGAAAAATCCTCCAAACTCTTGCTATGTTCGGCTATGGAAGAAAAAAGATGAGAGCTTTTTCTTCTCTCTCTCTTTCCAAGTCCAAAGTCTCTCCTTTTTAAATGAAGTCTATGGGTTTGATTAAGTACATTGTCAAAATGAAAGAACCGGTTATCTTTTTTTTTTCTTTTTCTTTTTTTAGGCCACTTCTTTTAGTGGAGATAAAAATTCCTAATTAACCTAATCTAAGTGTGAAGGCTCAAACCCACACCCTCAAAAAAGGATAGGAATTAAGTGGGGAGAGGGGGACACCACTGGACTATTACTTAGTGGATTAGGGAACCAGTTATCTACATACAAGTGAGAGTTTTAGGTGTTAAAGAATGACCAATGAAAAGATTGTTCATTAATGTTAAGTGGGGTGTGGATCTAATTTTCTATGCTAGTGGATGACAAACTAATGGGTAAAACTTTAATAAGGTGTGAATAAAAGACCCTCCACAAAAATAATACAAAATTTAATCTAATTTTGATTTATACATTCTATAAATATTATTTTTTTGAAGCCATACATAAAATTAAGAAGCCTTTTTCTTTTCTGTTTTTACTTTTTATCTTTCCAAATACAAGTTTTCCCTTTATAATAGTTACCAAAAAATTAAAAGAAAAGAAGAAAGATGAAGCCATAAATATAACAAGAAAACTGGGAGATAATCATTAATCACTCATGTGATAATCATTAATCACTGATGTGCAGTCAATTTCAAACACGTGAGCGTTGCAAACTCTCGAAAGCGTATTTAAAAGAGTTCTTAAAAGTCAATTTCACCCCTATCCTCTTCCTCTATTTACCGAACCTCACGTTGATTCACTCCCGTAATTAAACCCAAAAATGATACCATCTTGGTAACTTCGAAACCAAACCGAACAGCCACGTTACGTATTCTCAAACTCAACTTTATAACTTAAGCACCAAGAAACAAAAGGCAGAGAGAGAGAGAGAGACTGTGAAGTAAGAATGCAATGCTTAACGTCGTCGTTTATGGTAGGTAGGGTAGCTGAGTCACTTTACATGCACATTCATTCCGGTCAGCCCAGTGACCCCTCTGTCCTCTCCGATCTTTGCTTCGCTCTAGCCAGGTTTCTTCGTCACCTTTTGCATTTTACATTCAAACCCCAAAAGTACATGCTGGGTCTTGTCTATTTTCCTATTTGAATATGATTTCTATTTTTTCATTTCAAAGTTTCATGTTATATTTTATGTGGTAAATTTATCTTTTTTTGTTTTTTGGGAAATGGGTGTGATTGTTGAAGTATAATGGTAATTGGGGTTGAATTTTTTAAATGTGGTATTGGAAGAGGTTACAATTGACCTAATGTAAGGTTAGAGATATTATGATATATGAGACCCAAACCTAGAACATGTCCATGTACTTGTAGAACAAGCAAACTATGGATTTGAATGCAGTGGCGGGGTCTTGACTCTTGCACTCCCTCCCTCCTTCATATGTTCTTACATTTAAAAGAATTAAAAGAGTATTCTATTTTTGGCTACCTTGAATATTTTTTAATATTTAAATTTTGTTTTGGTCTTGTATAACCAAAAGATATCATTTGGGATTATAGGTGTTATTTTGAATTCTTATATGTGTCATGGGACTAATCAATTTATATACATGGAACGCCTTAAAATATTATTGAGAATCATGAGTACTGCATACATGAAATGGAAACCGATTATTTAGCTGATGAGTTATGAGAGATATTCGATTCTAAATACGCAAAAAGTGGTGAAGGACCATTCATAATACTCTTAAAATGTCAATGCATTGTAAATTTATATATGGAGCATACTGCATACCTTTTGATCTAGAGTTTTACAATTAAATGAGAGTTGTTAAGTTTTATGCTGAAGTTGTATGTTATTGCTTGTGTCTGTGAAAAAGAAACTTTGCAATTCTAGGTACTTTGGTATCCTGAATAGAAGCAGAGTCAAGGTTACTATCCCCTTGTTCTTCTAGCACCTGCATTATAAGTCTGGTTTTATTTTAGTATGCTCTTTTTGGTTTCATTATGGATATGTCGTTCTGTTTTAACTCTCTTACTCTAGTTACTGTTAAAAGTGTCAATTTATGTTAATAAACATGGCTTTTGGTTGAACTTGCTTGAGAAATAATTGCCTTAACAAATACAGAGGCATTGATCATGCAGTCGCAAATAATGAGGTTCCCCCAAAAGTGCAGGATTTGCCTGTGTTGGTAAAACAGGTAACTTGTTACTTATGTGCATGTGTTTGTGATTGTAACTCATATTCGAACATCTTTCTATTCTCATCTGAATTTTATTCTGTAAGATTTTGGCACATTTGCTAGAAAATAAGCCTTTTGACACTTGTTTTTAATAACTGACACACATAATGACACCATATAATTCAGAAACTTGCCCACAAACACATCAATGATGGTTTTGAATGTTTTCCTATGTTAAAGGGTTCACAATACGATTCAAAGTTGTGGGTCTTTTTAGGAACCAGATCAATCTAGCCCTTAATTGTGAGTTTGTCTGAAATCACATGAACATACCTGAAAACTGAACACAGTACTTTGAACCATTCATTTTATTTACAGTTAAACTGATACTTTGTTTCCGTTTTCATCTAAATATCCTATCCCATCCCCTTATAATTTCTCACATGCATAATACAGATCTTATATGTGTTTGCACATCGTAATATTAACGCTTTTGGTTAACTGGTTCATCATGGTTTTTCACATTCCTATATTTAAATGCACATAAAAGGATATCTCTTCAAAATTTGCACATTTGCATATTTTTTTGAAATTATTTCTTAATTTATCATGAGACATATTAAGTGAATACGAAAACAGTTGCAAACTTTTACTTTAATTATATTCTGAAAGAAGCTATATCTCTTAGTTCGTTTATGCCATGTAGGTATATAAGCACATTAATGATTGTTCTCCTCAAGCAGCTGTAATGGCACTTATGATTTCTGTCAAGGTATACACAGTCACTTTTATTGTTTAACCAGATCTATTGTTGCTCATAGCAAGTATCATCTTACATTGGTTGCTGATGATTGACTGTTGATACAAAATAATTTCTCTTTGTTAGCATTGTCAGAAAAGCTAAACGAGTGCATTGCCAATTGAAGTTATGAAAAATGTATGTGCTCCGTCAGGGAAGTGTTGAGTTGCCCATGAAATTTGTTAAGTTTGGTACTTTACGATGATTAATTTATCAAGCTTGCAGCTTGAGTTGCTCCAAAAACTCACCATCAAGAGCAGTAGGAAGTAAATCCTGGATTAGCCAACATTTAATAAGTATAAGAGGTCCAATCCTAGATTGTAGGGAATTGGCAGAACAAGTGAGTCTTCATGGATGTAAGGTGATATATAAAAAATTGAGAAACCTCTTTGTGTATTCAAATACTCACTGGAGGTTCTGTTAAGCAAACAAAAATAAGAAATTTGGTCATTTGCAGAAAAATTAATGCAATGGGACAATTGTCTCAGTGTTGGGTGCCTTGTTGGTTGCTAGTGCTTAGTCAAGAGCCAAGGTATGTAGTTAAGGACCTTGACTTACCCACCTGTCAACTAGGATTGTCTCCTAGTTATGTAAACAACCTAAGTTACTGCACAAGCATCTTTGAAGCACATATTGTTCCGAAGCTGAGTTTAAGAATAGGTGAGAATGCTTGAGAGGAATCTGAATAATTTAACTTTGTGAAGTTCGTTCCTTATGATTGTTTGGTTTTCAAAATCATTTATTATTCAAGTTCAAAATTATATATGAAGTTAGAATATTTGACTTTAACTTATAATTCCTAGAAGTTATTATTGACATTTTGCTAACAATGTCTTAACTAATATTTGGTATATTCTCCACTTTGCAAAGAAAGTCCAACTAATGTTTGATTTGATATCTTGATGCCTGAGTTAGAATGCTTGTATGATTGGATGGTTTCAAATTGAAGATGCAGTTGATCTTCTTATTATGGCTGAGGAGGTTAGTAAAATTTATATTTATTAATCTTTTGGTCCTTTCTGGTTGGATTAGTTGGTTTTTTCTCTTCCTTTTTATTTATTTATTATATATATATATTCTTTTCCTTTTGGCTTTAATATTTTGGACCTATCCCTTATACCATGTTTGTGTGCTTACTTAGACAGGTAAAACTTTCAGTAATACCGAGGATGTTAACATTGAACCAAGTTATGCTCTTTCCAGTATTTCAAAAATCATTTCTAGGTATAACTTCTCAATACTTTGCTCATTTTGCATAGTCATTAGTGTTAAATGAATTCCATTTCATAAGGGATTCAAATGTGTTTTTGAGTTGGTGTGGTCATTGATCTGCTTCTAAGCTGTTATACATTGTTGTTTTTGGGGAATAAAATCAAATTCAATTCTACTCTAATTGTCTTCTTTCTCTGAATTTGTTGATTTTTAGCCCAAGTAAATGACCCCCTTATTCTGGCAGATTCCATGTAACAGATCTTTCCAATATTAATGGTTCGAACAATTATGGACCTGTTTAAAATAGAATTTAGTTGTCATCTGCTGAATTCTGATTGACCGTTGTTATCAGCCAACTTACACAAGCTATAGTTATTTTCTAAGTTGAATGTACAAGATTATTTAAGAAAGGGTTTTTTTTTCCCACATTGATTGGACCTAGAAGTATGAGGTTTTACTTGAATGTGTGTGCATATACAGATTCTATCCACGTGTAAAGATGGGCCACATACTTGCTTCATTTGAGGTCAAGGTAGGTTTTATATTTCAAGCAACACATACATGCACTAACTCTAAAGCACATTCTTTTTAAATCTGACTTGTTACTTTTCCAAACATTTTGGTAGGCTGGGTACAGGACCATTGTCTCTGACTTCCATATCTTGAAGAGTATGGTGGTTTCTATGCAAAATCAGATAGTAAGCATGCCTGAAATAATTGTCCATAATATTTATGGAGTCCAATGCACTTTACTTACTGCCATAGCTCACCAGAAAAAAATGTGTGATATTGTCATTTGAATCAAACACTGTGATTTTGTATTTACCCCGTCATCCCCTTCTCTGAGTTAATCGGAATTTCATCTTTCATTCATTATCGATATGGCATCTTGACATCTTTTTTCTGGCCATTTTTCATATCCATTTCAACACACTGCTCATTATAAGCTTCTTACCTTCTTCTGTAGCTTCCAGTTATTATTCAGTTTTACTTTCGCTTTACATTTATTTGTGGCATTTTCTGGTCTGTTATATAGTCTAGGTGATATATTACTTGCCATAGTTTTTTCATAATGGTAAAATGTGCATGACAGTTCCAGGTGGTTTGTGCCAGGATCAAATATAAATACTTGCTTCTTTTGGATTAGGAGAAAATGTATATTTTTTGGGCATATGCAATCAACCTCTGTTAAACATTTTGATCACTTTCTCTCCGCTTCTTATTTTTTTTATATACATGGAAGGGTCAACTACTGTTCTTTCATATATATGTTTTTTCTTTATTTTCTTTTAGGGTCTGTTTGTTGCTCAAATGGATAATATGGACACATCCTCTTGCATTACGACCCCACCTCAAGCAAAGTATGTGTGGTTTATCTTCTCCATTTTACTCCGAGGAATGAACTTGATCAGGATCTTTCATGTTTTCTGTAGCTTTCTGTTAAATGGGAAAGGAGTACGAGGAAGGAATAACGTTTCCATGGTTTGTTTAGTTATACTTTTACCTGCAGTGAATTTTTCTTTTTTCAAATCTCATGTTTAAAGCATGGTTTGATGCAATAAATTTTATTAATGTTGTAATGTCCTTGCCTGGATCAGGACACTGGACCACAGCTGCCAACAAATATTACTGCAATGCTCAAATATGGAATTAATCTTTTTCAAGTTGTTGGGCAATTTAATGGTATGTCTAATCAAACGCTTTCATGTCAAAGCATACCTTTTTGTTTGAAAATCTGCAGTTAATACAGTAAGTATTTGAAATTTTATAGGTAATTATCACATTGTTATAGCCTTCATGAGTGTGATGTCATCAAGTTCTGAAACGCCAGTTCTACAAGATTATGTTCAGCCTGTTGTTGCTTCACTTAATTCTGGTAAGACAAATGAAAGAAAAAGGTACAATCCATATTGTTGGTTATCTTGTTTTGTGATGTTTGGAATTACTATACTTGACTTTCTTACTTGGAAGTTTGGACACAAAACTAAGATGTTATATTACTTAATTCGAAAATATTAGATTATGGGATAATCGAGGGGCCATCACGTGTTTCATTAAATTGCCCAATAAGGTACGATGTTATACAATTCTTGCTCTTTATTTTAATTAATAATTACGCACGCATCAAGCGGGTCTTGAACCCATGACCTCACCCTCCACTTTGCTTTTGCAAGAGGAGGAGGTGTCATTTGAGGCAAGAGTTTATTGGCTATACTAATTTTTCCTGTTACTATCTACTCATATTGGTTCATGGGATGTGTTACTTGGCTTCTTGTAATTGTTTGTGTTCTCATTTTACAGTCTGCTTGAATAGTTCTATGAGCTTGGTTGGTGTCTTATATCTAAGAAAAATATTAAGGTTAAGGTGGCGTTTGGTAACCCTAGTAAAAATTTATTTCGCAACTTTCTAGGCTTGAGAATGCACTCACCCTTTTTCTTTGTCACCCTGTGTTTCTTTGTTGTGTTTGGTAACATTATTTTGAAGTAGATTCAAAAACATACTTCTCCATTTCTCCTTTTAAGCTAAATGAGAATCCTCAAAACTGAGATTTCTCATTTTAGCTTTTCATTCTCATTTTTGATAAAGCTACTTGGCCCCACATGCTCATTGCTCAATGACCCCAATGGATTTGGGGTTTCGGTTTTGAGATTATCACCAAATGTATGTGGTGGCTACTCAAGGAATTTAGCTAGAATTTGTGGGTTTTGTGATGCGGGAAGCACAAAGAAATATTTATTTCAATTTTGGATTAAATTGTATTTTCTTTTTTGGTCAATTGAATTTTATTTTAGGTCTTAGTAGTTCATTAGGTCAATTGGTATTTTATTTAATTCCCTAGAGTCAAGGTTTTTTTTTGTAATTCAATAATTGGGATTTTCCAAATCAATTTGAATAGGAATTAGGGTTTTCTTAGGTCAGTTAGAATTAAATTTTAGTCCTAGTAGTCTATATAAGCACAATATTGTACTCCTATGGAGACGGACTACCGTTAGATTGATTAATAAAATTTCTCTTGGATTTCCAATGGTCTGTCTTTAAGGTTTGTTCTCTATTGCTTAATGCTAACTCCCAAGCAAGCTATTGAGTCCCAGGTTGCCTATCCTTTTTTTCTGCTCTTCAATTTATTATTGCAATGTTCTGTCTGGTTTTGTCCTGCATCAATTTGAAGGTGGGTGTTATCGGGTGGCAAATTCGATTGGTGTGATTTTGGGATACGTTTCTACAATTTCTTGAATTTTTTGGAAAATTGTTGTGCAGAGATAACTATTAAAAACCCATTGTAAACAAAAAACAAAAAATAAAATAAAAAAAGGGAAAGTACACTTTACCCACATGTGGTTTAACCCATTTATAAGTAGCCTACTCGTGGTTTAGAAACTGACACTTTGCCCACTTGTGGTTCTTCCCGTTTGCTTTTGTTATCCACAAGTTAACCTCTAAATTCCCAAGAAACCAAATTCAAAATCCTTGAAAGAAAGTTACCTCGTGCAAAGTAAAGTCAGCCGAGAAAGAATATTGAGAAACAGTTGTCATTTTGCCCAAATTAAAAAACCCTCACAAAATTTCAGAGTGTGAAAGAGAAACAGTTGGCAGGTCAGGTATATATATTTGATATTTCTACGTGTATAAAAAAATTCACCCAAACAGGCTAGCACTTCATTTCTGTTTCGTTATTATTAGTTAGAAAAAACACTCATCCATTTTGACGAGTGAGTTTATGCTTGGAAAAGAAAAAAGAAGAAAAATACAACAACTCAGCAATTAAACAAAAAAAAAAAAAATCCGATTCTTTTTCTTCTTTTTCAGTCATTTTTCTGATAAGTTTTCTTTTATTTTTCTGTAAGTCTTGGGTGTTCAGTTCTGTAGAGGAGATAAGGAGTAGAGAAGACGTTGTGGGTGAGGAGATCTGGTGAGAGAAAGAGGTGAGACCGAAGAGAGGAAGGTTTTTTTTTTTTTTTTTAATTTGTGGGTAATGTAACGGAAGCAAAGGGGAATGACTGATACAGGTGAACAAAATGTCAGTTTCTAAACCATGGGTAGACAACTTGTAAATGAGACAAACCACAAGTGGGTTAAGTATACTTTCCTCTAAAAAAATAAAAACGAATCTAATAATATAATAATACTAAAATGGAATCTCTTTTTGAAAGTCCACATTTGTTTACACATTAGCATTATAATATATATTTTTCATATTCTGTTTTTAATTTTCAGAGTTATAAAGAATGATAAATTGTCATAAACTAAACTGTTTAGCCTGTTATAGGTGAATGCCACTAGCCTGTTTACCAAACAATTAGTTATGGCAAACAATTAGTATGGGTCAGATAGTTGTTGTCTATAGGTTTTATTGCCTAGAGCCAAGTCTAAAGAACTCTTTTTTTAGAAAGGTTCCCTACATTATTAAAAAAAAATGTTAAATTTTTTTATCAATTGAAATCAAGTAGAACTTCGTTCTATTGGACTAAAGCAACCCAACACTAACCAATTCTGTTTAATTTGGTTTTTAAATTTCAGAATTATAAAGAGTGCTAAATTGTTATATGCAGTGGTAACTAATTCTGTTTAATTTGGTTTTGAATACATGGTTTATTTTCTCATGACATACGTATATATCAAATTTATTTTCTGAACTCAGAAACCTCTTTTATCCTTGGTAAACCATAGAAAAATTAGCCTTAACATTGGCTTGTACAGATCTGGCTTGATTAATTTCAGTTTTGTTTGGTTTTAACAGCCACAAACGTATCAAGACTCCTGTGAAAGGACATCTCTGCAAGCATTATCAGGTGAGACTTCCTTGCATAAAAGATTTAGAGGAGAAAATTTCTTGTTCTTGTGGGGTTCACTGGGACACAGAACCATGAATAGTTTAGGTATAAAACTTCTGGCTTGATTTAAATTTAGGATCATGTTGAAAATGATAACCCCAAGGGAGTAGCTTAGTGGTAGGATGAGCCGTAATATGCATCTCCTGTGAAGGATCTCTGCAAGCATTATCAGGTGAGTTCCTTGCATAAAAGATTTAGTTACGAAAATGTTCTTGTCTTGTGGGGTTCACAATGGGACCCCACAGAACCATGAATAGTTAGTATGGAAACTCCCTTGATTTAAATTGGGATCAGCCACCCCGAGGGCCCCCAAGGGATAGCTTAGAGTAGGATGAGCCGTATATGCATCTAAGGAAGTAATTACGAGTTCTCCACCCCATGATAGTCCGTGTGGGCCACCCCGGGGATAAGACATGCTGCACTCAGTGCCGTGCCATGGGATCGGGGAGGCTGCAAGTGCCCATGGGATTAGTCGGGCGAAGTTTCAGATACCATGTTATCTAAAAAAAAAAGAAAAAAAGATCAGGTTGAAAATGATGCAACCTGAACCTGACTCTTCGTTTTATAAGGTCAACCAGAACTTCTATTTCTTTTTCGCAATTTGAAAATCAAAACATCAACAGTAATAATTTAAATATTTTAAGAAATAATAATCAGTTGGATTTGGTCGATTAGGTGTAAATTCTAACCCAAATTCAACCTGGTCTGCTGAATGTGTTGACTGTTAAAACTCCACGAGATTGCTTTGGCTGGAAGAAAGAATGAGCCCCGGGGGGTGGGGGGGTGGTTAGAGCACAAGTTTGCTGGTCTGGTTCAAAGTTTTGTAACTGAATCATCCTAAACTAGTTCTTACTCTGGTTCTCAATCCCTAAATTGGCAGATTGCAGATTTTTGCTGCTATCATAAGATATAAAGTACAGGCTCAAGGCTCTCCACCACACTGTCATAGCTGGACAATTGTCTCATACCAATAAAAACAACAATTCACCATTGAATGAACTTTGAAGTTAGATATAACATATAAAAACACACATTATATATAGCTATATATTATTATCTACATGCTTGCATTGGAGATCGAGAGGCCTCATGCATCTCTAGAAATGTTCATATGCTTTTCTATTTCTCTTGCTCCATACTTGCTTACTTTGTGCCCTAGGTTTGAAAGCTCCAAATTCCAAAAGCACCATGTATATTCATGTGGTTAATGTGGGGAAACTGATGCAACTGGTCAAAAGGTTCAACATTTGGAATATGCCCTCTTATTCTATGCATCTGTAGATAGTAATTTGGGTTTCCATTTAATTGATGCAAATGCCTTAGCCCCTAGATATTCTTGTAGTTAACTTTCTTCCTTTTCTTTCTTTAAATTCTGTGCCTTCTGGTTTTGTGCAAACTGCAGTGTTTCGATTATGAGAATTTTATGGAGATGAACTCAAGAAGACCATCATGGCGTTGCCCTCATTGTAACCAGTCTGTTTGTTACCCAGACATACGCATCAGCCAGGATATAGCTAAGGCAAGTAGTTTGTGTGTAATGTTTTCATCCAACAATTACGACTTAAGTGACCCCCTTGTTTCTTGTTCAGATCTTGCGAGAGGTTGGAGAGAATGTTGTTGATGTAAAAATCTCAGCAGATGGATCCTGGAAGGTTGTCTTGGAAAATGAGGACCATACGGAACAAACGGGTCATGAGACACAAAGTTGTCAGCAAGAAAGACCCCAGCAGGGCGATTTCAATGGATTCTCATGTGTTCCAGCAGAAGTTGTTGATCTTACAGTGGGAGGGGACAATGCTGGCAATGCCATACGTAGGTCTGAAAGTATGGCAAGGCAACATTTCCAGGATAATCCTCCATGTTTTTCTGTTTCAGGAAATCTTGTGCGAACAGAAGTCAACGTTTCAGACAGAGTGGAACAAAATGGTTCTACTCAAATAGAGGAACATACCTGCTCAAGAATTCCTTTGTCTCTTTCCGCTGACCCATATGTTTCGGTAGGTGGCACTTCTACCTGGGCTGGCCATGCAACTGCTGGCATTCCTCAATTGTCTTCTTGCAATTTAGCACCTTCACCTGTGCTAACAGATGATGTTTCTTCTCTTCTGTATTGGCAGTTTGTGCATGTAAATCGAAACAATGTACCTCTCTCTTCACTACAAAGCCAACTTTTAGGACCCAGTAACTTGCAGTCACGGCAGTTTGGCTTTGGAAGCTCAATTACCAGTGATGAATATGGGAGGTTGCCATCTATAGCTACAAATGTAGGCGGAACTTCAGCTTCAACTCAGGGCTTCACAGCCCGGGCTCAGGTTTCCAGTTCATTTGGACAAAGAACTTTGGATTCATTGACACCTAGTGGTGCTTCTGCTGCTAATTATCCGAGCACTCCTTTTATGGTACCCAATATGAGTAGATATTATGATAGAGGTCATCAACTACTCAGGCCACTTGTGAATTCTTTGCCCGTCTCAGACATGGCATCATCTTCCATGCAAAATCATTCATTCACACAGGTTGATTTTACTTTGTTTCATAGCTATGACAGCCCTTCTTTTTCCTAGTAAGCTTTGATGCATCCACATATAAATAGCTATCATCATATTAAATTGCTTAGCTTGATGTATGAGCTAGTTTAGACATGTTCCTATTACATTGATTATTGTGGATCAAAATATTTCATGTGATTTTATCTGTCTTTCAATTATATGGATCTATTTTTGGGCTAAGCATTTCAAGTAAGGAATTTATAAAGAAAAGAGGTTTTCATGAGCATAAATGGAACTCTGCGTATCTGCTAAGGAGACCCTTTTCTTTCCCCTCATTCCATGTGGAATTCAGTTTACCAAAGAGGAAGAGCATATTCATTTATTTATTTATTTTGTCCTCTGACATCATTGTTCTTTATTTTTATTTTATTTTATTTTTTCATGACAGAACCGGGATGTTTATATGCACCATTACATTTCCGGTCAAACACTCCAACAGGCTGCTAGCTTTCCTTCACAAGGACTAGGTGCTCATCACATTTCCTCCGGGCATCAAAATCCACGCCAATGTAGTGGCCTGAGGATGACTTCACCTATGACCCAGTCTCAAAATATTGTACATCAATCTATTCATGTACAACCTGTTCAGTTTCAGCAAGGAAGTGGTGGTGGTCAAGCCATGCATAATGTTAATAACACACAAACTCAGCCTAGGGCTGCTTCTCCACCTATGGCCCAGATGTTAAGAACAGCACCTCATTTACCAATTCAACTCCAACCATCTAGAACAGGCTCATCATTGTCTCTTTCTATGGCCGCTGAGCAGCTTAGGAGAAATAGTGAGCAGAGAGGGAGAGTGGATGAGACAACACAGCCGGTCTTGCATGCTGAAGGCTCAGCAACGTTGGCATCAACAGAGAACTGGCAGCCCTCAGGCAGAATGAGGGGAAGCCTCACAGGTGAGGCTTATGATGTTGCTCTTAGGCAATTCATGCTTCAATCAACCCAGCGTGCTCAAGTTTCAGGGACGTCATCTGAGCTGATGTCAACCCCTCATGGTCCATTGCAAATGCAAGGGCTTGTCTCTAGTAGCACCAATGCTCAAAGTAATCCACAGGCACAAACTCACCCAAGGCCTCCTGGAGGTGCAACTAATTGGTCAGGTAGTTGGATTGCTTGACTTGAACATTCTCTAGGGATGCATTGATTAGCTAATTGCCATCATGACAACTTGCCAAGATGCATCCTGTAACCATCTTGTGCAGTACGGTACTAGTGCTTTGAGATGTTACACGAGTATATTTTGTGAAGTGGTTATACAGAATTGGAGGGATACTCATATTTGTGTAGTGGTTATCACTTATCCGATATTCAAAACTGAATGTTTTTCTGGAATCACTCACAATAATGAAATTAATGTGGCTTCCTATCTTTCCTTATCTATAATTCCTTCTAACTGGTCTTCTCTACTTGATGATAGAGATTAAAGAGATGTTATATGACCATAGCAGCGTCAATCAGGACATCCACCAAAAGCTATAGTTGCTCATAATGACCCCATATTAAATCTTCCTACTATTCACTATAGCAATCTTGCGACTAGAACTCCGTTGAATCCTTCAGTACTCAGTGATTATATCTTAAAAGGGTTGCACATCTTCATGCGAGTTGAACGAGTAATACGAAAAGTACAATAGGGTCTAGGCGCTAGGCGCGCTGACCCGCATGCAATGGGTTCAAAGTACAACTCTAGAGCACGTTTGATAACCCTTTTTTCTTGTAGCATTTTAGTTTATATGTTTATGTACAGCTTTTTTCTTTTTTTTTTAAGTACAATTATACTTTAATCAATTTTCAGTAAATAAGTAAAAATAAGCTTCAACAAAAAGTTGCATCCAAATGGACATTGGACTAGTTCCCCCCTATTTGCACCAAAAGCTAGCCGCAGAGATTGTGACTCCATATATACAAGGATTTAGATTTGTATGGATCGAGATGTATCCCATATATACACTACGTATCTTGATCAAAATCAATTCCATTAAAGCTATAGCCCTTTTATAAAGTTGGTAGCATTTCTCGTGAAAGACCTTTAACTTAGGCAACTGGCATGTCTTTAGTTGAAGTTTCCATCTCCAAGAACATTTTGCATAAAATAATATGTATATTTTGGCATTATTAGATTATCATAAAAGATAAAGATAATGATTATAGTCTATAGAATACGCAAAGTAACATACAAATGCGTACTTCACGATGATATACATTAAGATTACGGTTCACCATTTACACAAAGTCACAGAATTAACATGCACTAGTATTTGTGGTTATAACTATATGAAATACCAAGAACGAAGGCACTTCTGCTTAATTGTTATGTTCTTGTACAATAGCAGAGTGAACTTAGAACCTAGACAGGAATTGCATTTGCTTCAAAAGAGGAGTTAGGGTTTCCATCAGCTTCTCACAGGGATGATTGTGAATGCCTTCATACGTTGTCACGACAATTCTTGTATCCTTGGATAGCCTTTGGACCTGTTTCTTCACATTGCATGTGTGATGCGTGCAGCGATAGTAGCTCCTTTGTCCAAGATTAATAACAAATGTCAGAATTAAGAGTTTCTTTTTCAAATTACTTAAGTCTCAAGTCGTTTAATTTCTAAGAAGTTATTGATAACTTCAATTTGACCACCATCGTCACTACTACTCCATATGATTTCAACAAATAATATGTGCAAAATGATATTTAGGATATGGTACAATAATATCAATTCTAACAATATCCTAATTATGAAAATATGGTAGCTCGGATCCAAAACAAGAATAGAAACTATGGTATCTCAAGAAATTTAAATGAGGATTAATCATAGTTAGACAGAAAATAATCAATTAATGAGATTATTGATATACAATCGATCTCTTAGTTGCACTCATGGGCTAATATACTTAAGATTTCATAGGTGTAATAACATGGTATGCTGTATTTGTGAATATTTAGGATTAAACTCACCGATATTAATATGGTATGCCAAAAATTAAAGTTGATCATAGTATTGACTCCCAAGTCCCAAGTAATTAATTTCATGTTTAGAGTTTTATAACTCGATGGCATTGAGGGAACTTTTTTACATGGAAAATCATGGTTCAAATATCCCCTCCTCTATTATTATAATTGTCGAATTATCATAAAAAGAAATAAAAATAAAAAAGTAATTTATTATTATGACCATATGTTCTTATGTCAGAGAAATGATGCGTGGTTACCTTGTGCCATTGATATTATTGTTAAAACAATCAAAAAGACCTGGGCATTCCAAGTCTATTCAGCTTAAAAGTCTATTCAGCTTTCTAATGCATGCAAGTTCTATGCATGCAAATTGATTTTAAAATTATCCAAGTACGATATTTTCCTCCAAAAATAAAAAAATCTGAATATATGGTTGATTATTAATCACTCATGCATGATAATTGCAGCATATGTGCCATTGGTCAGACTATTCTGTTTAAAATGTAAACCTGGAAAATGAAATAAATTAAAATTGTTGTCAATCCTAATTATCTATTGGTTGTAATTAGCTGTGCATGCAAACGAGTTGAATATTAAAAATTCAAGATGATTCATTTAATTTTATTTCAAATATGAGTGGATCTGTTATGAGTTCATCTCATGCATCAAACTAAATTAGATGTTTAAATTTGGTTCATGTAAAAAAATCTTGTCAAATAAGCTTGAGCTTGTTCACGTTCCTAATTATCTTTGGTTGTAAAGCTTGTAAACGAGTCTATATATTAATAAATGACTAATTCATTCATAATTTTTTTCAAATATGAGTGGATCCCTTCATATGTCAAACTAAAGGTCAGATGTTTCTTTTTGTTTAATCTTGTCAAAGTAAAAAAATACGTTATTATTTTGTTCATCTATATTAATATGACTAAATTTTTTCTATCCCTTCATATGTTGGTCAGACTTTTTGTTTAATGTAAAAAAATAAAATAAATTAAAATTGTTGTCAATCCTAATTATCTATTGGTTGTAAAGCTGTAAACGAGTTGAATATTAAAAATTCAAGATGATTCATTTAATTTTATTTCAAATATGAGCGGAGTTTGAGTTCATCATCAAACTAAATTAGATGTTTAAATTTGGTTCATTTTCTTGTCAAATAAGCTTGAGCTTGTTCACGTTATTATTTTGTTCATCTATATTAATATGACTAAATTTTTTCTATCCCTTCATAATTATATATACTGATAATCAATAACTAAATAGTTGAAACTATATTAATGAATTAATTAGTTAAAACTTTTTTCGTTTATGAATTCTTATAAATTAATAGAAAACTTTTTTCGTTTATGAACTTAATAAAAACTAGATACACGACCTTGTATTATTAAAAATTATATATAATTTTTATAATAAAATGGACTATATATTATCAATAAATTAGAAATAATAATTTAATATCTTATGAACTTATCTACAAACTTACACAATCCAATGTCAAGTGCATATATATATATCGAGTACTTAAACTTGAACTTGACTCATTAACTAAATAAACGTACATAAATAAGATTTTTCTTGAGTCAATTCTAAACTATTTATAAACAACTCGGTTCATTTAGAATCCGTTTGTTAACGTGTTGGCATTTCACACTTTTTTTATTTAGGGCTTTTTGAAACAGGAGATGGGAGCTCCAATGTGATAACGCACGTTTTGAGGAATAAATCTCAACTCATCCCAAGCTTTTTAATTTTATCAAACACAAGAGCTACACTTTTTCTTAGCTTTCTGGGACCAAACGCAGGTTGGCCAACTATACTTACAACCCAAATTGGGCACTTACAACCCAAATTGATTGGGCAGCAACCTTACTCCTAGGACACTTAATTCCTCGCGTTTAGACTCTAGAGCGGATGAGAAAGCAGTGGAGGTCACCCTTCTTTCTATTTGGATGTAATATTTATTGCCGGGGGAGCGTAAACTAAATTTGAAGAAATTTTCTGTACTTTCCTTTTTATCCTGATTAATTTATTATAATCATTAACAATATAACGAAAACCCTAATCTCTTATCTCTAGATAATTTTCAATTCATATTATATTTTATTTTCTCTTCTTTACATTCTACATCCAAATTATGAAATGATTATTTATTTCCCTCTCCTCTTATCATGCATTAAATAAAAAATAAAAATAAAAATAAAAAGGGATAACTAACTATTTCCTCTCCTCATCTCTTCCTTCAAAATTCCAAACAAATGAGACAATTAAATTCCAAGGAGAAACCTCATTGTGTAGTGAAAATGGGCAAGAATGCTAGCATATGGTGTTCATGTCTTTTGCAATACTTTCAGTATTCTATTTTGATTTTTTGGTGGTTGATTACTTCATTGTTCAGATCAATCATCAATGTATCTACCAATCTTGCTACATGTTTTGTTCTCTAGATTTTGACGAAGGACTAAGAGCAATTAGATTTGTGCTTTATTGAATGCGAAAATTGAAGTTTGAAGCTGGCATCAAGATTAATAACACCTAGAAAAATTAACATGTAATAAAGCTTTGAATAGAAGCTAAGCCATGCAACGTAAAAGGTAATAAAAGAGTAGCAGACCTGGGATAAATGCTGTTCTTCACAGCTTTCTGCCCATACTTTCTCCACCGGTACCCATCATCGAGTATATCGTCAGCACTCCGAGTCTGAAATGCGAACCTAGGCCGTGTCGCTTTTTTTATCCTACCATTACTTTTCTTCTTATCCTTATTACCTTTTTCATGAGGATCCACACTAACCCCACCGTTTGCAGCCATAATTGTGGAACCACTTTCCATCATCATGCAGCTAGGCTTATTATTCTGATCAGCTTGACCTGCAGAGAGCAAGCTAGGCTTATTATTCTGATCAGTCAATGACCTGCTGAGATGAAGGCTGATCCAGTCAATCTCTGGATGAATATTATTGAGGACATGATCATGATTTTGCATTAATGAGGAGGATGGGAATGAGGGTGTGAAGAGGAAGGGAGGGTTTGGTAGTTGTGGTAATAATGGTGGTAGTGATGATGGGGTTGTGGATTCTTGGCCTTCCATTGGGAATGTTGAGAGAGAAGATGAAAATGTTGAGAGAGAAGGATGAAAATGGAAGTGGAGAATGGATAGTAAATATATAAAATTACAGGAAAGGAAATGGAAGGAGGTGGTGAAGAAGGTGAGAAGGGGTTGGACTGACCCACAAAGAAAGAGAGAGAGAGAGATTCTTAATTAGCAGCTTATAGAAGGGGTTGAAAGGGAGGTTTTTAGTCTATAATTCCTTATATCTTGTAACTAAGGTGAAGCCAACAACATTTCAACTACTTCTGTTCAACTGCCCCTGCAAGTAAAAGGAGACGTGCCTCAACATGCATATCGTTATCATCTATGCATGCATTTGCATTGTCTTTTTTATATATATCCTCTCTCTCTCGGTAAAAAAGAGAACATAATCTATGTAGGACACACTTTATATTTAAATGTAATATACTATATGCCAATTGTGCATGGAACCAAAGGACACAAATTCAAAAGGATAAAAAATTAGCTTTGATTAGCTAAGTATTGTTTTCCAACTTATTGGGACCGTATAGGGACTAGATAGCTAGGTATATTGACTCTAATATACATGATCACTTTTTATGTTATATAATGTTTGCAGAACCTTCCCAGTTCCCAACTCCGGTCTAGTTTCACCATATTTTCGTCGCCTCAGGCCACGTTCATTTCTTGGGAGATTATTACTTGAGTGGAAATAGTTGCTTCGTGAATGCTTTAAAACTAAAAATTTGACATGGTGAACCCCATATTTGGATGTTTAATGTTTAAAATCTGTTGGAAAAATTATTGTGAATAGAAATTAAATGTGACTTTGAAGCTTGAAGAACACTTTATTTAAGGTGATAATTACCCTCATTCGAAAAAGTTTGCTACAGGGTTAATTAATTAAATGATATTCACCTCCAATATACAACAAAGTTGTCAAATTACAAACAAAAATATTTGTAATTCCTTAAAGAGATTTCTAATAAAATTATGTATTTGACAACGATTCAGATCCTTTAATTTATAGACAATGAAGAGTCATAACTCTTCATTTAATTGACTTCATTCCAAAACAATATAATTGTTCAAAATAATTCATAACTTCTCATAAAACATTTATTTATGTATCATAGTGCATCTCATCTTAATCGCACGTGCAAATGCCAAGTGCATCACAAAGCCCCATGAAAACGTCATACACCACGCTCGCGTGTGCGTGTACAAGAGCCACATGTTCATAGGACCACTTAATTGATTTATTTATTGGTATTTGTGCCACCTTATAAATCAATATAATACTTTCTATGTTTTCGATACGAAACAAGTCTACAAGCTTTTAACCAAATTCTATATCACTACCCATATAATAAAATTTACAACAAAATCTTAATTACTATTACAAATACATTTCAACCATGCATTTTCAAATGTGGTTCTCTGAGAAAGTTGGTAAAGACTACACTGCTTTGGACCAAATCACCAATAAAATGATATTAGAATAATAGATAAATGATTAATCATAAAATAGCTAATATTTTATGAAATGAAATGATACATGGATCAATTTCCTTTATCTTAAAACGCTAATGACTGCAAGTAAAATAAGAGCCAATAATTAGCTACATTTCTACGACCAACCGTTATTTAAACATTGAGGGACTTATTATTATGCTATTTTTTCTTTGGTCGGAATGGAGTGTAGGGAAGGCACAAGTGTGCTTGAGACCTTTGGGCACCAGAATTTTAAAATGGATGGCACTATAACATAATGAAGCCATGTATCTCTCAGCATGTTTCAGCTGTTCAAAGGCTCCCAACCCAACCACTAGTTCATTTAATTGGTCGTGTGACGCGCAAAGTACCACAAAAAATCTTAATTTGTCCTCTGTCAAAACTAAAAGTACTTCAGCAAAAACAAAAAAAAACACTGAAAAGGTTAAAAAATTAAACAAATCCGAACCTTTTATCGATTATGCGTACGCCTTTGTGATGGGGAAGAGTCAGTCCTGATTAGTTCACCTACAAGGACTTGTAGCCTACCCATCAAAGTTGACCTCCTCAGACTCCACCAGCACTTATGGGCTTATCTGCTAATGAAAATCCCACACAACTTGGGCTTATGCGCTTACAAGCCCAATTTACTATTTGATACACATTTGAAGCCCGATAAGATTTGGTTACAAACTGATTTGTAGCTCATTTGCTATAACTCATTATGTAGCAGCTTATAAGCCCATTCATATGTATTATTTAAAGAAGTCACATGACTCATTAAATAGGTCATGTGATTAAAGTACACGTGGATGGTCTTATTGATTGACACTTAGTGGGTTGTAGTAAGCTGATTAGTGATTACCAACTAGTTTGTAGCCAAATTCTGTCCTTCAAAGCCTACTTTACTAATTTGATATTTGATACACATTCAATAATTTTATAAAACAGCATAGGAGTAATTTTCCTGCTGTAGAAGAGGAAAGTACATAAAAAACAACAACAGAGTTCATGTATCCGACTTGAATCAATAAAAGATCCAAACTTAGTGCTGAACCCATTTGCAATAACACACAACTTCTCACCTGAAAAGTATGCTTATCAGCTAGATGAAAAGATGGACCAAAGGCAGACACTTACCCATAAATGGACTGATCTCAATTATGTAAACTTCATTTCAAAATTGTTTAACTAAATTACAGAAGCTATTTGAAATTAATCCAAATCCCACACATGACCACTTTCCTTCAGTAACAATTGGCAGAAGTGAGATGGAAACATTAATTATGTCATTTCTAATAGTTGAGGGATCAATGACACTAAATTGAGAATAACATGGGTCTGCTTGAAATTGATCCAAATCTCAAGAGATTTGTTGATTTGTGGCTCAAACTAGTTCAACTAGATAAGCATGCAAACAATATGAATTCAACAATTAATGCAAAAATACATGATATTGTCTGTGTATAAGATAGACCTTTTTGCATAGAAGTTGGATTTTTAAGTTTTTGTTTTAACTATAGTCCTACCTTTTTCATCATATTTACATCTTTGTCATCAAGCTAATTGTTTATAAATTATTCGTTAGACTTATCATTTTGGCAACTGAAAAATATTGACGAGAAGCACTTTGTATTATTTACAAAAGTGTAGAGGGTTTTCTTTACTTGAGTTTGAAAGATATAGTTGAGAGGGGTGTACAAGGAGTTAAGGGCTTGGGTTTGGGATATTAAACTTGAGTTGTTCAAACTTATATCATTGTATTCAATATTTCTCAATAATAAAGAAGAAGACCAGATCACGCCCAGTGAATCATGTAAATACTGATCTTTTATTTTGTGTGCTTTTATTTATTTCTTTATTTATTTTCTTGCTAGTGACCAATTTGCTACGAGAATTCCCAACGAGATCATTTCATATTTTGCCTTTTTTTTATATATATAAATATTTATAATTACGGTCTTATTATGAACGTATTGTGCAATATTCATGAGATATTTCTAATTGACTTGTATTCTTTTGTGTTGTATAATATCAAAGAAAGGCCTCTCTCTCTCTCTCTCTCTCTCTCTCACTCTCAAAACAGGAAAAATAAAAATAAATAAACGACTCATTTATTGCATAAATGGTGAATAAAGAAGATAAAACTCATTTTTTTGCTTTTAATTACTCATTTTTAAAATACACCCTACATCCTACTTTTTATTTTCTTATCTATTTTATTAAATCTTCTTAAAATTTTCCTTTATTATTTTTATTCTCCCACCGTCACACCTGTTCTTCCCCACGAATCTAACATACTCTCTCTCTCTCGCACTGTTGCACCCCTCCCTTCCCCATAGTCCCCTTAATCTAAACAACTTTTTTTCTGTCTCTCTCAATGACGACAGAAACATCAACGATCGGATCAGCCAGCCCAGCCCAGCCCACTACTGCTTCAACTATTCACGGCCAGTGCAAATCAACCCACACTCCACCATTGCTCCTTCAACCTTCTATGGCCAGATCTGAGTCGCTGCTCCTTCAACCATCCACAACCAGATTTGAGTTGAGAGAGAGAGAGAGAGGAGTTGAAGAGGGAGAACTTATTTCCTTTTTCCGTTGGTGCAGAGAGAGAGAGAGTTGAAGAGGGAGAATAGAAGTCAATAAAAAAAATGTATGAAAGATAAATAGTATTCTTTCATTTTTTAAGAATTACTGTAGCAGTTTTGATAAAATGATGGATGACGAAAGAGTTGTTGATAAAATGAAGGATGACGAAAGAGTTGATGTAGGATGACCTTTGTGTTTGAATGGCCAAAATTTGACTATAAAGATGTTATAAAACATGAAAGGTTGAAAACATTGTAAATAAAATGGCTTGTATTTTGGCCACATGTATGGTGCATCATATGAAATTATTTCCTATATGATATTAGGTGAAAGCAATTAATTTTTACATTTATCGAAAGGTGAATTACTTTGTGTTAGAGACAAAGCGTGCTCACCATTAAATGTGAACAAGACTTTATCTCCTCTTACGAATTTATATATAGCAAGTTTACTACCTAAAAGACAAACATCTTATGTCTATAAATGTGTGATATTTATAATATGATAAGATGCAGAAAATGAGATTGAGATTAATTGTATTCAACAAGTTTTGAATATGTGAATAACTACTTGATACAAAGAGAGTTCTCATAATATATTCTCATCTTCAGAATTATTTTCTCTTCCTAGTTACTTTTATTTCACAACATGATGCTAATACTCTTACTCTTTTTATTTTTCTTTTTTCATAATTTATAAAATCAAGATCTTCCAAAAAACTGTTAACTGCCAAAGGGTTTTACCAAAAGAACAAAAAATTACATTACTTTTCAAAAACCAGGAATGGCTTTAGAGAAAGGCAGCCGTAATCTCTCTGCACAAATATGCATTAACATGTTCACGTGTAGCAAACTCACAACCTACCAGCTTTAAACAATCTGAAATTCACTTGATTGTGCAACCACAAATTTTGAATTTACCTTGTGTATCCATATTCCATGAACAATGGTTTTCAATTCAATAATCTTGAAAAGACGTTCCATCATAATTATTAAAGTCAGAGCATCCAACCCAAAACCAATTGGCAAAAGGCTCAAGATCTTATATGTAA
This sequence comes from Fagus sylvatica, assembly GCA_907173295.1. Lineage (NCBI taxonomy): Eukaryota > Viridiplantae > Streptophyta > Magnoliopsida > Fagales > Fagaceae > Fagus > Fagus sylvatica. The sequence continues at coordinate 24,953,869 of OU015762.1, read as the reverse complement.
AGATGCAAGGTTTTAAATGACCAATGTGGGAATTTTTCACGTCCCATCACATGTGGCAAGACTAACCAAATACGTGGACTAATTATAATATGTGACGTATAGGAAATAACCTACTTTGATACCATATTAAAGATGGAGCATCCAACCCAAAACCAATTGGCAATGGAAGGAGAGCTTCAGGTCTTATATATAGAGATGTAAGTTAAATACTCAATTTGAGACTTTTTAATTCTCATCGATAATATACAAACCTCATTTACCTTGAAGATTCCTGCCTCAAAGACATGATTTTTGATCCAGCAAATGGAACGTGTTTATTTAATCTACTGAGAGAAATAAGGTTCGAGTTAAATTTAACTATCACAAAAATAATCCTGTAGGAGTGGGAGTGGAGATCAGAACAAAGGCTTCTTCCCATTTAACATTCCCATCAAGTGCTCAAAGACCTTCCCCCCTCCATCGCGCAGACCTGAATGCATATACTCATTAGTGATCCACAGCCTAATTCCTGCAATCTGATGAGATGTTTCCATAGCCAGCTTGAAGTTGACAAACATATCTTCATAATAAACAGCAGCTGCAACGGGTACCTGTCAGCATGGAAAGAAATAATTTGATAAAGCACTAGCCAAAACACAACATAATGCAAAGACCTGTTTTCTCACTCATCAAGGAAGTATCTAATAAATAAAATAAAATAAAAACATTTTGGGCTGTTGGAAAGTTTAGATCTCCATTGGAAAATCTTACAGCCAATAACAATTCATGAAGATTAACTACAATAACAGGGTAACACACCTTGTTATTATTCAGCACATCAGTGTCATACAGTGGAAGCCAATCCTGCTTCTCAGCCAATATATGAGCAGCATCTTTGAATTTCCTCAACGCATGAATCTCATCAAACATCCATGGGAATATCATCTGCAGAAGTAACAAACCCAGAATATATGAACTCAGGTCATAGTAAAACGCTACAAGCAACACATGGTAAAGGCCAAATTCAATGTAACTTCAGAATTTGCACGGAACAAACTAACTTCAGCAATTTGGCTCCTACTCTTAGGCCATACTATTGACTAGAATCATTGAACACCTAAACAAAAGCATGCCTATTTGTAGCATCCATATTAAAAACCCACAATTAAAGTATTGAATGCAACAGAGTGTTAACATGTTCAAAGTGTCAGTGCACTACAATGTCCATATCATGAATCAGGGAAAAATCTGCAAATGCTCACAAGGTAGAAATATTTAAAAAAAAATAAAAGAACCCAGAAAACTCTCATTTCCCTTGTGTTTCATAATATTAGAGCTCACTTGTGCATCATGTGATCAGTTTATCTTTGTGTACTCTTTACTTGATGCATATTCTTTTCTTATAAAAGATGTTTATACTAAGTTTTGTATTAAATAATAAAGGTAAAAGACAGAAAGAAAGAAAGCCATTATTTTTGTTCATGGCCAGCAGTACTACCCAACTACCGTCAGTCCACCCCATAAACCAGTTATAGTCTCTACATTTGCAAAAAGATTGCATGCATCAGGGCAAGCAAATCCTAAATTGACAAAAGTTTCAAAGCTAAACTTTCAAGTTTAGGCTTGTTGTCAATTGGTCCCCTATAGTTCTAATTTGAGCAATTCCATCCTAGTTTTAGGTTGTTGTCAATGTAATTCTTCTGCCCAACTCCATTAATTAAGTACCAATAATGTCATAGCAAGAAAAAATAAAATTAATAAATAAAAAAAAAAGAAGAAAGGTTAAATTCAAATTCCGAAAACTGAATTTTAATCAGAAGATTGACTAATTCCATTTTATGTACAAAATACAATCCAGAAATTTGCCTATTGCCACAAATTAAAATCGATTGCACTTTGGCAATAAAAAATACATCAAAGATGTAACTGGTTTTTAACATGCCCATACCCTAAAAAGCAACCCTTTGAGGAACCAATTGAGCTCCCAACATATTTGGGAGCAGCAAAACAAGAAACAGTTGAAACCTAAAGATTTAGAGTGAAATTCAGTGCCACCACTTAGTGGGTAACTCAATTCACTAGGGACTGGGGAGGGAGCCATATCCCAACATGACTGATTTCAGATTCTCAGGCAGCGCCTCATTGGCCTCCTCATTCAGTTGCAGCAGCATTGACTCTGTTGCCTGCCTTGCCCAATGGCACCTCATCAAAATCCTTATCTACTCACTCCTAACTAGTTGCCACCCATCTTCAACTTATGCTGCATCAACCAAAACCAGTATAAAACTAAGACAACGACCTTTCCAGTGACATTTAAAACCAGTTCGTAGTTCAAACTTCTCTTATCCCCTGCGCCGCCGCCCCCCCCCCCCCCAACCCCCTTTCCGGCTCTGGGGGAGCCTTTGATTTTCCTCTTTTTCTGTTCTCCTTTATGGCACTTAGTCAATGGGTTAGACAAAGGACTATATTGAAAACAATTTGAAACCTTTGACATGAAAATAGAAATTGCTCAAATTAAGAATTGAGCAAAATTTATTTGTCAAGTTTTAAATAACAATATTAGCACCTGTCTCCAGTCTCTTAATAAGATAGCCAAAATAAAATACAGACGACTTTCCCATTCCCATCAGCTGCATCATAAGACCGGAACAATTGCAGCAGTACAAAAAGAGAAAAACAGGTCTCACTCTACCACAAGATAAGACAAGGCAGTGGTGAAGTCTAGGGCGGAGCTAGGAGGCCAATTGCCCCTGGCAGACCCCACCAAAACAGGCCAACCCCTACAAAGTATGCTTTGTTGTGGTAAGATTCCCCCACCCCCCCTACCCTTCCCCTCCCTCATCCAATGGTCCACCATATTAAAAATGTTCTCCACTTCTCCTATATGTAGTCAAGACCCCAAAAACAATCCTATATGTTAACAATTTAAAAAAACAATGGTATATTATTGCAATACTCCCTAACCAGCCTATCAATAAATAAATAAATAAAATCGTCCACGATGCTGCAACATGGGTTTTTGTGATAGGATTAAATTCTGTAGGATTCCCTACAGAACCCACAATTTACACCCTCCAATAAAATATTGCCACATCATTTTTTTATATAGATATATAGGTAGTTCCACATAGGAAACACAACCCTAAGGACTACATAATTATCAAATTACATTAAAAAAAAAAGAAAAAAAACATTTGGAGAGAAGAATGGCAAAGTCGATGAGGTCGAAGTAAGAGAAGAGGCTTCATGCAATTCTGAGAGTGATAGTGGAGCCCTTCTATTACAAGAAAGATGCTAAGTCGCTAACTCCACAACCACCACCACCACCAATACTAATAACCAATACCACCACAACTACACAAGCTCCTCTATTAACGCTAGTGGTATGCTTTCTCTATCTCTCTTTCATTTGCATAATCCCTTATTAACCATTTCAACTTGCCGCTATTTACTCAATACGTATTTGCCATTTTTTGAGAATTCAAAGCAATTTAACACTAAATGAGTCATTTGCTCAATTTTCAGAATTCATTACTTCACTTTGTTGTATTTCTAGTTTTTTTAAATGGGTTAGAATTGGTTATCCTGCCCACTTTGTTGTGTTTCTAGTGATTTATGTTTTTTTAATTGGTTATAATTGATTGTGGGTGATGAGGAATAATCAAAATTTAAATATTTGCATATTTATGTCCACTAAGTCACTCTGTGATGAGGGCAGCTAGGGGTGATGAGGGCAGCTAGGGAGTGACTAAGTGGACATAAATATGCAAATATTTAAATTTTGATTATACCTCATAACCCACAATCAATTATAACCAATTAAAAAAACATCAATCACTAGAAACACAACAAAGTGAGCAGGATAACCAATTCTAACTCATTTAAAAAAGAAAGGAAAAAAAGATTGAAATACGGCAAAGTGAAGTAATGAATTCTTAAAATTGAGCAAATGAGTAGTAGACATAAATATGCAAATATTTATGTCCACTAAGTCACTCCGTACTGATTGTAGTCATACTCGTACAAGGAGCTCAGGGGTGCTGAGGGCGGCCTCTTGGGCAGCACGCTTAGTGCCATCTTTCTCTACTATCTCTCTCCGAATAGCACAAGGCCTCCTCTCTCTCTCTCTCTTCAACCTTATCGATTTCGCCATTCTTCTCCGCCCTTTTTTTATACATGGAATTTGATAATTATGAATCATGATAGTTAATAGGATTTTATTAGGATTGTGTTTGCACATAAAGCTACCTATTTTTCTATTTCAAAAAAAATATGATGTTATAATCTTTTTATTGGAAGGTATAAATAGGGGTTTGGTAAGAAATTCTGATTTAGAATTTAATATGTTTTGCAATAAACTCAACTTCTGAACACTATAAAATTTCTTTAAAGCAATTAAGGCAGATATAGAACTTTTTGAAAATTTTCACATATATTATCATATTTTTGATACTTACAACATTTATTTATTTTACTCTAAAGTGACTTATAAAAAAAAAAAAAAAAATAAAAAATAAAAAATAAAAACTCTAAACTCTAAAACCAAATGTACTTGCTTCAGCGATGTGGGTTTGGCGAGAAATGGCGTGGTTGGATCCATTTTTGTTTGGCCATGGTTCGTTTCTCGGTTATTGTTAATGGTGCTCCTAAAGGACTTATCTAAAGATAAATAGATATTACTGGTTATTGTTAATTGAAACCATACATTGAATAACTTAATAAGCTTTTCAATTCATGGTTTCCTAATTAGCTTTTGAGTTCATGGTTTCATGACACATCTTGCTTACACTTGATGATCTTTTCCATCCCTACAACATCTAAAATTTACCAATCAGTTATTTTTCTGTCCAACAGACTCCAATAACTGGAAGGAAATATTATGCATGTCAATTCTAAAGGAAAAATGTTATTGTTATGTGCACCTCTCCCGTGAAAAGTACAGGGCGGCCTTCTTTTGCAGCGTTGATTGCATCAAATTTTCCCTCATCTTCACTCCTTATTCTGTTAGCAGACCACCTTGATGAAGCACCCTGAGAGAGAGAGAAAAAAAAAGGAATAGACATTTTAAGGAATTTTTGTTATAATCAAATATTATATGATCCGTAGAATTAAAGCCAATAAAAAAATTCTACCTGACAGTAGATAGACTCATGCAGAAGCGCATAGAGTGGATTGGTATCAAACGCTAACGACTTTTCAAACTGCATAAATGGAATGACTTGAGGTTAATTTTAAGAATGAGAGCCATAACATTGGATTCAAGATCAAGAAGAAATTAGTAATTCTCTTACGGTATTCAAAAAGTAGTAACTGATTTGCTTTGGTGATCCCGGAACTATTACAGGATCCCAGACCCCCTCAAACCTACAGGTTGTAGTAAAAATACACGTGTTGAAGAATAAAAAAATTGTAAAATTATAATATCGGTGTCGGTATTTATGGTGCCTTACATATAGTGTAACCGCTCAAATCCAGCAGAAGATCCTAAACAAGAAAGACCAAGAGTTTGAAGTCCCCTTGGGGTTAAGATGCCACCAGATGGAAGAAGCACCTATACCAAAATAGAAGAGAGAAGAGGGGGGTGGAGTTCAGCTTGAGTTTTCAGCATTAGGAATAACAAAATCAAATGTGCCAGATCCTCACCCCGCCTCCCTCAGACGCTGCTAAATAATTAACAACTTCTTGAACAATTTCAATGTCCTGAGGATACCTCTTGTAATACTTTTCATTTTGAAGTATAATCTGTTCAAAGCATACTCTATACACGGTATCTGCAGTGCATCCATTTTTTATTGAAGGGATTCCACCAGTTAGAAGGACTTGTTTCAGTCCTTGTGGTGCAAAACTCAAATAAGTAACTGCACAAAATCCACCATAACTCTACACAAGAAAGAGAATAAGCTGTCATTTACATAAAGAGTCAGATTGGCTTCAATGAACTACAAGCAAAATTGTAACAATGACTAAATGCTAGGAACTGGCATGAGGTGAAAAACCACAAGATGAGAGCAACAGGAATACAACACAAGGAGTAAAGCAAATGCATTCACGGCTGCATACATACATGTGTGTGTGTATATATATATATATACAAAATGGAATAAATTATGACAGGGCAGCATCCCATGAAGATTGATAGGGCAACACTCATTTCTACAAGCTTTGATAGGCTTTAGAACAATTTATACTATACAAAAGATGGAGGAGAACATATATCAGAGGAATTAAGCATTGGAAATATGACCCTAATGCTTTTCTTCAGTAATTGAAAAAAGAAAAGTGTTTTTTAGCCCATGCATGAAATGTTATACGTTGATCAAATATATGCAATGTTTTTAATCATTTGACTCTAATAATTCATGCAAAATGTAAAGTATTTCTATATGGATATTTAAAAAATTATGTAAACAGTTTGCATTTATAAGAAAGACAATGAATACATGTAAAAATGGGTGATGCACTAGCTATTTTGATGTGACGCTGCCCTATCATAGTTTATATATGCATGTATGTGTGTATAATATACATATAAGAAAACATTATTGCTACTTGCCGGTACAATTTTCTTTTTGCACAGTCTAAAACTTGCAAGCAGATTGAAGCCCCTGCAGAGGCAAGCCCATGACTATGTACTGAAAGATCACATGCACCCACAAACACCAAAAGGAAATGGTTATCTTTATACCTGACCCAAAACTGTCCAGGGTCCAGCATCAGGAACAAGACATACTCGAATAAACTCAGCATCATTTACTATATTGTCAGCTCGAAAATGTTTGAAGTATTCAGCCAAATCCTCTGCAGACTTAAATTGTGACATAGATGATACAGTCAAAGGAGTTGATAACCCTGTTCCTCGCTGCAAGAAACTTTCATCAGTAGGAGAAAATATAATATATATATATATATATATCAATAAAAGCTTTGTGCTAAGAGCATCCAGAAAGCCATGCCTGATCCATCAATATGAGACGAAATTCTTTACAAGCTTTGTGTATCCATCCACTAGATTCGGTTGGTCGAGGGCACTCAAATCCAGGTCCACCTTGTAGGAATAATAGGTATGGCAGTGGCTGATCTTCTTTGCCAGCTGCAACACAGATTGTGGATTAGCAAGAGATAAGCAGGCGTATCTTGTGATTAAAAAAAGAATTTACAAATAATGTCCATGTAGAAATAACCTAATAATAATCCCAATAATCTACATAAAAGACAGTTTGCTTGTCAATCACATATCTATATCCACCATTCAAGAAGAAACGGATAAAATAATTAAAACAAAGACAATATTCACTTAACTTCCTAAAATGTAAACTTTTCATATATGTAATCCATACGCAGCATGCATATTCAAACATATCCATTCATCTTGAATGTCACAGGCACACAATTCTGCTGCATTTACCAGCATGTAACAGTGTAGCATTCTTATCTCAGTCTCAAACATAATTAACCGTGTTTCTTAAAGAAATTCTAGTGATAAAATGATTTAACTTCCAACCCATATAAATTTTGCTACCCAAATATACACCTTATAAAAAAAAATTATTTATTTTTGATAACGTATGGAACCTTTCTAAAGAAAAGTCTTTTGGAATTGCCTCTAGGCAGTAAAACCTACGGGCAACTGACCCCACTATTTTGAACATGCCACTAATCTACAATTCCATGCTTTTGACAAACGATAACCTGCTAATACCACAAAATGCCACTTTATAAAAAAAATTATCTTGGTGGAAGTTGGTGGTTCTAGACATTTTCCAGGGTCTGATAGAGAAATAAAGCAAATCACATTGCTTTGCATAATTGCATCTACGTTATATCAAGAACCAAGTATGAATTTTTAAAACAAGAGAAATTGACTTCCATATATTAGTGGGGTCTACGCCGTTTGAAAATGCAATATAGCTTGAAAAATTCTGGGACGCACATTTGATTGACAAACTCACTATTGACCTCAAAATTCATGCACGTTTGATTGCTGAAACTAAACGTAGCCAAGACCAGAACTATAAATCGCATATATTCAATCATTTAGGAGCAACTAATGCCTAAAAGCAATTGCTTATTGGAACTTCTTTTTTTCTATACGCAATTTTCTCAGCAACCAAACGAAAATCTTTCATCTCAATCTCATAATTCAAATTCAACAACAATGATCGAATAATGATAACGACAAAGATAATACGAATTAGGCAATGATTTAACGATGTGATTAATTTTCAAGTACCAGTGACGACTTCGCGAGCAAAAATGGAGATCTTAGGAGAAGCGTGAGGATCGATGGAGTAATCGAGAGGCACCGTGAAGCGATGGCTTCGAAGCCGGAGCTCCGGCACCGAGCTCCAGCTTCCAGTGACGTGATCCGGCGAGGAGTGGCCGTCGATGGAGTTAGCTTCGGCCATGGATGTGACCGTACGGGCTGTGATTCGGTGGTTCCCTACGGAGAGAAATCTAGTGGCTGAAACTAGCGAAAACGACGCGAGGGTATGGAGAGTGAGAGCGAAAGAGTTTAAATGTGTTTATGAAAGAGGGTGGCGCGTGACTTGCCAACATTTTCGGGGGAGAGTGTGAGAGTGTGAGAGAGACAATACATTTTGCGTTTTGAATGGATGTGGACACGTGGAGTACATCTGAGCGTTTTGGGTTTTAGATAAGATTATGTGAGTCGTTAGATATTAAAGCCTTTTTTGATGGTCAAAATTGGTACGAGTATTTAAATGTTTAATTTGCGGGTCAAATTTGATTAGTTAAAACTTAATAGAACATTCCTCAGTGTGAGGCTGTGAGCACGTGCTCAAGAAGAAAAAAAGTAATAATAAAATAAAAAATAGTGAGCGCGTGAGAGTATGCACGCCCAAAGTAGAAGCAATGTTTGAAATTTAAATCTGATTCATTGATTGCATGGAAGAAATCATAATCAACGTGACAAATACACTATTTTACTGCATATAATCCAATATGAAATGAATGGCCAACAGTCATTCAAAACTACACTTCCTTTGCCCAATCGGAAAAGAACAAAGTTAAATAGTGAATGTCTATATGTCTTAATATATACAATAACGATTCCAAATAGGAAATATAGGACAGGAGATTACGTACATCCGAGAAAATAGTTGAAAAGTCAAAATAACTTTTGGATACCAATCCCTTTCAAAAAAAAAAAAAAACTTTTGGATACCAATCTTTAAAATTTAAAGATTAGGATTTTAATGCGAGATGGGAGACCAAGATAATATTAAGATGATGAAGAAGGAGAAGTAAATAATCCTATTGAAGGTTTCAAAAGGCTTCCAATTACAAATTGGAGTTTTTGGTTTGTAAAGGGTTGGTTGGTGATTATGTTCATCGAGTAGAATTATTTGTGGGGTTAAAATCTTTGGAAATGAGTAAAGAAAAGTTTTGTAAAGACAACTTAATGGATCTACGGAAGGAATTTTAGGGCTAATCTTATTGTTTCATTGTTTAATTGTGGACCTAATGTTTTTAGACTCTTTTGATGGGATTGATTTAAGATGTACCTTAAGAACTTGATATGAGATTTTGCTAACTACATAAATTGGTGCCAATTAAGGATTTTGAAAAAGTTTTGAGTGAAGTTTGGGATTGCCTTGTGTTTCTAGGAGTGTGGTCTTTTTTTTCTTTTTCTTTTTTTTGGCTAAAAAGGAGTGTGGTCTTTTATTGGGGTCGAACTTGCTAAAAAATGATTCTTCTTCTTCTTCTTTTTTTATTATTAATTTTTTTATTTTTTTTTATTTTTGGACCAAACATGACTCTTATGATGTTTATTTGAAAAATGGACTGATTCAAAATCTTCTTAAAAAAAAACGACTTCTAATTGTTACAAAAGATTAAAAAAAATATATATATATATCTAAAAGTCGTCTTTACAAAATGTAACTTTCATGGATTTTTAAAATTTAAGAAAAATTTGGTCAAAAGTCTTCTTTTGTAAAGAAAACTTTCATGTCTGATTTCAAAAAAAAATTATCTGAAAGTCGTCTTTATTAAATTTAAGAAAAATTTGGTCAAAAGTCGTCTTTTATAAAAACAACTTTCACGTCTGATTTCAAAAAAATTTATCTAAAAGTCTTCTTTACAAAAGACGACTTTCACAGGTTTTTTAAATTTAAGAAAAATTTGTTTCAAAAGTCGTCTTTTGTGAAGACAACTTTCACGTCTGATTTCAAAAAAAAAAAAAAAAATCTAAAAGTCGCCTTTTGTAAAGACGACTTTCACGTGTTTTTTAAATTTAAGAAAAATTTGGACAAAGACGATTTTGAATCAGTCTATTTTTCAAATAAACTTCAAAAGAGTCATGTTTGGCCTAAAAAAAGAAGAAGCATTTTTTAGCAAGTTTGGCCCTTTTATTGGGGGGTTGGTAGGAGGATATCCAAACTCTAAATTTTAAGTCTACCAAAATCAATTACTTCCTAGTATTTTTATATTTATTAGCTATACATAGTTTCAATCTTTGTACTTCTCTTGATAAGTTTGTTCAAATCTTTTTTAGGTTCTCACTAATTTCTTTTTTATCGTTGGAGATTAGGCTTTTGTGCAGGTTGCAGGTAAGTAGCTACTTACTAGAATTTAAAAAATAATAATAAAAAATAAAAAATCATAATTGCATATGAGCATTGTTTTGTGTGAAAACACATTTTGAAAAATTAATGCAAAACTATATGTATCCCTAAGTAAGGATTACTTGAAATACCATCCATGTCTTCTTAGTGGTTCTGACAAAAACAAGTGGAAATGGTTTGAGGTACTTCCAAAACTTATATATATTTTAGCTTATTTTAGTTGTAGTTCTCGTTGGTACATAAATAATTTTTATTTATTTTTTTTTTTTTAGAATTGTCTTGGAGCTCTAGATGGGACTCATATTCCAGTAACTGTGTCATCTGATGATCGACCTAGATATCGAAACAGGAAGGGTGGTATTTCTACTAATGCGTTAGGAGTTTGTGATCCAGATCTAAAATTTATTTATGTGTTGCCTGGATGGGAAGGTTCTGCGTCTGATTCACGTGTTTTACGAGATGCTTTACGTAGGAATAATCGTTTTATTATTCCAAGTGGTAATCTATTAAGACAAATCTTATATTAGTTTTTTAGCGTACTTAGTATTATTATATAGTTTAGTATCTAATACATTTGTTACCCTTTTATTGTAGATAAGTATTATCTCGTGATGCGGGATATACTAATGGTCCAGGTTTTTTAGCACCTTATCGAGGGACTAGATACCACTTAAATGAATGGACTGGAAACAATCCAGAAACTTATAAAGAGCTATTTAACCTTCGTCATTCCGTTGCGAGGAATGTAATTGAAAGGGCATTTAGATTGTTAAAAAAGCGGTGGAGTATACTACGCACACCATCCTTTTTCAACATCAAAACACAAATTAGGATTATCAATGCATGTTGTATGCTTCATAATTTTATTCGAGTCCAGCGACTTGTTGACCCTATCTTAGAAAATCAAGATGCAGCATTTTTGGCTTCTATAGATGAGGAGATATTAAGTCAGTCAACAATGGAAGAAATTCCAAATAATTCTCAAGATAATATTACTTATGTTCATGTTAGTGATGAATGGACAACATTTCGTGATACTTTAGCATTACAGATGTTTCATGACTATCAAGCACAACGCGGTTACATGAATCCCTCGTAGTTTTTTGTAGACAAATTTATTAAAGTTGTAACCTTTTTTGGTCAGGTTTTATGATTTCAGAATGTTTTTGTTTTGTATGTTGGATATTTTACTATCTAAATTTTATGTCATGTTTCAGTTTATTGTTGCTAGTAATTGTCCTATGTTTCCAAGTATATATATATATATATCATGTTTAAGTCTCATGTTTATTATTGTTATGATTATTTCTATATAGAGAAAAAATGGTAGGAAAGAAGGAAAAACAGAGCAAAACAAAAGAAAATCAACAAACTGAAGATGAAGTAGAAGAAAAAAGTTATGTCCGTTGGTCATTGGATATGGAACGTGCTTTGGCTGATATTCTTAGAGATGAGCGCAACGTAGGCAATAAGAGTGATGCGGGATGGAAGACAGTTGCATACAATAGTGCATCATCTAAGTTATCTTCACAGCTTCACATTGATATTACTGCTGATAATGTCAAAAATCGAATTAAGACATGGAAAAAACTTTATGGAATTGTTAGTGATATACTTGGTCAAAGTGGATTCAGCTGGGATGCAACAAAGAAGATGATTACTGTTGATGATGATAATGCTTGGCAAGAGTATATTAAGGTACGGTTTTTTCTTGATATTTACTATTTTTATGAATGTAATTAATTTTTGTTATATATATTAAAATGTTGTCTTCTGTTTTCATGCTTGATAGGCCCATAAAGATGCTAGGAGTTTTCGTTGGAAAGTAATTTCAAATTGGGATGATATAGTAGATTTGTGTGGTAAGGATAGGGCAACTGGTGAAGGTGCTGAAACAGGTGAAGAAGCTGATGAGATCATGACTCCCATTGAGGAATCCAATGTTATTGATTTGGATAATTCGACTCCAGGTCAAGAAGAATTGAACATTGGTGAAGATGATCTTTCGCCTAACACTACTAATAGACAAAGGAAACGAGTTCAAGCATCAACTTCTTCTTTGGTTTCTCATGCAAAGAAAAGAATGGTGAGTAAGGATGTTCTTGCTGATTCTGTGGCTAAAATGGTTTCATCATTCCAAGAATTCATTCGTACAAGTACACAAAAGCTCGATGCAGGAGAGGTATATGATGAGATAACTGCGATACCAGATCTTAGTGAAGATGAAGAACTAAAAAACTTGTGCTTGGTTTATTGAGAATGAAAAACAATTTCAAATGTTGAAGAAAGTTCCAGCTGCAAGGAAGAAAAGCATGGTGTTGATGTTTATTTCAGAAGGAGCATAGAGATGGTTTAATTTTGATGTTGCTCTTAAAATAATTTTGCAGTTTTAATTTTAGTTTTTTATTTTATGTACGCAATATTTTTAAACTTTACAAGAAGACATGCTATTATTATTATAAAAAATAATACCATTGGAATAAATTTGTTTTATTGTCTCTTATTCATGTTTGGTGTTTTCTTCTTATTGCACATTTTACCAATTAATTTGTTTTTTTGTTTCAACCTTGAGCAAAGACAAGCTTTAATAAAATGAATTAGTATTAATGAAAGAAAAAATAATATACTTGAAATTGGAATATTTTGTGGAAACTACTTATTTAATAGAATTTTTTGTAATTGATTCAGCCAACATGTTGTATAGAGAAGGATTTTACAAATTCTGTTTTATATCCAAACTTTAAAATTTACAATTCCTGTCATTTTAAATTTCTATTCAAATTACAACCAAACAAAGAAATTTATAAATGATGGGATTTTAAATGATGGGAATGTAAATCCCATCATTTGCAAAATTCTGTGTATTTAACAAATTCTTCATCCAAACACACCATTAATGTTTGGGAATTATTTTGGAAAAATTGCAAGTTTTGTGAAATCTTTGAATGTTGCAAGATTTTATGGAACTACTTAGGAATAAGTTATGTATTTTTATTACATTATACATGTTAGCTCTTTATTTGTGATTACCTAGTGAGTATCCAACATATGTCATGGTCTTTGTGACATTGATATCTTGGCCCTCCGTCATTGTGGAGATTGTTATGTTTTTGTGACTACTTCTTTGTGACGGCTATTACGTCTTTATGGCGATTATTATGTCTTTGTGACAACTATATTTTGGTGTTTGTGGTGATTATTATATCTTTGTGACAACTCCATTTTTGTGGCAACTATGAAGTCTTTGTGACTACCATTACATTCTTGTGACACTTTGTCATGTGGTCTTGGGTGAGTTTTTATGGTTTTGAAATGGTATTTGACAAATTTTATGACTCACATAGAGTATTATGTAGTTTTATGATGAATATTTTGAGAAACTTTATGTTGCATCGTTTCTTTTAATCTTTCTATATTATAACTATAATTTTTACAAAGTAGACAGTGACCCCATCAAGTTGAATTTTGTGTCTAGCAATAATTAGACAATTACTTTGTGGTGGTTGGACTTTTGGAGTTGTGAACCTTAAGTGTGTTAGGCCCAAAAGTTGTTCTTAGGGTTGCACATCCTAGGGGATATCTAGCATAGTGATTTTGTAAATCATTTGGGGTGACGACTTTCATTCGATTTTGAAACAAGATGTTGATATATAGTTATACACAGGCCTTCATTCTCTTATGGTCAGTGGTCATTGTAATTGTTGATAGAGCTCTAACTTGTTTTGGGGATATACAAATGGAATAATGTAAAACCTTTATGAATTAAAGTGTCTACTTGTTAAGTTGGATCCTTTAAAAGGTCTTTTTTTTTTTTTTTTTTTTTTTCCATGTTGGTGGGAAATCTTTTGAAATGTTTGAAAAAAATATCTACAAGTGCTTTTGGTCTGTAATCTTCTTATGAGCTAGACCTTTGAAGCTTTTAGGTGTGATAGACCAGTGACCTTAGATAGCTTTGGTTGCATGATGTCTCATGAGCCCCTAATAGCCAAACCCTCCTTGAAAGGCTCAGGGCTCGCTCCTCCAGCTCATACATTCTACTGAAGGTCTTGGGATATCTCTCCCTTAAGAGCCTTAGGGGTGTGCCTTTGATGCTCATCCATCATGGCTTGTATTTAGGCCTAAATTACACCCTAAGAGTGCTACAAGTCTGCCAGGGCTGAGAGTATGGTAGCCCCCTCCATTTATGCCTCCCTAAAGGCCTCAATGGAGTTTTCATCATTATGCGCGAACACTTGCTTATCCACGTGCTCTGTTCAAGGCCCTCAATGACTCAACTTAGGAATCTAGAAATTATAATTTCAAGGGAAGCTTTAAAAATAGTGCTTGTTGGTACTTGGTAAATCTCTCTTCTCAACTCTCGAATAGAACTCCTACTGCTTTGATACGAGTTGGTGTAGTTGGCTTTGGCTTCTTAAAAAAATAAAAATAAAAAAGAAAGTTGGTGTAGGTGGTGTAGGCAAAACGCCTATGACTACCTCAATAAATTACTATTCCAAAGATACACTATAAATTCTTGTTCAACGAAAATTCCAAAGCTCTCACACTAAAATTCGCTCCTAGATAAAATTAAAAAATTATGACCATCCTCACTGCCCTCTCTAACACCAACTTCATTCTAAAACCCCACTCCACTTTCCTCATGCTCTTCCATTACATGAGCAATGTCTAAGATAACACAATGTACGGTGGGCCAAAGCCCCAGAATCCAAACCAAAGAGTCACTCTCACCCACCTAAGGCAAAAGCACTGCAAGGCTTAATCCATAACGGTCATAACTACCTACGATCACAAGAGGCAGTGCACCTAGACACCGCATGCATCGACGTATGCTTGGTTAGTGACTCGCCTCCATGGTCGTGCATGACCATGACACCACCCTCCCTATCTCCCTCAATGAGATGCTTGTTCTTTGTCGTGCCGTCATACGTGGTGCTCAACGCCCACTCCTCATTGAGGACTTGCCCTTTTGGAACATATGAATCCAGTACTAGTCAGGTAATAGTAAAAGTATCCTCAATTACATTAATTATAACCAATTTTAATTAGATTAAAAACATATAGAAATAAACTATCATAATTGTTGCATGAGCAGGCAGTTGATACAACAATAATGGTTTTGAAGGAAGGAGGAATGGATGCAATAAAATTGGAAGGAGGTTTGCCTTTGAGAATTAGTGCGGCAAAGGCTATTGTGGAAGCTGGAATCGCAGTGATGGGGCATGTGGGTATTACAAAGGGATAGCGAGTAACATTATTTATTTTAGCCGTTCTTTTTCTTCTGTTGATTTTTGTTGGGTAAAGAGGGAAGCAAAATTTGTTGCCCATGAAGTGGAATTTTTTTTTTTTATCCTCTAGTCCCTCTTTTCTTTGTTGTAATGTTTCATCCCTCCCCAATTCTATTTTGGATGCATGGAGATTGGATGTTGTTGGTGGTTTCTTTTGAATGAAAAGTTTTCATTATCAAAAAAATAAAAATAAAAATAAAAATTGTGCACCTACAATCAGTACACAAAGAAATCAAAATAGGAGTTTGGAAGCGCTTGACATATTGGGAAGAAAATTTCTTGTCAAGTCAAGAGAGAAATTTTGATTAAGGTGTTAGTTCAATCTATCTCAACTTACACGATGAGTTGTTTCAGGTTAGCTTCTATAGTTCAATCAATTGGAAAAAGAAGTTTTTGTCAAACAACAAGAGTTGTTCTCCTGTTATAGGAGAAGTATAGTCAAAGACATAATGCTATGTTTGGAATTTTGTAGGAGGAGAGTAGAGAGTAAAAAGGGGAAGAAAATGAAAGGGGAGGAGAGTTAGTTTTTCATTTTCCCTTGTTTTGATGTTTTAAAAATTAAGAAGGGAATGAGAATAGATACTTCTACCCTTTGTTTGGATGTTTTAAAAATTAAGTAGGGAGAGAGGGGAGTGGGGAGTGGTCATATAAATTAACAATTATGATATGCATTTGTTCACTCCCCTCCACTTCTAGTTCAAATTCCCTCAATTTGTCGAAATTAAAAATGAGAGGTTTGGAGGGGCCTATTCCCCTTCCCTCTATCTCTAAAAAACATCTAAACAAGATTTCTTAAACCATCCACATCCTATTCCCTCTCGCCTCCCTCCACCCAAACACACCATAAATAAAGGCTGATAAGATAAGTTAAGAACTAGCTACTAGTACAAGGATAAAAACTAGGGCTTTGTTTTGTTTCGTTGTAAAATATTTTCCAACATATAATTTTTTCAGATGTAAATGACTTCAGTGAAAATTGTTTCTTTTCCGAATATTTATGGTGTTTAGCGCAACGTAAAAAAAAATATCAAAAACCCACCACACACCCAACAATATCCTCCAGCCACCACAAACCCAACAAAACCCAACCATATCCTCCACCAGCCACCACCAACCCAACAAAAACTCCATCACCGGCCACCACAAATTCAAAAAAAATTGCTTGCCAAATTATTATTTTTTCATTTGTATCAACCCAAAGTTCAAATCTGAATTACACATAGCAACACACCAAAAAAATCAGCCTAACCCATGAGCAACACAAAAATTACATCCAAATCCAAATCTCATTTACAATACTACCAAAATTAAATCACAAAAAAATCATTTGCAACGTTCAAGCCTCCACAAAACGGTGTCCAAACCGAGAGAGAGAGAGAGAGAGATCTCACTGGATCTTGCAGGCGAGACTCAGATCAGGAGGGGGGAGCACCGTGAAGCTACGTCGGGCAAGAGAGAGAGATTGGTGAAGCCTACCACGAAGCCCAGGTGACCAGATCAGCTTGCGACTACCGCGATCTCTTCGATCAAGAGATCGCCAGTGCCTTGGGGGGGGGTTGTACTGTGTGAGAGAGGAGAGAGGGGGGGTTCTATGTTAGTGAGTTTTGGAAAATGGTTTACGACTAATTTGAGTATAAGCCGTTTTCCATTTTTTTATACTAGATTTTCCGGTCAATGGAAATGATTATTTTCAGCTGACTATCATTTTACAACGAAACAAGACACCCGCATATATTGAAAACATTTTTAGAAAAAATATTTCACAACGAAACAAACGGAGCCTAATACATTGTTACTTTATTAAGGTATAGCTCTACATTGAGTAACTTTTATTTTTTGTGAGAGAGAGAGAGAGAGAGAAAACATCATCTCTTGCTTCAATAAAAATAAATAAATAAATAAAGGGTTAAATACACTGTTGGTCCCTAACGTTTACTCAAGTTGCGCGTTTGGTCCCTAATGTTTAAAACGAGCAAAAATGGTCCCTAACGTTTCAAAATCGTGCACCATTGGTCCTTTTGTTAGTCTCCGTTAACTTTATATATACGTGGCTAACAAATTGATGATGTGGCCAATTTTTAATTTAGGTGTTATTTTTTTCATTTACAAATAAGATATGACATGGCATACCCATTTAAAATTAACCCAACCCAGAAAATCAACCTAACGCAGAATTGAAATAAACTCATTTATGATTAAACCTAAATTGAAATCAATCCTAAAATTAAACCCAATCTCTCTTTTCCGTCTTCATCACTTTCGCCCCTCTCTCAACCGAATTATCATCGCAAAAACAAGGGTAAGCTGTTTCAAATGGTCCATATACCAAGCCAAGGAAGAAAATCTGCAGCACTTGCCCTGACAATATATAAGAAGCTAAGAGATGAATGCATCGTGGAGCACGGTGAAGACGCTTGTGCAAAATAGATAGAGGCTCATCATAGGTCTTACGTGCAGAGGGCTTTAATGTTTAAGATTGGTAGAAATAGTTGAGTGGATTATATGAAAGACAAACAATTTTAAAGCTCAAACCATTGACTTTTAGGATTACACATAACAGATGGTATTTGAAATTTAAGAATAAAACAAGGGGGCAGCTTCTCTTGATTGTTAAATGCATCCATTTTTTCATTACTTGTATTTTCATGATATAAAGTGAAAGCGGCCAAGATACATAGAGAGAGAGAGAGGCAAGAGCGATGAAGAGGGAGGAAGAGAGATTGGGTTTAATTTTAGGGTTGATTTCAATTTGGGTTTAATCAAAATCAGATTTATTTCAATTCGGATTGGGTTGATTTTTAATGTGTATGCCATGTCATATCCTAATTGTAAATGAAAAAAAAAATGTCACCTCAATTAAAAAGTGGCCACGTCATCAATCCGTTAGCCACGAATATACAAAGTTAACGGAGACTAACGAAATGACCAATGATGTACAATTTTAAAACGTTAGGAACCATTTCTGCTCATTTTAAACGTTAGGGACCAAACGTGCAACTTGGGTAAACATTAGGGACCAACAGTGTATTTAACCCATAAATAAATAACCTAGCACCTCTCTCTCTCCAATACCCCTCTATTCTTTTGCGTTTCCCTGCTTGGGCACACGATTAGCGCTACTCACTATCGTGCACCCCCCCTCCCCCTTTCCTCTTCTACCCTGATCCCCTCTCTCCTTGCTTTCCTTTTGTTTCTCCCTCCCTTTTATGAGTTTTTCACCGGTCCTTGTGGGCTCCTTTCCGCCCCTTGTGGGTTCTTCTCCGCCCCATGTGGGGGTTTGCTAGCTCCCTTGGTGGCTTGTGCCTCTTTGAAGACAACGAGTTCTTGATGTGGCTGGTCTCATCCCTTTGGCAAATGGTGTGGAGGCTTCATCCAGCTCGAGCTCTACCTCTTGAGAGATTCAGATCTGAGTCCCTCATGCTCTTTCCTCCTTGTTTAAGGTTAGATCTCTTTAAGCACCTAATTGTTATATGCCCCTGTGCTCGAATTGTATGGCCTCTAATGCCATGGTTTAAACGACTTGAACACCCAATCATCCACTCGGTTGAAGATTGTTTCATCAGTTTGCTCGTCTGCCATTTGCTGATCCGGACTACACTGGTTGCTGATGTTCTTAATGTTCTCCTAGATTTGCATGTCCCTTGTTTTGGATCCTTTTGTGTTTATGTCTATTTGTTTTCTTGTGTTTTTTGTTTCCCTTGTTGTTGTTGTTGTTTGGGTTTTTCTGTGTAGTTGGTTTGTCCTTATTTTTGTAATGTTGTTGTTTTCCTAGCTTGGTGATTCTTTTCAATATAATTTACTTATAAAATAAATAAATAAAACTTTTATTTTTTGTTACGCATGAGCTAGTACGTTGCTTTTGTAAAGGTTCACCACGTGATTGTACTAAACAAGATATAGATGGGTTTAATATTAATAATAAACAACTTATTGATAAGAAATTATTGTATGAGACAAATAGTCTGCACTCTAGCCTTATTTTTATAGTACGAAACCATAGTGAAATTAAAAGAGAAAAATCCCGCATGATAATCAATTATAAGAAACTTAATCAACAATTAGATTCCAATAGATATTTTTACCCTTGAAAAGATGTATTGGTTAGTGAAACAAAGGATTGAAGATAGTTCGTAAATGTCACTGTAACTCCGGATTTTGACAAATATAGTTAAGAGAAAAGTTTAAAGCTTTTACAACATTAGTACTCTTAGAGGACATTATCATTGAAATGTAATGTCCTTTAAGACCTTAAATTTTTTTTTTTTTCCTGTAATCTACATAGATGATATTCTTGTGTTCTCTAAAATAATAGAAGAACATAAAAAAGAAAAAGAAAAAACTTATAAATGTTTGTCAAGATTTCCAAAAGAATGGAATAATCATTTCTCTAAAGAAAATTGAGGTAGAAAATGAATCTATAGAATTTCTAGGTTTGGTTTTAAATTAATCAGGTTTAAAACTACAAAGAACATATTATTTCTAAAATAAAAGAATTTCTTGAAAAATAGAAGATAAAAAACAATTGCAAAGTTATTTAGGAATTCTTAAATATGGAAGAAATTATATTGAAACTATCTCTAAAAGAGATATCCATCTTTTTGGAAAACTTGAGGAGGAAAAATAATTTGTTTGGACAAGAAAAGACTTAGAATTAGTAAAACAAATCAAAACAAATTAAAAAGTTTTACCTAAAGTTTATTATCCTATGGTCGAGAAACCCTCGTTTTAGTAGTTTAAAATTTGAACGATTTCAATGTCATTATTATTGATATAAGAAGAGATATATGTATGTCCTAGGATATATAAAACTTATTTTCTTAGTATTCTCGTAGACACCGAAGCTACAATCAATGGTTGTAGATGGAATACCCTTCGTTCTAAAACAATGGATGTTTTTGAAGAGTCCTATTGCCATCAAATGAATTGATGGTAAAGAAACACAAATGGAGTATACGACAAAAAAAAAATACACTATATTTCCCAAACATGCATGGTGTTGTTTGCTAG
Organism: Fagus sylvatica; assembly: GCA_907173295.1. Taxonomy (NCBI): domain Eukaryota; kingdom Viridiplantae; phylum Streptophyta; class Magnoliopsida; order Fagales; family Fagaceae; genus Fagus; species Fagus sylvatica. Next base: position 24,933,012 of record OU015762.1, on the reverse strand, counting down.
GTAATAATTTCATCAATAATTATTTACTAATATAAATTCATCATAAATGAATCGCATGAACACAAGTATATTTGCACATCAATTTTCTTGGACTTGACGAAATTTTGAACAAATTTGCAAAAATGATAGAAGAACAGATTTGTGGTTATGTTGGAGAACTGTCAATCCAGGAAGATAATAATTGTATGCTATCCAAGATAGAATTATGTAATATTTTCTATTTTTAAGATTATGTTAAAGTCATTGGAATGTGATGTTCTTTATACTTAATATCACACCTCGAGTATTTTAAAGATGGATGGACAAAATCTTTAAAGACCTTAAAGATTTTTGTGTAGTCTATTATTCTCCTTTTATAGGAAAAGTATAGTCAAAGTAGACAAATAAAAACTAATCAAGAAGATAAAAATTAGTACAAAGTAGCTTTATACAAAGCAACTTTTATAATTTGTCATCCTTCACCACAATGTGAGTACTTGTTGATGAGGTCCGATGACTAACACAATTAATTTTGTGAGAGGGTCGAGGGCTCACCAATGTGAAATTCCACTGAGAGAGAATTTTTGGGAGGAGGAAAACAAAGAAAGGGTGTAGAGCTCGAGTATAGAGTCAAAAAGAAAGAAAGATTAAGACATTAATTTAGTTAAGTTAAGTGTTTTCTATTTTTGAAGAACCGCGATAGCTAAAATCTATTTTTTTTAATACGTTGATAATCCAATATTAGTATTTTTTTTTTTTTTTTTTTGGTTTACTAAATATTTTTTGATTGAAATAGTGTTTTGGTTAATCAGTACGAGCTCTCTAAGTCTTCATGTGAGAGTTTATAAAGTACCATTCAAAATGACACTAACCAATCCAAAGGAGAATTTTTTTTTTCGAGGAAAATATCTTATGTATTTGATTCTTTGAAGGCATAAGATTGAGGTGATTAAAGTCAAAAGTGTAGGTGATGAGGTTTGGACAAGTGTTTGATTCGAATTTTAACTATTAGTAAATGGGCCGGACTTGGCCCAAATAGGGAGCCCATAGTGGGCCCAACCCAACAAGGTAATATGCACGTTTCACCTGTAATTTTAGTTTGGAAATACAGGAGAGATTCGTCATGGGATTATGAACGTGGAAGACAATTGCACACTACGCATCTCCCTTGATTTTCTCTCCACTTTTAGATTATGCGTGAGTTTTTGCTTTTTGGAGTGGAGAGAGAGTGGTCTACAGACTCTACACTACACTCATATATAGCTGATCATGGAGGCAAGGATCAATATATTGGCCACATTATACAACGATTTTCAAGGTCCACCAAAAGTATAACCGTAACCCAATATATCATTATATGTATGATACCATGATTTCTTATTACTTACAAAGTTACAATATTGGTTTTAGTATGTTTAGCCAAAAATATAAAAATATTGGTATTAGTATTACATGAATTGACATCTTATATATAAGAGAAAAGCGAGAGCTTACTAGAAGCCGTATCATGTATTTACTTGAGACTAGTTGAGAGTGCTTGTTTACCATCACCAAATGGTTTCTAACTTGAAGGCTTTAATTAACTAGCATGAAGATTTGATATTGTGTCTAAATTATCAGAACGACCATTTTTGAGGCACTTGGATTGGAATATGGATATTGTACATAAAACTCAAAGACAGATAGATATTTGTCTTATGAACATGATAGCGCTTTTAGGAGTAAGTATGCATTTGGATGCAATTTTTTTTTTTTTTTTTTTTTTTATTTGCTGAAAAGTTAAAATATAAGTTATTTTGAAAAAATAGACTTTAAAAAAATGTGGATAAACAAATAAGTTAAAAAAATAATAATAATGGTAAACATTCTCTAATAAATATACCCAATCTTTTTTATAGTATAATTATAGAGAAGACATACCTATATTCCCCCTATAGCATTCCTTGTCACCAGAACCAAGACCAACTATGAAGTAATCTCAACCTAAGCAATTGGCTCTTCGTACCGAGCCATTCGGAAGATTACCATTCACATCTTGCGGATGTGATTTACTAACTCAAGAGTACCAATTACACTATAACAAAGATTAAATTGATTTATGTTAGATATTATGAGTCAAAAGATTCAAATTTATTGTAGGCTCATGTGTATATAGAATAAGGAAAGTAATCTCAATCTTATTTCTAGTACAAGTACTACAACTCTATGCATAGTATACAATTAGTATAGGATTCTCTATATTTGGTTCATTGTAAAATTTCATTTATATAGTAAAGATGTAGTTGCTCAGAGCTTTCTACCGTTGACATAGACCCTCAAGTGAAACCTATTAATATCTTGCTTATGCTTTCTCTCACTTCTGTTCTTATCACTCCGAATCTCCCAACAACAATGGATATTGATGGCTCTTGTTTGTGGGTATCGGATGACTTTAAATAAAAATATTTAAAAAATAAATAAAAAACTTTGTGCCAATTTTGGAAGGAATATGAAATTAATAAAAAATAAAAACCAAACCAAACTACTAAATAGTGCGACTTAAATGGCATCAAAACACTAGGAAATACCATATATTATTACAAGATGAAAGAGTTGCATAATACCTTAAAGGTTTCACAAAATCTACACGATATTCCCAATTTGTGTATAAATAAAATAGAGAAAGCTCATTCAATAGTTCAAATTAAATATTACAGATGTAATAGTATATAAAATGCTACATCATTTAAAATTTTAAATGACGTGGTAATTTGCATATCTATTAGATCCAATAAATAAAATCTTAACCATGAAATGAAGTCTCTCTATTTTAAGAGAGAATGAGAGAACGTTGTTTCACACGATTATGCTTGCATGAAGACAGCTACTTAAAAGTAAAACATAGGAAAACAAAAAACGCAAGTAAAGAAGACAACCCCACGAAACATTTGTGTAGCCACTAAACATGTGAACAAACTAGTGAGACTGTGAGAGAATCAGAACAAAGCAATATATGAGATGACCTGTGATGCCATTGTTAGTGATGATCATTTTCATGGCGAAGAAGCATCTCAACTACTTGGCTCATGGTGGGTCTTGCATCTTTGTCTTCCTCTACACACTGTAGAGCCACTTCAGCCAAGATTTCCATCTTACCCATGTCATATCTACCTTCCATTTTGGGGTCTATGATATGTTCAATCCAGGAAGCAATTCCAACCTTTCCATTCTTTGTCTCCCTAACCCAAGTAACCAGCCTTTTGTGTTCTGCCTCCACTCCAACATCTATATCATGGACACCCATTATTGTGTTCTTTCCGGTCACCATCTCCAACACAACAATTCCATAGCTATAAACATCCACTTTGGAGGTGATAGGTAGATTGAACACCCACTCCGGAGCCATGTACCCGCGGGTTCCTCTTATCTTCGAGAAGTTTGGATTGTTGAGATCACCTCTGTTTTGTAGTTTAGACAATCCAAAATCTGCCACCTTTGGTTGATAATTCGAGTCTAGAAGTATGTTCTGAGGCTTTACATCACAGTGTAAAACCCATTCCAAACACTCTTCATGCAAATAAGCTAGGCCTCTTGCAGTACCCAAAGCAATTTCAAACCTTTGCTTCCAGTCAAGTGCATTAGAAGAGAGGCTTTTCTGCCAAAGAACCATGCTCCATGTACTCATACACCAAAATCCTATGCTTTCCTTCGACACAATAACCCCACATGTCTATCAAGTTCATGTGGTTAAGCCTCCCAATGATGCTTACTTCTGCTAGGAATACGTCTTCTCCTTCGTTAGCTTCATAAAGTCGCTTAATTGCTGCAATTTGATTGTTAGATAATACACCTTTGTAAACAGCTCCCCATGCACCTTTACCGATTTCTTCAGTAAAACCCTTGGTGGCCTTTTTTAGCTCAGCATAGCTGAATTTTCTGAATCCAGTGGCAGCAAGACCATAGCCTTGCTTGTCTGCACCGAAACTTTTTTGGGTTCTGATCAAGAGACACCACACCACAAATATACAGATGAGTTCAAGGCCGCCCACTCCACACGCAAACCACAGCATGAATTTCACTGTCCCATTGACACGATTTTTTACATACGTTCTGACCAATGGTATTGTACCTCTTCTTGAGCAATCCAAACTGAATTCTTCTACAAAATTGTTAACATAGCTTTTTGGGAGTTTCAAATAGGTGTCTCCTTCGAAACTTGGGGAATAATAACCATTCAGCAATTGCGTCTTAGGGAAACAATGTGAAAAACCAGTTTCCTTTTGAAAGGAGTATTGGAACGCTTTGCACTCTCGCAATTGCAAGCATAAATTCCTACATTGATTAAAGGTGAAATTGGCGGTGTACCTATAATCATACCCGTAGTATTCAACATGGGATAGCAGCACAAAGCTAGTCTCATTTTTGTTGCGAGAGAAATGAAATTCAGGTACACACCCATAAGACCAGTCGGTACGATTTTTCATCTTGAATCCTTTAAGGCAAGAGCATTTCCTGTCAAAATTATGAGCATAACTGCACAAACTGTTGGCCCCACAAGCACCATGAATTCTGCAAGGTCTCTGAATGGCTTGCCATGAAACAACCCAAATCTGACCCTCCTCTTCCCAACTATACAATCGAATATTACCATCGTAATCAAGTGTCAATCTTCTATGAAGCACTGCTCCATAGTCGGTTGACTTAAAAGTAAAATCATCAGATGAACTAAAGTTCCCTAAGGAATTTAGGACAGCAATTCTACTATTGTTATACGTGGACCTTCCAGCCTCCCAGCTTTTAAGCCATGGTTCAGGCCAGTAAATACTGGAAACCTCAAGACCATTAAAAAGAAGGCTGAGAATGTTATCGTTGTCAAAGAAAAGCTCATAGAAACCGGAGGAAATGTTGGTGTGGCTTCTTGAGGAGACAAGCTTTGTGTTTCTAATGAGTAGTTGTTGAGGAAGAAGGGTATGTGTAGGGAAGTGAAAGGTTTCCCACAAAATAACACCGTCCATATTACGCAGAACAAGATTACCGGTGTTGTAGAGAGATAACTGTACTGAGGAAAGTGAGAAAGTGTTTGTGGCCCAAACAGTAAACTTTCCGGCATCAGTTAAGATTAGATCGCCAGTTTTGAGGAGGGAGAGCTTTGAGTGCCTTCCATTAACTGGTTGGTCACGGTTTGCCATCCAAACAACGGTGCGTGAGCTTGAGTTTTGGTGGGACGGTAGTTTGCTGAACCAAATGGCAAAGCAAAAAGCCTCAACACCCACGGAGTAAAAGCCAGCAGAGAAAACTCTATTTGGTGATATCAGAACCTCTTCTGGTTGCTCTACGGAAAGGGATGTGCCTTTACTGATGGTAGCTTTCATTGTTGAAGATGAATGTGGGAAAGAAAATATTAAAGAGAGTAGAAGGAAAAAAACAGATGAATCCATGGAATTCATGAAAGCTTAAACAAGTCACCAGCATATCGTATATTTTTTTTTGATAATTAGCAAACTTTTATTTAAATAAAACAAATTACACAACCCTACATAGAGGGATACAAAGCCCTACATAGAGGGTAGAGAAAGTGACATTCGTCACCGCATCATATCGTATGTAAACTAGTCTTCCCACCTGAAGTGAATAAATTATTTTCTAATGAATATTTTTTTTTTTTTGATGAGTTATTTTCTAATGAATAATTGTTTTAAAAGAATTCAACTATTGAACGGAACATAATGGTCAAACTGTCAAAGTTTCATATGGTTCCTCTCTTTTGGAAAACTCTAGTCTCTTTCCTGTTTTTCCTTACATTTTATTTAAAAATGGATAAAAAAATAATTAAAAAAAAAGTTTCAAAATAGAAATTCTTTTTTATTGTTTTTTCCTTACTTTTTATTTAAAATTCGATAGATTTAAAAAAGAAAAGAAAAAGGGGTATAGACTATAGAGACTCAGAGAGAGTTGTGAGTCTTTGGCTCTTTGTACCTTTTCTTTACTTTTTATTTGTTTTTTCCTTTTTGTCTCAAGTGCCGCAGACCTGCTCCTTGACTCCTTCACGCGTGTGTTTAGTGACTTCTTTCAAATTTTTAACTATTCAACTATTACACTTTGGCGTGAATTTTACTTCTTCTTTTCTTATTATTTATCTAAATAGTATTTCTTTAGGACAAGTGTTTACTATTTTTATTATTTAAATACAAGTTCTTATTATTATTATTATTGGTATTAATATTTATATGTTCTTATAATTCGGAAGATACCTTATTAATAAATTATAAATTTTGATGAAATATTTATATATATATATGTCATTTGGGTATTCGGTTAAGTGGTAATCCCCCTTTCTAAAAAAGCCCACTCCTCTATGAGGTGTGGGTTCAATTCCGAACCTTCAAATATATGTGTGTGTGAGTTTAGATTAGAATTTCTATGATATATCATATATAAAATATATATATATAACGTAATAGAACATTAAAATTAATTGTCATCAAAATATTTCGTTTCAATGTATTCCACAAAGGTGGGGAGCACTTTTGACTTTTGAGATTCTTTTGAATAAAATCTCATTATTGAGGATTATTAGGATAGTTGGTATGTTTACGTTGTGAAACGTATCCAAGTCTTTATTTGTTAATGAGGGAATATCTTTGGGTTTTTCTCTGGTTGTTATAGTTTGGCATGTAACTCAAGAATTTAATGGTTTTACTTATTTTGGGGTAAACATAAACCGTACTGTGGATGATATTTTTGTTTTGCTGACAATGGAAAAACTTGGTTAAGATGATATTTTGCGTGAAGATAATTAATTTCAAAATTTCAGAATGTGAGGTTTTCATTTTATTTTGTTTTGGGAAATTTAATTTATGCAGATCTAGAGAAAATAGTGATGTTAGACTTTGTAGGGAGGATTGAAGAAGAATTCTGGTTGAAAGCATACGGGTGATTACACAAAGAGATGAGAGAGAGAAGGAGGTGTGAGTTGTCGAAGATTTAGGAAATTTTTTTAAGGTCTGTTAGTGATTTGGTGAGTTGGAGCTGATTTGGACATTTAATTGAAGTGACAAGTTTTAATTATATGACCTAAATGACATTTGGAGGGATTGCATATTAAAACATTGTAACTGATATGCTCTCATTTTCTATTGTAAATACTAAATAGTAATAGACAAGTGCAAAACTACCAATCCTAGATTTAGCTGGCCCTGTATCGAATTACAAAATTAAATTAGTTATATATATTATGTAAAAAATGTAGTTAACAATAATTTCTATTGTAAGTTTGTAACATGTATATAAACATTGATCAGCTTGGACTTTGGTAATATAAGATCTTGTAACATGACAAATGCCATAATTACAAGGTTACATCTACCAAACATCTCTCGCATTTTCCACATTTTAGCATTAGATACAAAAGTAATTTTGAATTGACAACAGAAACAATAAACCACTCAAAATCATATGAATATACAAATTTTGACAAAAATCACTCACAACAGCGCAAGATAATGATTTTTGGGACTCTTTCAAGATCAGATCAATGGAATTGATGATTATTGGACAAGTCCATTGCATTTTATTTTATGTCTTATTAGTTTGATTATTAGGTTATTTGCATGTTGCTCACTTTACTAAAGTCAAAGTTATTTCTGCAATTCAATCATTGGGCCCACTTTAATTAGAATTAAGGTTTAGTCTTAGTAGTTTATATAAGTGCGCTAGTGCACTCCAATGAAGACAGGCTTGATTTGATTAATAAAATTTCTATTGGAATTTTCTTATGGCTTAGTGCTGATCATTCCTAGGTTAATTTTTTATTTTCTGTTCTTTTGTTTATTCTCAATTCCCTTTTAAGAATTTTGTGCTGCATCATTTTATTTAAACAGTGCCCCTAATAGGCTTCTATATAATGTTTAGCTTTAGAACACATAAGATAGGAAATATGTAACGGGCTGGGTAGGTGTCTAAAAAACCTATCTCCTATTTTTGGTAAAACTCTGCCAGGCAATTTTGATAGGGGCATGGTAGGAAGAATTACCCATTTAGCCAGCCCTATTGCCACCAACACATTTAATAATGTCAGAAAAAGGGAAATTCTTAGGTTCCGCTGCGGGACCGTCCCGTCAAAGGTGTAAAAAATTATAATATTTGTGTGTATTTTGATAAAATGTTGTGTGTGTTTTGATAAAATATATATCAGGTATTGTAAAATGTGTGTAGTTTTTAGTAAAGTTAATTTTATCACAAATATCACTAATTCTATCAAAATTTACACATTTTATTTTTATAACAATAAACACACATTTATCAATACGGACACAACATTTACCATAAAACACACAAATTTTATCAAAATCAATACTGGTCCCGTGACGAAACCTAAGTGTATTTAAGAAAACAATAAGCATTAATAATTTTAAGGTAAAAAACTAGAATCATCCTACAAATCAAAACTTCACAAAAGATGCTCGCAACATTAGTTGATTTAACTTAAGATAAAATAAATCATGCTTATTGCTATTTAAAACAAAGGAAACCTAACAAATATTCCAAAGCAAAGAAGTACTGACTTCTAGCATTAAAGGATAACCATACCGAAGAGGCGTAATATATGTTCAGCACCGTATACAGTTGAAGGGGGGCTGATATCATCTGAAATTGCTTCTTTATATTGCTGACGCTCACTTTAATATAGAAGCATTGCAGGAAGCCTGGCAATGCTTGGTTGATTCGATGAAGTAACAACGTAATCCTTTCAGAATTTCTTCCACTGAATCAGCTATCCTACTGCTAAATACATTTAATTTAATTATGTTACAGACACAGAACAATGACAACACAAAAGCTCGTATTAAGGAAAGAAGCCAAACAAAACATATAATATAATATATATATATATTATATATAAAGGATAAGTTTGTTGATGATGCATTTTGTGGAAAACCCAGGAAAAACAGAAAAACAAAACTCTAGTATAGTATATTACAGGTAAAGAAATAGATGCCAAGTGTTAGGGGTCATTTTTCCTCATACCATGTGTCGAAGTCCGATTGGATGCCTTCATTGACCCGGGTTGTATTTTGGGAAATCGAGCCCACTATTCTCTTTACCAAGATAATGACAAAGGCTAACGGTGCGTTTTGAGTGAATCAAGCAACTTAGCAAAAATAAAATATGAAAGTGATTCTCCAAATAATTTGTTTTAAAGAAAACATATGAAAATAAATCGTAGAAGTGAGAAAATTTCGAGAGCAACAATGAAGAAGAAATAAATATTATCATTTATGCACTCAACTATTACAAAATGTGAGTATTATATCTGCTAAGTTTAATTTATACTTGGAGATTTTTCTCTAACCTTATGTGGTTGAGAATTGTTCCCCCTTTATATAGAACTTGGGCTGACATGTATAATGTTAATGCGGCCACACAGTAGTGACCTTAAGAATTGTTTATGTTTGATAGTTCATAGCATACACTGTCTTTGTGCAATAAACTATTTTTTGGCGACGCAAGAAATCAAATCTTTTGACCAAACAAACATGTAGCATGGTCATCTAAAGTGAGTATGGCTGACATCTCCAAAAGGAATGTCTACACATGGAGCTGCTGGATTTAAGGCACCCGCACCATGAACTAAGGCATATTATTGGTTGGGAATGTTTGTTGATCACTCATCTCCATCCAGCAGATATGTAGGACTCTTGTTGGCCATGGCTGAGATTTACACATCTTGTTTCTTGTGGACTTTAGTGATGCTCACAGCACACGCGTTGACTTTTGCTTTAGCCCAAAACTAACAGAAAAATGTCCATTATACCCTTCATGATATCACTTCAATTTCTCACAATTTTTAGCCCACTTTCACAGGCTTGTCTGGTACACCTTTGGGTTGGGGTGGATCCTACAGACTTAGGCCCAAGCATATTATTTTTTTATGGGCCTAGCTATCATCCTTCAAATTATGTGGCCTTGTGAACTTGGGCCCAATTGAACCTGTTGTGAGATTTTGAGCCTCAACGCTTATATATTTGGCTGGGCTTTTGTTTACGTATGGATTGTGAAAACTCAGCCTCCAGGTAAACAATACATCAAAATAAATATTCGGTAAATTATGGTCCACTAAACAAGAACAACTTCAAATTAAAGCCGAAAGTAAAAGACTGAGAGGTGGCAAAAAAAGAAAAAGAGAAAAGCAGTGCATGAACTAACGAGCCATCCTTCTTCAACAAGCTCCAAGAGGCGACATAAATCAAAAGGTTTTACAAGAGATTTTTTTTTTTTTTTTGGCAAAAGGTTTTACAAGAGATAAATATTAAAAATAAATAAAATAAAATAAATTACACATTACAATAATGATTAACTAATAATGCTTAGTTAGTAATTTGTAATTTAATGAGTTGCTTATTTGTTGATCGCTATTAGCAAATCATTGCATGCATATGGTATTTTATATAATAAAATTTTCATCCATACATCCCCTATAGTAGTCATGAAACCACACGAAAACCATGTGAGATTAAGCCTGTGTTTTGATCTTCTACTTAAAAGTGATTTCACAGATTTTTATGCTTAGAATGCATTCTACAAAAAATCTAAAGTGTTTGGTTGGGATTTTACAAATTCTCATTTCTAGAGTAGAAGTTAGAATCCAAAATATTTTGAATTCTAATTCTAGCTTCTACTTTTAATTTTTGCTAAAGTAAATGAGACCCACTTACAACAGTTTATTACTCGAACAACTCTTTTTTCCCTTGCTTAATTTTTGTCTTTCTTTCTTTTATTTTCCTTCCCTCTCTTTGTTCTCTACTTTTTTCTCTTTTTTTAATGTGTTCCCTATTTTTTCTCTTTCTTTCTTTTATTTTTGAAAAAGTATTCTCATTTTTTCATTTTGTATCAAAGAACCAGGGAGCTTCTGTGTAAAATTGTGAAAATTTATTTAGAGGATGTCTATGATGTTTTTTTTATCATAAATGGTTTGTGTATATCTCTATTTCACACACAATACACATTTCTCTATATTTTTTTATTAAATTGTTCAAATTTTATAAAAATATGTGCAAGGAGGTGTACACAAATTATGACCTATTTTTTTAATTAGTAGACATTAATTTAAATCACAAGGTAATACTTTATTTCTTTATTACATTGTTAATTTTGTATTGGTAGTAAATATATTTTTAGCCTTGTATTGAGATATTTTTAAAAAAAAATGTTAATTACACAATGTATACTAATAATATATTATTTAATATGAAGAATGCATTCTTTAAAATACCAACCAAACACAATTCCTTTCAGCATAATCACTTCTTATAAATAATTTCAATATTTTACCAAACGCATTATTTTCAGTAAAATGCATTCTAGAGAATGCATTCTTGAAAATCCATTCTAGCATAAATGCATTCTAGAGAATACATTCTCAAAATAGAGAATCCAAACACAGGCTAAGAATAAACTTCGGTTAAGAATGCAAAATATGCTCGAACTACTTAATACAATTATCTTCTATAAATCCCCTGTAGTAGTGATGTAATCCTTTTTTTTTTTTTTGCTAAATGAAGATTTCAAATTCAAAGGGAGGAAAAAAGGACTACGTCTCTAAACCAAGCCTCCATAACAGAGGGAGGGAGGGAGTCCATATTACAAAGGAAAGGAAGGTCAAGAGAGAGAGCGACCTTAGCTAAGGCATGAGCCGTCTGGTTCGCCTCTCGTCTTACCCATTGCACATTACAAGAAGAAAAACATGAAAATAACTCTAAAGAACGAGAACTAAAGTTCCTAATCTGCCAGCAACCTTCGTTAAGAGGGCATTCTAAGTCATCAACACAGCCTTTCGCATCACTTTCAATGATAACCTTATCAAATCTTTCTGCAACAGCAAGTTCAAGGGCCCAAACAATGGCATTGGCCTCTGCCAAGAGGGAATCAATCGGATTGAAATCTTTGGCCCATGCTTTGATAATGCAACCCTCAAAATTACGAGCAACAACAGCAATGGAGGCTTTACTCGGTGTTAAGGCAGCATCCACACTAAGCTTGATGACACCAAGAGGAAGGGAGCTCCAAAACACTAAGCTATGATCAGGTGACAAAGTATCAGATTCCAAAGCATGAATATGCTCCAAAATTCGAATATCTAAGGCTTTCACAGTTGTAAGAACATTAATCTCAAGTTCCTCAAAACAGACTTTGTTTCTTAAGTTCCAAATGCATTCTAAAGTTAGAGCCCGTTGGATAGAAATGTGGATTGGATGCAAGTTCCCTCCTGGAATTGCTAAGATAGCGCTAAGGGGGTTACAAATGAAATGCAAAACCTCTTGGCAAGACGACAAAGAGAGTAAGTCAGATCTAATTGCCCAATGTGAACTGAACCAGATAGCTCTAGAGATAGAGCATTTGAAGAAAAGGTGGTCTAATGATTCTTCTGCATTAAGACACAGAGGGCACAAAGAGTTTCCAACACCCAGCTTTTGAATAAGATTCATTTTAGTAGGGAGAATACCTGAAGCAACTCTCCAAATGAAAATTTTGAGCCTGTCATGCATATTCAGCTTCCACAATGCTTTCCAACTTATCCCAGGATCAATAACACAAGGAACTAGAGATGCTTGCAAGGCAGATTGAACAATGAAGTTACCTTTGGAATTCAATACCCAAATCAGCTTATCAGGCTTAGGAGTGTGGGGCAATACAATCTTCAAAATGGCTCCAACCGAATTGGCATCAAACAACTCAATTAAGACAGCTAGATTCCATCGTCTAGTAACTTCGTCAATGAGATTAGCAACTTTAAGGGGGATGTTTAGAAAGGATTCAGACTTAGGAATGGGAGTGAAGTTAGGGAGCCAAGGTACCCAAGGCTCTTTCCAAACATCAATGGAGGCTCCGTCACCAACTAAGAAACAAGCTCCTTTGTTAATGAGGCTTTTCATCCTTTCAATGGCATTCCAAGAATTCGAAGCATACTTACAAGGACCTGCTTTCAACCAATCATCCTTTACTTTGTACTTACTTCTAAGAGCCGCAATACAAGGGCTAACTCTCTTAGATGCAACAAACCAAGTGAGCTTAGCTAGCAACGCCTCATTGAACTTTTTTGCAGTACTAAACCCTAAACCTCCATGAATTTTTGGCCGACACAACTGCTCCCAAGCTTTCCAAGCAATGAAACCACCTTTGTCCTTTTTAGGGTTCCACCAAAATCTACGTGTTGCAGCATCAAGTTTATTACAAATCCCAACTGGAACATCAAAAGTGGAAAAAGTATAAGTAGGTAATGCAAACGCCACAGATTTTATAAGTGTGTGGCGGCCTGCCCAAGACAAATTTTTACTTCTCCATCCCTTAAGCCGAGCCTCTAACTTCTCTTGCAAAAACTTGAAGTCTCTCAATCTCTTACCAGATGCAAATAAAGGAGCCCCCAAGTAAGAAGCGTTCTCTTGGACCTTGTTCATTTGGAGCTCGGCTTTAAGCCTTCTTTTTTGATTCAGTGGAACCAATTTAGAGAAGATAAGGCCAGATTTATTTCGGTTCACTAACTGCCCAGACCAAGAACAAAAGGTCTCTAGGCATTTATTAAATGCCGAGACATCTTGGTTGCATGCTTTGGAGAATAGCATGATATCATCTGCAAACATGACATTAGTAAACATAGGACCACCCCTGTTCATATTCACTCCCTTAATGCATCCAGCGGAGTGTTCTCGCTCAATCAATCTTGATAACACCTCCTGACATAGAATGCAAAGGTATGGGGACAGAGGGTCTCTTTGCCTTAGGCCACAAGATGGAGTAAAGGACTTGGATTTTCCACCATTAATGAGAATAGAGAAGGATACAGACGAGACGCATTCCATAATCCAATTAACAACCACTTCATGAAACCCAAAATTTACGAGTACAGCCCGTAAGAATTTCCAATTGACTCGATCATAGGCCTTCTGGAGGTCAAGCTTCATAGCAATAAATCCACCTTTAACTTTCCGTCTCTTGA
>OU015762.1:24887799-24918961 GCA_907173295.1 Fagus sylvatica | reverse complement strand
AGTAGGTAATGCAAACGCCACAGATTTTATAAGTGTGTGGCGGCCTGCCCAAGACAAATTTTTACTTCTCCATCCCTTAAGCCGAGCCTCTAACTTCTCTTGCAAAAACTTGAAGTCTCTCAATCTCTTACCAGATGCAAATAAAGGAGCCCCCAAGTAAGAAGCGTTCTCTTGGACCTTGTTCATTTGGAGCTCGGCTTTAAGCCTTCTTTTTTGATTCAGTGGAACCAATTTAGAGAAGATAAGGCCAGATTTATTTCGGTTCACTAACTGCCCAGACCAAGAACAAAAGGTCTCTAGGCATTTATTAAATGCCGAGACATCTTGGTTGCATGCTTTGGAGAATAGCATGATATCATCTGCAAACATGACATTAGTAAACATAGGACCACCCCTGTTCATATTCACTCCCTTAATGCATCCAGCGGAGTGTTCTCGCTCAATCAATCTTGATAACACCTCCTGACATAGAATGCAAAGGTATGGGGACAGAGGGTCTCTTTGCCTTAAGGCCACAAGATGGAGTAAAGGACTTGGATTTTCCACCATTAATGAGAATAGAGAAGGATACAGACGAGACGCATTCCATAATCCAATTAACAACCACTTCATGAAACCCAAAATTTACGAGTACAGCCCGTAAGAATTTCCAATTGACTCGATCATAGGCCTTCTGGAGGTCAAGCTTCATAGCAATAAATCCACCTTTAACTTTCCGTCTCTTGAAACTGTGGAGAAGCTCATGGACAATGAGTTGGTTTTCAGCAATCCAGCGTCCTGGAACAAAAGCTGATTGACACGGCGACACAAGTCTCTCAAGCAATGGTCTAATCTTGGAAACCAAGAGCTTGGAAATTGCTTTGTAGACTGTGTTGCAGAGACTTATGGGCCTATAATGATTAATAGAAGAGGGGTTGTTACTTTTTGGAATAAGGACTAAGAAAGAGTTATTTACCTCTCGGAGAAGTTTACCCGAACTGAAAAAATTTTGGATTGCTTCCGTAACTGAATTGCCAACCACGTTCCAATATTTTTTATAGAACAAAGTAAGTAATCCGTTGGGCCCTGGAGCCTTCTGACTTCCCATAGCAAAAATCACGTCTTTGATATCCTGGTGGGATGGAATGGAACAAAGCTCCAAATTTTCTTCATCAGTGATGGCAGGCAATCAATAGAATTACGCTTACGTCTAATGATGGTAGAAATATGGAAAAATCTGGAATTCTTATCGCCATCCTTAAGCCATGTTTCCCTTGATTTCTGTCGCCATAATATCTCATTTCTTCTCAACCATTCGTTCAGCTCCCCCTGCAGCTTGGCTTCTCGACTTGCATTAGCTACTGTGGGGTCTTCTCTTTGCACTTCCGCAATAGCATTCGTGATATCAGAAATACGAGTTTGGCAAAATACCAAACACTTTTCAATTCCAATTTTTGAGGGCCAAAGTGGTATTAACTTGCTTTCTACACGATACAAAAGAAGGAGAACCTGACACCTCCAACTTCCAAGCTTCTTTGACCACTCCACCACATCTCGGGTCTCTTGTCCACATCGCCTCGAACCTGAAAGGTCTAGGAAGGTATTCTTCCTTTGGGTTGGAGTCTATCAATAACGGGGCATGATCAGAGTTAGTTGCTCCAAGATGAAATACTGAAGCTTTTGGGAACTGAGTACGCCAGCTTGAATTACAGATTGCACGGTCAAGCCGCTCTTTAATAGCATTTTTCCCCCACCGCTTGTTCCACCAAGTATACTTGGCACCAGCAAACCCCAGGTCAATGGCACCGAGATCAAAAAGCATATCTTTGAGATAGCTGGGGGTGGAAGTACTGCCCCTTTTACCACCAAATTTCTCAGCTTCTTCGACAACTACATTGAAATCACCGAAACAACTCCATGGGCAGTTGAGTGATTGCAGAAGGGCATGTAAATTTTCCCAAGCTTTTCTCCTCTTAGCTCGGTAAGGTGGCCCGTAGAAACCAATCAACGCCCAAGAACACAACACATCATTTACTACAACAACAATGGTTCGAGAATTAAATTCCAACACTTCAACATTTAGAGCCGAGGACCAGAACAAGCAAACTCCACCTGCTTTTCCTTTGGCATTGACAATCAAATGCTCAGAAAAACCAATGGACACCGCCAATTTCTTCAAACGATCATCATCAAACACTTTCGTTTTGCAAAGAAAAATCAAATCTGGGTTTTGTGCCCTTATTGTTGCTCGGAGAGCCCAAGCTGTCGAGGCATTGCAGATGCCCCGACAATTCCACCCTAGGATCCTCATTGAGCTGGAGGGGGCTTGACAAAGCCCTCCTCTGAATTGGGTGTAGAGTTAGAGGACGTAGCCTCTGAAGAGAACCCATCACTCTTCTTCTTGCTTACAGATATCTTGGACGAGGCAGCAAGATTCCTCCTCCTAACCTGCTCTAACTTGGGATGATGCTCTAATAGGTGTGGTGGTTCGGTGGTTTTTTATTCAACAATGGGGGAATGAATTTTTGGTTTTTTGTGGTACTGGTATGGAGTGCCGTCACGGAGTTTTCTCTTATGTATGGACGGTATAGCAAGAAGTGGTGTTGAGGTTTTCAATGGACTAATACTGTTAGGGATTGTATGGTCGGTTTGGGTATGGGATGGATATTGGATTGGCCTAAGCTGATCATTTGAACTAGGAAACTTTGGGCTACCAGAGCTATTGAGGCCTAAATGGTGTGGATTGTCTATTGGTACCAAAGTTGGGCTTGGGTAAATGAGAAGAGATTCAAGTTTGGGCATACTAACCTGTGATCCATCACCTGTGGGGTCCAATAGAGAGGACAAAGGATTGTCAAGCGCCTGACCAACCAGTGGGCCCTCCTAAAGCAAACACATCCTATTCACACCAATTTCCTGCTGCAAGGATGTTGCCAATAACTTGGCCATTACCATTATCTCACCGTTGTCTGCATTACGTTCCTTTTGTCGTATTGTGACGTCCTCACCATGACATGTCTAGGTTGCCCCCAATTCTGTACTACTTGTCGCCATGCAACTCACCGGCTGCACCACATCATTATCCGACAAGCTAATTAAATGAATAGGCTCCGATACTTTCAATTTCGTGTAGATATCAGGAGGCTCAGTGGCATATTCCGGTCGGACCCAATCGCCAAAAGCAGGGAATTTAGTGCCATACTGGTTAGACAGAAGCAACTTTGGTACATTACAATCCTTCTCAGCATGACCCAGGATACCACATCTGTAACAAAGCTGCGAAAGTTTCTCATACTTCAAACCCACCCATACATCACTGAGATTTGGTCGAGGGAGGAAGAGACCCGCCAATAGTGGAACAGTGACATCTATGTCGATCCTTAAACGAATGAATCGTTTCCAATGGGAAGGGGAGTCTCCTACAAGATCAACCTCAAGAACGTTTCCAATCTTAAGACCAATTCGGTTTAATAGTCTTTACGTTGCCATAAGATGGGGAGTCCATAAACCTAGACCCAAAAGGAAGATGAAGTAAAGTTGATCTCCTGCCAAGTGAGCTCAGGGGACCAAGTTTTGAGGACCAAATGAGCGCCTTTGATAGTCCAAGGACGCCTATTAAAAGCGAGTTGTCAATCCACCTCATGCCCAAAGGAGAATAGGAAAATATTTCACTCAACGCGTTGAACTTGGATCGGGGATGAAGGCTTCCACGCCTTGTCAACAATATCTTTGACAACCGCATGAGTGAAATTTCTGGTGGATAAGATCTTACCAACAAGGGTTAAGTGACAGGATGTAGTCATGGGAGACTCAGCTAGTAGAGAGAGGCGATTATCGGCACAGCTGAAAATCTCTGTACGAGCTATAAGTTCTTCTACGGACTGGGATGGGGTGATATTATTAGCCATGAATGAATATACGATTAAATAGTAAAGGAGGCAGAAAAAACTGGTCTTTAATGGAAAGGGAGAAGGCAATGATAGGTGGCGGCTGGTGACAGGAAAGGAAAAAAGGATAAAGAAAGGGGCACTTTCGGGGAGGACAAAGGAAAAGGATACCCTAGGGTACGGAGAGAAAAAAAAAGGGTTTTTGACTCTTGGTACAAAAAGTTTATGCTATCATTTACCATCTATAGTAGTGATGTAATCCTGTAAGAACCAAGACAATGAAAATCAGCCATGTGACTCATTTATATCGTAGTTAAAATTACAATAGTTATCTCATGACAATAGGTACTAGCGTTACAAGTCTGCAAGGGCTAAGAGTATGGCAGCTCCATTTGTGCTTCCTTGATGGCCTCACTGGAGTTTTCATCATAATGCAAGAAAACTTACTTATGCTAAGCTTCAGGATCAACTTCCCCAGCTTTTGGTGCCTCGGGGTTGGTGAAGAGTGTGCTTTTTTTTTTTTTTTTTTTTTTTTTTTTTTTTTCTTTGGAGTCATTATGGAAAAAAGAGAGTGTGAGAAAATGAGGTAAGAAAGAGTCAGAAGTGAATTTAGATAAATAAACCAGAAGTTATGGGGTTGGGCTCCCTAGTGGAGTCACCAAAGCGATGTATGTGACAGTTAGTTTAGACGCTGGTTAGTTATGCACTGGAAGGGAATAAGCCAACCGCCCACACTTAATTGCCATTGAAAAATCTCAATGCCAGGTAGATGATTACCTTTTGTGCGTGAAAATAGGCAAAGAGAAGAAAAGACAATGATTTACGGGGAAACTCTCTTGTGCTTGAACATAGAAGGAGAAAACCACGAGCAAATTAAAGGAAACTGTACTTAAAGTTATTGAACTACCTTTGGATTGCAAAGCTTATACGAAGTGAGGTAGAGAGAACTCAAGAGTGTAAAACGTAGTGTGTGAAGGGCAAGTATATCTATACTATCTATACTATAACTTAAAAGCTAAAACTGAGAAGAAGTTTTTAACTCCTCCAAAGCCTACCACATCAAATTTCCTCTTCCCAAAAAATTCTACTTTATAATTATCTCTCTCATATCCTTTTTTTCTCTCTATCCTCTACAGGTATTTATTTATTTTTTATTTTTCCTTCCCCTCTTTTTTCTCTCTCTCCCCGACTCCTCGTCTCCTTCTACACGTTTTTTATTTATTTATTTGTTTATTAAATTCAGTCTGTTTTCTTTCCTCAATCCTTTCTCTCTCTCTCTCTCTCTTCATCAATCTCATTGTCTCAATCTCAACTCCTCATCTCCTCATCAGACGTTCCCTTCTTTTGGACTTCCCCATTAAATCCAACAAACGTTACTCACCGTGCAACCCTTTTGAAATTAAATCCCAGTGATTTATTTAGCCGCTTCCTCTAATGCTCTCTCTTTAGCTGCTTCCTCTCCCTATCGTTGCCTTCAATTGCAGCCCCGTTGAAATTAAAACCCAATGATTTATTTTCTATATTGATTTCCAATTGCTCACTCTCAATCTCCACATAATATGAAAGTCCCTTCCCCTCTCAATTTCTCATCGTCGAACTCCCCTTTCTCTCTATGATATTCTCATGGTCCCCGTCTCACTCCTTTTCTTTCTTAATTTAGATTCGTTAGTGGGTTCGGACATAAGCTTGGCTATCAAGCTATGGGTTGTGGGTCCCGATTAAGATTTTATTATTGGTAGTTTAAGACACATCAAAGATGGACAATCGCCGTGGACCAAGTTTGTAAGTTTTTTTTTTTTTTTTTTATTTTTTTTATTTGAGAATTCTTGATTACTTTGTAGGTTTTGGTAGGGATTTTTTTAAGATACTTTTAAGTGTTGATTTAGTCATTTTGGATGTTGGGTTTTTATGGGTTTTGTATGTTGTATTCTATTCTTAAAATTTTAATTGAGAATCTATTTGGTGTTGGGAAAAAACCAATAAGAAGGTTTGGGAGTTTTGCCATTCAATATGTTTGTATCTTATTTTTGGTTATTTTGGCATGTGATTTTTGGCATGTGATGGCCACATGCCCATTACAGTGGGCTTAGACTTGAATTGATATGAAACAAGGTAATTTCTCGACAAAATTTGAGTTTTGGGCTACAATGAAAATTACTTTTTTTTTTTTCCTCGAGTAAGTATGTATGTATTATGCCTGCCTTTTGCTCTCTGTTTAGTGTTTAAGTTAATAAGACTAGGATTTATATTTTTATTTCCTTTTCCCTTTACGTCTGCTGATTGATGAGTCAATTAAAGACATGGAATTGAAATGTTGTTAACTCTACAGGATTTCAGATTTCACAATATGAGACCAAAGGAAGGAAGGATACATCATAGAATTATTTTTCATAGAGGCTGTCATTGCAAAAACTATGGAAGTTAGCTAGGCTAAGTTTGTTATCTGTATTTTATTGATGTAATATATAATAAGGCTATGCCTGGGCTGGGCATATGACTTTTTCTTTTTTCTTTTAAATCTGTTTTTGTATGAGTAGAGCTGGGTTGTAGAAAAGTTGTGTGCATTTGCATTTGCATTTGCAATAATATCCTTTGTTTTTTGTTGCTTTTTTATTTTTATTTTTTTATTTAAAGAGGTTCAGTGGATTTCATGTTTAGAAATCAATTAATTTAATTGGTTTAGATTATCAAAAAAGTTTCATGAGTTTTGTAATTGCCAAAAATACTGAGAAATTATTTCTCATCACTGGCATGAACTTCCCCAATAGTAGCCTCTTTTCCTCATTTGTTTGTCACTTAGTAGTTTTCTTTACCTTGGAAATGTGAACAAATTGATAATAATTGGTTCCCTAATTAGGTATTAGTCAAAGTTGTCAATGGCATTGTTTCTCAAAAAAAGAACATATTCTTATATTTCATTTTCAGTAACTTTCCCGTGCATCACACGGATTTGCTACTAGTTCCTTTTATAATTTAAGGAGAGAGAAAAAACAAGTTAGATATGTCAAGCTCTTATAGGTTTGAAACTTAAAACAAAATCAGTTACACTTGGCATGTATTTTAGTGCCATGCCGTGCTCTGCTAGGCTGACAGTGTGCCAGAGGCTAATGGAGCTTCATACAACACCACAACCTTCAATACTTCTTGTTTGCATCTAGGTGCATGAGTGCATCACGATGGAAATGCATTCTACAATGTCGAGCTCCAGTCTCTAATTGTCTGCATGTGGCTACAAGCCTACGATGCAGAAGTTGGTCAGTTGTACATATTAAGGTCTTTGCCACCTTGTTTGTATGTGGCCATGTCTTCTTTGTTAGTGTAGTACAACAACAAGCCCTTAGCGTCCTTGTATTTCCTTGGGCACGCAATTTCCATTTGTGAATGCCTTAGGGGAAAATTCCCAGAATACTCCTAGACATTGAGGAATAGTTTAGTCCATCGCACGATCAAGATTTGATACATTCTTGGAACACGTGGAAAACCATGATAGCTTCTAACTAGCCTTTTAGTAGAATAGTTAAGGTGATCACACCGCTTAGGGTCTTAGGCTAACCATGGGTTGTAGATGGGGAGACATCACTCTCAAAATTGTAGGCATAGAGGACAGGTTCAATCGCATTAAATGTAATTGATGGTTGGTGTAACGTAATAAATGTTGATATAAGAGTATTCCCAATAGTATAGCTAAAATAATATTCAAATTTTAGCTTTAGGAATTACTATTTCAATTTTGCCTAATCACTTTTTAAAACACTCACACCTTATTCTCTATTTTCAACTCTATTTTATTATATTATTTCTTTACTTATTTTTTATTATATCATTCAAAACATCCAAACACATAACCCAATAAAGGGAGAGAGAAAGGGAGAGAAACTAATTAAAAATAAAAGGCATAATAAAATATTGTTTTGCCTAAGTTACAGTGCTTAGGCATTTTTGCCTAAACACTAAGCTTAAAGTTATTTTGCCTAATATGCTGCTAGTCCAATGAAAACAATTTTTAAACTTGATTAGCCATATTTTGACTTAAATAGTGTTTTACCTACCCAGTTGAAAATGCTCTAAGAGAGAGTCAATAGCATTCGGATCTCTTATTTTTAGAAAAACTGTACCATCCGACTGGTTAGGGAGAATTAGGAAGGTCTAGTAACCAAAATTTCGTTGGGAGGACCCGAGGTCCTTTGTGGAACTTGGGCCAACGCCCAATTTACGTTAGGACACTTTATCGGTCCGCCCCTGGTGGGCCTTATTGCCCCCATTTGCTCATTCACTTCTGACGATTTAGAAGTATCAGCTTCATTCTTGAAAGGTGGTGTTATTCAATGGGTGTAAAACTCCCGTAGGTGCTGTTGGGCTTGAGGCGATGTTTCAATACGACGAGCTAAACAATTTTCTTATGGGTTTGAAGCAAATTCTGCAACAATTCAATAGTTGTAGACTTATAGGTTTGTTGTATGTGTTTCCTCAATTATAAGAACAAATTGGTGTCGTTGTTGTGAGGGTTTCCCATTAAAACCGTAAAATCATAGGGAAGTTAGTGTAATTGATCTTTAAATTGATTTTAAAATCATATTCAATTTATTTAACAAAATATCTTTAAGAATAATTCTTAAAAATACAATTTCTTACCAAGGACCAACAATTTTTCATTTTTTATTTATTTTGAGAATAAAAGATAGAATTTTATTTCATGGATAAGTCTTTTTGTACAAGAGGTAATAAAAAGCAAGGACACTCCTCAAACTATAGAGGTAATAACTACGAGCAAAGAGCCGAAGTCTTGAGATTACCTCTACAAGAGGATAAAGCAAAGTCCTATTTGGCAAAGCACTGGGAGTTGTATTGCAGAGCTGAGAACAGAGCGCGTGGATAACATTCCGCCCCCGAAAACGAAAGAGGTTGTTAGGATTTAGGAAGGTTGTTAGGATTTAGGAAGGAAATAACCTTAGCATTGATACGAGTTGGCGTTGTTGGCTTTGGCTTCTTAAAAACAAGTAAGATAAAACAAGAAAGTTGGTATAGGCCTCAATAAATTACTATTCCTAAGATACACTATAAATTCTTCTTTGTTCAACGAAAATTCCATATCCCCCACACTAAAATAAAACTCTCTCTCTCAGATAAAATAAACAAAACGATGACCATCCTCGCCGCCCTCTCTAAAGCCAACTCCACTCTAAAACCCAACTCCACTTTCTTCAAACTCCTCCGCTACATGAGCAATGTCCCTGAGGACACCGTCTACGGCGGACCAAAGCCTCAGAATCCCAACCAAAGAGTCACCCTCACCCACCTCAAACAAAAGCACCGCAAGTTCCAGCCCATAACGGTCGTAACCGCCTACGATTACCCCTCAGCAGTGCACCTCGACACTGCAGGCATTGACGTATGTTTGGTCGGTGACTCCGCTTCCATGGTCGTTCACGGCCACGACACCACCCTCCCTATCTCCCTTGACGAGATGCTTGTTCATTGTCGTGCCGTCGCGCGTGGCGCTCAACGCCCGCTACTCGTCGGAGACTTGCCGTTTGGGACATACGAGTCTAGTACTAATCAGGCAGTTGATACGGCGGTGAGGGTTTTGAAAGAAGGAGGAATGGATGCGATAAAATTGGAAGGAGGTTCGCCTTCGAGAATTACTGCGGCGAAAGCTATTGTGGAAGCTGGAATTGCAGTGATGGGGCATGTGGGACTTACTCCTCAGGCAATCAGTGTTCTTGGGGGATTTAGACCACAGGGCAGGAATGTTGCTAGTGCTGTTAAGGTAGTGTCTTACTCTCTCTACTTATTTGTGTGTGTTTTATTGTTATGTTGAAAGGAATTGTTGTGTGTAGGTTGTGGAGACCGCACTGGCTTTACAGGAAGCAGGTTGTTTTTCTGTTGTTTTGGAATGTGTGCCTCCGCCGGTGGCTGCTGCCGCCACGTCGGCTCTTCGGATTCCCACCATTGGAATTGGGGCTGGACCTTTTTGTAGTGGACAGGTTGGATGATTAACTAGTGTATATATATATGCCTGAGATGTCTGTGTATTTGATAAGACGTAGTTCTATTGATATCATGCTAAGATAGATGTTGATTTTATATGTATTGTGACTTGAATTTTTCTGATTCTTACTGTTTAGACTACTAAGTGCTTGTGAGGAGGAGTATCGAATATGAATTGTATGACACAGTGTGATAGGAGCAAGGAGACCTTTTTATAGTTAATAGGGGACTGTCACGGTATGTTAAAACTGTTGTCCAATTTCATTAATAGTTTCTCTTGATACAAGAAGGTCAAAAAAATATATTCGTTATTGTCACAACGATATTTAGTAATGCTCTAGGATCAATACTCATTGAGCATGGGCATTGGTGATTTTAAACCTCTGTTGGTTTATTTTTAACTTTTAGTATAGAGCTTATTGATTCTTTTGTAGAATCCATGGTCATTTTGGCTTTGCTTTTTTGTTTTTTGCTATTCTTTGTTTAATTATTTGATGGATATGTTTTAGGTTGTGTTTGAACCGTTCTTATGAGAAACAACCTCGTTTTATTCATTTGTGTATCAGTCTATTAGATAAGTATCAAAACAATTGAAAATGGTACCTACTTTTGATAGAAGTAAATCAGGAGGCTTTGAATTTGGTAAAATGAAGTCAGTTCAATTAATCTCCTTGTCATTTTTTTTTATATTTTGCTTCGTTGGGTTTGTAGTGTTTACAGTAATTTAAATTGGCAACTCCCGCAATAATATAAAGATTTTTCTCTGTGCTTAACAGTCTTTTGGTGTAGAGAAAAAACCAAGGCGTCAAAAGCAGGCCTTACCACATGTGATTAATCTTTATGTGGTTTGTAATTAGTTTTGAAACCAAAGCGGAAAGTGAACAGTTTGGCCTTTTTTGTTGGTTTTCGTTTTATTTTTGGGTTGGGGAAAAGGAAAGAAAAAATGAAAGGGGGGTGGAGGAAACAAGTCAGTTGCAAGATTCCTTCTGATTGCTTTCCTATTCTGATGGTGCAAATCATAGTAGCCATCATGTAATTTCCACATACCAATTATTTCTTGCTGTAATGATGGTGTACCTCCTCTACTTCTTTGTGTTTCACTATATCGAAACTTCATCATTGATGCAGGTTCTAGTTTACCATGATCTGCTTGGAATGCTTCAGCATCCCCATCATGCCAAGGTTGGTTCCAGAATTGCAATTCTGGCTAATATTTTCTTCTCTCCTTTTAATTAGCATGTTTCCGTCATGAGAGACTATTCTTTTGCAGGTTACCCCAAAGTTCTGTAAGCAGTTTGCACATGTTGGAGATGTCATCAACAAAGCGCTTGTGGAGTACAAGGAAGAAGTGACAAATGGTTCATTTCCAGGTCCTGTCCACAGCCCATATAAAATCGGTGCCAGTGATGTTAACGATTTCTTAAACGAGTTGCAGAAGTTAGGTTTAGAGAAGGCAGCATCTGCAGCAGCTGAAGCTGCTGAGAAGTTTAGTAAGGCTGAATCCTCCAGTGGTGGAAGCCCATAATCTTAACTGTGAAATAGAAGAAATGGAGAGGATACTATTTCTTTGTTCTGAAATAGAATAAATAGCAAACTATAGAGTTGAATGCAGTGGCGGTGGTCCATATCTTTGTTGATATAAAATTAGAAGAACTAATTTATTATATTTGGGGCCAAAACATTTATATATCGAGCATTCCTTTTGATCTAGAGTTTTACAATTAAATGAGAGTTGTCCAGTTTTATGCTGAAGTTATATGTTATTGCCTGTGTTTGTGACAAAGAAAACAATGCAATTCTAGGTACTTTAGCATCCTGAATAGAAGCAGAGTCAAGGGTACTCTCACCTTGTTTTTGTAGCACCTGTATTAGAACTCCGGTTTTATTATAGTGCACTCTTTTTGGTTTCAATGTTTCATTATGGATATGTCATTGTGTTTTAACTCTCTTACTCTAGCTACTGCTAACTGTCTCAATTTATGTTTATAAACACGGCTTTTGGTTGAACTTGCTTGACAAATAATTGCTTTAACAAATACAGAGGTATTGATCATGCAGCCTCAAATAATGAGGTTCCCCTAAAAGCGCAGGAGTTACCTGTGTTGGTTAAACAGGTAACTTTTTACTTATGTGCATGTGTTTGTGATTGTAACTCATATTCGAACATCTTTCTATTCTTATTTGAATTTTATTCTGTTAGATTTTGGCACATTTGCAAAAATAAGCATTTTGAAACTTGTTTTTAATAACTCACGTCTGACACACGTAATGGCACCATATAATTTAGAAACTTACCCACAAACAAATCAATGATGGTTTTGAATGTTTTCCTACGTTAAAGGGTTCACAATACGATTAAAAGTTGTGGGTCTATTTAGGAACCAGATCAATCTAGCCCTAAATTGTGGGTTTGTCTGAAATCACATGAACATACCTGAAAACTGAATACAGTACTTTGAAGTAGTTTGAACCGTTCATTTTATTTACAGTAAACTGATACTTGGTTTCCATTTTCATCCTATCCCATCCCCTAATAATTTATCACATGCATAATATAGATCTTATATGTTTTTGCACATCGTGTCAAGTTGATATTAATGCTTTTGGTTAACTGGTTCATCATGGTATATCAGATTCCTATATGTTAATCCACACAAACGCTTATCTCTTCAAAGTTTACACATTTGCTTATTGTTTTGGAATTATTTCTTAATTCATCATGAGACATATTAAGCAAATATGAAAACAGTTGCAAATTTTTACTTTATTTATATTCTGAAAGAAGCTATATCTCTTAGTTCGTTTTTGCCATGTAGATATATAATTAAGCACATTAATGATTGTTCTCTTTAACCGGATCTATTGTTGCTCATAGCAAGTATCATCTTACATTGATTGCTGATGATTGACTGTTGATAGTAACACAATAATTTCTCTTTGTTAGCATTGTAAGAAAAGCTAAAGAAGTGCATTGCCTAGTGAAGTTATGAAAAATGTTGTGCTCGTTGAGTTGCCCACGAAATTTGTTAAGTTTGGTACTTTACGATGATTAATTTATCAAGCATGCAACTTGAGTTGCTCCAAAAACTTACCATCAAGAGCAGTAGGAAGAAAATCCTGCATTAGCCACCAATTGATAAGTATAAAGTATAAGAGGTCCACTCTTAGATTGTAGGGACTTGACAGGACAGTGATTTTTTTCCTGGTTATTCTGAAAAAAGGGAGTCGTGGAAACAATCACATAGTGCACTTTTGTCAAATCAACATGCATGACAGGCTCCTTTGGCCCTGTTTGCAGCGTGAGCTTTCTACAGAGCCACACTTCACAAGAAGAACAAGGGCCACCATCTTCCTGTTTCTGCACCAATATATTCAACAATGCTTATATTCTTTTACAATTTTATCCTGTTAAGTGAGGATTTGAAACTATAATAGGAACAAGTGAGCTCATTGATGTAAAATAATAAGTGATATATAAAAAATTGAGAAACCTCTTTGTGTATTTAAATACTCACTGGAGGTTCTGTTACGCAAACAAAAATAAGAAATTTGGTCATTTGCAGAAAAAAATTAATGCAATGGGACCATTGTCTCAGTGTTGGGTGCCTTATTGGTTACTAGTGCTTAGTCAAGAGCCAAGGCATGTAGTTGAGGGCCTTGCCTTACCTACCTGAATCCTCTTGTTGTGGAAGCCCATTATCTTAACCGTGAAATAGAAGAAATGGAAACAACTTGAAATATAGAGGATCCTGTTCCGATTGATAATGAGACAGTTCCAGCAGTAATTGAATTTTGGACAAGTCCAATGGCAACCTTTTTTTTTAGGTGGTGTTATTTCCACACCAAATATTGTTATTTCCCACCATTTGGTGTGGAAATAACAAATAATAGTGCAATATTAAACTACTATTTGTTATTTTCACACCAAATGGTGCGGAAATAACAATAATGAGTGTGGAAATATCATTCTCCTTTTTTTGTGTGGGGTTTTAATTTATTTTGTTTGTTATTATTTGTCTTCTTCATTTTTCCCCTCCATTGATAAAAATGAAAAGTCAGGTAATGTCATTTTAACCGCAGAGATAGTTCGTAGTTACCAAATTGTTAAAACTCACTTTACTAATTTACTTTTTCTTAAAAGTATATTTTTTTCTTTTAATTTTTTCCCTTTGTGATATGTTTATGATTGAAGAACATGTCTAATACACAATTTCTCAATAAAATGGGTTATTTCGATTTATTAGTTGTGGGTATTCAACCTTGTGTTCTTAATGACTTGGGTTATTTTAGAAGCAGTTCGAAGAATTACCAGCTCCCCCTTCCCCAGTTCCCTTTCTCCTATTGTAATATTAAGGTTTCTAGAATGTGCTACTGGAAATCACTTTTAGGCACTATAAAAAAGTTATTCGGAACTTGGAACTTTTGGAAGCCACAGCGAAAAAGACTTAAAATATGATTTCTGATCCTGAGCAATATATAGTATCCCAAATGAATATTTAATGCTTAATCACTTTCCCATAAAATAGGCTGATGGGATCTCCTTTTTGTTTTATGCCTTTTGTTTTGGTTTGGCACACGAATACTACTTTCTGTAGTGATCTGCAGCATACTCTCATGGAATGTTGTGGTTATTGAGGTATAATTCGAAAGCTGGGACATTTAGAAGCACGGTTAATTAGTCCCCTATTGTTCTTGTCAAACTTTTGTTGAGGAAGTATCTCGAATGAAGCATAGATTCCGAAAGATAAATACTTATGAACCCTTTTTCTTTTTCTTTTTTTCCTCTCTCTCTCTCTCTCTTTCTAGTTGCACTCCCATCCTTTAAAATTACAACTTGATAGAATTATCATAATGGCTCTGTTGATAGAATTATTGTATGAGGTTCAATGAATATAGCAATGCTTATGCATAAAATATGAATCATGGGTACACAGCTTGATCAAATGATTATTTCCACCACATAATTTCAGATGCACCTTCAAAATTCTTTGGGCCAGGGCTTCATTTAAGTGCATGTTTACTGTTTAGGGAGACAAGAAAACTTCAATCCACTATTGTGGGGTCCCTGTCTTTGTTTCTTTTTGGATCCAGTCCAGGCAATGCTGTCGAATATCTCTTTAACGAAGAAAGGTAATTAAAACAAAAAAACATTTGTGTCATATATGTGATAGGATATTAGTTAATTCCGGATTGGGTCAACTCAAGCAGTCGGGCTAGTTAAGGGTTTGTTTGGTTTACTTTAAAAAGAATTTTAAAAAATTATACAATGAAAAAAGTGCAATTTTAAAGTGTGTCCTCCCAAATGACTTGTTAGGGTGTGTTTGGATGAGTTAATTTTCATTAATTTGTTTTGTTTTTAGGGAATTTTTTTGTAAAAGTATATTTATATATGAAAAAAATTAAGGAAAAATATACAAAAACTCTCGGGGTTTTCTTGTAAAACATGGAATGTCTATGATATTTTGAATATAACACTTAATTTTTGTGATATTATTTTATTATATATATATCACATGAACTCATTGTTTATTTTCACAAATGTATAACGATTGCATATAAAATAATATCACATGGGATTTAAGTGTTACATTCAACACTTTAGGGATTATGTGTTTTATGGGAAAATTAGATGGGTTTTGTGAATTTTATCCAACCACGGAAAACCCATGGCTGCAACACCAAACCCACATCGTAGCACTTGACTCGGAGCACTTTGTCAAAGACCCAACCAACGTGACCTAGACCAAGCTGAACTGGACTTGGCACGTCGACCCAACCTCACATCACCATCGTCTTGAGCGGCTATAGCATTCGTGAAGCCTCACACTACCTCTAGTGCCGATTATGAATCCCATCACACCGCCGACTTCGAATTTGTGGCCCCACAAGATCGGGGAGAGAGAGAGAGAGAGAGAGAGAGAAAAGAAAAAAAATACAAAAAGGTTAATGTTTATGACGGGTCTATTACTCTAGAGGCGGAGTGTTATTTTTTAAAGACGTTGGTATAATTTATCCTAATAGTAATAATAATAATAATAATTTATAAAATATAAAATAAAAATAAAAATAAAAAGGTCCTATAAGCAGGGTAACTACCTCGTCCAAAACAGAAACCAACTTGTAAAGGTCCAGTTAAGCACAAGCAAACCTATGAGCAGATAATTAACATCTCTTACGCTTGTGAGAGTATCAGTAGTAGCACCTTCATCTCAACATGACCCCGCCACTCTCTGCTTCAAAACAATCTAAACTCCTCCTCAGCCTCCGCCTCCGCCTCAGAACCCAATCTCCAATCCTCCTCCTCCGCCACCTCTCCACCGAACCCAACCCACCACAAGACCAAGACTCCCTTATTACCCAAGCACTCCAACTCCTCCAATCCCCCGAAAATGAATCCAACTCCACCCAACTCCACAACCTCCTCTTTTCCTCTTCCTCTCCATCCTCTCCTGCCCTCTTTCGCAATATCACTCGCCGCTTATCCTCTTCATCTCAAGCCCTTAAGTTCTTCCACTACCTTCAATCCAATTCACCTTCACAAGACTTACCCTCATGCTCATTGCCTTACACCTTCCAGGCCATTTTCGAGGTTGCTAGCCGCGAACCCGATTCGCCGAACAAGTTGTTAGAGCTTTATAGGACGGCAAAAGAACATAATGTCCCACTTACCATCAATGCCGCCACGCTTCTTGTGAGGTGCTTGGGAAGGGCTGGAATGGTGGACCAGGCGCTTGTTATGGTTAAGGAATTAGACCCTTCTTTAAAAAACACGAACTTTTGCAATGTGGTGGTTGACGTGTTATTTAGATCAGAGCGTGCTGATGATGCGCTCAAGGTGCTCGACGAAATGCTTCAACCAGATGTGGAGTGCCCACCCAATGACACTACCGGTGATATTGTATTTGGTGCCTTGTTGAAGAGGGAGTGGCCTGGGAAGAGCGTCAATGAAGAGGAGATTGTTGGATTGGTGTCAAAATTGGGTGAACACGATGTGTTCCCCGATACCTTTAGACTTACTCAAATGATTACTAAATTGTGTAGGAATAGAAGGACGGGCCGTGCATGGGATATTTTACATAATGTGATGAAGTCTGGTGGCGTGGTGCAAGCTAATTCTTGCAATGCGCTTTTGACGGGGTTGGGAAGGGATGGGGATTTTGAGAGGATGAATAAGCTTACGGCGGAGATGAAAGAGATGGATATTCAACCCAATGTGGTGACTTTTGGGATTCTTATTAATCATATGTGCAAGTCTAGGAGGGTTGATGCAGCATTGGAGGTTTTTGAGAAAATGAAAGAAGGGAGTGATGGGATCTCGGTTGAACCTGATGTAATCATGTATAATACTCTGATTGATGGACTTTGTAAAGTTGGGAGGCAAGAAGAAGGGTTGAGTTTGATGGAACAGATGAGATCGCAAAAGGGATGTGCGCCAAATACTGTTACCTATAATTGCTTGATTGATGGGTTCTGCAAAACTGGCGAAATTGAGAGAGCACATGAGCTGTTTGACCAGATGAACAAGGAAAGAGTGTTACCTAATGTGATCACCGTTAATACTTTGGTTGATGGTATGTGCAGACATGGGCGGATCAATAGTGCGGTTGAGTTCCTCAATGACATGCAAAGTGAAGGTCTGAAAAGCAATGCAGTCACATATACAACCCTGATTAATGCTTTTTGTAATGTCAACAATATTAATAAAGCAATGGAACTTTTTGATCAAATGTTAAATTCTGGATGCTCACCCGACGCAATTGTTTATTACACCTTGATCTCGGGTTTGTGCCAAGCTGGAAGGATGGATGATGCCAGCTCTGTTGTATCAAAGTTGAAAGAAGTTGGGTTCTGCCTCGATACTGTGTGCTACAATGTTCTAATTGGTGGATTCTGCAAGAAGAAAAAGTTGGATAAAGCTTATGAGATGATCAAGGAAATGGAGCAAGCTGGAGTTAAGCCTGATAGTGTCACATATAACATCTTGATCTCCTATTTTAGCAAAAGTGGGAACTTTACAACCGCCCATAGAATGATGAGAAAGATGATTAAGGAGGGTCTTACACCCACTGTTGTCACTTATGGTGCACTAATACATGCATATTGCTTAATCGGCAAAATAGATGAAGCCATGAAAATCTTCAGAGATATGGGTTCTGCATCAAAGGTTCCTCCCAACACCGTAATATACAACACTCTTATAGATTCTCTCTGCAAGAATAATGAAGTAGAACTTGCTCTTTCTCTGTTGGATGATATGAAGCTTAAGGGCGTGAAGCCCAATATTACCACATACAATGCTGTCTTCAAAGGCCTCCGGGAGAAAAATTTATTGGAGAAAGCATTTGAACTTATGGACAGAATGGTTGAGCAGGCTTGTAATCCTGATTATATAACCATGGAGGTCCTTACTGAATGGCTTTCTGCAGTTGGTGAAACAGGAAAGTTGAAAAATTTTGTTCAAGGATATGCGGTTTCTTCTTCTTTTGCATAGGATGGCTGTAGCAGATGGGATTGTTTAAAGTTTGAAGTGTATCTGTTTCACTGATGAGTTGGCCATACTCAAAGAGGAGAAAAAAAGAAAAAAAAACACAATCTGGTCCAATATTCTGACCTTATTGTTGTTTTCTGGTCGGAATGTCTATTGGGCTTCACACACAGCTTTGACTGAAGGCCCTCAGTTTCTCATGCGTGTGCTTATTGAGTGCATCCTTGTTGCATTATCCACGTATGTCCTTGAAGGGTTCCATCCTTTTATGTTGAACTAATCAAACAAGGAGAGTAATTGTATCCCATATGCGTATTACTAATTTACAATGTTATTTGCAGTCGAGATTTTCTATGTTGCAAGTTATATGCCATTGAGACTATAGACAATAAGAGCGAGAATTGTACAACACTTATGCTTGATTATAGATTTATAGTCGAAGCTTTATTTCTTACCTGGCTAGGAATATCACTGACTCTATACATGCATACATACATACATACATATGTGTGTATATATATATATATACAAAATGGAATAAATTATGACAGGGCAGCATCCCATGAAGATTGATAGGGCCTCATTTCTACAAGCTTTGATAGGCTTTAGAACAATTTAAATTATTCAAAAGATGGAGGAGAACATATATCAGAGGAATTAAGCATTGGAAATATGACCCTAATGCTTTTCTTCAGTAATTGAAAAAAGAAAAGTGTTTTTTAGCCCATACATGAAATGTTATACGTTGATCAAATATATGAAATGTTTTTAATCATTTGACTCTAATAATTCATGCAAAATGTAAAGTATATCTGTATGGATATTTTAAGATTTATGTAAACAGTCTGCATTTATAAGAAAGACAATGAATACATGTAAAAATGGGTGATGCACTAGCAATTTTGATGTGACGGTGCCCTAGCATAGTTTATATTTGTATGTATGTGTGTATAACATACATATAAGAAAAATTTATTGCTACTTGCTTGTACATTTTTCTTTTTGCACAGTAACACTTGCAAGCAGATTGAAGCCCCTGCAGAGGTGTTTGTGTGCGCGCACACATATTTTTGTGTGTTTTGTGATATGTTGAAAGGAATTGTTGTGTGTAGGTTGTGGAGACCGAGCTGGCTTTACAGGAAGCAGGGTGTTTTTCTGTTGTTTTGGAATGTGTGCCTCCGCCGGTGGCTGCTGCCGCCACATCAGCTCTTCGGATTCCTACCATTGGAATTGGGGCTGGACCTTTTTTAGTGGACAGGTTGGATGATTAACTAGCTCTATAACTCTGAGATGTCTGTGTATTTGATAAGATGTAGTTCTATTGATATCATGCTAGGATAGATGTTGATTTTATATGTATTGTGACTTGAATTTTCTGATTAGTTCTGTTTAGACATTAGACTGCTAAGTGCTTGTGAGGAGGACATCAATTATGGTTTTCCTTGTGAACGTTGTGACAGAGCTCTCTAGAAAAGAATTGTATGACACACTGTGAATCTGTGATAGGAGTGAGGAGACTTTTGATAGTTAACAGGGGATTGTTATGGTATCTTAAAACTTTTGTCCAATTTCATCAATAGTATCTCTTGATACAAGAAGGTCAAAAAATATATATTCATTATTGTCACAACGATATTTTGTAATGCTCTAGGATCAATACTCGTTGAGCAGGGTTAAAAAGATTAGTTTGTGAAAACTTTTTGATTACATCAGATACAGAGCATGGGCATTGGTGATTTTAAACCTCTATCGGTTTATTTTAAGTATAGAGCTTATTGATTCTTTTGTAGAATCCATGGTCATTTTGGCATTTTTTTTTCTTGCTATTCTTTGTTTACTTATTTGATGGATATGTTTTAGGTTGTGTTTAAACCATTCTTATGAGAAACAACCTCGTTATATTCATTTGTCTATCAGTCTATTAGATAAGTATCAAAACAATTGATAATGGTGTAGAAACTTTCTTCAAGAGGAAGTGGCTACCTACTTTTGATAGAAGTGAATCAGGCCTTTGAGGCTTTGAGTTTGGTAAAATGAAGTCAGTTCAATTAATCTCCTTGGCATTATCTTTTGCTTTTGCTTCTTTCAGTTTGTAGCGATTACAGTAATTTAACTTGGCAACTCCCGCAATAATATAAAGATTTTTCTCTGTGCTTAACAGTCTTTTGGCCCATTAGCAGTGATGAGAGCATCAGTGACATGGATTCAAAATACAAAAGAAAGAGTTTCCTTCTCTTAAAACAAGAAAGAATAAAGAAAAATGTAGAGAAAACAGTAAGGAAGGTGTCCAAAGCAAACCTTACCACTCTAATTATTGTACAATCCATATTGTTGGTTATCTTGTTTTGTGATGTTTGGAATTACTATACTTGACTTTCTTACTTGGAAGTTTGGACACAAAACTAAGATGTTATATTACTTAATTTGAAAATATTAGATTTTGAGATAATCGAGGGGCCATCACGTGTTTCATTAAATTGCCCAATAAGGTACAATGTTATACAATTCTTGCTCTGTCTCTATTTTTAATTAATAACTAGACTATAACCTGCTCAATACGCGGCTCTTTTTTATTATTTTTCTAAAAATATGTTTTTAACAAAGCAATTTAATTAAGAAAAAGGAAAAAGTAATAACAATAATGAAAAGTAAAAAAATAAAATAAAGAAAAGTGTAAAATAGAAAATATAAATAATTTTTCTTTGCACTTAAAATAGAAATGATCATATCTCATCAAATGTATTATACTGATTTTTATTATATTTCATCAAATGTATTATACTAAGTATATAAAGATAATTACTAATAACTTTCTAGCCTAGTTGCATCGATTCCTTTCAATTGGGGTTTATATCCCGGGGTTGTATTCACTTGGCTAAAAAAAAAAAACTCACTTCACATTGTTTGTGAATTTCAATAACTTTGGTAAACTTCAATTATTCCATATAGGGATTTTAAATGTTCAGAGGTTTCTCAACTTTTAACCTCCACCTCTATTACTAATGAAGGGCCTGATGGGTTTAGATGGAAGCCTCATAAGAATGGTGTCTTTGATTCTCGCTCTTTTTACTATGCTTTGAATGATAGGCATGGAGTAGTGTTCCCTTGGAAAAGTATTTGGGCGGTTAAAGCCCCTCCTCGGGTGTCTTTTTTTATTTGGACAGCGACCTGGGAAAGGATCCTCACTTGTGACAACCTTATGCGGAGAGGTTACACAATGGTGGGGTGGCGTTGTATGTGTCACTTAAATAGGGAGACAGTAGACCTTTTATTACTACATTGCCCAACAACAAATGAGTTATGGAGCTTTGTTTTCCGTATGTTCCATATTCAATGGGTTATGCTGCGGAGTGTGATGGACCTATTATTTGGGTGGTGTAATTGGTTTGGGAAGCATCATTCGGATATCTAAAACTTAGCTCCTCTTTGTTTAATGTGGATAGTGTGGCGTGAACGCAATAGCCGAACTTTTGAGGATGCGTTATGCTCTTCTGACCAACTCCTTGAGAAGTTTGTTAATTCTTTATTTGGCTGGTCACGAGTGTGAGGTTTTACTTTTGCTGATAATGTTCCTGATTTTATTGTTTCCTTAAGTGTTGATTCTGTTTTTTCTCCTCTTCTGTAACTTATGGCTTTCCTGTGTGCATACTTTGTGCATACAGTGGCTTTTTATTAATACAACTCTTTTTACCTATAAAAAAAAAAATGTTCAAAGGTTTCTCATTTTTGTTTAATTTACAATACTTTGATAGTACAAATAAATAATACAGTTTGTCACATATTTAATTATCTCATCCTTACCTTTTTTGACTTTCTTTTGTTTCTCTTTTCATCTCTTTTTAGGCAATTTATCACTTATTAATAGTCACATAAACAATATCTGTGACCTTAGAAGTCCATCATGTAACAAATTGGTCCACGGAGATAAAAAATAACAATGTCATCTTAAGTCTAACACGTATCTCTTAGGAAAATTTAACACATAAAAAAAAAATATATTAAGATGTTATTCCCTCTAACCCTAAAAAATAAAATAAATAAATAAATAAATCAACACAATTTCCTCTTTTGGTTATCTCTAAATGATAGTCCATTAATGTCCTAAATCTTAGATAATTTGAATGTTGCCTCATCAATTCTAATATGAGTGTTGGAAAATAATTTATACTTAACACTTACCCCCAAAAATATATTAAACAGATAGTTGTCAAGTTATTTAGCATATCCAATTGTATAAAAATAAAATGATCAAGTCAAACTATATTTTATATGCAGTTAGATAGTATCAGAAATTGTAAAAAAAAAAAAAAAACATTTTTGGTTGCAAAAATAGAGGACTACAACTTAACCAATCAAAAATACTTCGAATATATCCAATTGTATAAAAATAAAAAGATCAAGTCAAACTAAATTTTATATGCAGTTAAATAGTATCAGAAATTGTAAAAAAAAAAAAAAAAAAAAAAAGCATTTTTGGTTGCAAAAAATAGAGGACTACAACTTAACTAAGCAAAATTACTTCGAATGTAAAATATACATATTACATATTGCGTAGAAAAACTCATCCTAACTATATCCTGCACTCTTTTCAAGACCAACTCGGCTAATGCATCTGCATGCATGAAAAAAAAAACCATATGATCAGAATCAATTGAGATTACTAATAACAATGAGACACGTTTTACTCCACCCATTAAGATCAATTTATTAAGGTATCTCATGATAGAAGAACATCTTTTTACATAATTATAGCTAGACTCATATAACTCATGAAAGAATTTCATATAATAATTTAAATGAATATTTTAAAAACATGAGATTCTGGCTCATGCACCTTTTCAGTTTTCACGAAGGTATATTGTCATACAATGACTATCATCATTGATTTAACTTTTAAAGTAAAAAGGAAACGAAACTTTTATGGCCAAACCACATATATAGTTAAAGTATCATTTTTCGACGTATCTACAAGTATTAATAGCTATTTAGCATTCAACTTGGAAAAAAAACTCAACCTAATTGTAGCAGTTTATAATCTAAACAAATCTTTGCTCTTTAAATAAAGAAAATATAATTTTCAAATATGCAATTATCAACATGGCAAACACATAGAAACTTAACCTGAGAAAAGACAAAAATAAAGGTAATACTTATGTAAACTTTATTTGCCCAAGCTCTTATTTCCACTTAAATATTAAATATTAGAAAATAATTATACAATAGTAAGTAAATTAGACGCAAACAAAAATAAAATATATATATATAATATAAATTGATAGAAACCTAGGGATCGAACCCAAGTACTCACAAAGGGGTAGGACTTTTTGGGGAAATGAATGACCATTGGGTTGAATGTCCAAGTTGTAATTTAAATGCATATTTGAAATAACATATATTGTGTTTAACAGATTTGGTTGGAATATATCTATTTATATCTGAATTAATTAATAAGACTATTTAATTTATTAAATATGAGCATTTAATTGGGTAGTAGGTATTTAATTTATTAATGGTGTACATTTTATTATGGGGTAGTGGGTATTTAATTTAATTTATTTAATTCATGTGTCACCTAAGATGCTATGTGTCAAGCAAAAGACGTTACCTTAGATGTCACGTGGTAGAAAGATAGTAACGTCTTCTGTTTTAATTTATATATAGATTACGCACACATCAGTTGTAAGAAAGAAAGACCCAGGGCAATTTCAATGGATTCTCATTTGTAAAAATCTCAACAGTTACATTAGTGCTTTTTTGTCTAGTAAAGCTACGTACACAATATTTTCACAATAATACGGAGGTGTTAAGTTGTGAATGGTAATAATAAAGTGATATAATCATATAAATGATGGTTTCAGATGAGAACTAATAAAAACTGGTCAACCCACTATTGTTGTAAAGGTATTGTGGCTACAGCATTGTTGCTTTTTTTTTCTCTCTCTCTCTCTCCCTCTAAACCGATCTAGCTAACGTCATGCCAAGTTTTGGTGTGGCAGTTAGGGAGGTTTCAAGGTTCACTGGAAAGAGTTGGAAGTTAGAACAACCCTTAGATTCACCACACCACATTTGCATATTTCCTATTGACTTTTTATCATGATGTTAAAAGACACAATGACCAAAATTCTTCTGATTTTTTTGTTTATATACTATTGGGATATGTATCTGACAAAATAAGTCATCAAAACATATGGTCTCTTAGTTTGAAAATACAAGTTGATCAAAACTCCTTAAAAAATATACACCATTTGGGTAACATAATGCCTTTTTTTTTTTTTTTTTCTTTTTTTTTTTTTTCTTTTTTTTCTTTTCTTTAAAAGGTATCTAGCCCCACGATTAAAGGATTATAGAGACTTATTGTCCGTTTTTCACCAACTTATTTGGTTTTTTGCTGAATGTTCTTTGCCTAAAGTAGGCTAAATTGGAAGGAGGGTCGCCTTCTTGAATTAGCAAAGCTATTGCGGAAGCTGGGATTGCAATGATGGGGCATGTGGGACATACTCCTTAGGCCATCAGTGCTTTTGGGGGATTCAGGCCCCAAGGCAAGAATGTTGCCAGTGCTGTCAAGTTGTCTTACTCTCTTTCTTATATTTGTGTGTGCGTGCATGCGCATTTGTGCATTTTTTGGTTATGTTAAAAGGAATTGCCCTGTGTAAGTTGTGGAGACCGTGCTGGCTTTACAGGAGGCAGGGTGCAGAGGTGGCTGCGGCGGCCACATCAGCACTTCAGTTTTTCCTACCATTGGTAATGGGGCTGGACCTTTTTGTAGTGGGCAGGTTAGATGATTATCTAGCTCTATAAATCTTTGGCTGGTATTTATACGTTTGAGATGGCTATGTATTTCTTCTTGGTGAATTTGGCAAGATGTAGTTCTACCTATATCATGCTAGTATAGATGTAAAATAAAATAAAAATGTTAGTATAGATGTTGATTTTATATGTATTCTGACTTGAATTTTCCTGATTATTACTGTTTAGACTACTAAGTGCTTGTGAGGAGAGAGTATCAAATATGGATTTTCTTGTGAACGTTGTGATAAAGTTCTCAAGAAATGGCATTGTACAATACAGTGTGATAGGAGACTTTTGTCATGGTATCTTAAATCTGTTGTTCAACTTCATCAATAGTTCTCGCGACACAAGAAGGTCAAAATAAAGTATTCATTGTTGTCACAACGAAATTTTGTAAAGCTCTAGCCTCTAGGATCAATTCTTGTTGAGCAGGGTTAAAAATGATAGTTTGTGAAAACTTATTGATTATATCAGATAGAGCATGGGCATTGGCGATTTTAATCCTCCATCAGTTTATTTTAACTTTTAGAATAGAGCTTATTTATTCTTTTGTAGAATCTGTGGTCATTTTGGCGGCTTCTTTTTTCCCCTGCTATTATTTGTTTACTAATTTGATAAATATATTTTAGGTTGTGTTTGAACAGCTTTTATCATAAGCAACCTCAGTTTATTCATTTGTCTATTAGATTAATATCAAAACAATTGAAATGGTTTAGAAACTTTCTTCAAGAAGTAGCTACCTACTTGCTGATAGAAGAGAATCGTAAATCGTTTCCTTTTGGTACTATGCCTGGACAAGTGGTCCACGTGCAATTCTCTAAGTAAAGTTCTCCTATGTTATGAAAAAAAAAACTATGCGCGAACATGTGGTTACTGATGTACGAATTCTTTCTGGCATTACAATTTTCTTCTTTAATAGGAAAAATTGTAAGAGAAGAAACCTACATTGACAAAATCACTTACTCAAACTCTCAAAGCAATGCACAAGGCTGGGTGCTTAAATCTTTTTTATTAATAGCTTCCATTATCTCTGCTCCCATTAAATTCATCTTTCTTTACTTTTAAAAATTTTTTTATTGGCTTTTTCAAATAGATCTAACTTTGAATATTGATTAAAGTGCACAAGTTTTAAGAGGTGCTTGCATGGAATAAATTATTTATCATTCAAGTTTCGTATATTACACATGGTAGGTGGTAATTGTGAATTAATTTTGATTATAATGAATGTTATTTAGTGCATATTTAGGGCTAAAGTAAGTTAAAAAGTTAACCTTTGACCTGGGTCACCTTTTGAATTGAAACAAGTAACAAGGTTGTTGTTACCTGTGTAACATTTTTCAGGCATTTAGTAACATGTGCTGTTCTAACTTGAGATTTATGAATAAGAGACTTCAATTCTACATTCTTAATGTTTGAGAATACCAGTCCTTGGTACCTTTTGTTATAGTTACTAGTGGCAAACCCGTGCAATGCACGGGAACCTATTAAAAATGAGATAAAAAGAAATTTTGGTTTATTTTTCTTCTTTTGTTTATTGTCATTGTTTTAAGTTAAGAGATTGCTTCAATCATTATATCGTAAAAGCATAATATGCATAGAAATAGGAAATGAAGTGTCATTTTGCAAGATAACATTTAAATAAATAAAGATCAAGATTTAATGGGACAAAATATTTAACATCTATACTCTTCCATTTCCTTTCAATTCCACGGTTCCTACAACAATAACATTTTTATTATTGTTTGTATATAGATCATGATTCAATAACCCCACAAAAGGAAAAGAAGCTCTCTTGGGTCAAAAATCGATTCATAACTTCCTTAATAAAAATTAAATAAATAAATAAAGATCAAGATATATACAAATTATTTACCAAAGCAATAAAATGTATCACAAAAAAACAGATGTCATGATAACCAAGAGCTTGAAAAGATTCAATGACACAATTCTTATAAGTCATATTTAGAAAATACATAACTAATATAAGTACCCTCCAATACAATTACTTACATAAATAAAATTAGTTCCAAATATAATTACCCCAATCTAATAGACAATGAAATTTCAATGTAATGTTTGGAAACTCTCTCTCTCTCTCACCCATTATTCTGCACCATCATTGTTCATAATACTATTCACAGTATCTAAACAACACAAAATTCTCCCTCTTCTTCTCTCTTATGTGACCCCAAGGCAGCACTTCATTCAATCAATTTTCTTGTGCCATTCGAATAAGACAGGAAACCCGATGAAATCTTTATAGATTTTCTATCCATGGACCAATAGAGATTCTAAAAAATGCAAATGAAGCATAAATGATTACACATGCAAAATGCAAGATAAGCTATGTAAAAGAGCAACAATGCCAATGTATCTACTTGATGGATAAAATATTCTTTCATAAGTTACTTTAATCATTCTTGATGTCTTAGATGTATCTAAATTCTCACATAGCCAGTAAACAAAGATGTTAGACCTACATGCGATTGAAAAGGCAAAAGAGTGTAAATTTACACAATTGCTGGAATCATGATCACTTTCCATATAATAAAGACTGCCCAGCAAATATAACACAAAAGAATTCAATCCATAGTAAATCATATCATAAATTTTGTGGTTAATATCATACATCATAATTGTCTTTCACCACTTAAAGTGGAGTACGTAATGCATAATAGATACTACCTAGATTTAATTTAGTTGGAAAATTAACTTTAGCTCAAGTCCCTTTTCAGTTTGGCTCAAACAGTTTCTCAAACAATTTGAGGGTGATGAGAACATTGAGTGACAAAGCCAAAAGCCCAACCTTAATGATTCAAATTGCTGGTTGAGCAGAAGAGGTTCATGTGGGGTGTATTTTTCAACTTTGTTAGGATTAAAAGTCTCAAGTTGTTACTCTGGTTGGGTTTGGTCAAGAGGGGGTGGTTCAAGCTGTTGGTATTTAGGCTTGTTCTTCTCAAGGAAAAGGTAAGTCGTGGAATACCAAAACAACAATATCCTACTCTGAGCTATCACCTTCTCCCTAATGCAACTTCCTCTGAAGGAGAGTTGGTCAAGTGCCTGCAAAATGCAAAGAAAAGATTTTGATACATATTGTAGATAACAATAATTTATCAAGAAAACACCCAACTTCTGCCACTATACTTATTAGTCATGTATTAAATGTAACTAACTCATAATTAGACTTTTCTGAAGCGTATTTCAGGTCCTCGAATAAAACTAACAATTACTCCATAAAACACATAGGTTTAGAGATGATGTAAACAAAAAATATAATTCAAAAGAAAGAAGGGGACTCAAAAGATTCAACACAAAAAGAGCATGGTGAATATATGCTAATGCAGATTTAACTCAGATCAATTCTACCTGCATGTTCTACTTCTTTGGCACAAAATGAGACCTACTCCTGCCTTTTCATAGGATTATACAAAAACCTTTCTACAGAACTCGAAATCTAGAATTCTAGACTTGTTCCAGCCATGATATGTTCATTCCCTCATTGTAAGCATCACTCATTGTGGCACTTTTACATTTTATGGCTTTTCCAATCTTTATATATGTTTTATTTGAATTCATTTAGGTTGGACTTGGGCTGATGTTACAGCAACAGTTTGGAGGGGTCAACGCAGTTGCATTTTATGCAAGCTCTATATTTTCAGAAGCTGGTAAATTAACAGTTTAAAAAATTGTTGCATTTGACTAAAGATAATATTAACAAATAAATAAATTATGACTATTACCTCTGTCTTATGGTTAGGATTTTCAAGCAGAATTGGGACTACATCAATGTCAATTATCCAGCTAGTTAAGCAACTCAACTTTGAGTGGATAAAAATTCTGCTTTATGCATATATCAAATCGAGTATACATTCTTTTTCAAAGATTCTGGCTACTGCTGTAAGTGTAATTTTGACGGATAAATCAGGAAGACGACCACTTCTTATGGTGAGAACAGCACAAAATCAACTTTAATTCTTTGGTAATACAAACTACCAAAAGACACGGTTCCCCTTCTAAGGAAAAAAACAAAAAACTTCTTAATTGAATTTCTCAGATTTTATCTAATCTATGTTTCAACAAAAAATTAGAATGTTGGAGATTTAAAGGGCTCAGGGTATTCTAACCTTGAAAGGTTGCACTACATTCTATAATCTTCATGACTCAAAGAGCTTCGTGATGAAATTCTTCCACCATTATTCAAATTATAAAACAAAACATCACAGAGTTCACAAAGATCAAATTCATGAGGAAAAAAAATAAGGACCTAGTTCTAAAGGCAAAGAAGCAGATTGGAAAATAAAATTTAGCCCAAGCCCCCTTTCAGTTAAGGTCAGACATTTTCTTGAACACTTTGAGGGTGATGGAAAACTTGAGCGACAAAGCTAAAAACCCAGCCTTAATTTAAAAAAAAATTGATTATAAATTTTCCTATGCATTTAGACAATAGAGAATCCCAAAATAATTATAGATTCACGAAAATAACCTTAATTTAGAACACTGGTTTTGTCTCAATCGTGCATGCAACTTGGGCAATCTTCTAGTAGAGTCTTGCGATTCCGACTATTACTTGGAAGCACACCAAGCAGTGGATACTCCACACCACACTGTCCACGTGCAAGAAGTTTGTCATATGAGGCCTCGCGTGCTTCTCCTCCTGAATTGAAAACAATGATAAGAAAAAAGAAAGAGAGAGAAAGGAAGAAAAGGTTCTGTCCAAAAATGGCGGTGATTTCAGGTGGTTGAAAAAACCTCAATCACTCATGAGCACCAAAGACCAGTTCACATCAAATGCACACATAAACGCACAAATCGAAAGCAAATTAGTCACAAATAATCAAAAATAAACAAAAGAAATAAAGAAAATCGGGGGAAAATGAAAGAAAGAGAAAAACCTCACCTTGGTTGCTACCAACAAAACAATGTGAGAGAAGAGAGAGAGAGATTGGAAATTTATCTAAATAAGAGGACTTTAATTCTAGGGAGGAAGAGAGAGAATCAGAGGTAGAGTAAATTGGGGAAGCAGAAAGAGGTGGGAGAATTCAGAGAAGAGGAAGCGTTAAACAAAGAAGAAAATCTTTTTTTTTTTTTTTTTTTTTCTTACCGTAAAACAACC
This sequence comes from Fagus sylvatica, assembly GCA_907173295.1. NCBI lineage: Eukaryota > Viridiplantae > Streptophyta > Magnoliopsida > Fagales > Fagaceae > Fagus > Fagus sylvatica. The sequence continues at coordinate 24,888,720 of OU015762.1, read as the reverse complement.
AAAACGACGTCGTTTTGGTAATAAAAGAGAACAAATTTCTTGGATCTGCACATTTAAATGAGTAGAACAATCATTATTAAAAAAACAATTAAAAAGAAGAAGAAAAGAGTAGAACAATATGAACGTGAAGGCAAAAGTAACCGAAAAAATGGTAAAAAATTAATAAAGGATTTAAATGCTCATTTCTGTAGATGTAAATGAGTAGAACAATCATTATAAAAAATAAAATTTTAAAAAGAAGAAGAAAAGAGTAGAACAATATGAACATGAAGAAAAAATTAACTGAAAAAATGGTAAAAATGAGAAAATTTAAAAAATAAAATTTTAAAAAGAAGAAGAAAACAGTAGAACAATATGAACATGAAGAAAAAATTAACTGAAAAAATGGTAAAAATTTATAAGAGCATTTAAAGGAATTAATAGTAGACATTTAAGGTTAAACTTAAATAGGAATTTAGAATAATCTAAAGGGACATATGTTAACCCGTGGCAATTATGTGGTTATATTTGTCCAACTAAGCTACTACGTGTCGAGCAGAAAGCATTGCCATACATGCCACATGGCAGAGATATGGCAATGTCTTCTGCTTTAATTTATATATAGATTCTATTATAACAGTCATCCTAAACAAATTTATCAACGTAATAATGAAAAACATTATAAAATAAAATTACATGTACTTTCCGTTTAAATTGTGATTTGTGAAATTATGATGGTTATTATGCCATTACTGAAATATTAATTTGGAAATGAGTTTCACGTTCAAGTCTTTTTAACGTTTAATACTATACACCAAATTATAATGTTGCCTAATAAAATGAAGTTCTTTGTCCAAAAAAAAAAAAAAAAAATTGAAATCCTCCAATAAACCAAGCACGGGCCTTACACGTGCCACCAAAACTAGTTTTCTTATAAAAGGA
>OU015762.1:24723481-24887699 GCA_907173295.1 Fagus sylvatica | reverse complement strand
GAACTGGGGGCAACCAGGCTCGGGATCTGAAGCGACTCACAACTGATAGTAGGGCAAGTCAACAGCGAGTACGAAGCGAGGGAAGACAGAATGACAAAGTACCTCAAACTCGTCAGAAACGCCATGAATTGGTTCGATGAAGTTACCCTCGTCCAAGTGCCCCGCGAGCAGAACACAGAGGCCGACGCCTTAGCAAAGCTAACCTCTTCTGATGAAACCACCGACCAACATATTGAAGTTCAATACTCACCAAGTCACATGGAAGAAGAAATGAGTCCCGTCGACGTCAGCAACTCATGGATGACACCAATCATCAACTACCCAGAAGACGAAACCCTTCCGTCAGACCCCGTCGAAGCCAGAAAGTTGAAAATCCGGTCCGTGAGATTCGCCCTAATGCAAGGCGTTTTATACAAGAGAGGCTTATCGCTCCCATATTTATGCTGCCTAGATAAGGCGGAGGTCAACTACGTGATGAGAGAGATTCACGAAGGGATCTGTGGCAATCACTCGGGTGCACGGTCCTTAGTGCATAAACTCGTCTGAGCTGGATACTATTGGCCGACGATGCAGAAGGACGCGATATCCTACACTCGTGCTTGTGACAAGTGCCAGAGGTTCGGAAACCTCATCCACTCGCCACCAGAGGCATTAACCCCAATGACGGCACCCTGGCCATTCACCCAGTGGGGTCTGGACATTATTGGACCCCTCCCTGTCGGACGAAGGCAGCTGAAATTCCTAGTAGTGGGGATAGATTATTTCACGAAGTGGGTAGAAGCTGAACCACTCGCCACGATCACAGAAAGGAACATAAGAGGGTTCGTGTGGAAAGCCATCATATGTAGGTTTGGAATACCCAGAACTTTTGTATCCGACAACGGACGACAATTTGACAATTCACCTTTCCGAGAATTCTGCGAAGAACTTGGCATACACAACCACTACTCATCCCCGGGTCACCCGCAGGCCAACGGACAGGTGGAAGTTACAAATCGATCCTTGCTCAAGATGATCAAGACTCAACTTGAAGGGGCAAAGGGACTATGGCCTGAAGAGCTTCCAAACATCCTGTGGGCATACAGAACGACGGCAAGAACTCCCACAGGAGAAACCCCATTTCGACTGGCGTACGGCACTGAAGTAGTCATCCCAGTAGAAATTGGACTCACCACATGGAGGACAAGCCACCATGATGAAGATAATAACGACAGTCAGTTACGCTTAAACCTAGACCTGCTGGACGAAGTTCGAGACCAAGCTGAAGCCAGGACCAGGGTCTACCAACAGAGGATGGCCCGCTACTACGACAGACGAGTGAAGCACAGGGAATTCAAAGTTGGGGACTTAGTGCTGAGAAAAGTCACACTCGCAACTAAAGACCCTACCTAGGGAAAACTAGGGCCCACTTGGGAAGGACCATACAGGGTCATCAAGTTTCACAAAAGAGGCACTTATCACCTGGAGAGGTTGGACGGGGATACGCTACCTCACCCTTGGAACGCCGAGCATCTGAAAAAGTATTACCAGTAAGGCAGCATTTATATGTATTTATTTGCTCATACGATTCGAAATTTCCCTTGTACTTGTTTTTAAAATGAACTGATGCAATGCAAAGTCATGCGAGCATCACCACATCGTTCTCTATTCTCCAATGTGCACGGACGACCTTAATCGCTTGAACAAAACAACAAGCATAAGGTTCATTGACGACCTTAACCGCTTGAATAAAACAACAAGCATAAGGTTCACTGACGACCTTAACCGCTTGAACAAAACAACAAGCATAAGGTTCACTGACGACCTTAACCGCTTGAACAAAACAACAAGCATAAGGTTCACTGACGACCTTAACCGCTTGAACAAAACAACAAGCATAAGGTTCACTGACGACCTTAACCGCTTGAACAAAACAACAAGCATAAGGTTCACTGACGACCTTAACCGCTTGAACAAAACAACAAGCATAAGGTTCACTGACGACCTTAACCGCTTGAACAAAACAACAAGCATAAGGTTCACTGACGACCTTAGACACTTGAACAAAACAACAAGTGTCACAGTCCCTAAGCATGTGTACAAACGCACATGCATGGACGACCCTAGACACTTGAACAAAACAACAAGTGTCACGGTCCCTAAGCATGTGTACAAACGCACATGCATGGACGACTCTAGACACTTGAACAAAACAACAAGTGTCACAGTCCCTAAGCATGTGTACAAACGCACATGCATGGACGACCCTAGACACTTGAACAAAACAACAAGTGTCACGGTCCCTAAGCATGTGTACAAACGCATATGCATGGACGACTCTAGACACTTGAACAAAACAACAAGTGTCACAGTCCCTAAGCATGTGTACAAACGCACATGCATGGACGACTCTAGACACTTGAACAAAAAGTGTCACAGTCCCTAAGCATGTGTAAAAACGCACATACATGGACGACTCTAGCCATTGGAGCAAAACAACAGGTGTCAAACGTCCCAATGCATATGTACGGACGACCTTAAACACTTAAACAAAACAACCAAAGCCACATCCACAAACAGGTGCAATCAAAAGCATCCAAGCAGACAATCATATGGACTTGATCAAAAACAATTGTTCACAAACCAATGCAAATCAGAAACAGTTAAGCGATGCCAACAAAGAAATGAAAACATCATAGATTGCCAAAGGCATTGTAGCATTACAACATTAAACTCAAAAAGCCTCAAAACGGGCCCCAAGATTTGCCTAAACCAAAGCATTGTAACAACATTGTTTGCAAGTTTAAAATAGCCTAAAAAATGAGCCCTATGAAATGCTTGTCTTGAAAGTATTACAAATAAAAAAATCAAGAAGTAGCGTCATCGTCCGTCTGAGGATCAGCAGACGTCGTCCCAACATTACCATCGTCAGCAGGCATCATTGATTCATTGTCGTCGAACGGTTGGAAGACTTCAAAATCAAGCTCTAGGTACTTCTCCTTCGCCTGCTTCTTTAGAAAGCTGAACCCAGAGAGAAAGTACTTGGTGTTGTTGTCGTCGAAAGCCTTCGACGACTTAAACTCCTCTACTGCTGAGACCCTCGCCGTCTCTAGCTTGGACGCCAACACCTTAATTTGTTCGTCAGCCTTCTTTGCACCGTCCAACGCTTTCGAAAGTTCCTCCTCCTTCCTCGTCAGATCCGCCTTGAGTGTCGACAACTCGCCAACGACCCTATCCCTGTCAAGAGTTAGTTCGTTGACGAGCGTCGTCAACCTTTGATTGGCCTGGGCAGCCTCAGACAGCTGAACTTTTTGCTTCAACAGTGCCTCCTCCCATTGCATGCAGCGATTGGCGATCACTGTTAGCTCAGTTAAGCCCTACACAAAGAAAAATAACAATCGGTTAGTCCCTAAAGAACATAACAAAGGAGTAATTAGGGAGAATAAAAAGACCATACCTTCATTAGAGAGTGGACGCTAGCCACCTTGATGACATCTGTGTTGACCTTATCGTATTCGCCAACGTCGTCCTTCGTCACCACGGTCTTGGCCCTCCTCGAGGCCAAGGAAGCATCCCTGGGCAACGTCGGCACTCTCTCCATGGCCCTGCTGGACGATGGCTCGGCGGGAATCTCAATAATGTCGACTGACGGCGTTGGAGCAGGATCCGGAATGAACGGTTTCGGAGCAGGAGGCGGAGGAGGAAGGATCTTCTCGTCCGCCACCTTCTTGGATGATGAATCGATCTTTCTTTTCTTCACCAAGGTTAACGGAGCCTCGTCCTGCTGGCTCATCATCATCTTCTTGAGCTTCTCCCGGTTTAGCTTAGCAGTCGCCATCCCTACAAAACAAATCAAAAACATCGTCAGGACAGCATTATCCGATGGACGAACTAAACAACATAGTGCAAATAAAGTACCCACTCTTCTGATTGATCTCCTGCAACGACAAGACGTCCTCACTCGGTTCTGGGCCGAAGGAGTATAGAGCTAGAAGCTCGGGACGTACGAAATGCTTGTAGTGATGCTGGTTATGGTGCAAAGCCCGAAGAACCCTGTTGTGACCGTCAGAGCTCAGCGTCGGTCGTCTGAGCGCTGCCAAGAAGAAAAAGAAGACGTCAGAAGAATGCAAAATTGCCAGAACACCCTACAAAAATTGAAACACGCAAAGAAACACACACACACACCAGAGGACGAAGGCACGCCCCATTCCCGACGAACGTGGATGAAATCGTCGTCCTTATCACACAATAGACCCTCCCAATTGTCCCCACACACGAAGACAAAATTATCCTTCCACTCCTGGTTGGACGACGGTGTGCCAACTACAAGCTTTAGGCCTCTTTGCCGCATGTTTAGAGACCAGAACCCCTGGGAAGCAGGTATCTGGTAGGGTTTGTAACAGAATAGGAGCTCGTCCACGGTGAGGTCGTCCTTCCCATCACTCAGGACCTTCCACATCACCATACAACCCACAACCGTCCTCCAGGCATTTGGGGCCAACTGACCTGGTGCGAGGTTAAGACGACCCAACAGCTCCCTCATCAAGGGTTGCATGGGAAACCTCACGCCGGCATTAAAGTCGGCCTCATAGAATGCCACGTCACCGTATCTGGACGAGCATGCTACCTCGTCCGACTCTGGGATCCTAAGGACAACGTCCTCGGGGATCTGGAATTTACGCCTATACCTGTCTAAGCCGTCTACATCCACTACCTTGGATAGGTAGGACCTAGCAATCCAAGAGTCGTCAGGGCCCACAGCCTTTGACGACCCAAAGACTGACGGAGTTTCCTTCGTTGAACGACTATCCTCCCCCCTGTCCGAAAGTCCCTCAGGCAGGTCCTCGGAATGAACCGAGGACCAACTATCCCTCTCAGTCACCATTAGACCCTTGACAACCCTCCACGTGTCTAACGCCGGAAATACAAAATTGAAAAGCTCCTCCGATAGCCGGCGGAGCACACTATCCGGAGAGACAAAATCACCAAGATCAAGTACTCTACCCCCGCTCTCGGCCTCACGACACACTCCCACAAAGAACCTCTTTAACGAAAAATGCAAAGAATCCAGTGCTACCAAAGATACGAAACCAAAGAGAAGAAACTCACCAGAAAAGAGACTCACCGGAAAAGAATGGACTCGGAGAAAAAAGACAACGCACCAGGGGAGGGAAAATGAAGAAAAGAAAAGAAATTTTCGGGTTTAAAAACCTAAACCTCTGGCAAACGAAACGAACCGCCACCTCGCAAGACGCACCGAATGAATGATGGACACGTGTCGAAAAAATGAACCGAGCAGTCACCTCGTATTTAAAACCACAGATTTAATTCGGCTGCGCGCCTCCCAAAAAAGATACACGTGCTAAAAACCCATAAATATTCCGTCCGTCATTTGAAAAGAAACCCCAACGGAATAGGAGGCATCTGATAGGGCCACCATCCAACAGATGAACGACTTTAAGCTCAATAACGCTTAGACGACGCTAAACGAATCTTGCATCGCATTGTCACCCAAACGGGACTGATGAGTTCACCCTACTATGGATGGACGACGTTATCTCCTTTACCTGCCCATCAAAGAATGACATGGACTGATGGACGACAATTAATAAACCGTCCGTCTTAACAAGCATATGTAAGGACGACCTTAGGTATCGTCCTTGACACATCTCCCCTCGGCTCATTAAAGAATAACCTCCATAAACGTAATTAAGTACCAAAAGTGTTACGATCCCATTAATGACAATATCCTCGAGATATTGTAACCGTCTTCATAATGACCCTCATTTAAATCCAATAAAGAGGGGAATTAAGGAAGGCTCAACGGCTATTTTCTGGGGCATCTATATAAACCCTCAGACAGAAATGCACAAGGTACGCACACTTTCTAGCCTAAACACTTTTACTTACCTGTTAATCATCCTCTCCAATTTTCTGACAAAGGCATCGGAGGAACTTTGGCCGGCACCCCACCGGTGTTTTCCTACCGTCGTCATCACCTTTTATTGTTTCAGGTCTTCCATCAGAGAGAGCCTCCGTCGAACGACTGTACTGATTTTCAAGCATCATCAATATTAATTTTTAATTATCCTATGATAAATACTTTTTTAGTTATTTTTTTATACCAAAAAGTAGGATCTTTCCTAAATCCGATTCGTAAAGTTTCTTTATTGATCTTTGAATTTAAATTTTATTCTATTATTAAACTTTCCATTAGAATTTTGACACATCATATTTTCTTTAATATAAAAATATATTATTCCATATATAAAACACAATCATAATTAATGTCTAATACTAAAATATATTCCATATATAAACACAATATAAATATCTTTTAATAATAATCATAATTATCAATTTTCATCAAGATTTTTAGAGTTTTTTTTTTTTCTTATGTATTTCATTTAATTTTGTTGCTGGCAATGGAGAAAGATGGATGGATTTGTTATAATAAAACCATGTGAGCTTGAAATGAGTTATGAACATTATTTTGTTTGATCATATAATCATGTGTCCATGTATTTATTTGTCCTTCTTTTTATTTTAAGTATCCTTTATTTTATTTTTGGATGGAAACATAATTCATATGGTAAATATAAACATGAATCGTGATTTATAAAAATTGGATTATATTCAACTTATGCCAAAAGAAAAATTACATTATATTAAATTTTAATTATCCTATGATAAATACTTTCTTAGTTATTTTTTTAAACCAAAAAGTAGGATCTATCCTAAATCCGATTCGTAAAGTTTCTTTATCGATCTTTGAATTTAAATTTTATTCTATTATTAAACATTCCATTAGAATTTTGACACATCATATTTTCTTTAATAAAAGAATATATTATTCCATATATAAAACACAATCATATTTAATGTCTAATACTAAAATATATTCCATATATAAACACAATATAAATATCTTTTAATAATAATCATAATTATCAATTTTCATCAAGATTTTTAGAGTTTTTTTTTTTCTTATGTATTTCATTTAATTTTGTTGTTGGCAATGGAGAAAGATGGATGGATTTGTTATAATGAAACCATGTGAGCTTGAAATGAGTTATGAAAATTATTTATGTTTGATCATATAATTATTTGTCCTTGTATTTATTTGTCATTATTCTTGTTTTAAGTATCCTTTATTTTATTTTGGATGAAAACATAATCCATATGATAAATATAAACATTGTGATGTCCCGCACCCCTAAACATTATAAATTAATTATATTAATATTAAGTCACAAAAGGACTATAGGTTTAATAATTTACATGGTAAATTATTAAAATGGATATAGCATCTAGTTTGATTAAGTGATAATATTATATTACATTGACATTAAAATGATAGTGATATATATCTAATATCAAGTAGTGTAATTTCATGATTAGCAACTTAGTTAAGTTTAGCTAAAGACAACCTAAACTTAAGTCTAGTTAAGTAAAAAAAAAATAAAAAATAGTCAAATTGCTGAAAATAAAAATAAAAAACAAAAAGAAAACCACTCACACTAAATTTCCCCCATCTAGCCGGCCCTACATTTAACAAAAACCAACCCCACCCTTGTTATTCTCTCATCCTCACTCAATTGAAGAAGAAAAACAAAAGAGAGAACAAGCTCTCTTCTCCCTCTTGCACCCCACGGGTCCAGCAGCTAGGGGGAGGAAACAAATCTTTGTTTCCTCTCATCTTCCTCCACAATTCAAGTTAGAGAAAGAGTCTAGCTCTCCTCCTTCAAGAAATCATAAGCTAGGTAAGGATTTTTAACAATCAAATACTTGGATTTTGGGGAAATTCTTAGGGTTTTTATTCTTTGAGGTTATGGGTTTGTAGAAATATGATTTTGGGTTAGGGAAAATGAATTTTTATGGACATGCATGTGGGATTTGAAGTGGTAGTTGCTGAAAATTTTATTGGGTATGAAGTTGGGTGATTCCATGTTAGTTTCTTGCAATTGATGATGAAATATGTCTTGGATGTGGATTGTATGACTTGCTTGTTGATTTTATGAGTTCTATGGACTGTGTATGATGAGATTAAGCTCAAGTAGGTGCTGCATGTGTTGGATTTGAGGTGAATTGTTGAGAAATTTTACTGTTCTGTCAGATCTGCGTGAACAGTAAACTCTCATGGAAATTCTGGAATTTTTGAGAAGAGAAATTAAGAAATAGTTTACTCTAGGGTAATCTATCATATGTTTAGGTTATGTATATAAAATTTTATAGAAAAATAATGAGTTTTGGTATTTGTTTGGGAATTTAAGATAAAACTGTGCAAATCTGTCACCTGAACAGATTCTGTGTTTGAAGTTTATAAAATAGGTAATAAATTGTAATTGTGGAATTTGGATGCCAAGTTTGAACATAATTGAAGCTAACACACAAGCTTGAATTTAGAATTAAGAATTACATCATTTGGGTTAGTATTGAATGAGTTATGAATTTTATTCTAAGACGTTAAATTTGTCAAGATATATCTGAGTACACTGAGTTGTGGCAATTTTTATAAATTTTACAGAGGTCACATAATTCTGAAACTTTTACTATGTATATTAGACTGATATTAGTGTGTCCCTATGAAATTTAATGGTGTTTTAAAATGTTATAGTTGGTCAAATAAATTGTATAAGAGGACTGTCCTGTAGGTAATCAGATTTACAGCAACACGAAATAGTGAGACTTTGAAGAATTTATTCTTGCAATTGGACAAGTGAATTGAGCTGAAATTTGGTATGCATGATAAATAATGTGTTTAATAAATGGGTGAATTTTTATATGTCCTAATTATACCATCTAGTATAGAAAAGAAATATTTTGAGTCCTGCAATACGGTTTCTGTTTTAGGCAGTAAATAGAACTAGTTTTGATGTTTTGCCACTATTGCTTCGTTTGCTTGTTTGGTTGCCTTTGGGTTGCGATATAGAGACTCCTAGGAAACCTAAATAGGGTAAGGATGTGAGAAGGATTAAAAAACCTATAGAATTGATAGTTAAGGAAGCCATGGGTGCTTTTGTGAGTTAGAATGTCTGCTAATCATTGAATTTTAATATCCTTTGGTCTAGGGACTTAACAAGGAAAGTAGAGAACTCCACTGCAAGCTTTGAGACTGCTGTGCTGCTGCTAGATCGAGGTAAGGGAATGTGCCATGAAAATTTAATAGTCCATGTTTTAAAAATATATCTATATATGTTTTATCAATGCTTTCAGTAAACTCAGTTTGATACCTGTTTATAAAGAAAACGTGCATTGATTTAAAAACAGTTTTGAGTTGGTACAGTCAAGACAGATTTTAGAAGTAAGCTGTGGATATGCTATGAATTTGGGCTTAGTAAGGCAAGAGAGAGATTGAAAAATAAACAAGCATGATATGTTTTATGAACACCTAAAACGGTTTTCAGTGTGAGGGCCTTGTGACAGCAGGAAGGCCTCGAAGGGTTTTATTCCCTGTAGACCGGCAACAAGTAAGGCCACGAGGGGTTGTATTCCCTGTAGACTGGTAGCAGGAAGGTCACGAGGGGTTTTCATACCCTGTAGACTGACAAGCAGGAAGGCCACGAGGGGATAGCTTCCCTGTAGACATGGCACAAGTAAAGTCACAAGGTGCCAAGTCTTAAAGATAAAGTATAGTTACATGTTCTATATAGTTTTGCTATATTATGTAATAGTATGAGATAAGTTTCTCTTCATAACAGTTTAAGAGAACATGTTTTGTTTATATATAAAGAAATCATGCTATATGTTCAGATTTCAATAGTATATTATGCCTTACACGTTATCAGATATTATGTTCATCAGTATGAAACATATATGTTTAAGAAACTCATGAAATCATTTTAGCATGAATTGTTTATACGCAAGTCATATCCACAAAGATTATTCTATTTATCATGCATTCATGCATACTGTTAAATCTTCATGTCACACCTCCCTTCCTGAGCAAAGTGGGTTGCTCAGATTGCAGGAACATCCTATGGTGCAGCCAAGAGTCTCAGCATGGAGGAGCAATTTTATGGTATCTAGAATTAGTCTTAGACGTTTTGAGTGGTTATGTATATAAAGCAGAAGTGATGTATATGTTTAAATAGTCTTCCGTTGTATTAGAGTTATTATGTCTACATACTGATGTATTTTGTATAAACAGTTATAGATGCTCTGACTACTATCACTTCCTTTAGGGGGACTAGTATATTCAATTATTTTGTAAATGAGTACGTTATTATATTATGGAAGTTCTCAACCCAAGAAGAAGTTAAAGAATCAAGATGAGAGAAGAGAGAAAAGAAAGAAGAAAAAATTTATACTCCTTTTAGTTGGTTCGTGTTAATATCAGGCACAGACTTGGTATTAGCATGCCAGTCCAACTCCGAATCATATTACAGATTTAGGTCATGACAAACATGAATCGTGTTTTTTAAAAATTGGATTATATTCAAATTATGCCAAAAGAAAAATTACATTATATTAAATTTTAATTATCCTATGATAAATACTTTCTTAGTTATTTTTTTAAACCAAAAAGTAGGATCTATCCTAAATGCGATTCGTAAAGTTTCTTTATCGATCTTTGAATTTAAATTTTATTCTATTATTAAACATTCCATTAGAATTTTGACACATCATACTTTATTTAATATAAGAATATATTATTTCCATATATAAAACACAATCATAATTAATGTCTAATACTAAAATATATTCCATATATAAACACAATATAAATATCTTTTAATAATAATCATAATTATCAATTTTCATCAAGATTTTTAGAGTTCTTTTTTTTTTTTTCTTATGTATTTCATTTAATTTTGTTGCTGGCAATGGAGAAAGATGGATGGATTTGTTATAATGAAACCATGTGAGCTTGAAATGAGTTATGAAAATTATTTAGGTTTGATCATATAATCATGTGTCCATGTATTTATTTGTCCTTCTTCTTATTTTAAGTATCATTTATTTTATTTTTGGATGGAAACATAATCCATATGGTAAATATAAACATGAATCGTGTTTTATAAAAATTGGACTATATTCAACTTATGCCAAAAAAAAAAATTACATTATATTAAATTTTAATTATCCTATGATAAATACTTTCTTAGTTATTTTTTTAAACCAAAAAGTAGGATCTATCCTAAATCCGATTCGTAAAGTTTCTTTATCGATCTTTGAATTTAAATTTTATTCTATTATTAAACATTCCATTAGAATTTTGACACATCATATTTTCTTTAATAAAAGAATATATTATTCCATATATAAAACACAATCATAATTAATGTCTAATACTAAAATATATTCCATATATAAACACAATATAAATATCTTTTAATAATAATCATAATTATCAATTTTCATCAAGATTTTTAGAAGTTTTTTTTTTTTTCTTATGTATTTCATTTAATTTTGTTGCTGGCAATGGAGAAAGATGGATGGATTTGTTATAATTTTTTTTTTTTTTTTTTGAAATATGATAGAAATTCTAATCTAAACTCACACATACGTATATTTTGAAGTTCCTGGGGATTGAATCCACACCCTCATAGAAGGGGGTTTTTTGGGGAGGGGATTACCACTGGGCCGAATACCCAAGTGGCAATTAATTCATTATTACAGTGTCACGCAAAAATGCAAACCCCCCCAGGCCCCATCCCCTTTCTATAGCTCTTTCTCCACCACTATAAAACACCCCCCAATTTCCATTCTACTCTCACACCATTGCCCAAAGATGTCTACTACTTCCATTCTATTGCTAGTGTTTCTCCTTGGAGCTGTTGCTATTGCCCAAGGAAACTCATACTCGGTTTCATCTGAACCATGGCCATTACCGCCCAGTGGAGGAGGCTCAGTGGAGTCTCAACAACTAATTAACCACGGGCTACGAATTGATCTGCCTGAAGTTCACCATGCCCAAGGAAACTCATACTCGGTTTCATCTGAACCATGGCCATTACCGCCCAGTGGAGTCTCAGGACAACTAATTAACCACGGGCTACGAATTGATCTGCCTGAAGTTCACCATGCCCAAGGAAACTCATACTCGGTTTCATCTGAACCATGGCCATTATCGCCCAGTGGAGTCTCAGGACAACTAATTAACCACAGGTTACGAATTGATCTACCTGAAGTTCACCATGCCCAAGGAAACTCATACTCGGTTTCATCTGAACCATGGCCATTACCGCCTAGTGGAGTCTCAGGAGAAAAAGCAACCTGATTATTGGGGGCTGTTTCCAACACCACCTGTTTCATCTCCTTCCTCAACATAAGTGACCCCATATACCATTTTTTGGGTGTTATCAATAAAGATCTGATTTCTCAAAAATAAAAAAGATTATTATATATGTGTGCGCATGTAACCTATATGTGGCTGCAGCTAGAAATAAGAGCTGCTTCATATATATATTAATTGATGTTATCTTTAATTTATTTGTGAGTTAGTGAAATTTGCTTCAGTTGATACTATTATCTCCATTTTGTCTTTAGGATGCTCATCATGTGGTTTGTTAGATATCTTATTTATTTTCCCCTTTATCCATCAGAGTATTCTTCAATAGATTAAGGGTGGCAAGGGGTGGGGCAGAGCTGGATCATGGGTGCCCCTCTATACCCGTTCCAACCAGTTGCCCCACACCTAATTATAATATACAATAATACAAAACTTGATATTTAATAACACATAAACCAAATTTTTATTGAGCAATAATACTCAATATATAATATAAAACAAAATTTTGACACTTGTATAAATAGAAAATTTCACATCAAGTTATATATATAACATTACAATAATATAAAGTCTCAGTGTATCAACATATATGATGACAAAAACCAAAGTTTTTTTCCAATCAATAATACTCAATAATAAAAATAATATATTTAACACTAATACAAACCATAAATTTCATATTAAATTGTTTAACAAAACAATGATATAAAGGTATCCAACATTCCATTAAAATAAAGTAAAAATACAAAGTTTCTTATGGTCATAATAGTAATTTAAATTGTAATTATAGAAAATATACTCGATAACGGGACGAGGTGAAATTTCCATCCCTAACAAAAGACAACTAGAGAAAAACAGGAAAACAAAAGAGATGAAGGGACAACAGGAGATGTTTCTATAGAAAAACATGAACACAAAAGAGATGAAGAAACACTTCTAGAGAGAGAGAGAGAGAGAAAAAAAAAAAAAAAAGGTATATGGGGTTTCTTTCATTGTTCACTTAAGAGCCTTATGCAATTGCCAAAATAGCCTAGTATTAGAGTTGGCCCTCAATATATGGTTTGAAATATAATTTACTAAAAATTTTCTCCCTGAATGTTGATATGCGATTGGAGAAAATAAATGGACTAAAAATTAATTTTACTATAGAAAAAATAATGCCGATTTGTATTGTGTATAATTTTTTTTTTGAAATTTTTGTGCATTGTACAAGTTAGCAACTAGCTTACATGTATCTTCAATGCATTGGATAAAGTATAACCCCCACATTGTGTATGTGATGCTCCAAATTCTGATAAGTGTGTGTACTGAGTCTCACATCAGGCATTTATTGGGTCGAATGAGACTTTATTAATAATTGTAAGGAGCCCCAATTGTAACTTGACTAGTCTTTTTGGGGTATAAGCGCAGATGTGGCTAGCGATTTCCTTGGATTGTTACAAATGATATCAGAGCCAACCCAGTAATCCCAAGTGGGCTATTGTGATGCCCCAGAATTTGATAAATGTGTATGTGCACTGACAAGGCCGGCCCATCCCCTAAGCGAGTTAAACCATCGCTTGAGGCCCCCAACAAACTTAAAAAGGCATCACTGTCAAACAAGGCCCCGAATTATAAAAAGAGAAAGACCATGGAGCCTCAGTTTAAAAGAATTTGGGGTAAAGAAAAAGAAAGAAAAAAAATTACTAAACCCATATCTTTCTTTCTTAAGCTGCCCATCACTCTCTTCGTCTGCTTCATATTTCTGCTCAGCTCCTTGGCTCCACAGTGATTCTCCTTCTCCACTCTTTCAACCTCTTCTTCTATCTCTCTCTCTTTTTATTTTTTAGTTCTATTTCTATGCTAGACCCAAGTGAGCTGACAACTTTAAAAGCTACTTTTGTTGTACATTTTCTTCATCTTATATCTCTCTCTCTAGAGATATTTTGCCTTCTCACTTATCAAGCCCCACCCACATGGCCAATTCTTGTCCACACCTTTCAAATATATATATATATATATATATATATATATATATATATATATATATATATATATATATATTATATATATTATAATATTTTTAATTTTCAAATATATTCTAAGAGTTTGATGTTTTTTTTTTATTATTATTTTTACTACATTATTATTTTTATTATGAACAATGCTACAGACATAATATTTTTACAATAATTTCACAATAATGCTGAGTTGACAAGTTTTTATTAGTTCTAATCTAAATCCACCACTCACTGCACTTTATTATATGCCATTCACAACTTGATACATCAGAATTGTTGTGAAATATTTGTGAAAACGTTATGTTTGTAGCTTTATTGTTTTAAGTATTGGGTTAGTGATTAAGATATTAGGTTGTAATATAATATAATTTTCTACCTCTAAGAAAATATTTTAAGTATATATATAATTCAATAAATATATAAAATAGAAGTAACCCAAAACAATACACTGTTTGAGACTTTTAGTACTGATGTTATTACTTCTTCTTTTTTTTTTGGCTAAGACTTAAAAATTCTGTAGATGCCAAATGCAAATTTGATCAATAATTAGCAAGAATAATGATGTTTTTAACAAATAAAAATTCCATAAATATTAATTTAATTTGGTATTGAATAGTCGAAGGCCTTGATTTGAGATTTCGCTTGATGCCGCCAAAATGTTTGGGCCGGCCCTGTGCACTGAGTCCCACATCGGGCATATACTGGGTCGAACTGAGCTTTATGAACAATTGCAAGGAATCCCAATTGTAACTTGACTAGTCCTTTTGGGGTATAAGCGCAGATGTGGCTAGCGTTTTCCTTAGATTGTTACAAATGGTATCAGAGCCAACCCAATAATCCCATGTGGACTCGGACATATGGGCCCTAACGAGGACGTTTGGGATTTAAGTGGGGGAGATTGTGATGCTCTCAAATTTTGATAAGTGTGTGTGTTTTCTTAGTAATGGTCATAGGTTTTGTATTCCGTTTTAATCCAAATTGTTTCTGATTTGTATCTAGATAGATCAAACCCAATTTGTTTGCTAGGATTAGGCATCATTGGCCCCCTGTTTTGAACTTAAGACCTACTTCTCTTAAACCTCATGGGAGTTACCTAGGATATAAAAATAAAAAAAATAAAAAAAAAAAAAAAAAAAAAAAAAAGAAAAAAAAAAGTTAAATAATACATAAATTCATAAGCTTACTAAGGTTCATAAGCCTTTGTATATTATTTTTGTTTTCCATTTAATACAAATAAAGGCATAAAAGAACAAAGATTTTTTTTGTTTAATAATATTATTTTTAATACTATTTTGCAAGAAAATACTGTTTCAAAACATTTGAGGGAAATAGCCTTCTCGTCTCTAGGAGAGACGAGTTCCACTTCAATTTTGCCACGTCCCACCTCAATTTGCCATGTCTGCGCAATTGGAAGGAGGAAAAAGTTCCAGCTTAGAGACGAGTTCCACTTAAAATGAAAAAAACATCTATCTCCCCGTCTGAAACGCCTGAAACTCTCAAAACTCTCAAAAACTCTGTCTCTCTCTTACTCTCTCGGTCTCAACTCTCTCAGTCTCAAAAGCTATAACTCTCTCGGTCTCAAAAGCTGAAACTCTCTCGGTCTCAAAAGCTGAAACTGTCTTGGTCTCAACTCTCTTACTGTCTCGGTCTCAAAAGCTGAAACTGTCTCGGTCTCAACTCTCTTACTTTCTCGATCTCAACTCTCTCTGTCCCTCTCTTTCCGTCGTAACTTCCTCTCGCTGGCTCCGGTGACCACTGGAAATCAGGTAAAGAAATTTCTCTCTCATCTCCCCCTTTTAACTTTAGAAATTTTGGGTTTGGATTTGGGTTTCCGAAAGTTAAGTCCTTAGTTTCAAAACAGTGTTTTTTTGCAAAATTGTTTGAAAAATCAAACTATTGAGCAAAATCCCTCGAGCTAATGATGACAATCAGCCCATTCAAGGGTTAGTCATCAGATTTTACAAGTTTTCTCTCCGTAGCTTTATTGTTTTTTAAATGAAAATTCCCTATGACATTGTACGTACCTTGCAATGTATATTTAGAAATTTTAGCATTTCCCTATTTTTCTTTTAGAGTATTTAAGTTGTAATTTAGTTTTAAGACTAATTAATACTGTTGTGTGTTTTAAGGTTGTCACACAACAAAAGCTACAAAACGAAGTGGTGCACTCACTGTCTCAAAGCCTGCAGGACAGAGTGCAGTGGTAACTTCATGTAAGTACAATTCATGGCTTCTTAATCCTGTTAGACTTTTTCCACTCCTTTCTCTTCTACAAGCAACTCTAGATATGAATTTTAGGGATCTTGATCTTGATCTGGTTCTGATTTTCTTGCATATTCTTTTCTTCTTTGAATTATAGTGATGAGTCATAATTTGTGTTGTTGGTGGTTTATTTTTGGTCTTTATTCCCCAATAACAACTTATCTGATGTAAAGAGTTTCGGTGTTAAATTTACATTTTTTAATAAATAATATAGAAATTTTATTAGAAAGAGGAGAGATCTCATATACATAGGATAAATAATATAGAAATTTACAATTTCAAATTCAAAAGATCATGACATTCTAAAAAATAATTTTTTTTTAGAGATTTTAGGTCAATCATATAAAGCTCAAAGCCATTGAAGTGTGGATAATTCCTCTCCCTCCAAAATCCTAATAGTTCACATGAGGAAAAATTGGGAGTTGGAACCCCTGAACTCTTTCATGGATGTGATCTATTCCCTCTCTATGAGGGGGACAGGGGATGATAGGCTTTGTTGGAGACATGGTCCTAATTCTTTTTAAGTCAACTTATTTTCATGTATGTCTCGCAGAGTATAGACCTATATCTAGATAAGTAATTCTGTATACCTGGATATGATTGTTTCCAAATCTGTGTTCTTGATAAATAGAAAAAAGGTAATTTGATTTTTTTTATACATAAGACTTGATACTTGCCTTTATGAATGCATAAATGTAGAAAACCTGTTGTTTACAGATTATACATGAAATATTTGGGTGACTAAACTAATGTGTTAGTGCTAAAAGTGCTGCCTAGCAGAATGTTTTTGTGTATACTTTCCTCTTGTACTTGCAAAGCTCAACATTTTGATCAACAATAATTATGATCTAGTTTGTCCTACTTTTATAATTCCTCTCCTATATGCTTTTTATACTTCCCTTTTTTATAAATCCAAGCACATACTTTAAACCATTTTCTGAAACAGTTTATGTTACATTGGGAATCTGGACTTGTATTTAGAATTTGGATTTGAATTTGAAATGCATAGATTTCAAATTCTAGAAATTTGAGAATTCCTTGTTTGGATCATATATGTAGTTAGAAGTATCTCAACTTGATGGTTGATTGGGTATATCACTGCTTTGATTTGATGGTTGCAGTAGTTGTCACTTATGGAGCCTCGCCGTTTTGTGATGGATCCGGGTCCTAGTGACCCCTCTGTGTTGACTAGACAGGATAAACACATCTCCAAGAAAATTTGGGAAGAGGGATTGGTATGTATTTAATATATTTATTATTTGATTATTCGCTTACATTAGTGATAAAATAAATTGACATATTTTTTTTCCATTTTGCAGTATACTTTATTACATTGTCGTCGTCGTGAGGCAGTAAGAGAACGATCTGGACGACTTCATCCCCGTTTTATCCCATACCTTCAGCGAGCTGGCTTTTATGGCATAGCCAAGCTTGGGTTTATAAAAATGGATTGGGCGTTGATCATAGCATTAGTTGAGAGATGGCGCCAAGAGACCCATACCTTCCACCTTCCCCACGGTGAGATGACCATCACCTTGCAAGATGTTGAGGTCATGTTGGGTTTACCCGTTGATGGAGAAGTATTGGTAGGGAGCACCGAGTTAAATTGGTCTGAATTATGTCTTCAGTTACTTGGTGTCTCTCCTCCTCCAAATAAGTTAGATAGGTCACGTTTAAATATGAAGTGGCTCCAGGACACGTTTGGTGTCCTCCTTGATGATGCTAATGAGATGATCGTGCAGCCGTATACACGAGCTTATATATTAGAGCTCCTTGGGGGTAGTTATTTTGCTGACAAGTCTGGAGAGAAGGTACACCTTATGTTCTTGCCAATGTTGGAGGATTTTGATGCTGCTGGACGGTATAGTTGGGGTAGTGCAGTTCTAGCATGGTTATATAGAGAGTTATGTAGAGCCACTGACCCGGACTCATGTGACATTGCTGGTGCACTAATCTTGGTACAGTTGTGGGCATGGTCTAGATTTCCACACATATCACCTGCAATAAAGTCTATTCAACCGATTGTTAATGCTGTGGATGATGCTAATGCTAATGCTGATGCTGATGTTGAAGTGCCTGCTGATGCTGCCCAACCATTGCCAAGGTGGTCCTTATGGCACTAGGTAAGTAACTATTTTGGTTTTTGTATAGACATTGAACATGTTATATGCCTTACAAAATAAGGTTATGCGTTTTATGTGAAAAAAACCATGTTCATGTAAATGATATTATATAACTTAGTTCACAAATCTTAAAAAAAAAAAAAAAAAAATAATAATCTATTATATATAAACTAATAGGTGAAGCTTTAGCTTTCTCCCTAAAGATGCCACATCAGATCTCCTATTCCCACACCCTTCCTCCTCACCCATACCTCTAATTAATTAATTCTCTCACTCTTACCTTTTAACATTTACCTCTATTTAATTCTCTCCATTTTCATAGGCTTTTCCTCTTCCTCACATCTTCTTCTACCTCACCTCTTCATCTCCCTCACCTCCTCATCTCCCAATTGTTGCACCATAATCTCCTATTTAAACACCTTTGTGTGGTTTCCTAAGCTTCATGTCTGATTGCCTTTGTGGGTTTGTTCCTATCATCATGTATTTTTTTTTGTGTAGGTAGTATAGGGTGTTATTATGCACAGTTGGGTAGGCGTTTGATAATGTCGAGTAATAACCAAATGCATTCTTAAAATAAAGTTATTTGCCTCCCTTATAATTCTCATTTTTGTTTTCATATTATTGATCTTGGTTTTGCAACTGTTAAAGGCCTATACTGAATATTCAAAAGGCGAAGGAAATCTCATTTCAAAACAAGCAGGAAAAAACGTGAATGAAAAAGGCAGATTGGAACAAGCAATTGAGAGAAAGCAACATGCAGAATACACTGAGAACTATTTTATGTTAATACTAAAAAAAAGTTTTAGTTTATATTTTTTTAGGTGTCTAACTCGTAATGGGATTGTTGATTTAATATGTACTTTTTTCTTCTTATGATTGATTGTATTTTTCTTTTTCTTTTTTGGATTGAATTGGTTCATTTAAATGTCAATAGATAAGGAGCCCATGAATATTGATGAAGCTTTTGTCCCTTGATTTTATACTAAAAATGTTTTTTAGTTTATATTTTTTTGGGTGTCTAACTCTTAATAGATTACAGATTCAACAAATATATTAAAGACATAAATAACATTTGGTAGATATCTAAAAATGAGGAAAAATTATTAAGGCGGACTATTGCTTTTACCATATGAAAAAAATCAGCGCATCGCGCGGGTCCACGATTAGTTTTTTTAATACCTCCGTACACAATGAAGATATCAGATATCAAGTTTTACTTAGCAGTAGAGTTCAATACAAATTTGAAGTGGATAGATTAAGCAATAAACCCTTACAAAGCCGTTATGGTGCCTCCTAGTAATAATAATACTAAGAGACTGCAAGAAAGACCTCAATCATTCTTCACGATTAAGACACCATCTCACTATATTCCAAGTGCCTTTAAGAGTTTAGTATTAATTTATGTAGCTTTTTTGGGCATATAGGAGGAATTAAAAGCAATCTGTACTAAAAAATAGGACTCTTAATATTTTCTATAGATGAAAACTTTCTATTAATTTGATGTTATGGCAAAAACGACATTTTCTTTCAATATTTGTAGGTGGCGCAATGCGAAGGACATAAGGGATGTGTCTACTCATGTGCTTGAGCAGTATCAATCAGACTTTTCTAGGCAACGTCCTGATCAGGTAACGTGCTTGTTTTAATTACATTGTTATTGTTATTATATTGTTATTCAATACATGGTGAATTTGAATTATATTATATTGTTATTGGGCATATATCATTTATTAATGCATTTTATTTTTAAGCTTCTATAGGTAATTTGGGAACTATACACAGATGATGTGTTGAATTCGTTGCCTGAGTATTGTCGGATAGGGTAGGAGGTATGGTGTTCAGTGATGCCTCTGATATGTTTCCAGATCATAGAGTGGCACTTACCTAATCGTGCTCTACGTCAATTTGGTATGTAGCAAGACATACCCTAGCCTGCTAATACCGATGTGAAACTACATGATTGTGATCTAGGGGTAAGGTACATGAGAATTGGAGGCAACGTTGGAGGAATTACATAAGTATATTGGACCATCGACGTGAGCATGTTGTCACTCGTGACAAAATGGTTGGTCTCATGGCATATCATGATCCATATATGGATTGGTACCGTCGGATTACTCGACGCTTTATCAGTCGCAGGAGCGGCTGTTATGAGATGATGGTAAATTTTTTAACTTAATAATTCCATGCATCTTTTGGATATCTTTGAATCACAATTTTTTACTGACATACTATACATTTTGACAGACGTTGTGCAACATGCGAATATGCGAAATGTTTCATCCTGAACAAGAGTTGGATCCGGCGAAATTTATGGAGCTAGCAGCGAAGGTATATCAATTGGCATTTAATGCACTAGAAGCTTCGAATGAGCTGCATCGGCTTGATTCTGTGGAAAGAGTTAACACAGACTTAGACACTAGTACTCATACAACTGTTCCTCCAACTGGTCCTCAGAGGCGACGTCCACGTGCGCAGCGCCTATCACGTCCATCCGATCCGAGTAGTAGTATGAGTGTGCCTTCCACCTAGTTGAGAGATGCTACCACCGTTACTGAGACCACCCCTATGTCATCTGCCCACATTACCATCCCTATATCAGTTGCCCAAACTATCACCCCCATCTTAGCTACTCACACTACCACCCCCATCTCAGTTGCCCACACTACCACCCCCATCTCAGTTGCCCAAACTACCACCCTCATCTCAGCTGCCCACCATGAATGAGCATACGGTCAGTTTCCTAACCCAGACATTTAGCCCACTTGCATCATTTTCAAGTGTTACCCCATCCTCACCCACACAATCAGTTGGCCCATCCTCACCCACAAAGTCAGTTGGCCCATCTTTATCCACACAGTCAGTTGGTTCACCATCAGTGACCCAGTCAGTTGTCCCAACCTCAGTCACCCAGTCAGGTGGTCCAGCATTAGCCACCCAGTTAGGTGGTCCAGCACCAGCCCTTCCTCATCCAAGTGGCCCTTCCTCAGTCACCCAGTTAGAGGACCTGGTTCGGGATATTGAAGTGGGTGATCATGGTAGGGGTAGGAGTAGGGGTAAGGGTGGAGGTACAAAATGGCCACAACCAGATATGCTTGTTGTACTGAAGAGGAACCCACCTCACAATAAGAGAAAACCTTGTTGTGGGATTGAGTGATAACTTCACTTGAATGGTACATTTCTTTTTTTATACTTGCGTTTAATAAAATGCCTAAAAAGGATTGTGTTATGTGGAATGCTGTTTTTATAAATTTGATTGCGGTTATATATAGGATACACACTTTGCTATATACCCATGTAAGAGAAAATCATATGATAATTTGTTTGATGTTATGTTGTCTAAAAAGGCATTTGCTGAGGAGTTTATGTTATTGGGTAGGTGCTTGATGGATTTGATTCCTAGTGGCAATACATTTAATGAGGTGGACAACAAATTGGTGGTGGATGAGATTGCAAGTATGAAATTACAATATCTTGGTATTTTCCCTTACTCTGATTTAGTTGTTATTTTGGACTTGTGCTAAGATAATTTACTGTAATCAGAATTGTCTGGGAGATAAAGCAAAAGACATTACTTGATATGGCTCTTGATCATGGATGCTACATAGATCAGAGTCAGAGCCTTAATATATATATGGATCAACCCAACTTTGGGAAACTCACTTCCTTGCATTTCCATGCATGGTCCAAGGTATCGACATTAGTTTTGCATAAATATGAGATTTGGAATCAGTTATTTTGTGTGCACAATTATAGGGAATCTGTCTTTGGTAATGCAGGAAAAGCCTAAGGTTATGGATGATGATGATGATGATGATGATGTTAGTACCAAAATGGTATGCTCATTAACAAACCGTGAAAAGTGCATTGCTTGTGGGAGTTAAAGGGTTCTGTATAGAGTGGCACAAGAAATTTGGCTCACGTTTGTGGAAGTTGAATGGCCCTGAAGTCAATGTATAGCTTTTAACTTGCTATTGGTTGTTTGATATGTATTTATATTTGTATTTTTTATTGAGTTCATGCTCTTACACTAGAAAGACCAGGATGGGGATTGTCATGTGCAATTATTAATGGAAATCAACTTAGCTCCAAATGATTAGTATGGCTTGTGATTTTACAAATGCTTTTTTTTTTAAAGGTATTGTTAATTTTATTATAGACTTGGTGACTTATAGGAATGGTGTCACATTAATATCTACAATATTATGTTATTAATAATTTAAACAAATATTACAATGATAATAGTTAACATTTGAAGATGTCAATATAATTTTAGGACTTTTATTATGGAATTATAGAGGGTTCTAATACTTGAATAGGTGCTAGTCATGTGATAGGGCTGCCTTAATGTGATACACGCCATTTCAACAAAAAGTGTCCAATCCTCACTTGCCCTTAAAAATGAAATCAAGAGTAGTATATTTGTTAGAACTTAAATGATTAAATTGCGTAAGTTTTTGGAACCCTTAATAATTCCATAATAAAAGTGAACCCTCAAAGGTTAAGAGAATCATTATGAAAATGTGAACATTATTTAGCATCTTAGACATACTTTGAGTACTAGGCCTTTGCCATTGGGTCTCGTTCACAAGCTGCAAAGACATATTTGGAACGCAGGTTTGAGAACTTTGTGGATGTTTTGCGGAAAGATCTGATCAAGGATGCACTTATTGCAACAAGGGAAAGTTTGCAAGGAGAGAAGCTCAGGAGCTCCATATGCACAATTGCTGTGGTGGGAGTTGGAGAGCCATTCCATATATTGGACCAGGAAATTGTACAACAATTGATAGATACATGTGAGCTTATGGGGGAAGATCCTCCTCTTGCTCCTGTTGAACCTAGATTTACATTTGACATTTATACTTGAGATACAGTGAGGGTTACCACAAAAGAAGCTTGCGAACCTTTTAAACTCATAAGAGTAAGGAATTATCACATTCCTCTTCAATCATTCACTAAGCATCAACAACCAACATCTAGAACACGCACAAGGGCCTAAACCGATTTTTCTAATATTAAAAATTGGATTATGCTTTAAAAATTGGAAAAAAAAATTTCTACCTTCATCCAGGCACCTGGATAGTGTGTCCAGTCGACTGGATTAGGCAGAAAGTTTTGAAGCTTGATACAGGCGACTGGATAGTGTATCCAGGCGCCTTGATTAGGCTTTAAAAAATTTTAAACACTGATCCAGGCGACTGGATAGTGTGTCCAGTCGACTGGATCAGGCAGGAAGTTTTTGAAGCTTGATCCAGGCGACTAGATAGTGTCCAAGCGCTTGGATTAGGTTTAAAAAATTTTAAAAAAATCTTGAACCTTGATCCAGGCGATTGGATAGTGTATCCAGGTGACTGGATCTGCGTTTTCTGGGTTTTTTAAAACCCACGCAGACTTCATTTTCTCTTAGTTCTCTCATTCTCTCTCGATTTTTCTCACTTTCTCTTCTAGGGTTTTAGTCGAAGATCAATAGTAACCATACTCCAATCCCTCAATCACTCCCAATCACTCTCAAACACTCTCAAAACTTTCACATTCCAAAAACCCCCAATTCAAAACCCTAACTCCTTGAATCCGAATGGCTCCAAAGAAATTCGTGAGTGAAGGACCAAGAAGGAAAAGTCTCAAATCAAAGGCTCAAAGGGATGAAACTCCATCAACAGACAACACCTTCCATACTTCCAAACATTCGGTAAGATTCCATGACGACATTGTTCGTAGAACGGTAGTTTTTGGAAAAATTGTTGATTTCCCTTACTTTGCTAATCACCACATTCATCTTAGAGAGCTTTTTCAAGCTCAAGGATGGGAAAATTTTCTTTCAAAGCGTCAAATTCAATACACCACTCTTGTTAAACACTTTTACACATACTTTGAATTTAAACATGATATAATCACCTCCTATGTGAAGGTTAAATTCATTACAGTCCACCGTTCCACATTAGCCTTTATCCTAGGAGTTCCTCGTGCCACTATTCAATGTTATACTACAAATAGTTGGATGATATTCGAAGGATATAACCCTTTTGACTCAATTAGGCAAATGTGTGGAATCCTAGCATTGAAGAACCCTATAGACCTAAAATTTTTGACCTCACATTAGAAAGCCGACTCGTTCATCACATCATAGCCCACAACATCCTTCCTAAGAGTGGTTCATATGAATACTGCACCTATCTAGACCTTTTCGTCATGTAGTGCATTCTCAACAAGGTCAAACTTGACCTTGCATTCTATATTAAATGGCATATGGAAATTTGTGTCAAAAAGAAGAATAGTGCCCTCCTATACGGTCTCCACATCACTACTATACTCAATTATGCTGGAGTAAATCTAAGTGGTGAAAAAGAGACACGAAAGGCAATTGGTACAAATGTTTATGGTGAAACTACCATGAAACAAATGAAGTTTGAATTGAAGGATGGCACATGGGTTAAGAAGAATGCTTATGTGGTAGAAGAAATGGATGAAGAAGCTCAAATGGATGAAGCTGATGCTCAAGGAAATGAAGAGGCAATGCAAGAGGATCAAGAGCCTCCAACCGCACCTTCTAACTCCTCTCGTGTCAATGAGGACAACTTCCAACTCATGTTTGGACGTTTGGACTCTTTGGCCACTGGCATGGGGAACCTCACGACAAGCTTGGACAACTTCTCATCTATGATTACTCAAAGATTCTCAACTTATGATGAGAACTTTGCTAGTTTGGCTCAATCCATGGAGGAAATCAATGAGCGTTTGAGGAATCATGGCATATAGTTATTTGTCTTCATTTTTGTTTTTGATGATGCCAAGAGGGAAAAAATATGACATTTTGTATGTACTTATTATTGGTATTATGTCATTAGTACATTTTCGTTGTGTATAATGTTATGGTTAAACCAATTTAATGGAAAGAAATATTGATGTTGGTATCTCATGTAATTGTGGTTAATGCTAACAACAACATTTGACATGATATCTTGCAATAATGTTGACTATCTGTTTTATTGGATCGACATGGTGAATGAATATCAAGCAAATGCAAAGTCGACATAAATTTTTTTTATCATTGAAGATCAAATCATTGAGTCTTTGTAAAGTTTATCATAGACTCATCTTTATGGCTCAAACTTTAAAATCCAACTCAAAATGATTTTCAAAAATAAATCCTTTAGTCCAAAATTCATTTTATAAATAATATGTATAGGACTAATGTATTTTGAAGGAAAATTAATCCAGTCTGCTCAAAAGGATTAAAATATAAAAGTAAGTTTGATTAAATTTATTTAAAGAAAGCCAAAATCAGCCAAAGGTTGAAAAATAAAGGATGTAGGCGACTGCATCAGGGATCCAGGCGATTGCATCCTTGATCTAGGTGACTAAAAAATGGACCAGTCGACTGAAACCACACCCCAGGAGTTTCTACCTGATCCAGACAACTGGTACACCGATACAGGTGACTGGATCAGTAAGGTCTGGTCTAATCCAGTTGCCTGGACTTCCAATCCAGTCGACTGGAATGTTCCTGGTTTTGAATAAACTTTGGAATTCTCACTAGACTCACCAAGTTGGGTGCAGTACAAAAAGAAACTACTATGAATATTTATTCTAGCTCCAAAGTTGGAAGCTTTGGAGAAATTTAACACATTTGGGCAACATATCCTTGTCCATAAACACACACTGCATTGGCGAGCATCTACATCACATATGTTGTTATTCAAATGTATCCCAACAAATACTCCATATGTGCTAAGATAAGAATGGTGTAGCCACAAAAGGAGTTTAACAAAAATAGCTACAATCCATTTTGACATAATAAACTAATTACATAGTAAGAAACTAAAGTATCTCAAAAAGCTTTGTTGCTAAACACTTAACATTATTACAAATAACAGACATATTCCAATTACAACCAAAAGACTCTTGCAACAAGGTGTCCACACAAATTTTGGAATCACTCTCTACCATTATCCAATGTCAATTCTCAGATTTTGCAAGTTGAAGTGCTCAAAGAACAGTCTTGTTTGGGCTCCACAGGTGATTATCCATCCAAAATATCAACAATATAGAATTAGAAAAGTATAAGCCAAAAGAACACAAACAAAGTTGAGAGAACATAATTAAAAAGACATGTTAAGTGATAACAAACAAAGTTTATCAATACAAGTATAATATTCATAGTAACCACTTACCAACTTTGAGGCAACACCACTTATTGATGTGAAATTACATTCGGACATTTTCTACGATTATGTCCCTCTTTATTACACAATCCACAACTTTGCTTATGTTGATTCTCCCTCCAATTAATCTCATTCCGAATTCTTGTTGACTTTGGACGAACACGTTGTCGAACCAATCTTGGGTCAGCCTGCAACATAGGGAATTTTGGGTCCTCCTCCCAATACGGGGCATCTTTCATCAGTTCAAAGTGTGGTTGATAGCAAGCTAGCATTTCAGTAAGACTATAAAATGGATTGATATATTGGTACACATTGATGTGCTGACTAGCACAAACTGTGATTACATGTGAACAAGGGATATGAAACGCTTGCCATTTCCCACAACTGCATGTTCTATTAGCCAATTTCACCACATGTCTATGGTTTCCCTTATTCATACTGGTTAGACTAGGTTGTGTTTGGATTTGAAAAGTACATTCATCCCAATTAAACTCTATTACGTGATGCAAACTTGCCTTCTAACTCCACTTTTCAAAGATTTCCATGGCATGTGTACTGAACTCTTGACCAGAAGTCAATTGAGCTTGAGTTTTAATGCGGTGATCATTAAAATAATGCACAAGCTTGAAATAAATGAATTTTACCATTGCAGTAATGGGTAAGTTGCGTGCACCTTTCAGAACACCATTGAAACACTCAGACAAGTTCGTGGTCATTGCCCAATAGCACCGTCTATCATCTTTTGCTAATGTCCACTTTTCAACGTCTGTCTCGTTGTCCAGTATTTCAACAGCATCTTTATTATAATGTCTAATGGAGTCCATTGTTGCATTGAATTTTCTTAATTGGTTGTGTTCATTTGCTCTCTTAATCATGTTCTTCAACCGTTTGTCATGAAATCGCGTGTTAAATTTGCTGACTAAATGTCGGAGGCAAAATTGATGATATGCATTTAGAGGCTTCAATTCTTTCCACTTCATTGCATTCAGGATACCCTTATGTTTGTCTGATATGATGCAAAACTTTCTATTTTTTGTAACATGTTTCTTAAGGCAAGACAAAAACCAACGTCAAGTATTCTTCGACTTTTTTTCCATAACTGCAAAGGCAAGTGGATAAATTCCATTGTTCGCATCAGTTGCCATGGCAATCATCAACTTCCCTTCATATTTTCCATACAAATGTGTTGCATCAATACTGATAACTGGTCTACAATGCACGAACCCCTGAATTGAAGGACCAAAAGCCCAAAGTACACTCTCAAATACAGCACTACCTGCATCTGCACTCCAATATGTCTCCCATTCCACCTGTGTACCCGGATTCGAGTTGATTAGTGCTTTCATAAACTTTGGTAACAACTGATAAGACTCCCCCCAATCCCCATATATGTTAGCAATTGCCTTCTGCTTGGCCATCCCACACCTTGTAGTAAGAAATTTTATGGCCAAATTGTCTAGACATGTGATGCCGCAACGTTTTCACTAAAACAGTTTGGTCATTGGCTACATAACTCCTCACTTCTCTTTTAATAAAATTTGAATCAAATACCTTACCATCTTTACGGATGTTGGGGTGTCTACAAGTGTGGGGACCATTGTATTTTGTAATCTCCCAAAATCCATGTGTACTACGCATGCATGCCTGCATTCTCCATGAACACCCATTACTGCAACATACATGTAATTTTGTTTTGTTTGACTCCTTCACTTTATATTCTTGATTGCAGCTTGAAGAGTAAACCTTCAATGCATACTGAACCTCAATTTTACTCTTGAAAAACAACTATTTTCTCAACTCTTGCTTTTTATTCCAACTATCGAGTGGTGTCACCTCATCATTCAAGGAAGTGTCATTTATATTATCCCATGTGTTTGTAGTAAACGATGAGGATTTGAGTTTGAAGCCAGGGACCACATCATCAACTTCGTCATTATGAACATCAGTTGTCTCATCATCATCATCATCATCAAAATATGCATCATTATCATCATCATCAAAATATGCATCATCATCAAAATACGCATCATTATCATAATCGGTGTTTTCTTCTTCATCATCAGTAGTAAATTCCACCATCATCATATCACGCACTCCATGTAAGGGGTTTACCTCTAATGGAACATACTCATGTCGAGTGCTGGGACCACAATCCTCTACCGATGTTGGTATCTCATGTAATTATGGTGTACACCCTCTAACTGTATAGGGTTGTGTAAAAGGAGCAGTATCATCCACAGTCATTTGTTGTACATCTTCACCAACACAATCTTCCGCTTCTAATCCATCCCCATCATCTTGTGTAAGAGGCTCAACACCTTCACCAACACAATCCTCCACACTTATATATAACTCAATACCTTTTAATTCAGGCGTTGCATCTAACATGTCAAACATGAGATTAACACCGTCGTCGTCTGTTATCAATAGAGTCATGTAATTAATGTGAGGTGAAATCACCTCCTTGAGGACAACGGTATGTAACTGTTATACGATGAGATTGATTGTCCAATTGTAGTGCATTGAATATCTTCGTTTCCAATTCGACAAAACTAATCCCACGATGAACCCGGATGAACTTCATTTGCGACCCTTGATACTCAGCTCCATTTTGACCATAAATAATCTCCCCATTGAAGCGAAGATAGACAATATACATAGTTGGCGCCATATGAAAACCTATTTAATTTAAATGTAATTTACAATTAGTTAGTGACATAAAAAAAGCAAGTAATAAGATGATAATGGTAATATTTCATATCCAAATGTTACATAACATATTATATAAAAATGGTTGTGAATGAGAAATTATGATAATTGACATTATTTATATATAACTTCATACGTTTTAACTAGGCGTTGTATTTAACATGTCAAACGTGAGATTACTGTTAGATATTTGATCTAAAAGTAGGTTGTAATATCCAGTAGACTGGATTTGAAGATGGGAAGCCTGGAGTTTCTGCCCAATCCAGTCTACTGGAACACCAATCCAGTAGACCGGATGACATGTATTTGGCTAATCCAATCGCCTGGATTGATGGTCTAGTAGACTGGATGTCGTGCCTGGGAGTTTCTGCCTGACTCAGTCGCCTGGACCACTGATTCAGGTGATTGGATCATTCAAACATATATACTTTATTTAAATAAATAAACATAATGATTATTCAAACATACTTTACGTTACAGCTTCATGATTATTCAACTTAATAGCACATACTTCACGTTACAGCTTGTTACTTCATGTTCAAACATACTTCACGTTATGCAAGAAATACAGAGATGCTTCATGTTTACCAAAGGAATAATGTTCAACACCCACACAAAAAACGTTTATAAGCTAATAACTTTAAACAACATATAAATACAAAAAATGATACTAAAACTTCTTCAAAAATAAATCAAACAAATCTAAGAAATGACAAAATTTATATTGTTTTACCTTTTATTGATCAATGATGTTGGTTGGAAAAGTGAACTGATGTTGGAAAAGTGAAGAACGATAAGAATATGAATATGTTTTAAGTGTAAAGAGGAGAAGAGAGCAGAGAAAAAAAAAAAAAAAAAAAAAAAAAAATAAAATGAAGGTGGGCTGAAAAAACTGAAATATTTCAATGGAACTCGTTTCTAGAAGAGACGAGTTCCACTTTTTTCATTTATGGCCCACCGGTTCTCACCTGTTTTCATTTTCATTTAGGCTAATATTTCTATGGAACTCGTCTCTCCTAGAGACGAGTTTTAGCAAAATTATTTTTTATAAATATTTTTTAAATAAGCACAAACTCGTCTCTCCTACATGACGAGTTAAATATATATATTATATATATTTATTATAATATATAATATATATATATATTATATATTATATATATATATATATATATTATATATATTTGTATTAATAAGCAGGAAACTCGTCTCTCCTACAACGAGTTTCAGCCAAATTTTTTATATTTTTTTTAAATAATAAGTTTCAGCCAATTTTTTTTTTAATAATAAGCTTCAACGGAACTCGTCTTTAGCAGAGACGAGTTCCAGCCATTTTTTTTTTTTTTGACATTTATAATGTTCCATTTCAATAGCCAATTTTTTTTCTTTGTTCCATTACAATGGAACTCATCTCTAGCAGAGACGAGTTCCAGCCAATTTTTTTCTTTTTTGTCCCATTTCAATGGAACTCGTCTCTGCTAGAGACGAGTTCCAGCCAAATTATTTTTTTTTTTATAACAACATGCGCGTTCGCGCCAGAGGTAGGGGAATTTAAAAATTTTGTGGAACTCGTCTTTCTCCATGCTAGAATGCCACGCAGTATTCCACATGCTTTTTTTAATGGAACTCGTCACTACCAGAGACGAGGCTAAATACCTCATTAGTTTCAAAACAATGTTTTTTTGCAAAATTGTTTTTAAAATCAACCTATCGAGCAAAATCCCTCAATGAAAAAAAAAAAAAAAAAGTTAAATAATACATAAATTCATAAGCTTACTAAGGTTCATAAGCCTTTGTATATTATTTTTGTTTTCCATTTAATACAAATAAAGGCATAAGAGAACAAATAAACAAAAAAATAAAAGTTATATAATACATAAATTCATATGCTTACTAAGGTTCATAAGCCTGAGTTTAGGATTATCTTGTTTCCATGAACCCGCATATCAACTTCAGAATGAGTATGAGATTCTTCCTTAAATTTTCTAACCAGCTCCTCTAGCATGAGTTTGGCCTCAGCTGCTTTAGTCCTTGAATCCACATCATCCTCACCACCTTCTGTTGCATCATCATCACTATCTGTCGCAATTGTAGTCTCAATGTTCTTCCAGAAGGTTGCTTTCCTCAAGGTTACTTCAAGAACAACTTCTACAGATTCTGGAGTGACCACTTCAGCACAAAGTCGCCTAAAATTTGAATTCCCCATTTTGTCTCCAATTTGTGAAGAATTTCCTCTGCATAATCTTTGCACACTCTAAGTTGTTAATCATTGAGTTGGGACGCAGCTATTTGGACCAAATTGCCAATTTAATCATAATCAAATCCTACTAAGTCTTGTAATTAACAAGTCAGGATATGAAAAAAAAAGGATGCCTAGACCAACAACAGCAGAATAGGAGTCTCTAGGAACACATTAGTAGCTTAGTTATTTTATCTCCAGGGCCGACTCAATAGAATATGAGGTTTATTGTATTGAGGTTTAGTGCTTAGCCTTATGTTTAATTTACTCCAATATCCTAAATTATCAGATTATGAATATATGAAGAATATATAAGAATTGGATTTTATATGGATGATAAATTAATTGATTAAAAATCATTCATTCTTTGGTATATAAAGGTTAATAGTTTTCTTACAAAATGCAAATAAAGTATGACATAAATACACTAGATTTCATGATTGGAGAGCATGCGGTTTGTATTTTTTTCAAACACAAATTTTGGGTTTAAAGTAGACAAATGGAGATTATGTGCAGGTAGAGTGGTTTTATAAAGTTTGAGCCTAAAGCAAAATATCTTGGTTTGCCTTTCCCTTACAGGCCAAAAAAAGAGTTGAAGTAGTGGAGACGTTAAATTAAGAACTCAAAGTTTTAATAAAAAAAAAAAAAAAAAAAGAACTCAAAGTTGGAAAGCAAAAGTTTTGTACCAAGCAGCAAGGTTAACTCTAATTAATTAAATATGTTGCCTCTTCTTTGACTCTTTATATAATGTCCTTATTATCACTACCTAAAATGATCTTTCCAAAACTGATGCTCTCCTCAAGAATTTCTTTTGGGGAGAGGGCAAACAAATGAAGCAGTACTCCTAGCAAAATTGGAGTGGTGTGTAACAGTTAACAGTGAAAAAAATATATTGGGTAAAAAGGTTATCAAAGAAAAAAAAAAATTTAAAAAAAAAAAAAGATAAAAAAAATAAAATTCTTCAAGGTAGCCCTAAAGCCAAAGTCAAGTTCCTGGTTGTGGAAAGGAATCTGTGGTAGCATATTCTATGCTACTAGTCTAATAATTTTGATGTTCATTTTCCCTCTCAAAGGTGGGACTTATTTGTGCAGGATCCACTCTTGCTCCTTTTTACCCTGGTAAATGGTAATATTTGGAATCTGAAAAAATTGGGTTTCTTCAGATTTCAACAGTCCCTACAAAATTACAGCGAATTATGGATATCAACTATAGAATGAGTTTCTTCCTAAAAATTACACATATCAACTGGGTTACTTTGTCATAGTGTATTAGGAATATCAACTTTTCCTCAAATTTTCTAATCTGATGAATGAGGAGGCCTCAGCTCCTTCTTTCCATAAACCTGAACTTCAGTACGACTATGAGATGATGCTTCCTCAAATTTTCTGGCCCACTCCTTCAGCTTGAGTTCGGCCTGAGCTGCTTCCTCAAATTTTCTAGCCCACTCCTACGCATCATCGTCACCACCTTCTGTGGCATCATCCTCACCACCATTTGTTGCAATTGATGTGGCAATTGTAGTCGTGGCAATGGTAGTCTCAATGTTAATGTTCTTCCTTCTAGTCTCAATGTTCTTCCTTGTAGCCCTCAAAGTTCTTCCAAAAAGTTGCTTTCTTCAAGGTTGCTTCAAGAACAACCTCTACGGACTCTGGAGTGAGCACTTCAACACAAATTCTCTCAAAATTTGATTTGCCCATTTTTGACTCCACCTCATGAAGAATTAACTCTGCACAATCTTTGCGCACTTCAAGTTGGTCAAGCTTGGACGCAACTATTTGGACCAGATTGCCAATTTGGTGATGATCAAATCCTACTAAGTCCTGCAATTAACAAGTCAGAATACAGGATTAGACCAATAAACAGCAGAATAGGAAACAGAAACAGCAGATACAAACAAAGAACAGTAGCTATATATAGTTTTATACAAATCACAAATACATTATTAATACCAGTTTGTCAAGAATTATATGAAACCACCCTGCTGCCTGGAATCGAATATTCTCATCATCATTGCCAATAAAATTGAGTATTTTCGGTAAGAGAAAAATTGGCAAAATATTTGTCATGATTGCTTCAACAACGCGATAAGTTGAGTCGCGAGAATGAGAATGCAGAAATAGCTTCCCTATGTGCAAAAAAAATAAAAAAAAAATTGGAGCTCAGTTATGTAGATTTTCTAGAGAATGTGATTATGGTCTAAGAACTCACAGAAAGAGATTCAAAGAAATGAAAATGGTAGCTATTAATACAGCTTTTAACAAACTTCTAACAGTGCTAACAACTTAACAAACTCTTATGACTGTTTCCACTAATAACGGATAATGCTAAACAACATGGGCTCTGTATAGCACAAAGTTGTATCTTCATCAAGTTACATGCAAAAATACTAAAAGTACATACAAAAAGATGGTACTTGTAAAATAAATCAATGAATCTGCCAGGTGCAAAAACTTACAAGTGGTTCCAAGAAATCAATGCTTTGATCTTTATAAAGCCTTAAAAGATCTACAGAAGTCACAATTGCCATTTGGGTTAGACGAGATCCGTCATATCGATGATTGTTGAATAATGCTTCTGCCAATTGTAAAAAAACAGGCCCTCTACAACATATAGAAATAACAAGTTAATAAAGTCTAAAACTATGTCAGTGACATCGTATGTACAAGCTAATAAACAAATTGAAAATGTACAAATTAATAATCAATTACAGAAATGCACGCATGGGTTCTCTGTAGAATTTTGCCAACACGCGTGCGAACATCAGTGCATTCTTCGAGATACACAATCTGTTAGACTGCAAGCTCCATAACAGTCCCTGATATATCAAAATATAAACCAAATTATACAAAACATAATTGTTAGACTTCATGGTTAGAAGTAAATAACATTATCTAAAATGTATAAAAAGATAAAAACTTACAGCAAAACCAGCATCAATGTCTTTTACATAATTGTTCAGCTTCTCAAATTTCTTAAATTTACAACTGGAAGTACATACAAAGTGTCAATTCATTACAAAACATTTGCAAATTTGGTAAAAATCTATAAAAACCGAGTGGATGCTCTTTTTTTCCACATTTGCCACGTGTCACCTTGTGAATGGTGGAACGTGACTTTTATTGTTTGATGGGGTGTTGAATCCAAAACTCTACACTAGGTTGGTGGTTTGCTTAGCGGCTGATGGTGCAGTTCCCTTGAGTCTGAATCTGCCATGTTTGGAGTCTGCTAAGTCTACATCTGCGGTGGGACAAGGAACTCGAGATTTGATGTCTGCCAGAGCATGAGAACCAGTCTGCCAGACCAAAATCCAAGTGGAACACAACACTAACAAGCATAAGGGAGCTTTTTTTAATCAAGCCCAAAAAGAAAGATTAATATGTGGTCCTTTGCATGTTGAGAGGAACTCAAAATCAAGGAAAGTGATTTGTAATATTTGCACCACAACTCAGAATTCAATGTAACCAAAACCATAAACACTTCCTTTTTGTGAGCCAATGAACACTTCCCTTGTGAACTGGTGTTTGCTGTACCATGGAGGTCTTCACACCAAGAAATCATAAAGACTTAAAGGAGTTTGATCATGTGGGAGAGAGTTAGCTCTAGGAAACATGCATGGGGTTATAAGAGAGAGTTTCTCTAAACTGTATCACAAGGAAGAGAGTGAACAGTAGGCTTTTGTGTTGGATATAATCTGAGTCATGCCAAAAGATGGTTTGGTAGACTAGTTAGATGAGTTTCGTAGACTGCTGTGTTGTTACACAGGTTCTGCAGACTACTGTGTAGTTATGAATGAAAAGAGATAGGTTGAATCTCAAGGTTGAAAATGGAGTTTCAGTGAGTTTTTTCTCTCTTAGAATATTTCTGTAGAGAGTAGATGGAGTTGTGGTGATTTTCATATTCCTGAACCTCTTTTGTTTTAGGTTCTAGAACCCCCCTCATGGTCTAAGTATCCTCCCTCTAATAGTGGGATTAAGTGTTCTTAGAGGTTAGGGGTAAGACCTATGACCTCATTTAATCCATGGGATAATTGGAAGTTTTAACCATTTTTGGTGAATCAGGAAAAGGGCTAGTTGAACCTTACTGTAAAAAGAAAATAATCCTTATTACCTAAGGTTTATTGGAGGCCATAGCAAACCTTGATCAGAGGGCTCACTCATTCATGATGGTGGGAATATGTGAGCATTTGACACTGATGGTGATGGTTCAGTGGGTTGGTTGATTCATACACGTTTCCTTGGTTTGGAATGAACTTATCGTAACATGCATTTCCCAGTAAATGCAATGTTGATCTACGGCAGATCATCAAACTTTTGAGAGTTAACTCCTTTACCTCCAAACCAAAACTTTGCAAGTCTTTAATGAAGAAGAACAATGACCACCATGGATCTGGGCCATGGTGGTTTCTGCCCCT
Organism: Fagus sylvatica; assembly: GCA_907173295.1. Classification (NCBI taxonomy): domain Eukaryota; kingdom Viridiplantae; phylum Streptophyta; class Magnoliopsida; order Fagales; family Fagaceae; genus Fagus; species Fagus sylvatica. The sequence goes on along the minus strand of OU015762.1, from coordinate 24,851,579 downwards.
AGTTCAAATGGCTGTGGCCTTGGTTCAGGCGTGGCCTTTCATCTTCTGATTCAAATCATCTTTGATTTTAGGTTATCTTTCCTAATATTTCTGCTGTTGACAAGTTTGTTGTATCTGCTGTGTAAAGCTTTGGCTGGCTGGGCATTAAGGAGCTTCAGGCATGGAGGATCGTGTTGGTCTCTTAGGGAAGACAATGAACAGTGCACTTTATTGACTGTTGCACCCAATTGATACGTTGCTTGCTTTGGCAAGCAAGTTATGGTGGGTTTAAGGTACAGCAAATGTGTCTGTTGTGTAACTTGAGTTTCTATTGTGTTTGTCTGCTGTGTAATGGCTTGAACTTTTGAACGTTGCAAAACTCCAGCCATGGAGCACCGTGAGGGCTTGTTGGGAAAGAGAATGCACAATGCACTTTATTGAGAGTTGCACCCAATTGGAGAGTCCCACACGTATAGGCTGTTGGGATAAGCATGTTCTGGTGGGTCACATGTCACTGCAGACTAAGCTGGCAAAATTTGAATAGGTGAGCTGGGCAACTTAATTTGGGTTTCAATGATTTGCCAGCGGCCCAAGCTTGATGTTCTGGTTTGCAACAGACTTATTGGATTTAGGCCACGTTTGGGTTTAAGAGCAAAGATTGACACTTTGCTTTGGGTTGTCTTGGACTTTGGAAAAAAGTGGGCATCTACAAACTATAAATGCACTTTCGGACTAAGCCTCCACTTTTCAGTTGTAAATTGTGAAACTCACTTGTCTGTTGGAGGACCCAAGCAAATTAGACAGAATCTAAAAAAAAAAAATAGTAAATATAAATGTCAACTTTAGAGAGAGAAGCACAAAGAGATAGAGAATAATCTTTGTATTGAGTATTCTGAATAAACATAAACAGCTAAGAGAATATATATAGACCTAAACTAGGGACAATATAGTAAATACATAGGAAACCCTAGACTAGTATAATAACAATGTTATATTCATATGTTAACATCCCCCTCAAACTCAAGGTGGTCTGACAGAAGCCATCTTGAGTTTGGAAACAAGATCACGAAAATGACCAGGAGGAAAAATCTTCATAAAGATGTCAGCAGTTTGATCAGAAGAGCTAACTGAAAGAAGACGCAAGATGCCAACAGACAGATGATGACGCATAAGATGACAATCAATCTTAATATGCTTGGTGCGCTCATAGAAAACATCATTATGTGTAATCTGAATAGCACTATGGTTGTCACAATGTATGACAGTCAATGAAGAATGTGTAAGACCCATATCTTTCAACAGCCAGCGAAGAGCAAGAGTTCAGAGATAGTATCAGCCAGAGCACGGTACTTTGCCTCAGTGCTAAAGCGAGACACAATATGTTGTTTCTTATTACGCTAGGAAATAAGAGAGTCCCTTAAAAAAGAAACAAAAGCCAATAGTAGAGTGGTGGTCAGTAGGATCCCCAACTCAATCAGCATCAGAATAAGCACAGAGGTTAAGGGTGGAGTGAGCAGAGAAGTGAAGACCATGAAACATAGTACCCTTGATATCGCGGAGAATGTGAATCACTGCAGCATAGTGTGTAGAGTGGGGAGCAGCCAAGAATTGACTCACCAAATGGACAGCATGAGCAATATCAGGGCGGGTTACAGTGACATAGACTAAGCTGCCAATAAGCTGACAATAGAGAGTGGCATCACTGAGAGGTGTGCCATTCAAGGGAGTAAGGCAAGCATTCATCTTAAGGGGAATAGAAACAACTTTAATGTCAGTCAGGCCAGCATGAGATAACAAGTCAAAGGCATACTTGGCCTGAGAAAGATAATAACTAGTGGAATCAGAAGAGACCTCAAGGCCTAGAAAGTAGCTCAGTTGACCAATATCCTTCATCTTAAAGTGTTGGTGTGATGCCCCGCACCACCTAGCATAATAAATTAATTATATTAGTACTAAGTTACAAAAGGACTATAGGTTTAATAATTTACATGGTAAATTATTAAAATGGATATAACATATAGTTTGATTAAGTGATAATATCATATTACATTGACATTAAAATGATAATAATATGTATATATATATATATAGAAATGGTGTAATATCAAGTAGTGTAAGTTAGCAACTAGTTAAGTTTAGAGACAACCTAAACTTAAGTCTAGTCAACTTGCTAAAAAAATAAAATAAAAATAAAAACAAAAAGAAAACCACTCCCACTAACCCAGCCAGCCATACATTTAACTAAACCCATGGTCAGCTCATTTTCCCCTTTAATAGCCGGTCACTTCCTCATTTCAATACACATTTTAAGAGGAAAGAAAGGAAAAGAGGGAGAGAAGCTCTCCCCCTTCTGCTGGCCGAAAATCCCTTGGAGGAAGAACCTCCATAGTTGCTCTTCTTCAAGCTTCCCTCCATCAAGAAAAGGATAAGCTCTTGTTAGGGCTTATATTCCCAAACCTTAGAAGGTAAATTCCTCAAATTCTCTAGGGTTTCATGGAGTTTAATTGGGGGTTTCAACTGAAACTTCATGCATGTGTTAGATTAGGTGAAATCTTAGCTTTTCATATATGTTTTGAAATGGGTATAGTTAAAATTGTTGGTTGATCTTCATGATTTTGACACTTTGAGGTTATGGGTTTGTAGAAATATGATTTTGGGTTAGGGAAAATGAATTTTTATGGACATGCATGTGGGATTTGAAGTGGTAGTTGCTGGAAATTTTACTGCTCTGTCAGATCTGCGTGAACAGTAAAATTTCGTGGAAATTCTGTTCTTTTTGAAAATAGATATGAGGAAACGGTTTTCTCTAGGGTAATCTATCATATGTCTAGGTTATGTATATGAAATTTCATAGAAAAATATTGAGTTTTGATAATTATTTGTGATTTTACAAGAAAACTGTGCAAATCTGTCCATTTGACAGATTCTGTGTTTGTCGGTTTGAAATTGCTTAATAAATCCAATATTTGGGATTTAAGTGATTGGAGTAATGTTTCTGGAACCCTAGGATGTATATGTTATTGATGGAATTAGCCCCATGCCATTTTAGTATATAATGAATTGTGGGTACTGATTTAAAGTCACTTTAAAAACTGAACTGACAGATTTGAGTTTTCTGTCTTGGTTGAATTTTATAATTTTGTATAAAGCTCAAATTGAGCTGAAAATTTAGGGTCACATGTATACACATATATAGGTATTCTCCTATAAAATTTCATGAGTTTATGACACCTTTTGGTTGGTCATATAAGGCTTAGAAGTGGGCTGTATAGCAGGGGATATGTTGCAGCAACTTGTAAATCACGGATTTTTGAAGAATTTATTCTTGCAATTGGACAAGTGAATTGAGCTAAAATTTGGTATGCATGATAAATAATGTGTTTACTAAATGGGTGAATTTTTATATGTCCTAATTATACCATCTAGTATAGAAAAGAAATATTTTGAGTCCTGCAATACGGTTTCTGATTTTAGGCAGTAAATAGAACTAGTTTTGATGTTTTGCCATTATTGCTTCGTTTGCTTGTTTGGTTGCCTTTGGGTTGCGATATAGAGACTCCTAGGAACCTAAATAGGGTAAGGATGTGAGAAGGATTAGAAAACCTATAGAATTGATAGTTAAGGGAAGCCATGAGTGCTTTTGTGAGTTAGAATGTCTGCTAATCATTGGATTTTAATATCCTTTGGTCTAGGGATTGAACAAGGAAAGTAGAGAACTCCATTGCAAGCTTTGAGACTGTTGTGCTGCTGCTGGATTGAGGTAAGGGAATGTGCCATGAAAATTTAATAGTCCATGTTTTAAGAATATATTTATATATGTTTTATCAATGCTTTCAATAAACTCAGTTTGATATTTGTTTATAGAAGAAAATGTGCATTGATTTAGAAACTGTTTTGATTAGTACAGTTAAGACAGATTTTAGAAACAAGTTGTGGATATGCTATGATTTTGGCTTAGTAAGGCAAGAGAGAGATTGAAAAATAAACAAGCATGATATGTTTTAAGAACACCAAAAACAGTTTTGAGTGTGATGCCCTGTAGACTGACAACCCAAGGCCACGAGGGGATCGTATGCCCTAAAGACATGGCAAGAAGGCCTCGAGGGGTTTTATTCCCTGTAGACCGGCAACAAGTAAGGCCACGAGGGGTTGTATTCCCTGAAGATATGGCAACCCAGGCCACGAGGGGATCTTCGGATCTTTGTAGACTGGCAAGAAGGCCACGAGGGGTTTCATACCCTGTAGACATGGCACCAGTAAGGTCACGAGGGGCATAGTCTTAAAGATAAAGTACAGTTACATGTTCCATATAGTTTTGCTATATTATGCAAGAGTATGAGATAAGTTTTCTCTTCAGAACAGTTTAAGGGAACATGTTTAGTTTACATATAAAAGAATCATGCTATATGTTTAGATTTCAATAAATATATTATGCCTTACAAGTTATCAGATATTATGTTCATCAGTATGAAACATATATGTGCAAGAAACTCATGAAATCATTTTAGCATGAACTGTTTATACGCAAGTCATATCCACAAAGATATTTCTGTTTATCATGCATTCATGCATACTGTTAAATCTTCATGTCACAATTCCCTTCCTGAGCAAAGTGGGTTGCTCAGATTGCAGGAACATCCTATGGTGCAGCCAAGAGTCTCAGCATGGAGGAGCAAGTTTTGTGGTATCTAGAACAAGTCTTAGATGTTTTGAGTTTTTATATATATAAAGCAGAAGTGATGTATATGTTTAAATAGTCTTCCGCTGTATTAGAGTTATTATGTCCACATACTGATGTATTTTGTATAAACAGTTATAGATGCTCTGACTACTATCACTTCCTTTAGGTGGACTATTATATTCAGTTATTTTGTAAAGGAGTATGTTATTATATTATGGGAGTTTCCAACCCAAGAAGAAGTTAAAGAATCAAGATGAGAGAAGAGAGGAAATAAGAAAAAAAAATTCATACTCCTTTTAGTTGGTTCGTGTTAATATCAGGCACAGGCTTGGTATTAGCATGCCGGTCCGACTCCGAATCATATTACGGATTTGGGTCGTGACAGACGTGGTATCAGAGCAATAGGAAGTGATTTTTAGAAGTTAGGCTTTAACTTGAGAATCATAGCAAGGTAAAAGGGTAGTTGGGATGTAGGACTTGTTTGCTTAATGATGATGTAGCATTTGCATTGTGATTGATTGTTTGCTTCATGCTTGTATAATTTTGATAGAAATATACTAAGACTGTCGTTGATTGAGATAGAATAATATTTATACTTAGTTTTGTTAAATGTTAAAATTTAATGAAACATTTCTAAGAGAATGTTAGAAGACCTTTAACCCCGTCCCTAAATAGATTCTCCTTGAGCAAGAACTATGATTTCCTTTAGATTGAAGATGGTGTAATGTCCTCAATTTTGGACTATGAGAAAGGATATGTAGAGTTTTCTTTGTGTGGGATAAGGTCATATGGTGATCCTTGTAACGTCACCGCAGATATTAGGTGGGGCCTAACCCGATTTCACTTTTTATGTGTAAATGAGAGAATAATGTTTATGATATTCTCATGAAATTGATTGTGGTAGAGGATAGATAGATTGTTCGAGTAATCTCACACTTTGCACCTATTAGAGGAACATCTATTATTGATAAATTTTGGTATGTATACCTACAACAAGGGAATAGGTGCCAATAGGATTTAATCTATGTGCTATTTGATTTTGTATTTTGAGTGTACTAAGCGAAGTTCTTAATGGTTCTCCATATTATATTGAAATTGTCATTGAGAGTAAAGTGTATTATGGTGATTTATACTTGGACATGTTGATTCAATGCATTAGATTTTTGATCTGCCAAGTAGATTCATGATATAATATTAGGCTTAGTCATAAGAAGTTATAGAAACAAAGGTAATTGGGAAATAGGAGTTCCTATCTAGGTTTGATGATTTATAGTTGTTGCATGTTAACATGAGTTTGAGTCTAATATGTGATAATATGCCTATAGGGTTGAGAAGTGACTAGGAACATGTTAAGGGCTATGTTTTATTTTTGGCTTAAGGGGATGTTGTTGAGGATTCATACTTAAGTGTTATGATCATGGCTTTAGTATTTATGTTATTAGTATTAGTATTCTTACTAAAGTTAATCATGAATTGTTTGATTTGAGTTGTATTGGTAGTCTAGTAAGAGGTAAAAAGAGATAATAATGTTTATAGTATTTTCCTGATTTAAGATGTTGAACTTTGGATGTTACCCTTTTCTTGATTAAAAGTTAGGATCAAATCTGAATATGTGGTTGTAATTGTTTCTGGATTTCAGTTTGTTTGTACCGAATTGGGTAAGGCATAACTTGAGATTGGAGTGGAATTTTGGAACGAAATTTTGGGAATAGATACTCAACTTGATATTCTATAATTCTGTGAAATTTCATGAGTTTTCATTATGGTTTTGGGTGTCTAAAGACAGTCTAATTAGAGCTGTGTTACTGCAGAATGCAATCTGAGTACTCGAGGTTGAATCCTTTGTAGCTCTACTTAGAAATTAATTCTTGATACGAAATTTGGGGTATATGAAGTTAACATATATATGTTATAATCTGGAGAATTTGGAAATTTTTGGAGACTTCTGGGTATTTTAATTTTTAAGTCTTAGTGGGCTGATCTGTTCTAGAAATTAATGTGGAGGTTGTAACTTTGAACTCTTAGAAACCTAATCTAGAAGCATCATTTTTGTAAACTGTTTTAGAGGCATATTTTGAAGGTATAGACTTAATGTCTAGTGATGAACTTAATGAGGTTTAGGCCAAGATTTATGTGGATCCTTTGGAAATTGGTTTTAGGAACATTGTGAGTTTTACAACATTGTTAAAAGGATTTTGGGAAAGTTATTCCAAGGTCAATTGATACTTAATGTGAATTTCCTTTGGTGACCATATTTATGTTATTATGTGTTTTATGGCAATCCTACATTCATGGTGATGGTGTACCTTAAGTTCAATGAATTGATTTGAAGGACATTATTGAGGTTAAGGTTACAACTTATTATAGGTGGTCGTGGCACCTCGGTGCTATGATGATAGACAGGTAGGATCCAAGAAAGGACCAAGTATATATAAGATACAAGAAATGATATGATCAAGGAATATGTCAAGATTAGTCCTTAGTGCATATACTATGAGTAGTGATTCGTTGAATACCTGAGGGACTAGGAAACTTCTCTTTACTATCTTGAGGAAGGAAAACAGTTAAGCATAGTGCTCATGACCTATCAAGGAATAGAAATAACACTCAACCCTGAGGTTTAGAGTAGTCTAGTCATAGCTTGAAAGTTTAAATGAATCCATAAAGAGTTAGGTTACCCCTTATTATGAAATGAAAACCTAAATTAATTGTGTCATGTTGGAAAATGATGACATTAGAGCTTATCATTTATTTAAGGAACCAAAGATGCGCAACAGAAGCGTGATGTGTCAACTCACAGAGGAGTTTAGATAGAGTATGGTTCTAAAGTAATAAGAGTAAGAAACAAAGAACCCATGAGGAGTTAGAACTTGCCGAATAAACTTTCTAAAAGTATGTGTCCTAGAGATAGCTATGGATAGCAATTCAACGACCTAGATTTTTATTCAACTAAAGTCAAGAGTGTATTCAATCTAAAAGTTTGACGTCACTTGCGCTAGTTGCCATGCTATGTAAGGTGTGTTTGCACATTAAGACCTTCGATTAAAGTAGTATCCTTACGACAAACGCAAGTTGTTTTTAGAGATTATAGATAACTTATATTGTTGTTAATGATAGAGAATATATCAAAGAATCGAGGTAACATATAATCCTGAAGTGAGGGTTTAAATCAATGGTACCACTTTAGAAAATGTTACTCTAAGTTTATGAAGGGCAGAAACACAGTGTATTGAGGAGTTTAAAGACATGTTGAAGTAATAGAAACCCTTTGAGGTTTATGCGTCTTATGTGTTGGTTGAGGCCTTTATGAGATAAACTAAGGATACAACTGTAGAGTTGAGTCATAGGTGAGAATAAATGATTTCAATTTTCGGGGACGAAAATTTTATAAGGAGGGGAGATTGTGATGCCCCGCACCCCTAAACATTTTAATTAATTATATTAGTGCTAAGTCACTAAAGAGATTATAGATTTAATAAATTCTTATGGTAAGTTAATTTAAATTGGATAATTACCACACTACATTAACTTAGATGCATTAGTATTGTTAATAGATAAACCTTAAACTATGTATTTGATAGTAAACATAAGGGCAAAGGAGTCATTGCACACTTAAATTGGTGGCCCAATGGAAAATTGCCATGTGTCCCACCTTTTAATTGCACCACATGCAAAATGACATGTGTAATCCACTAAAATAAAACCCCATGGTCAGCCCATTTTCTCCTTTAGTGACCGGCCATGTATTGCACTCACTTCATTTCATTTATTTTTAAGAGGAAAGAAAGGAAAAGAGGGAGAGAAGCTCTCCCCCTTCTGCTGGCCGAAATTCCCTTGGAGGAAGAACCTCCATAGTTGCTCTTCTTCAAGCTTCCCTCCATCAAGAAAAGGATAAGCTCTTGTTAGGGCTTATATTCCCAAACCTTAGAAGGTAAATTCCTCAAATTCTCTAGGGTTTCATGGAATTTAATTGGGGGTTTCAACTGAAACTTCATGCATGTGTTAGATTAGGTGAAATCTTAGCTTTTCATATATGTTTTGAAATGGGTATAGTGAAATTGTTGGTTGATCTTTATGATTTCCTACACTTTGAGGTTATGGGTTTGTAGAAATATGATTTTGGGTTAGGGAAAATGGATTTTTATGGACATGCATGTGGGATTTGAAGTGGTGATTGCTGGAAATTTACTGCTCTGTCAGGTCTGCGTGAACAGTAAAATTTCGTGGAAATTCTGTTATTTTTGAAAATAGATATGAGGAAACGGTTTTCTCTAGGCTAATGTATCATATGTATAGTTTATGTATATGAAATTTCATAGAAAAATAATGAGTTTTGGTATTTGTTTGGGAATTTAAGATAAAACTGTGCAAATCTGTCACCTGAACAGATTCTGTGTTTGAAGTTTATAAAATAGGTAATAAATTGTAATTGTGGAATTTGGATGCCAAGTTTGAACAGAATTGAAGCTAACACACAAGGATTGAATTTAGAATTAAGAATTACATCATTTGGGTTAGTATTGAATGAGTTATGAATTTTATTCTAAGTCACGTTAAATTTGTCAAGATATATCTGAGTACACTGAGTTGTGGCAATTTTTATAAATTTTACAGAGGTCAAATAATTTTGAAACTTTTACCATGTATATTAGACTGATATTAGTGTGTCCCTATGAAATTTAATGGTGTTTTAGAAATGTTATAGTTGGTCAAATAAATTGTATAAGAGGACTGTCCTGTAGGTAATCAGATTTACAGCAACACGAAATAGTGAGACTTTGAAGAATTTATTCTTGCAATTGGACAAGTGAATTGAGCTGAAATTTGGTATGCATGATAAATAATGTGTTTACTAAATGGGTGAATTTTTATATGTCCTGAATTATACCATCTAGTATAGAAAAGAAATATTTTGAGTCCTGCAATACGGTTTCTGTTTTAGGCAGTAAATAGAACTAGTTTTGATGTTTTGCCACTATTGCTTAGTTTGCTTGTTTGGTTGCCTTTGGGTTGCGATATAGAGACTCCTAGGAACCTAAATAGGGTAAGGATGTGAGAAGGATTAGAAAACCTATAGAATTGATAGTTAAGGGAAGCCATGAGTACTTTTGTGAGTTAGAGTATCTGCTAATCATTGGATTTTAATATCCTTTGGTCTAGGGACTGAATAAGGAAAGTAGAGAACTCCATTGCAAGCTTTGAGACTGCTGTGCTGTTGCTGGATTGAGGTAAGGGAATGTGCCATGAAAATTTAATAGTCCATGTTTTAAGAATATATCTATATATGTTTTATCAATGCTTTCAGTAAACTTAGTTTGATACTTGTTTATAAAGAAAAATGTGCATTGATTTAGAAACAGTTTTGAGTTGATACAGTTAAGACAGATTTTGAGAAGCAAACTGTGGATATGCTATGGATTTTTTGGGCTTAGTAAGGCAAGAGAGAGATTGAAAAGTAAACAAGCATGATATGTTTTATGAACACCTAAAATGGTTTTCAGTGTGAGGGCCTTGTGACCGCAGGAAGGCCTCGAGGGGTTTTATTCCCTGTAGACCGGCAACAAGTAAGGCCACGAGGGGTTGTATTCCCTGTAGACTGGTAGCAGGAAGGTCACGAGGGGTTTTCGTACCCTGTAGACTGACAAGCAGGAAGGCCACGAGGGGTTTTATACCCTGTAGACTGGTAAGCAGAAAGGCCACGAGGGGATAATTTCCCTGTAGACATGGCACAAGTAAAGTCACAAGGTGCCAAGTCTTAAAGATAAAGTTCAGTTACATGTTCCATATAGTTTTGCTATTTTATGCAATAGTATGAGATAAGTTTTCTCTTCAGAACAGTTTAAGGGAACATGTTTAGTTTACATATAAAAGAATCATGCTATATGTTTAGATTTCAATAAATATATTATGCCTTACAAGTTATCAGATATTATGTTCATCAGTATGAAACATATATGTGCAAGAAACTCATGAAATCATTTTAGCATGAACTGTTTATACGCAAGTCATATCCACAAAGATTATTCTGTTTATCATGCATTCATGCATACTGTTAAATCTTCATGTCACAATTCCCTTCCTGAGCAAAGTGGATTGCTCAGATTGCAGGAACATCCTATGGTGCAGCCAAGAGTCTCAGCATGGAGGAGCAAGTTTGTGGTATCTAGAACAAGTTTTAGATGTTTTGAGTTTTTATATAAATAAAACAGAAGTGATGTATAGGTTTAAATAGTCTTCCGCTGTATTAGAGTTTTTATGTCCACATATTGATGTATTTTGTATAAACAGTTATAGATGCTCTGATTACTATCACTTCCTTTAGGTGGACTATTATATTCAGTTATCTTGTAAAGGAGTATGTTATTATATTATGGGAGTTTTCAACTCCAAGAAGAAGTTAAAGAATCAAGATGAGAGAAGAGAAGAGAAAAAAGAAAAAAATTTTCATACTCCTTTTAGTTGGTTCGTGTTAATATCAGGCATAGGCTTGGTATTAGCATGCCGGTCTGACTCTGAATCATATTACGGATTTGGGTCGTGACATATATAATATAAATTGATAGAAACCTAGGGATCGAACCCAAGTACTCACAAAGGGGTAGGACTTTTTGGGGAAATGAATGACCATTGGGTTGAATGTCCAAGTTGTAATTTAAATGCATATTTGAAATAACATGTATTGTGTTTAACAGAATTGGTTGGAATATATCTATTATATCTGAATTAATTAATAAGACTATTTAATTTATTAAATATGAGCATTTAATTGGGTAGTAGGTATTTAATTTATTAATGGTGTACATTTTATCATGGGGTAGTGGGTATTTAATTTAATTTATTTAATTCATGTGTCACCTAAGATGCTATGTGTCAAGCAAAAGACGTTACCTTAGATGTCACGTGGTAGAAAGATAGTAACGTCTTCTGTTTTAATTTATATATAGATTACGCACACATCAGTTGTAAGAAAGAAAGACCCAGGGCAATTTCAATGGATTCTCATTTGTAAAAATCTCAACAGTTACATTAGTGCTTTTTTGTCTAGTAAAGCTACGTACACAATATTTTCACAATAATACGGAGGTGTTAAGTTGTGAATGGTAATAATAAAGTGATATAATCATATAAATGATGGTTTCAGATGAGAACTAATAAAAACTGGTCAACCCACTATTGTTGTAAAGGTATTGTGGCTACAGCATTGTTGCTTTTTTTTTCTCTCTCTCTCTCTCCCTCTAAACCGATCTAGCTAACGTCATGCCAAGTTTTGGTGTGGCAGTTAGGGAGGTTTCAAGGTTCACTGGAAAGAGTTGGAAGTTAGAACAACCCTTAGATTCACCACACCACATTTGCATATTTCCTATTGACTTTTTATCATGATGTTAAAAGACACAATGACCAAAATTCTTCTGATTTTTTTGTTTATATACTATTGGGATATGTATCTGACAAAATAAGTCATCAAAACATATGGTCTCTTAGTTTGAAAATACAAGTTGATCAAAACTCCTTAAAAAATATACACCATTTGGGTAACATAATGCCTTTTTTTTTTTTTTTTTCTTTTCTTTAAAAGGTATCTAGCCCCACGATTAAAGGATTATAGAGACTTATTGTCCGTTTTTCACCAACTTATTTGGTTTTTTGCTGAATGTTCTTTGCCTAAAGTAGGCTAAATTGGAAGGAGGGTCGCCTTCTTGAATTAGCAAAGCTATTGCGGAAGCTGGGATTGCAATGATGGGGCATGTGGGACATACTCCTTAGGCCATCAGTGCTTTTGGGGGATTCAGGCCCCAAGGCAAGAATGTTGCCAGTGCTGTCAAGTTGTCTTACTCTCTTTCTTATATTTGTGTGTGCGTGCATGCGCATTTGTGCATTTTTTGGTTATGTTAAAAGGAATTGCCCTGTGTAAGTTGTGGAGACCGTGCTGGCTTTACAGGAGGCAGGGTGCAGAGGTGGCTGCGGCGGCCACATCAGCACTTCAGTTTTTCCTACCATTGGTAATGGGGCTGGACCTTTTTGTAGTGGGCAGGTTAGATGATTATCTAGCTCTATAAATCTTTGGCTGGTATTTATACGTTTGAGATGGCTATGTATTTCTTCTTGGTGAATTTGGCAAGATGTAGTTCTACCTATATCATGCTAGTATAGATGTAAAATAAAATAAAAATGTTAGTATAGATGTTGATTTTATATGTATTCTGACTTGAATTTTCCTGATTATTACTGTTTAGACTACTAAGTGCTTGTGAGGAGAGAGTATCAAATATGGATTTTCTTGTGAACGTTGTGATAAAGTTCTCAAGAAATGGCATTGTACAATACAGTGTGATAGGAGACTTTTGTCATGGTATCTTAAATCTGTTGTTCAACTTCATCAATAGTTCTCGCGACACAAGAAGGTCAAAATAAAGTATTCATTGTTGTCACAACGAAATTTTGTAAAGCTCTAGCCTCTAGGATCAATTCTTGTTGAGCAGGGTTAAAAATGATAGTTTGTGAAAACTTATTGATTATATCAGATAGAGCATGGGCATTGGCGATTTTAATCCTCCATCAGTTTATTTTAACTTTTAGAATAGAGCTTATTTATTCTTTTGTAGAATCTGTGGTCATTTTGGCGGCTTCTTTTTTCCCCTGCTATTATTTGTTTACTAATTTGATAAATATATTTTAGGTTGTGTTTGAACAGCTTTTATCATAAGCAACCTCAGTTTATTCATTTGTCTATTAGATTAATATCAAAACAATTGAAATGGTTTAGAAACTTTCTTCAAGAAGTAGCTACCTACTTGCTGATAGAAGAGAATCGTAAATCGTTTCCTTTTGGTACTATGCCTGGACAAGTGGTCCACGTGCAATTCTCTAAGTAAAGTTCTCCTATGTTATGAAAAAAAAAACTATGCGCGAACATGTGGTTACTGATGTACGAATTCTTTCTGGCATTACAATTTTCTTCTTTAATAGGAAAAATTGTAAGAGAAGAAACCTACATTGACAAAATCACTTACTCAAACTCTCAAAGCAATGCACAAGGCTGGGTGCTTAAATCTTTTTTATTAATAGCTTCCATTATCTCTGCTCCCATTAAATTCATCTTTCTTTACTTTTAAAAATTTTTTTATTGGCTTTTTCAAATAGATCTAACTTTGAATATTGATTAAAGTGCACAAGTTTTAAGAGGTGCTTGCATGGAATAAATTATTTATCATTCAAGTTTGGTATATTACACATGGTAGGTGGTAATTGTGAATTAATTTTGATTATAATGAATGTTATTTAGTGCATATTTAGGGCTAAAGTAAGTTAAAAAGTTAACCTTGACCTGGGTTACCTTTTGTATTGAAACAAGTAACAAGGTTGTTGTTACCTGTGTAACATTTTTCAGGCATTTAGTAACATGTGCTGTTCTAAGTTGAGATTTATGAATAAGAGACTTCAATTCTACATTCTTAATGTTCGAGAACACCAGTCCTTGGTACCTTTTGTTATAGTTATTCTATTATAACAGTCATCCTAAACAAATTTATCAACCTAATAATGAAAAACATTATAAAATAAAATTACATGTACTTTCCGTTTAAATTGTGATTTGTGAAATTATGATGGTTATTATGCCATTACTGAAATATTAATTTGGAAATGAGTTTCACGTTCAAGTCTTTTTAACGTTTAATACTATACACCAAATTATAATGTTGCCTAATAAAATGAAGTTCTTTGTCCAAAAAAAAAAAAAAAAAATCGAAATCCTCCAATAAACCAAGCACGGGCCTTACACGTGCCACCAAAACTAGTTTTCTTATAAAAGGATTAATAGAGACTTTCATTGGTGTAGAGGTGATCAATTACTGGGTCATTCTACAATATCCCACACTCTTTTTGGGGTATGATACCCACTCAATTGGTATCATCAAATGTGATATAAGTACCATCATATGTAATGTTGGTACTATCTAATGTGATATTGGTACTATCTGATTTTTTATATATATTAATTTAAATAATAAATAAAAATGGTAGGTACCATCATATGTGAGGTAGGTACCATAATATGTGACATTGGTACCATTAATATGAGATTTTATCTATTAGAGGTACGGTACCCACATGAATACTGTAGAATTACCCTAAATTATAATTTATATTTAGAATATTACTTAAGACTATTGTTTAGAATATAACTCATACAAGCTACAAGCAACGGATAAACTAAAGATAATAGAAGAACACAACCAGCCATACTGAACTACTGACAATGCTGAAGCTTCAGATGAACAATCAAGTAAGAACTACAATTAACATATAAATGCCTATAAATACTCAATTATACAATCAAAAGCGCCGGGCTACTTTGGTCATGTGGGGTATTTGGGTAAGATGCATGTCATTCAAATGACAACCATCTTACTTCTACGGGACTAAAGAATTTTTCCAAAAAAGACATATTTTGGATCACATTTCACAAGTTCTTTTAATGTGTAATTGTTAGTGGAGATGTTTGAGATTAAGGAGAACCAAAACAAATTCTTCAGCTAAGCTGGAAGGAATGATCAACTTTTGGTAGTCAGTCTCGAATCCTCCGAAGATTAAGTCAGATAAAGAACTTAAGACAAAAAATAATAAACATTAGAGTCATGGCTATATTGTTACCTCCTTTACTTTGTGAATGTTGGGCTATTTATAAGTAGAGTTTGGTGGAAAAAGAGGATACCTTTTTTGTTGCCCCCTTAGGTCGGCAGAATAGACACATAGTTAGGGCAGTTTCCCAAATTTTACAGGCTAGAAATATCTTAATGTTTTATCGCACTTAATGCTTCCCTTTTTAATAGGTTACATTATTTAACGACCAGTGATTTGTTTTAAATGATGATACTAGTCGAATTCTTGGATCAACTATATTTTTCACTTTTTTAAAATTTTATCGCTTACCTTATCCAAATTTCAACTTACAAACCCTAGCGCAATATAAAAACGTAGGTTAGAAAAATTATTACACCACTAAGTGATTGATTCAGATGAGATGTATATCTTGTTGGCGCCAAGCTAACATGAAAAGAAATATTGATTGGCAACAAAGACAGTCCCAGTTATTCTTTTCCATCTCATTATGCAAATATAATCATTGAAAGAAATACTTATAAAAAAAAAAAACTTATCAAAAAAATAATCATTGAAAGAGATATTTATGCTTGCTTCTTTGTTTTTTTCCCGCGTACGTGCTTGTTTTCTTGATATTGTCTCTACAACTATAGATTTGGTACGAATTAATGAGATACTGCTTCCTGTTGCTACGATTTCGACATGACAAACAATTCTCTTAGTTACAATTTAACGGTAAAATCTTTTGTTACCGAATAAAAAATCTAAATTCAAATTTGTGTCTGAACATGATGATGACAAAGAGTCAGGTCCTATTGTATATTAAATAATAATAAATAAATAAACCCTCAAATCTTTACCCATTCCATTTCATTAATGGTGACACTAGCTAGTAATCTCCAGCAAATTGACACTTGACAGTTTATTAAGTAAAAAGAAGAAGTAAGAACAGGATATATTTTTTCTTGTTCCAAGGGATGGTTATAGTTGAACCAATAGATCCCCAGGCCACTACATTTTAACAAATTCTTCAACACTTTGCCTTTCTGTGGAGACTTGAGACACATTTTGCAAAACAAGTTATTCCGGATGAAATATTGGCTCCTCTTGGTATTAAGTTGGCATGGCTAGATTTGCCTTTTTAGAAACAAGAGAGAAGCCAAACCATTTCTCTTGTGTTGACAAAGATTACCAATAAAGGATGGTAGTGTTTCTGTTGCAGATTCCAATATAGTAAATCGACTCTTCTTTTTAGCGTAAATGACCCTTAAAATCCAAATCCAAATCCATTACATTCACAATGTGGTTTAATCTTTATAATTATGCTAACAGAATGAATCCTTCTACATAAAATGCTGCGTGAATTTAATGTAACCTTGACATAACAAGGTTTAGTATTTGTTAACGAAATGGAGGTAAACATTGTCTTTTTCTACTTCTTTTTTTTTCGTTTTGTTGACTTTGACAAAAACTCCAATAAAAATGAAGTAAATGTACAACCTTTTTTTCCCATCAAAATCAGCCAACAATAGCTGACAGCTAAATTTTGATGACATATTAGTGATATAATATTTTTCATAATTATTAACATGATTTTTTTTTTTTTTTAATGACTTAGGTATCCAAGATTTTGTTTCGACTAATCTCATGAGTCTATGGAGTCATCTTATGACCACCAATTGAACCCAATAATCTTGGATGATACCAAAGAGATCCGTTATTATAAGAATTTAAACAAACAACTTGCATTTCTTTAAACGCATATTATAACCGATAAAAAAAAAAACAAATATTATAATTTATTTTATCACTTGATTACTCCCGTGAGATTGACATGATTTATTATAATTGAAAGAAACATTTACTTTCACTTTGATTCATGAGCAATTTCATTTTCATTATATACCAATCGCATAATATTATATCACAATACAAATTGTGAAACATGTCATGTATTTACAATTTAGACTGATTCAATTTCTCTTAAAAACAAATTCTATATATCTATTCTCGTGAACTCTTAACTATCATTAAGTGCCATCATAGTAAGGTATCATTAATTCTGTAAGCCACTACAATTAAGATGCTACGTCATGTTGGAAAGATGCTGACATGACAAAAGGCGTTACTTGCTGACAACTTGGAGAGGAACAACACAAGCTTAGCTCATTTCCTTCCATTCTCCAGGTCCCAGCCCCTATCCCTTGTGTCCACACCTATGTCTAAGTACTAAGGAGGAGGTGCCAGCTGTAACAAAAAATTCAACAATCAAAATCAAGCCACATCATCCAAAGGAGGAGGTGCCAGCTGTAACAAAATATTCAACAATCAAAATCAAGCCACATCATCCAAAAACTAAACGGCTTCTTTCCCATTAAAATTTAAGTCAAATTATAAGTGATACTTTCAAAATTTGGTCAAAATTTAATTCAGTCTTTTAAATTTTGACCGTGTCAATTTAGTCATCTAACTTTCAATTTGATTCAATTCAATATTTATTGTTAAATCCTGTCACTCCTATCGTTAACTTTCACAATTTTGATTTTCATTTAGTTTTTTTAATTAAAAAAACCATAAAACTAATAATTTTTTTTTTGGAGAAAATCACTTAAGAACGCAGCAAGAACATTCTGTTTGAGCAAAAATCCAACAACAATAACAAAATACATACGTTCAAGCTCATTGCATCAAGAACCCAACAAGAACACAACAAGAATCCAGTAGCAGAAAGAACATTTAAAAAAAAAACCAACAACAACAAGAACATTGTTGACCCCCACAAACGAATTCACTGAAGCCATCAAAAATTACAACTAATTGTTTTTTTCTCTTTGATTTTCTGCTGAAACAATAAGATTCTCCAATGCCAAATTATACAAATGAAACTATTTTTTTTTTCTTTTTGATTTTCTGTGGACACAAAGGAATTCACATAAGCCACAAACACCCAAACGCTCGCCACCATCTAAAGCTCTTGGTTCTCTCAGCCTGAGGAAAGCGAAAGAGTAGAGAGAGAGAGAGGATTAGAGAGACCGAGAAAGAGAGCGAGAACTAGAGAACAGAGGGAGATCCAGTCCTCACCACAACACACTCGGCCCTAATTCGACGCCAAGGACACCGCTGTTGGTGGATCAAGAGCTCTCTTGCCGTGCACCCACACACGGGAGCTCTCTCTCTCTCTCTCTCTCTCTCTCTCTCTCTCTCTCTCTCTCTCTCTCTCTCTCTCTCTCTCTCTCTCTCTCTCTCTCTCTCTCTCTCTCTCTCTCTCTCTCTCTCTCTCTCTCTCTCTCTCTCTCTCTCTCTCTCTCTCTCTCTCTCTCTCAAAGCTTGCCATTTTAAGAGAGAGAGCTTTACTTTATTATCAAAAAAGAGAGAGAGAGCTTTAGATCTGAGCTTGAATTGAAGAAAGAGAGGAATTTGTGAAAAGAGATCTGATCTATTTCTATTTTTTAAGAAAAATATATTTTTTATTTTCTGGATTTTTAAATGCAAAATAAATAAATAAATATCAAAACTAACGGAAAAAGTTAACAGAATTGACGGAAAAGTATTAATTGAAACCGAATGAAACTTAGAAGACTGAATTGAAATGGTCAAAAACATTAACTTGTAATTTGACCTAAAATTTATTATTTTAACAAAAAGATTTGTAACTCAACTAGTAATACGGAGGAATGGCCCTCACCCAAGTCACCCTCTTGGAGTAATTTTCTACTCTTTGCCATCAATTATATAGAGTATGTCTTGTGGCATCGGAATTCTCACACATTTTTTTGTATTTTTGTTGTAGTGGATCCAAATGAAATTTCATGTGAGTAGATGTGAATTTTTCTCTAAAATAAAAAAACTCATTTATAAAATATGTTCATCCCAGCATGTCCTTATTGTGTTTCAAAATTGTAATTTTTTTTAAAGTATACTTAAAAAATTATTTTTGTAAGTATAGTTGTTTTAAAACAATTTATTTTCAAAAGGTTGAAAAATAAATTATATTAAACTAGTACTAAGTTCAAGGCCGACCCAATGTAATTCGAGGCTGAAGGTAATAACTTTAAGTAAGATTTTTTTTATTATTTAAAAGCCATTTTCTCACTTTTTGAGATGCCAAACTAATAATGAAGTTTTTGTATTCAAAAATTTCTTTTCAATTGATATATGACTAATCTACTTATTAATTTTATGAAATAGTCAATCTTAGGTAGGATTTTATATTTCAACTTCTTTATTTAGATACAACTATAACAAGTATTGTTAGTAAATTTCTTTATATATATATTGGATAAAATTTATTTGAAATTGAAATTTTTCTATCAATCGTTTCAAAGCTTATTTTCTCTCGAATAATGTGTTTGTTCATTGGCATCTCTCTGTCATGAACAGATATGTCTTTTACCTTCGAAACATTTCCACACATTCATAATTCTGCCTATAAACATTTCTAAATAGTCATCCATCCCTACAGAGTGATAGAGAGAGGATTAAACGTAATCTTTAATTCATCAAGCACACAAATTGAAGTGTTTCAAATGTATGCATTCATAGGGTCGGCTCTGGCCCTAGTCGAGTTAAGCAGTCGCCTAGGGCCCCAAATAGAAAAAGATCCCTAATAATTAAAAAAAAAACTCAATATTTGTCAGTGAGACCTTTAAAAAAAAATTATTAATTATTGATAGTAAATTAGTTGAGTATTAATTCAGCCCCAATTAAGAATCGAGATAAACTTTACGAAAACGTACAACTATTCATCTTTCTTGAGATTGGAAGTTAGGGTTTATGAAATCCTAAGTGAGTGAAAAGATGGTTTTCACTTGGAGTAACTTTTGCTACAATTAGTGGTTACTCTTCACCATTTAAGGAAGATTGTAAGGTTTGGTCTTCACCCATTAAGAAGACTTGAATAGTATATTTGGAAATCCTCAAGAGATGCTCTTGAGGCAACGTAGGCGAGAAGCCAAACCTTGTTAATATCGTCGAGTTTGTTTCTCTTTCTCTTGCACTCTTAATTGCTTACTTACTTCTAATTGATTATATTTAATATATTGTGTAGCAATTAAGTATTGTATTCATACTTATTTTTCTTCCGCAATTATTTGAAAAAGTTTGTCCCAACCTAATTCATCATCCCCCTTCTTAGATTGATATTTGGGGAACAATATTAAATTTCATATTAATTTCCATTAATTCTAAAGCCAAAGGCTACTCTAAATTATTTTATGTAAACAAATTTATGTTTGATATCCAATACAGTGTGAGAAAAATAGTGCTTTCAATTCAACTCTATTGACACTACTCAACATTAAGTGCTACTCACTAAAACTACACAAGGAAGAAAAAAATCATTTTCAGATCATATTTTATACTCTGCTCTCTTAGCTATATCAGTACCCAAACATAGAGACATAGTTTGCCCCCACTTTATTTTTCTTTTCTTTTCTTCTTATTCTTATAACTAAAATAAGTAATTTAACTAAGAAAACAAATAAATAAATAAAAAGAAATAAAGGATAAATTTTTCAATCCCAAACTTTAAGCATTTTATAGTAAAGAAAATAAAATCATTAATAAGATCGATCCAAAAAAATTCTTTTTTTCGAAACTAATTTCAGAGAGAGTGTGAGGAGGTAGGGGTGAGAGTCTTTACTTGCGGGTAGCATTGAAGACCTCGAGGTATTGGTGGTCCATATCACTACTTGAGTTTAGGTTTTATTAAGATTTTTTTTAAGGAGGAAGGCCATAGCCCATAGGTGTGGGCCAGTTGGCCACTTTCATTTTTGGAATCCCTTTGAGCTTAATTCTTGAGAGGGAGAGATGCACTCTTGGAAATTTAAACTCTAACTATATGTACTTAAAAAAAAAAAAAAAAAAAATTGGGGATCAAGTTTTGTCGCTGGCTTTGCAATTACAACTAAAACTCTACTGAATAAGTTAAGGATGGCAACGGGGCGAGGTCGAATAAGGGGTGCTCCATCCTTGCCACTTCCCCTCTTCGAGGTGGGATAGGTTGGAGGTATTTTGTCATCCCTAATTAGATGACTTTGACATTAATGAGGTAGAGATGAAAGATAAAGGGGAGGGGTTGTCAAGAGAGTGCTAAAAGATAGAAAAAGTAAGTGTTTCAAGATATGGTAATAGAATATATGTCAAAATAAATAAATTATACGGTAAACTATGTAAACCATCCTTGAAGTTTGAGTTAATGACAGAAACTATCAAGATTTTTCCAATTTGACCCCTCAGTGCAAATTAAATTAGGTCAAAGTGGAATAGGAATTTTTGCCATCCCTGTTGAACTTGTCAAACGGCCTTTCACATGTGTAAATTTACTAAAGTGGCCTTTACTAAACTACATAATCCAAAAGGTGTAGGACATGGGCATAGGTTGTATAAATTCTTTTTTTTTTTTTTTTCAAAAGGTTGTATAAATTCATTATTCAACATGGGCATTCAGTCGCATACCATCCACACATATGGTTTTTGGGATCAAAGTTTTCGAATCCAACTCCATGCAAATTGATGATCATTCTAAAACCAAGTACACGAAAAATAACCACAAAAGAAAGGGAAACAAAGCAATTAAATTAATCACTAATTTTTCTTTATGCACCAAAAAAAAAAAAAAAATGATTTATCAACGTAATTAGTAAACCTCTACTTTCCAGAGAGCATAAAGTCCCTCTTTCCCTACACACCTCTAGAAGAGTCACTAATAACCATAAGTTTAGATTCCACCAAAATTTTACCAAGTTACCACATACACCCCTCTCTCTCTCTCTCTCTCTCTCTCTCTCTCTCTAAACTTGTGTTTGTGTGTGTGTGTCACAAAAAGCATAATCCACGTCAGCATTTGAAATTTCTGTGAGTCAACCAGCATTGTTGGCCACCCAGTTAGGAAGAGAAAAGTTGGCCGGAAAATGATCGGAAAAGCAGTCTCCGGTGGACGGACCGGCAAGCCCTTCCAAACCCACAAAGAAATCATCTCCGAGAACCATATCCGATATCCCAAACTCGTCTCCTTCCTCCTCATCTTCTTCCACCAAATCTTCTCTCTCTTCTTCCTTGCTGTCAGTGGTTGTACTCTGGGTCTGTGGTACAAGCTCTTCCTCAAAGGAGGTTTCAGGTTCAGGGGAAGAGTACTGCTTGATGGTTTTGTTGGAGTCACCGCCGGTGACCGTTTGGGGTGTCAAGGGCTTCTGGCGCGTGGAGCCGGCGAGTGAGTTTCGGTGCGTGGGAGCAGGGTGGTTGTGCTCTCCTGTATATGTCACTATGAACATTCCCGTGTCGGTTTTGTTTCGCTCCACTTGTTTCCGGGCCAAGCACCCTTTTGAACTACTACATCTATAATACCCCCTAATTATTCAAACAAAGAATGAATATAATTAATTAATTATTAACAAAAGATAATAATACAGAATGTTGAATTTACGATAGCATACACATACTTAATGACTAATTGATTGTAACAATTGCTTTAATAATAATTAAAAAGAATAATAATTATGTGAAACACATGGGGGTGAGATTTGAGATTTGAGAATTTGAGAATTGAGAGTGAGAGAGACCAACCTTGGATATGGAGAGCCTTTGATGGGTTTTTGACCATATTTACGCCAAGCCCATATGTCTGAAGAGAGACCCTCAGCTGGTACTTGACAAACTTTCTTAAGCAAGTTCTTCCTGAAATAGAAAAAATCTACAATAATGAGTATTTTGTATAGTTGATTACTAAAAGCAAATTTATAAATTTGTATTATTTAACAAAACCAAAAAAAAAAATCTGAAATTTACCTTCTTTTGGACTTTTGGTTGGTGTTAGAGGCTGATTGAGACTGCCTAGGCTGCTGTTTTTGTTGCTGTTGTTGATGATGTTGTGTTTGTTGTTGTTGTTGTGGTGGTGGTGGTGTTTGGGCTTTGGAAACAGCGAAAGAGGAAAGGGAATTAGAGAAGGGTGTGATGAGAGGCGAAAGTTGTGGAGAGAGAGGTTGTGGTTTGAGGAAGAAAGGCTTGCAAAGCTCATGCAAATCCTCAGAGACATGTCTTACTTCAAAGGGATCTGAGAATGAGAAAAGTCGGCCTTGACCTTGACCTTGGCCTTGGCCTACTTGTTGTTGTTGATTACCACCGGAAAAGTATGAGTAATTAGAATGAAAATCAGGCAGAAAAGAAGTAGTGGCGGCGGCGGTGGTTGTGGTAGTGACAGTACTTGTGGTTGTGGTGGCGCGAGAGGCGGTGGAAACACAGCCTCTGACCACAGCTTGTAGATCCCAATCTTCCTCCATAGCCTTAGACACACCCTGTGAATCTGTACCTTTGTCTCTGCCACCACTGTTTGCGGAAAGAAAGAGAGAGAGAGAGAAAAAAAGACAAAGACAAAACAAGGCGCTGACTTTTGGTGAAGAGAGAGAGAGAGAGAAAAAAAGAGGTGATAAGGGTGTAATGAGTGGGAAAGAATTATATATAGACAATGTATATATAGAGAGAGAAAGTGGGTTTTCACAATTCTAGAGAGAGAGATAGATAGAGAAATTTGGCATCTCTATGCGTGTCAATTGTGCTCTCTTATTTCTTTATTAAAAAAATAATAAAAAAACAGGTTGACTTGCAAAATTGTCAAAGGGGGGGGTGCTATGGATTTTTACGAGGAAAATTGTACCACACGCTCTTTCTTTCTCTTCCCTTTACTAAAGTGCTTCTCGTGAGTTATACCGACAATGAAAGAGAGTGGAAAAACCAAAAGTGGAAGCCAGTGCATTTTATTTTGGGTGCTCTAATCAAAATCATAGATGCTGGCTATGGCTGGATATAGTGGGTAGGTAAGTCTTACGTGTCTCACTCGCGTTTGGTGCCGTTTGGGAATCATGATATATAGGGTTATGTGATCAAATACACTAGTACAAAATCAATTACAAATTACAAAATAATAAATATCTCTCACTTTTATTCCATTTAATTGCATTCCATTTTCATTAAAATTTCTATAAATGGTTTATTTTTTTATTTTTACTTGCGAGTTAGTTAAAGTGTATTTATTTTTAGTTTTTGAAACATTTAAATCA
This sequence comes from Fagus sylvatica, assembly GCA_907173295.1. Taxonomy (NCBI): domain Eukaryota; kingdom Viridiplantae; phylum Streptophyta; class Magnoliopsida; order Fagales; family Fagaceae; genus Fagus; species Fagus sylvatica. Next base: position 24,827,264 of record OU015762.1, on the reverse strand, counting down.
ACCTGTTTAATTTATATTTCTTTAACATACAAGACAAGACTTAGTAAAAGTCTTGATTTTAATTTGAGTTTAATGTTATCTCAATCTCTAATGTCTTATTGTTAAACAATATTCAAATAAAGATAACACTGAAAAAATTGTATGATAAACCTTGTTATCAATTACGCAATTGATAAAATCTATTATTATTTATGGTATTCATATACAAGTGTCACTTTTTTATCTACCTTTTACACAATTGAAAAAATAAATTTATTATTTTTTTGAGTTTGTTTGCTACTTAATTGGAAAAATCTATAATTAATTTGATGTTCCCATGCAAGTATCATTTTAATCTTTCATGCAATTATAAAAATAAAATTGTCGAATCCAAGTATTTTTGCTTAAATTTAGTTTGTTTGCTCATCCACGTAATTGACAAAATCTATTAGTATTAATTATCATATTCATAACACATAAACACGTGTAATTGTTATCTTTCACACAATTATAAAAGTAAAATTGGTAGATCTAATCATTTTCGCTTAAGTTTAGTTTGATTGATTGCTAAACATTTAATTTAACGGTATCAATTAAGAGATCACAATATATTACTTATAATGAACCGAGATATCAATCAAATTAAATGAAGATTCAGAACCAAATCGGGAATTTCTCAATTACTTATTTAATCAATTAAGAGATCACAATATATAGAAATTTAATCAATTTTAGTTCATTTGACCGATTTTGATGGTTGTTTACCCAAAATAAACCTAGGTGTATAAACCAGAAGTTGTTTTCCAACATTTAATAATATTTGGCAATATCAATTTGCTCCTTGAAATGAGGAACCCGGTTCAGTCTTCTAGTGTATTTGAGTGCCGCCACGTGTTAATCTTAGAGAGAGAGTTTTAGGCTTCTTTCTACTCGAGCAAGTAATGGTTGCTTGGAAGTGGAAAGGTTTTGGGCCAATTGTGAGCGGTGATCTAACGGCTGAAAGGGAGTCGAAACTTGGACCGGATGAAGCGCGTGGATTGACGGTGTAAGAGTTAAATTGAGGTGGCGTGACAGCTTGCAGATTTTATGGGCCCCACATCTTTTAGAAAGAGTCTCTGAGTTACCAGCAGCGCGTGGTTTGTGACTTAAATACCAACCGCTTTCTCTTTGTCCGAATCCTATGATATTGTTTTAAATTAAATTTATTAAAAAATTATATAATAACAAGACTACATATTCAAAAATTTCATAATTTCTTCTCACAATTAGGGCATAATAAAAGTGGTGGGTGTACGAGCATTCATATCAACTTAGTTTAAGTTCACATTTTACTAAAATATTGTTATCCACCCGCATAAACTACACGCATCAGCCTCAGTAATGCTCAAACTAAAAGGAAGGAGGAGACGATTTTTTGGGTTTTGGAGAATAGAGGGGGGAGATTAAGAATAAGTTTCAGAGTAGAAAAAGAATATTGATATTAAAAGAATAAAAATATATATTAAAATAAAAATAGAGAGAAAATAGAGTCTTTTATATGAATAGTAAGTTAACTAAAATAGAAAAAGTACGTGTGATAGTAACAATTTTGCTAATATTACCTAGAGGCTAATGCGAATGCTCGAAGTGGTAGGCATGTGTGAAAGTGATGTTAATCTAACCACAATTTATTGCCTTAACAAGTTGTGAAAAATGTTGTAAAAAAATATGCATCCATAATATTGTTAAAAAAAATTTCAAGGTGCTATAATCCTAATTCCTAAGGGTGGTAATGTTTAACACGACAAGATTTTTTACATGATAGTGTTTAGTGAAAATGGATTTGTGTTATAGCGGGTCAACCCAATTTAACACAACTAATGAATTGATCAATTTTGTATTCACATGTTTAACCCATAGTCAACTTAAAATGACTTAGTTTATTATTCGTATCAATACAAGTCGACCCATTTTGATACGAACATGTTTAACCATTTCGGTTAAGGATAAAAATGACATTCTATTAAACCATAAAGTCCCTATTCCTTATATCTTAAACAAAGAAGGGGAAAAACTTTGCTTTTATTTTATTTTTTCTTAGATTGTGTATTTCTAAAATTGAATAGAACTTCATTAGATTAAAGTTTATGAAACGTGTTACGTGAGTTATGTCATGTCATTCCACTTAATAAATATGTCATGTTGAGATAAGGATATTCGAATATCCTTACCTCAACACAACACAACTCGACATGAACATGATCCACCACACGAATTGCAATTCTATGTAATTGCATGAGGGGTTATATATATATATATATATATATATATATATATATATGAAAGTTACTATGGATTGAACCCCATACTTTGAACCACCACAAAGTTGAACATGCCACTAGAACGGAAGGTCATTGGCATTGCATGATGTATGATTAAGTTAACATATATCCCAAGACTACATATAGGAGTGTATAGGATAGTAAGAGTGTAAGACACATTATCTTTATGTGAGTTATAAATGGTTTAGATCTTAGAGTCTTACCAAGAAACATGATTGATTCCCTAATAGAATGTTAAATCTTGATTTGAATCACTATGAGTGGGTGGCACGAGGTTTTGAATTTCAAGCGTGTGGGGACAGTGACATGGGTGCAAGTCTACAATTTGGTTGTGTTGACACTTGACTCAGCCCAACCCGGACCCAAATGGTTTATCTTCCTTTTTTATGGGCTCGGCCGTCCCCTCGCTCTCATTTGAAGCGATTAGTTTGTGTTGACAAGTTGATATTATTATTACTCCCATCAAGTTGTTAGTTAAGTATGATTTTTAAAAAATAATACTAATAAAAGTAGGAGTTAATATTATTAGAATAACATACTATCAAAATCTTGTTCTTAGATGACGGTATGTTGTTACAGCGCAAAGCATGCCTTACCCCCCCAAAAAAAGAAAATAATAAAATGATGCCTTCCATATTTATACTATAATGTACAACCGAAGCTTTTTGATTTTTTATTGACCTCGTAATATTGCGTCACATAAGCTTTTGAGTTCTCACAATTTTACACCTCATTATTTTATAATATATATATATTTTAATTGAATTTAAATTTTATTCTATAATTAAACATCTTCATTAGAATCTTGACATATTATATTTTCTTTAATAAAAATAATATATTATTCCATATATATAAACACAATCATAATAAATGCCTAATACTATAATATATTTTATATATAAACACAATAATAATAAATGTCTTTTAATAATTATCAATTTTCATATTTAGATAAAATATAAAAGACAATAAAAATCATAATTAGACTAATAATTTTTTAGATTTAATTTTAATTCATTTTCTGTGCATCGCACAGGTTTGCGACTAGTATATATATATATGAATCACATGTGACTATGTGAGGAAGTTTTTTGACTTTTGGTTGACCTCGTAATATTGCGCCACATAAGCTTTTGAGCTCTCACAATTTTACACCTCATTATTTTAATATATATATATTTTAATTGAATTTAAATTTTATTCTATAATTAAACATCTCATTAGAATCTTGACATATTATATTTTCTTTAATAAAAATAATATATTATTCCATATATATAAACACAATCATAATAAATGCCTAATACTATAATATATTTTATATATAAACACAATAATAATAAATGTCTTTTAATAATTATCAATTTTCATATTTAGATAAAATATAAAAGACAATAAAAATCATATTTTTTAGATTTAATTTTAATTCATTTTCTGTGCATCGCACATATTTGCAACTAGTATATATATATGGATGAATCACATGTGACTATGTGAGGAAGTCACAAAACACATTTAATGATAAACGCTGTTCTTTTCCCAAAAGAAAATTGGAAATCATTAAACAAAAAAGCTGTTTTATAATTGAATATGAATAGTCCCTGTTTTGCATGTTATGAATATTATTCATGCCATAATAAGATTCCAAAATAGGTGCAGTTTTGGAATATAATTCAATTTAGAATGTGGAAAGGCTTTGATAATGCTATCATTCTGGGGTTGAGCCTTATAATTACCGATGTGCAAATGCAAGTAGGTTAAAATTATGACCACTTAATAATGTAACTGCATGTAATTAAAACCAGTCCTTGTTGCCTTCATCATCATAAAATTGTATGTGGTTCGGTTTTGGTGTTTTTTTGTGTGTACGTGTGTATTTTGTGTGCAAAACTAATTGGCCCCAACTCATGTCCATCAATCATACCATCTTTCAGAAAAGAAGTGTAAAGGATATGATGCATGTTGAAGAAGAGATTAAACATGTCTAGAGTTGGACCACCACCACAGCCTATGATACGTACAAACCCGGCCGTCATACCTACCCTATTTTCTCTTTTGTAATATATTGACATTGATAGAGTTATAAAGCACTTGCTATGAAAAGCCTTTTGGGGTGGACTGGGTCTGGTTGGTACTTGGTAGAGATCTTTTTATGTGACAGCCCATCCTAGATGGACGCTAGTTTGAGAGATTAATTTAGTTCAGTATCCATTTGGTTGGTCAAACATTTGCACATAACAAAGTCTTCATAAATTTCTTTCAAGTTAGGAACTGGGATGGAACAAGACATTCGACGTCTAGTTAACACGTCTAGGCGTATGGGTCTATGAATGGGATGGTGATAATCGATCACGAGGATAAATTGTTCATTGTGGGGTCTTCAATATCTAAGCACTTGCTTCTTGGTATTTTTTATGGAGAGAGAGAGGGAGGTAGCAAAGTGGCCCATTCTTAGAGAGCAATTATCGTGGGTTTGGCACAAGGATATGCAAGTGATAGATACCTTAGCTATCAAAGAAGATAGCAATCTTTTTATCAAAAAAAAAAAGAAGAAGATAGCAATCTACAAGCAACCCACCCCCACTAAAATTCATCAATCAATCTCTCTCTCTCTCTCTCTCTCTCTCTCTATTAAATCTCATTGAGAGAGAGAGAGGGAGCACTTTATAGTGGGAGAAAGATGCCACACTAGCAAAAATAGGAGCCCCCCACCACAATTACGGGAATTGCCATGTGTCAAAATCACTCGCTGTACTTTTTGTGTTTCTTCACTTCCTTTCCATCTGTGATTCATGAACTTGGTAGAAGTAGATATGTACTTGGATTTTGGACCTTCATTTGTGCGTGCTCCATCATTAGAGGGTAGAGACTATCGTAGCCTTTTTGTATACTCTCTTATAAGCCATTATTATTTTCATCAAAAAGGGGGGGGGAATATGAGTTGTAAGAAATTGAATGATTGTACATCATAATACTTTTTGTATGGAAGTAATTGAAAGTATTTTTTAAACGTAAAAAGTACAACTTTGGAGTTCTAAACCAGGAGGTCAATTATTCTACTACATAATACAAGCTATCATTTTTGCGTTTACTAGACAAATCTGCATCTCTCTCAATTTTGTCAAGAAATATTATGCAATCTTATAGATAGTACAATAAAACATATTACGCCATCAAGCACCAATGTCCACTTCCGACTGCAACTGAAAATGAAGAAATGGATAATCCACTCACAACTATCAATTACTTTGTGCAACACATTTTCTTAAATCTTGCAAATAGACTGCATTTTCAGAAAATGAGATGTTCCAAACTGCAAACAATAGACAATCTTAGTTGAGATAATTATTCAAAAGCCTAATAGATGGATAACTTTAAGTAAGGCACTTCCTCCAAACAAGCAAAGATCAAAAGAAAAGCAGAACAAAAAATATCGTTTCAGTATGGGCCACTCAATTTTGTCATTATTCATACCCAAAAGTGTCATTTACAAGGGCGCACACCAGGACATGAATTTCCTCTTGACACACAAACAAGAGCTATGGAACCTAGCATAAGTTAAAGCCTTAGAGAATACAAACTCATTGTGTCATCCTATCCATACCTTCAAAAATATACACTCCAACAAACAAAAAATAAAAAACTATGGTACCCAATTTTCTGTCCAAAAATGAGCATATCAGCCTGGCCATTAATTTAATCTCGTACTGGTTTGGGTGCCACCAAATTAATGCAACTTGAGGAATCTGACCCCTCAGCTTAGTAACAGCTTGCTATGAACCATTCAAGAAATCTAGAAGGTCATATTTAAATCAGCATTCCACGCCCATATCAACTAGAGCTAGGCCACAAGGAACTAAGTCTGGCTGCAAGTTTTGCACTCTTGTAGTCTTCTCTAAGCTGAATAAACCTGAGTTGGCAGATGAATCAAACTTTCATCATTAAAAACAGGCACCTCCGATATAAAAAACTCACTACTTACAAGAGAATGTCATAAACTTGAAACAAAAATGATTTTTTTCATTGTAATAAAACATGTTCTTGTGAAATGTGTTAAAATGCACTTCCTTCCTGGATGTGTTTGGATGAAAAGGGGGAAAAAAAAACCCCAGAAATTTGAACATTTTCTACCGTTTGTAAACCATGCTTGGTATTTAATGGAAAAGGAATTTTGCTTCTTGGTAAACAAAAAATATTTTTCTTTAAATGCATTTCTAGTGGATAAGTGTCGTAAAAATTGCAATTTAACATGTATGCAATAATACCTTTGTGCATCTTTTCGGATACTGGGGGTACCCTCAAACAGAGATGAGAGGCTTTCAGGAGCAACAATGAAGACATTTGCCATGCTGAATACAAAAAATCATCAGTAAATTCAGATACAAAATTAAATAAAATTGAAAATCTTGAAAACATTTTGCAACTTACATGCCCAGCAATTCAAATTTTTCATCAACAGAAGGAGCATTGAAACTGCGCACAAATTCTCCATACTCAGTTATGTCACGCTTCAGCCGTAGTCCGCCACTATAAAAATGAGAAAGCAGAAGAAGACAGATGACACCGAGTGATTACACATTGGTGCCAAGGACAAAATCAGACAAAATACCAATAGAAAAATAATGGAACAGTAACAGCAAGAAATTGCAATTCGCCAAACAATATAGTCCATAAAGGAAGATGATCAATGAAGTCACTGAACTATTGGGGGATCAGAAAAGGACTTCATAACAAAAAAAAAAAATCCCGCATAAGAAGATAACTGAAACAAACCCCAAGATTTAGTCACTGCCAATTCCAGAGAGACCACCAACATAAGTAACATGAAAACTCCAAAATTTTACTTCAGAGAGAGAAAAGGGAATACTTTTAAAAATGGTAATTCTTTGCCATATGTTGTTAAAAAATTTCTTCAATTTCCTTTGTTGAAAGAGGTCTTCATCCTTTTTATATAATCAATTACTTCCAACTTCTCAATATACAGGAATAAATTTCTGCCAACATCCACAGACAATAAGTAAAAGACCTCATTGAGCAAAAAAAAAAAGTAAAAGACCTCTCTATCACAAAAGAAAGCGGCAATTTATATCATAATGAAAAACAACCATTTGTCATGTCAATCCTACACAATTTTCAAGAACTTGGGAAAAAAGTGGGCATAAAACATTAGAGCCAAGCCAGTCACCTGGGATTGAAAGTGAACTTCTGCCAATGATTAAGCAGCCCTTTATGCAAACGGTTTCCCTAAAATAACAAAATGATTAATTAATATGCAAATGAAGATGTTAATACTTCAATATATTAACACTTCAAATTTGCATTCCAGCCCCCAGAAGAAAGAAAAACAGAAAAGTGAAAGAATATCACATATGTACAGAAAAAGCTACTGGAAAAACAACCAACAAGATAAATAATTTAATATGATACTTTATATTCACAATATTCATGTTGAGTAAAAACGTAAATTGGTTGTCAGAATTCATTCTATACTGTCTGAAGGCAATCTATTTGTCTATAACTCAGTAAATTTGCTTATCATGAACAAAAATGGATCACATAATTATCTGATTATTAATCTATGAAAGTCTGTGCATACTAAATGCACGTCACACATGCTTACTTCACCAAATGCATGCTTGAACTCATTTGCATGCAAGTAACCCAGTCCAACAAGAGTCAGAGAGAAATTAGTCATTAAAGTCATGGAGTCATATACATAAGGAATCAAGAGAAACCTCAGAAAATAAATATCATACCAATTCAGTCAGGAACGCTTGTTTGTTCAGGCCATCCAATGCAGTGAACGCAGACTCAAGAACACGGGAAAGATATGCCACAACTCTAGCCAAAAGAAGAGAAACATTACCCAATATCCAGAAACATCATGTTAATCAAATATATTTTTTCAATTACTGTAACAGATAGGAGGCAGATATTTGTCACATAAAATCGAATCATCGCTTCTTTTTTTGCTAACGTGGGTGTTTAGAGCTCTTCGAGCACCTGACTATTCCCCCGGGTGTGTAACCCCCGTCTCACACAAACGAAGTAATTACAAGGAGGAAGATGTTAGCTAGGAGTTTCAAACCCAAGACCTCATGGATCTCATGAGGCCTTGGGAACCACTAGAGCAACCACTTGGGGTTGAAATCATCACCAATTAACAAACACAAAGACTGAAAAACTAAAAGCAAGGTTATCTATAAATATCTTAAAATAATTATATTTTAAAATGGCGAAGAAAATAAGTAATGAAAATATACACATATTACAATGCTCTAGAAAAACAAAAACAAAAATTGTACCCATTCAGTTTTCAGAATCCAGAAAAATATCAGCCTTATTGATTAAATTCACCAGTTCCAAGTTTTTCAGTTGAATTCACCTCGTGCAGGCATTTGTTGGTCGATGATCAGGAGTGATTCCATCATCAGGTGATCGATAATCCGTTGCCTTTTGTTCAGCCGAAAGCAATCGTTCCACCTGAAAAGTAGTAGATTCCATCATCAGTTGACCAATTAATAAAGGATTTGTTCCCAGTTACTTGCTGCTTTGCACTAGAATCTAAACAAGAGATGTAATTCAGTAACTAACCTCAGCCATCACAGTTTCAATGCATTGTTGAAGCCCTTTATAAGCAGCAGCCTCTGCACTGGACATAGCATTTGCCATTTCTTCACATGAAGCAGCATGTGCACCATCTACGGGCAGTAAAAGCCGAGAAATAGAATTTGCAAAAAACTGCAGAGAAATGTTCAAATCATGTTTAAGTTCTCAATCATATCAGGTCATTATCTCCTGAGCTAAATTTTAACAATTAAAGAAGGCAACCCAACATACTTGCTGAACGATAGCCACACTACTACCACAACGTTGTACAGCAACCATGAAAGATCTGAAACTGCTTTCACCAGCAGCAGCAGCAGCTTCTGCCTACACATCAAACAATCACTCTTATGTTGGGTTAACTATAGTCCGTTTTAGACAGAAGAATTTCAAAATATATCTCACAATGCAAATAAATGTACAAATAAGGCAAAAGGATCAGGTAATTACAGCAGATGCAGCAGCGGCAGCCACCCTTCTGCTAAGGTTTGTGCCCAGCACAAACTTTTCCCTCAAACTAGCAGCTTCAGTCAGGCTGTCTCTAGCCCGTTCCAGCCCTTCAGTTATGTATTGACTAACCTGCAAAAGGAAAAAAATCTGAGCTCCTATGACACAAATCCAGAGAATACCTTAAGTTATTTGACAACTTACTTGGTCTAGCAGGCAACTGAAAACCGCTTTTACATTGGTTGCAAGGGTAGCAGGCTGTTCAAGGACATGTTGAAAGTTAATTAGAATACTGGTAAAGTATCTGAAACTTTAAATCCAAGTAGAACAGAGCTCTGAGATGAAAACTGGTACAGGTGACAAAGGGATCCACCACTTTGGTAACTAGTCTCTTTCTACCATTGGATCCAAAAGAGACAGAGACATAATATCAAACCACCATTCCAAGTACCTACTTCAATTATTCGATCTTCCCACTCATCCATTTAAAACAACCCTCATTGCAGTTTGACTTATAATGGTGTTTTTAAATGGTTTATTATTGATATCCTTTAAGTAGATGGACATATATTCCAAATAACAACTTAGAAATCTCCAAATTTTCAATTAAAGCAATAAACTTGGAGAATGCATAAACTGATTTTACAAAAAGAAAACAAAACTGTGATAAAAGAAAAGGCAAACACATTTGTACAATTTATCAATTTTTTTCTTCAAATAACATGACATGGTGATTGCAGGGTCAAATATTACCTGAGATGAAAATAAAGTGCATCTGGAAATTGCTTCTTCATTCCAGCGCACAAACTCTGTGATGACAGTGACAGATATTTGCTGATGAGAAGATGATACTGAAGCTCCTTTTGAGCGCCCAATTGTCCCAGTTGAATCAGAGATGTGCTGGCTTTCAGCACGCAATTCTTCCATCTTCATAGCATAATTTAGTTACAGGTTGTTTGCACTAAAACAAGATGAGAGTTAAAACTTTGATCAAGAAATGATGAAATTGAAGCAAACCTTTGCCTGATATAGTTGTCTTAGAGAGGCCTGCTCATGTTCAGGATATTCATCCTTGTGAGCAGAAAAGAGAGACTCTGTGAGGCCTGAATCAATAGAGTTGCTATTAAGACAACAAGGTGAAACTTGTATACGAATCAAGGCAAATAATTAAATGAGGGTGCGTTTTTGTCAATGTTCACTTGAACGCACTAACACTGTTATATAATTAATAAGTAATAATTCAAGATCATCAGCTACGATACATTATAGAATGCCAAAGTTTGAAAAAAGGTTTAACAATCTGAAATGGATCCACCAGTAAATTGCAAAATATATAAAAATTCTATACATAGAGTGTGACTTTTCACAATTGATGTCTCTAATACACAAAAACAATAAATGCTATTAAAGAATGAATCAACACTTAAACTTTTAGAATTAAATAGAATCAATCAATTGAGCCAGGTTAAAATTAAACTACTTATTATCTGGTATATTTCACCCAATTCATAACGACCTAATTAGCTTTCCCCAGAAATGTTGCAACATAATTCACCATAAAGCTAGGGAAATTCCTGAATGGCAAGCATCCTGAATTATAACCTCATAAGATAACATGAAAACCTACCTGGCATCATGTTTCTCTACCAAACTATTCGTAAATTTCCTTTTATAGTTTTTTTTGATAAATAATAAATTTCCTTTAATATTACCAAAGTTTACCCTCAGACATTGTCAACATGGTTACTTCATGAATCCTTAACCTCTGATTCGTGTTTTTTTTTTGGCTTGGTCTATCTACTCACCCTCTGGACTTGAACCCTCGATTGCACCCAATAGCCCATACTTATGGTGGTGGTGCCATTTGGCCCAAAGGTCATTGGCCAAACCAGTATTTACCCTTAGAGATGGGAAGCTTGCAGGCAAAAGTTGAGATAAAAAGCAAAAACACAAGCAAATTAAATTCATTACCCTCAACATCCAAGTCACCACATCCGACAGCTCGTAGGTCTCTAGCAAGTTCTTGTGTCTTCTCATATGCCACTGCTAGCATTCTAAGATACTGAAAACTCAAGTTAAATACAAATTAAATAAAGATGAGATTGTTAGTTCAACCTGGCATTGGTGTAAGAAGTAAAAACAAAACTGTAGTTAATCTACTCACTAATAGAAGTCCACCCTCTTCCATAGGAGGTAGATTCACAAGAGATGGCTTCACTAATAATTTGTCAAGGAGAGCTGTCACTCGCTGCTCCAAAACTCGCTGCATCCAACATAAAAAAAGTAGTCATATTTATGAAATTACCAACCAATACAATATTCTATGTCATATTAAAGTTTGATTGCAAAACATAAAATCCATGAAACGAGCAAGAAAAGAATCCCCTCCTGAATACCTGAACTAAAATTGACATAACTTCATTGGGAGAAGGGAATACAGCCATAATTGTTGCTGCTTCTTTACGCACAGTATCTGCAAGAGAAACAACAAAGACATAACAAATATATCGAAGAATTCAATCCTTCACATTAACATGAGTGAAAATCCTTCAAACCTGTAATTTCTTTGTACAACGAAGAAAGCCCACGAGCAACATTGCTGGGACTAGCTTGTGCACCCTGGTCACCAAGAACCAATCTTGTGTCTGCAGTCATGACTTCCACATCAATAAACATAGGACGTGTTGCCACATAATGTTGCATGGCACTAGTACCCCTGTTAAACTGCATTGCAAAAGTAGGCCAGTCAGATTAAGAAGGAATAAGAAAGGTGGGGGGTCCCTCAGTGCACTTTTAAGTTTTAACAGATTATTTAGATTCAGTAAACCTAGCTGATTCATCCCAATATTACAGCATCCTACATTTATATCATCTGCTAAAAATGAAAATAGATCAAATCAAAATCGTAGAAAAATGAAACAACCAAGAACTAAATATAAAATGATCTCCCACACCCCACCCCACCCCACCCCACTTCCCTCGTGGGCACCAGGCAGATGTACAAAAAACCCAAACTCAACAACAATTATAAGTTGTTATTGACAGAGCAGTCTGTTGCATCATAAGTTTTAGATTAAAAAAGAAAAAGAAAAAATACAGCCATTCATGTTTCGAAGATGCAAGTAATTAAATAAAAAGCAGTTAATCACAGTTTAATGTGCTTACCCATTTAGCAAACAATATAATTCACCACAAACAGTCCATGCATCTATGCAGCAGCCAGGTCATTGGGCATTTCAAATAAAGGCATAGCATAGGCAGCGGCACTGTGTAAGCCACCAGTGCTTTTAAAGGAGAATACAACAGGTCTTAAAGTATCCGGGGTTTACTACTCAAGGGTGGGTCCAAAGGACCCTGCCTTGGTGAGGTTCCTCATCATCAAAAAAAAATAGGGCATTCAAAAAGGAGAATAAAAAAGATATTAATTTTGTGGAGTTGAAAGCTAGCTTCCTGAGATTGTTGCTCGAGTGCTCTACAACTATAGGCACTAGTGATATGTATTTTGTGATAGAATTTATTAAAAGAGCTTGTAATCTTTTAGGAGTACTGTGTACACATCCTGTGTGCATAACGAATCTCCTCTTTCTCAATAAAATTTTACTGCTTATAAAAAAACACGGTATACAAAATACCACAGATAACGGCTTGAAACTACAAACAACACCTTTGATTACAAATACAAGCTGAAATGTACGGTTCCTCAAGGATTTTCATGATTGGGTATTAGAGTCTGCAACTTCCTTTCTGGATTTTAGTTATTCCAAAAATCGACCAGGAGGCTGGGAGTGATAGGATGAGATGGCAGTTGACTGGGAATGGTGTGTTTCATGTTTCCTCTTATTATACGGCGCCCCGTAGGTCCAATGGTGCCTCTTTCCCCTGGAAGATTCTCTGGCGTGTTAAGGCTCCTAGAAGGGTTTCTTTCTTTGTTTGGACAGCAGCATGAGGAAGGATTCTTACCCATGATAATCTTATTAAGAGGGGGTTCTCTTTGGTGGGCTGCTGTTAATGTGCCGTTGTAGTGAAGAGACGGTTGCTCCATTGTGCTACTTTGTTTGAGCTGTGGAGTAGGGGCCTTGGTGTTTTTAGGATTCAGCAGGTTTTACTTGGAACGGTCACTGACCTATTTTTTAGATGGTGGAACTAGTTGGTTAAGCACTCATCGGATATTTGGAACCTGGTTCTGCTATGTCTGATGTGGCTGCTGTGTAGGGACCGCAATTGTCGTACTTTCGAAGATATGAAGCGCTCTCCAGCCAAGCTGGAAGATACTTTCTTTTGAACCCTGTTTGATTGGTCCCGAGCATGGGGATTTACACATAGCAATTCTATTTTAGACTTTGTTACCTCTCTTAAGATATGAAGCGCTCTCCACCAAGCTGGAAGATACTTTCTTTTGAACCCTGTTTGATTGGTCATAATAGCAATCTTTGTTTGTTACCTCTCTTGCATAAACACTTGTGCATAATTCTTTGTAATTCTTTTAGGTTATCTCGTGTCTATTATCGTGCACATGTTATAATCTTTTTTTAATAAAATGTTGTTACTTATCTAAAAATAAAAAACCAAAACTACTAGCAAAGTTGTAAAAATTTCACGCTTTTTGGAGAAGACTAACATAGGCTAACACTAATTCACAACTAACATTAGCCAACAGCCTTCAAACTATTGTAAGTGACCTACAATTGATATTTCTCATTCTTGCATATAAGAAACCATGGAAAAGAGAGAGAGAGAGAGGAGAGAGAGTGCGAAGGGAGAGAACCTGGGAGGGTGGGAGGGGGGGGGGAGAGAAGCGGGGGAAGAGCTACTTAATAACACCATGAAGTAAAGAATTAATACTAAATAAATTATTACCTATCAGGCCTTACAAATATAATTACCTGAGATAAAATTTTAGCACATTCTGCCATTGTAGACAATTCTCTTCTCTGTGATGCTGCATCAAACCGAGCCAGCAATCTGTTCTCCAGTTCTACATAACAAGAAACATATTGATAGAAATGATAAAAATAATCCTCTAACTCCAATATTAAGGGAAATGCCAAAAATCCGTTTTTTTTTTTTTTTTTTTTCAATCCTTAATTTCTAGAATTTTTAAATTTCCCAAAATAAATTTGCTAAATGAATTCCAATCTTCCTCAGCTTGGAAGTGGAGAAGAAAAAATCAATTCATTGTGCCCACTACTTCTCTATAACATATAGTTGTAAGACTGGGCAACTTTAACCCAGAGAACACATTAATCACTATCTAAATCTTGTTTATATCATTATAACCATATTATAATGAAGGGAAATATAAATACAAAAAAAAAAAAAAAAAACAGAATTGTAAAACTCAATCAGAAAAGGAAGGCTGATCCAGTCAATAATACAAAAACTAAGAATACAGCATAATTAGCAGGACACCTTTCTCTAAAAAAAACTTGGCGGTGAGATACACTTATATACAGGACACTCAAAAAGTCAGGCGTGAATTCCCTTGGATTACTATTTCAACTGCCCATCATTCACTTGAATTTCTTAATACTCTTATTCAGAACACGATAAATGATCTTGATTTCAATAAAACACAAATACATCCACCATATTGTAAAAGTTACCATTACAATAATCCTGCAGATTAGCCACCGCAACTTCCAATCCTCTGCTAGCAGCAGCATTTCCCATAACTGATGTTACACCTATGCCTTGTCTTCCAATATCTTCCTCAGCAAATGACCCTAAAATCAATAGAAACAGTTCGTTGCTTACACTGCAGTAAAAAGTATCAAAAAGAAAAGTATATTATTGAAAGCAAACCCTTCACCCTTTTTTTTGGAGGGGCAGGGGGGTGGGTAACTTCCTTTCCTTTGTGAAAGCATCAAAATATTAGCACAGATAATTCATCTTTAAGACAATCCTATTAGAAATTTCTCTAACGTGATTGCCATGTAACTGTTGCTTGGTAAACATCTGAGACATGATTAAAGAGAAATGAAAGGCTATACACATTTGTACAGTATATATTTGACTTTCAAGATAGACCGTCATTCTGGGACAAGTTTGGATTTGAAAGTTTAAAGAGCGAAGTTATCATTTACCAGTTTCTTTTATTATTACATAAGGTGCTAGATACTCAGATAGGGAAAATGTAAAACAACTTCCCAATGTACTCAAAACACTGAAATGGAGATACACTTCCACATTTGAAAGCCACATACTAATGAGACATAAAATCTATGTAGTTTTTATAGATAAAAACAATTTAATAAAGACGTCATAGTTTTTTTTTTTTTTTTTTTGCACTAAAGAACTACATAGTTTTAATCCAGATATGTTGTAAGTACAATTTACTTGAATTTTTGTTACCTTTAGTTCATAATCACTCACTCAGGGGATGAATTGAAGAAGTTTAGAAAGTTCAAAATTTTAACTGAAACTTTTTGAATTTTAGGGTTTAATTTGAACCCCACCCCCCCCACCCCCTAAGATGACATCTTTGCATGTTTGACATTTCTGTAGATTAACAACTCCACGGGCATCATGTGACAAATAAATCTGGTTTCATTTACCTAACATTAAAAATAAAATATAAAATAAATAACTAATCATGGGTATAGCTTCCAAAGAATCCAAACTCATCATGGCCTATGCACATTCATCTCTAATCATTCTCAGTGAAGAGAAACTTTGTATCATTTAATTATGTTTATATCACACAATCTCCCACCGAACCTTCCTTAGTTTTCAACACTCTTCTCACATTTGCAAAGAAGTTGGAACTATTGCCTTTTCCTTATAAGTTTATATTACAAATTCAGTTTTGCAACCCCCCCTTTCCCCAGGTTCCCCTCAGAAAGCACAAAAGTATCATAGGGATTTGACAGGGATGCGAACTCATTAAAGAAAATCTTAACATTCCTTTGGCTTTGGCTGAAATTGGCCTCACAACTAATTCTACTAACAAAAGAATGATTCATGAACAAGTCACAAAAAGCGGATAAGTTTGGAGAGAACATCATCATGCTTATACAAATAAATAAGTAGTTGGAACGTGAAAATGTATAAAGATATAACTTTATAGGAAAGGGAGGCCATCTTACGCAATTTTTGTGCAATTGAAGCAGCCTCAGCAACACGGCTGTCATCAGAAAATAGAGGTGAAAGTTCTATTAGGTCTCCTGGGCTGCTATTGAACTCCATCAAATACTGCAAGAATTAAATTAATAGCATGGAGTTAGTGCATCCTAACTAAATGGTAGCATAAACTAAACGACCAATTGCCAAATACCTTTATTAGCTCTATTGTTTGACTAGCAGTTTCTCGCTGAGCATCTGCACTCTGACAGGAAAATACCATATAAATGAAAACATAAAATAACAAAGTTTCAACGGAGATGGAGACAAAATTGTATTAAGTGCAGTGATCATGGGCATACGGCAGTAAAGCATAGGAAAGCTTTACCTGCAAATGATCTCCTATCTTGGCAGCAGTCTGTCCAACACTTGAAATACGTGAATCCAACCTTGCAAAGCTACCAAACAAGCCATCCACGCCTTTTTCCAGCTGAAAATGAGATGTATAGTTACTGTGTACAACTCAATTTTCAGATTCAAACACATCAAAATGCACTAGAATCCAAAGTATTTTAGTAATTCACATCTCCCCACTTTTCCAATGAGTTCAAAAAACCATTATTAGAGACAAAGCAGAATGCATTAATTCAAAAGGCACAAGACACAAAAAGGCATCAATTCCAATCCCCCACCCATAATCCTGAAACAGTATTAACTAGTTTGAAAGGTTTCACCAGCGCCTGCTATCTCGTTTTTTAGTATCTTACATTCATAAATATTTCACAAAATATTTAAAAACCAACAGATCGATGCCTCACCTCGGAAAGTGTCTTCCGGTGCTTATTATCTTGAACAGACACCTCCTTCTTGAGATTGTACAGTCTTCCATCAATCTACAAGCAATATGAACAATATAAATAAATAATGAAAACCACAAAAATAACTAATTTGTTTTATTTTTCAAAGTCCATGTTCCATAACCTAGAATTCCCAAAAAAACACACCTGCTTTCGAAGATCAACCAATTCCTTATAAGAATCATTGAACAGAGCTAATAGCTTATCCACTTCCGGAAACAAAGGCGAAGCCGCAGCAGCCGATTTCGCAGCATCCCCTCGCAAATGTCCATTCGACAGAGCATCGTTTCCGCCGATGCCGCCGCTATGCCCTCCTTCCGATGAATCGGCTTCTTCATCTTGGAACCACGGAAGAAGCTCATTCACCAAGTTTCCAAATAACGCGTCAAATGAAAAATCACCCTACGATTTTTAAACATTCATATCTCTCTTATTATTAACTTCATTTCTTCGAGTAAAAGTCAAATTATCAAAAATTAATTAGCAAAAAACAAAGAATCAAAGAACTGGAAAATCAATACGCGTATTGTATTCATGTAGAAGTAGAACAACACAAAATTGATGCGTTTTTTGGAGGCTTACCTTGAAATCATCTTCGTCGAGAATGAGTGGGAGAGAACTAAGTGATGAAGATATTGAATTCGTATCCTTCTTCGTTCCACCTCTACTTTCTTTCATCTAGTACGAGTAAAAAATTAAATAAATTATTTAAAAAAAATAAAAAGCATTACAATTTGAAGCTCATAGTTAATAACGCAAATAAAATGGATTTTTTTTTTTTTTTTTTTTGATGAGTGCAAATAAAATGGATTTGAATACTACAATTGAATTCTTTGCAATGAAATGAACGTGGTTTTTTTTATTTTATATAATTCGGATCGGAGGGCAAAAAAGGAAATAGCACCTCTGGCCAAGTAAGCGAGAGAGATTACAGAGACGGTGGCGCTAAGTTTGAGTCTTGTTTCTGTGCTACAATGAAAACGAAATATATGAAATGACGATGTTGACCTTATGTTGGTTCAGGCATGGTACATGACGTGGACGGTAAGATGGTCATTATATAATGTGCAGACAAGCGAGCTGGACTCCTGTTGTTATTTTCATGTTATTGTGTTTTCATGTTTGGTCATACTTTTCTGTTTTCTGATTACATTTTTCTTTCGTTGATTGTTATGCTTTGAATAGTATTTAATTTCTGATTACATTTTTCTTTCGTTGATTGTTATGCTTTGAATTATTTAATTTTTTTTTTTTTGGGTAGCAAAGTTTTGCAACAATAAATAAACTAGTCGCTAAATTTACAAAGGGGGTTTGAAAAACGAATTTTTTAACAAACTATGAGCCGGTGGAGTAAAAACATGTGAAGAATCTTTCTATGGGTACACGGTGGAATAAAGACATGCAATCATCAATAAGGGATAAACCAGGGTTTGCTTTCATAGAGTTGTTCAACAAGGAGACCACAACATGGGCATCCAATTTAACCACTAGATTAGTAAACCCATAGAAGATTGTTTGCACATAAAAATAACTTTTGGACCTACTAATAGTATTGGGTCAAGTTAAGTTATTTTATTTATGTGATGCCCCAAAATCTTATAAGTGTATGTGCGTTAAGTCCCACATCTGGTATATACTGGGTCAAACTGGGTTTTATTTTTGTAACAACCCAAGGAAAGCGCTAGCCACATCTGCGCTTATACCCCAAAAGGACTAGTCAAGTTACAATTGGGTCTCCTTGCAATTGTTAATAAAGCCCAGTTCGACCCAGTATATACTCGATGTGGGACTCAGCGTACATACACTTATCAGATTTTGGGGCATCACAATCTCCCCCACTTAGATCCCTAATGTCCTCGTTAGGGCCCATATGTCTAAGCCCACACGGGATTACTGGGTTGACTCTGATACCATTTGTAACAACCCAAGGAAAACGCTAACCACATCTGCGCTTATACCCCAAAAGGACTAGTCAAGTGACAATTGGGGCTCCCTGCAATTGTTAATAAAACCCAGTTCGACCCAGTATATACCCGATGTGGGACTAGGGATGGCAACGGGGCGGATCGGGATCGGATCATGGGTGACTCGACCCCGCCCCGAACAATTACTATCAATACCCGACCCGCCCCGCCTTGCCCCGCTCCGAAAATCGGGTTTTAGTGCATTAACCCGACCCGACCCAACCTGAAAAAAATCAAAAAAAAAAAAAAAAAAAAAAAAAAAAAAAAAAAAAAAAAAAAAAAAAAAAAAAAATCAACAACAAAAACCACTGTCAAAGCATAAACTCCAATTAAACCCTGAAAAATAACCAAACCAAAAACCACTGCCAAAACATAAACCCTGAAAAATAATCAACAACATAAACTGCTGCGACTAACTTATAAACAATGCTTAAAAAAGAAGTCCAAACACAAGCAGGACACACAATAGCAAGGAATAGAATTTGAAAAAAAATAATATTTATAACCCAAAAACAAAATTCCAATAATGACCCCAATTCAACGGAAACAAGAAAGTAAAAAACCCAAAGATTCATGTAACCAAATTTAATTTCCCAAACCCAAAAAAAGAAAAAAGGAAAATCAAGAAAACCCAAGAAACGATTAGGGATTGTTAAAAAGTTAACAAACCTCTCAGAAGTAGTCTGTGATGAAATCCCAAATCCAAGAAGGAAGCCTTAGTGATTGTAATCTCCTACTTTCGACGCGTTTCAGAACTGATATTTGTGAATGAATGCGTGGGGGTGAGAGAGAGAGAGAGAGAGAGAGCTTCTAGTTTTTTCTATCAGGAAGTGGAGTTCAAAAAGCCTTGCGACTTGCAAGAGCGAGCAAAGAAGCTTATTTAGGTGGGTTGCCGGCGTGAGGGGTTGTGGGCCTGCGACGTGAGGGGTGGTCGAGTGAGGGGCTGCGGCGGTGTGAGGGGCTGTGTGAGGGAGGCTAGTGGGTGGCAGCGTGAAGGGCTGTGTGAGGGAGGCAGAGAAAAAAAAAGTGAGTGAGTGAGAGAAAGGAGGGTTAGAAAAATAGGTTTATATATAAAAACCCTAAGGGCAATTTTGTAAATATCCTCGGGGCGGGTCAAACAAAATCCGTGACCGCCCCGCCCCGGGTATCGGGGCAATTTATGTAACCCGTAACTGCCCCATCACTTCTACGGGGCGGGGAATACCCACGTAGGGCGGGGCAGGGCAAGGCGGGTCGGATCGAATCAGTGCAAAATTGTCATCCCTATGTGGGACTCAGCGCACATACACTTATCAGATTTTGGGGCATCATAATTTAAAAGACCAGACTTACTGTTTGGGCCTAAGTGAGACAAATAACTTTATTTAAATAGAAGCCCAGAGGGTTAAGGCTCAGTTACACCTCGAGGTCAAGTTTAAACTGATCTAAAAAACAGTTACAAAGCAGTTCGATCTTGAGGAACTGTTAAGTAACGGTTTATTTATAATCTGGAAACTTATGTGACAGGTGTTATCATCTCCAAGAAAGTTGTTATTCTATATTGAACCAGATCTCTTGATGGCTTGAAATTCAAAATGAAGAAAGTAAATGTTCAATTGAAGAAATTGCTGCTCGAGGAAGGTATAAATAGAAGAAAAGAAAATAGTTACCACCCCCCGCATATTTTCCAGAGTTCAAGAGTTCAATTGTGATTCAAAGTGTGTTCAAAGTGTGTTCAAGTGTGTTTAAATGTGTTTTAAAGTGTGTTCAAGTGTTCAAAAGTGTGTAAAATAGTGTAATTCAGTGTGTTAAAGTGCATTTAGTGTGATTTCAGTTCGAGTGAGATTTAGATCTTGCAGTTTGGATCCTTGAAGTGTGTGAGAGTAACAGGAAACTTCTCATTTTGTAAGTTTTTGTTGTTCTTGTTCAGTTCGAAGTGATTGTACTTGATTACTATTTAATATAAATATTCTGTAGTTTATCATTAGTTACAGCTTTGTTGAATTTGAAGTTGTTTACATTTGTAGAAGAGTAAACAATAAATTGTCATCTCGAGATTGAATTTGTTATCAAGTTTGTCTTAGAGATTGTTTAAATACCAAATTCTACAATAAAATTATAAGTAAATCAATTAGTGTTTACCATATATGGATCGAACCAAGTCCTTTATCATTAAGGCATAATTCAGACCAAACACACCCTTTTGATTTACAGAAGTTGGATAATTAATTAAGTGATCAGTTTGGATAAAACTGGATAATGAACTTGATTAATTAATAAATTT
This sequence comes from Fagus sylvatica, assembly GCA_907173295.1. Lineage (NCBI taxonomy): Eukaryota > Viridiplantae > Streptophyta > Magnoliopsida > Fagales > Fagaceae > Fagus > Fagus sylvatica. The sequence continues at coordinate 24,805,765 of OU015762.1, read as the reverse complement.
AGTTTTGTTCAAACAAATTGGCGACCATAGTGGAAGATATTTGCTTTGTACATGGTAAGCACTAGAAAAATGAAAAGTACAGGCAAAGGAGTAGACATTCAAGGAGAAGTATCCAGTTCTAGTGAGGATGTAGAATTGCAACAATCAATAACTGCTGAGGGTTGGAAATTCTATTTAGATGAAAAAATGAATATTCAAAACAACAAGTTGGAAAAACTGAATGTTTTGGATAAATTGGATAAGAGAATACAATCCCAGAATGAGAAGTTAGACAAATTAGACAAGTTGGACAAAATCAGTAGTGATATTGCCCAAATGAATGCAGGAGTGACTAGTTTGATGACATACTTGAGGGAAAGAAATGAGAATCCCAATTCAAGTAGAGTAAACAATGTAGGAAATGTTCAAGGATCGATAGTACCTGTTATGGGCACTGTTACTAGGAACATCGAAGTAGGACAAAGTTCTGCAGAAAACCAAAACCAGACTTATAATAATGAGAGGCCAGCAAGTTATCCTAATCCAGGCCTTAATATGTACAGAGATGAAGTAAGGGTTGAAGTCCCTATAGGAGAACCTTATTTTGAACAACCTCAAGTAGAGGTTAATAAGGAAACCTATACAGAGGATGCCTTTAGAACTGAGTTTAACAGAAATGCATATCAAAGGAATGATGGAGCATATAGACCTCCAAGAGAAATAGAAAATGAAGTTAGAAGAGGAAGATATAATTTCCATGATAATGAAGAAATGGAAATTATAGGAATTATAGAAATTTTAGGAATGATAGGAATGAAAGGAATGATAGAAATGACAGGAATAGGTTTCAAGAACCACAAAGGAATGAGTTTGAGGAACCAAACCAAAATGTTAGACAAGAGATAGGGAATAATGTTATAAGTTTAGATAATATCATGAATATGATAAAACAAACCTATGGTCCAAATTTGCAAAGGGCTGCAAGGCCTGCATTTAAGAGACCCTATCCAGATAGAGTTGAAAGAGAATTTGAGAGACCAAGGAATTACAAAGTTCCTGATTTCTCTACATTCTCTGGTGAAGATGAGAAAACAGCCTATGAACACATTTCTAGGTTTACAATCCAATGTGAAGAGTTATCAAATAATGGGAATGGAAAACTTATAATGTTTCCCAATTCATTAACTAGGCAAGCATTTAAGTGGTACTCTTCTTTACCTCCACATTCAATTGAAACTTGGAATGATATGGAAGAAAAATTTCTGAATCATTTTGCTAGAATTGATTTAGGAATATTAATGGCAGATTTGGCCAGACTTAAACAGGAATTAGGAGAAATTGCAGATCAGTTCATCATGAGATTTAAAAGAACTAGGTTAAGATGTCAAGCACAACTACCAGAAAATGAACACATAAGGTTTGCTGTTAATGGTTTGAACTTCGAGTTAAGAAAGAAGTTTGAAGGGGTTAACTTCTATGATTTATTTGACTTGGCTGATAAAGCCACTAGGTATGAAGGGTTATTAAGAGAAGAAAATCAAAGAAGAAATACATCTATAGGGGCTTATTACCAGGACCTTAACTTCGAGATAAATGTAGCAGAATTCATAGGACAGCAGCCTTATGTTCTTGAAACTACTTATAAAAAGAACATGCAGGCTAAAGGTTCAAACAAACCATCAGCTCTAGCCAGAACATATCATTTTGATGTGGATAAGGCAGATGAGTTGTTTGATATCCTATTGGAATCAAAGTATATCAATTTGCTTAACCCAAGGCATAAGATATTTTCTAAGGAAGAACTTCGAGGAAGGGAGCACTGTAAATGGCATAGTTCATTTACACACTCCACAAATAATTGTTTAACTTTTAGGAATATTATTCAAAAAAAGTTTGACAATAAAATACTGAAGTTTCAAGACAAACCAAAGGAAAATATGGCAGTAGACACAGTGCCATTTCCTGAAATGGTTGATATTAATATGGTTACAATGTGCTTGAATCCACTGTTAGAAGATGAAAACTGCAAGGAAGAAACTTTTATTAACATGTATCAAGCTTTATCTTTGCAGGGGAAGAGAATTAACAGCTTAACAACTGAAATGGAACAAGTTAAGTTGAATTAGAAAGCAGCAGATAAGGAGAAAGGAACTTACATACAAGGACAGAACATCCAGATCAATCAAGGAAAGGTGCCAATGGTAGAGGAGTGCCATACATCTACAGTCCACAATGAAGCCTTAGTCAGGCCTCCAATTCATACCCACACACCAACAACTTGTGATGAAGCCTTGATAAGGCCTTTATAAGGGTGTAGTAACCCACCAACTTTCAAAGAGGTCTTGGTCAGGTGTTAAGACCCCAACCATCCCACATCCGTGGGTATGCTTACCCTAGCCACTAAGGCACGGATTGGCTTAGCTTAACATTTGATTAAACATGTATTAGCTTATATTCATGATTAGTAAGGTCCAAGCTATTCAAGCTTGTACCTTGTTAGTTAATTAAGTGCATTGGGGGTCTAGTACATTCCTAGGCTTTAACCCCTTGTACTTAATTGTTAGAGATCCTAAGGTTGTACCTTGGTTGTTGCATGAGAAATGCATGACCAACTCAGCCAATGAAAGGAGAGCATGAGCTGGCCAATGAAGGAATGCATGAGAAATGCATGACTTAGCTTGACATAGAGGAGTGCATGTAGCTGGCCAATGAGAGGAATGAGAGAAATGCATGACTTAGCTGCAATGGAGGAGTGCAGTAGCTCGGCCAATGAGAGGAGTGCATGCTCTATCTCGGCCAATGGGAGGAGTGCATGAGAAAACCCATCAATTCGTGTGGGTTATCCTCCCACTCCTCCATTGTTGCCCATTATCCAAAAATTACTCCATTGCTCAAAATCTCTCTAGGAGATTATAGAATTAGTTGATAGAATTCATTAAGAATTAGGAGGTTTTCTTCAAAATCCAAGGGGATCATCCTAGGATTGGATTGTTCAAATTGTGTGTTGTTTGTGTGTGATTGTTGAGGGAGATTGAGGGTTTTAGAGAGACAAAGCAAGGGGTCCTTTCATTTGGTATCAGAGCTGATTACGGCCAGGTGATTGAACAAGAGCTAGTTCCACAGTTCTTAAATTCAAAGATTGCAAACTCAAATTGATGAGCACTCGGGTGCATTTGGCAATTTATACAAAGTTTGATCGGATTGAGGCTAAGCTGGAATGGCTTTGATAACTTCAAGCCATGGAGAGAGCTGTTACAGAGGCAGCAAGGGGTGGAGCAACCAGGACCGGTGGTGGAGCAACCAAGGCAAGAGGTACTCCAACTCGGGTTCAGGTAATTTGAAACCAAGAGCTCCTAAGAAATCCATGGGGTTCCATTAGGGGCTGAGATGAGGAATGGCTCAATGAGACCTCCAAACCAGGACATAGGCTCCAGCCCAATCAAACCCGAGTTGAGGAAATGGGAGAAGGTATGGAAAATGGGCAAAATAGACCCATTTTGGGTGATTTTGGTGACCCGATGGAGAGAAGGAATGTGGGAAACAATGCTAGGTTCATGCCTCAATTTCAAGGGCATTTTGATGCCCTTATAGGAACCTTGGCTAGGAGAGAAGGAAGGCAATACCCATTTTGGGTGATTTTGGTGACTCGATTGTAGAAATTGTGTGGTTCGAGTAATGCAAGGCCTCAATCTTTTGAAGGCCAATTTGAAGAATATTGGCATGAGAAAAGGCCAAGGAGCAACAAGGGCACAAGCACAGCCACAAAGGCATTTAAGCTAGGGAACCAAGGAATCCATGGCCTCAAGGTAGTTGTAGAGCCTTGGTATGATCATGGAGGGGGCAAAGGCAATTGGAAGAGCAAGGAACTATCAAGACCTCAAGTGAGATCTTTAGAATCAAGATCCACTCAAAGGCCAAACTGGAGCTAATTTCCAAGATTCAAGGGAGGGGATCTATTCTTGGATGTTTAGAGCAATTCAAATTTTGAATATTATCAAGTCCATGTTTAAAGGTAAGTGCTTCTTATGGGTATGCAATATGGTTTCAAAGTTGTGAGCTAATTTTGGGATAATTTTGCAGAGCAAGGTTTGGGCCTCCTATGACAAAAACTAAAGCATGTTAATTCTATTGGAGAAGGGGCTGTTTGATACTTAGCATAGGATAGGAATTTGTCAAGCATCAAAACTAAGTTGTTTCAAAAAGAGATGAGGTTGGCAATCAAGATGCAAGGAGAACCTTGTAGTTCTTCAAAAATTCAAGAGCAATACCTAACTAATGCACCAAGGCCTTCAAACAAAGAAAAGAATACAAATGTTGCATCATCTACTCAGGGTGGCTGTCCATGACATGGACTTAATCCTAAGTGAGGAAACAGTGCCAGTCAAAGAAGATAAGAAAGAAGGAAAGGCATCTATGTTGGTAGGTATATACTTGATTGAGGAAGTACAGAAGAAGAAGGTGCTTAGTCAGATGAGGAAGAAGAAAGGGTAGAATGGTGTGAGGAAAGACAAAGGAGTAGTTATCAAGATATTGGTTAATCCTTGATGAAGAAGCAACTTGAAGTCATCCTCCATTCGAGATTGAGGACAAGGTTGGACAATGTTAAGACCCCAACCATTCATTAAGGCCAGGCTTAATATCTTAGATATTCATGATGAAGGTCAAGAAACCAGTTGAGAAAAAGTACTTAATTGAAACTGACCTTGGTTGTTGCATAGGAAAAACCATAGAGGAGAGCATGAGCTTGGCCAATGAGAGGAATGCAACTCGAGTTTATTAGCATTGGCGAAAAGCATGAGAAATGCAAAGAGGAAGAACTCGGCCAGGAGGAGTGCTAAATGGGAGGAGTGCAGAAAAATTTCGTGTGGGTTATCTCTCCCACAGATTATCCAAAAATTACTCCATTGAAGCAGTGAATTAGTTGATAGAATTCAGAAAGGAGGTTTTCATAAATCCAAGCTAAAGATGTGTGTTGTTTGTGTGTGATTTGGTTGAGGGTTTTAGCAGAAGGGGTTCCTTTCAAGATAGAAGCAGCTTGTTGTTTGTGTGATTGTGGCCATATAATGGCAGTTTTTGCAATATAGAAGTAGAAGATAACAGGATTTGAACATCAAAATTCCAAGAGGGTTTGTCCATAATCCTAATGAAGATGAGAGAAACTGATGACCATACAGGAAGGAACCTGAGAAGATTAGGAGAGAACAATACTATTCAAGCCTTATTTGAAGACCAAGGAGCAACAAGACATTGCCTCCAATAGGGAAGATGAGTGACAGGCTCACCAAACTAAAACCTATTCACCAAAAGAAAAGAGGAAACTCAGAGAAGATAAATTAGGAATCAGAAAAGCAAAAAGAGATAGCAAGGAGGTGCAGCACCTTCAGAAGATGACCAAGATCAAGAAACTAAAAGAAGATAAGAACACTATGTTGGTAGGTATATACAATATCAGCAAAGGGTGTTATCAACCTCGATTGCAACATGGTGACAAGAAACCAGTAGAAAAAGGAAACTGTAGGAAAAACCATTGAAACAACTAGTTTACATTGGCAAGAGAGTTTATGTCCAGAAACAGCTTGGAAAGGTTGGAACTAGAGGAAAATGAAGAAGATGATGATGGTGAGAGATTTGCAGAATAAGAAGAAAACTCAAGAAAATATGGGAAGATGACAATCAAGAAACTCACCAATATTGAAACATGGTGTATGTTTTACCAAGAGAGTTTATGTCAGGGGGCAACTCCAGTACTTTTGGTTACAGAAAATGAAAGCTTTGAAGCAGGTAAAATGGTGTTTGAGAAACCATCAAAACAGATGACTCAACACCTTAAACCTCTTTATATTAAAGCTCATATGAATGGTAGACCTGTGAATAAAGTGTTAGTAGATAATGGGGAAGCAGTAAATATTCTGCCATATAAAATGCTTAGTAAATTAGCCAAAATAGAGGAAGATTCAACTCCCTCAGACATGGCTGTGAATGGTTTCACAGGAGAACCAACAATAACAAAGGGAATAATCTCAAATCCAAATTAAAGTGGGAAGTAAAGTTAACACAACAGCTTTTTTTGTAGTAAATACAAAGTCTGCATATAATGCATTACTGGGAAGAGATTGGATACACTCAAATTGGGTGGTGCCATCTTCTTTACACCAGGTTATTATGTTTTGGAAAGATAACAATAGCATAGAAATAGTAATGGCAGATGATAAGCCTTTTACTGTTTGTAACAATGTAGATGCTATGTTATACAATAAAAATATGAGCATTGTTAAATTTGCAGGTTTGAATAACAGGACAACAGATTCAATTACTGTTGAACATTTGCTAGATGAAGGAGAAACAAGTACTTCGAGTGAAACACCAAAAACTCTTTTGAGAAAAGCAAAAGGGTCCAAAATTGAAGAATTGAATGATGATTAATACACCAAACAAGGAACATAAGAGGGCCATAGAAATGGCTATTAACAAGTTAGTGAATTATGCAACAGAAAAGAAACTCATGCAAGAAACTTTTCTAGCAGAATGTGTTAATGAACAAGAGAATGAGGACCAGACAAATAATGGTCAAGAAACAAGTGTTTTTAAAAACAATAAAGACAGATTCAAACAATGAAAACCAGGATCCTTTGATAGAAGTGAATCTTGGTACAAAAGAGGAACCTCGAGTTACATTCATGAATGGTCATTTGAGACCAGAAGAGTTTGCAAGGATATTAGAAGTGTTGAAGAAGTATAAAGACTGCTTTGCATGGTCTTATACAAAATTACCAGGCCTCAACAGAAAATTGGTGGAGCATAGATTGCCAATCAAGACAGGGTTTGAGCCATATCAACAGGCACCAAGAAGGATGGCACCCGATGTCATATTGAAGGTCAAAGAAAAGATTGAAAGGTTAGTAACTGCAAATTTTATTAGACCTGCAAGATATGTAGAATGGTTGTCTAATATAGTTCCTATGATGAAGAAAAATGGCAAGTTAAGAATATGTGTAGACTTTAGGAATTTGAATAATGCTACACCTAAAGATGAATACCCAATGTCAATGGTTGGTTTCCTTGTAGATGGAGTAGTAGGTTATCAAATTTTTTCTATGATGGATGGACATTCTGGTTATAATCAGATTTTCATAGCAGAAGAAGATGTGCATAAGACTGCATTTAGATGTCCAGGTTCAATTGGAACATTTGAATGGATAGTCATGTCATTTGGTTTGAAAAATGCTGGTGCAACATACCAGAGAGCAATGAATTTAATTTTTCATGATATGCTGCATAAGTTTATGAAGGTCTACATAGATGATGTAGTTGTAAAATCTCATACTTTTGAAGAACATATAGAATGTTTAGAAAAAGCTTTTCTTAGAATGAGAAGGCATCAATTAAAATGAATCCATTGAAATGTGCTTTTGGAGTAAAGGCAGACAACTTTCTTGGATTTCTAGTTCATAATAGAGGAATTAAGATTGACAAAAATAAAGCAAAAGCAATAACGCAGGTAAAACCTCCAACTAATAAGAAGGAGTTGCAAAGATTATTGGGCCAAATCAATTTCTTGAGAAGGTTTATTTCCAATATTGCAGGTAGAACAAAAACATTTTCTCCATTACTTAATTTAAAAGTAATGAAGAATTTGTGTGGGGGCAGGAACAACAACAAGCCTTTGAAGCAATCAAAGAGTATTTGGCTACACCACCAATATTAACTCCTCTAAAGTAAGGGAAACCTCTGAAGTTGTACATCTCAGCAACTCAGGAGTCAATTGGCAGTTTATTAACCCAAGACAACAGTGAAGGCCAAGAGCAAGTTGTATTTTATTTAAGTAGAATTTTAAGTAAATGTGAATGCAAGTACTCTATTATAGAGAAATTATGTTTAGCTTTGTATTTTTCTGCTTTTAAGTTAAGACATTATATGTTGGCATATGTAGTATGTGGTATTGCTCAAACTGATGTAGTTAAATATATGTTATCTAGACCTATTCTAAGTGGAAAACTTGGGAAATGGAGTTTATCTTTAGTTGAATTCAATTTAGTTTATGTACCACAAAAGGTAGTCAAAGGACAAGCCTTAGCAGATTTTCTAGCAGATCATCCGTGCACAGATGTTACTGATTTCAATGAATCCTTGGTTCTCGAAGTGACCCCTTGGAAACTATTCTTTGATGGGTCAAAATCAGAACAAGAAGCAGGAATTGGAGTGGTTTTAGAATCACCAATGAGTATCAAAACACAAATGGCACTAAGACTAGACCAACAGTGTTCACATAATCAAGCTGAGTATGAAGCCATAATTTTTGGACTAGAATTATTATTGGAAATGAAAATTTTTAATGTCCAAATATATGGAGACTCACAGTTGGTAGTAAGACAAATCATAGGAGAATATAAATGTGGAAGTGTCATATTAGCACCATATCTGATAGCAGCACAGCAACTGCTGCAACTGTTTACTGAGTGCTCAATTCAATATATATCTCGAGAAGAGAATGTAGATGCCAATAGAATGGCACAAAGTGCCTCTGGATATAGAGTAAATCTTGGGGATAATGAAAGTTCAGGTGAAATTACTTCGAAGTCCTTACTTTCTGTTTTGAACAGAAACTTAGGAACATACATGTTTTACCTCGAGTTAGATGAAAATGACTGGAGAGCACCTATAGTTTCATATTTAAGAAATCCAAATGGTTGCAATGATAACACTTTAAAATTTAAAGCAAGAAAGTATGTGTTAATAGGAGAACCAGAGGATGTGTTATATAAGAGAGGTGCAGAAGGCTTGTTGTTAAAATGTGTAAGCAAATATGAGTCCTTACAAGTATTAGCAGAAGTACATGAGGGTATTTGTGGTGCACATCAGTCTGGAGTTAAGATGAGATGGCTTATTCATAGGTATGAATATTTTTTGCCATTAGTTCTAAAAGATTGCATAGAGTATGCTCAGGGATGTGAATCATGTCAAAGGCATGGACCAATACCTAGAATACCAGCAGCAGAATTAAGTTCGATTATATAGGCCTTGGCCATTTAGAGGTTGGGCAGTAGATTTAATAGGGAAAGTAAGGCCTACTTCAAAAAAGAAAAACAATTTTGTGATAGTTTTAACAGATTACTTCACAAAGTGGGTCGAGGCTAAAGCATACAAGAATGTGACTGAACATGAAGTAATCCAGTTTTATAAAGACATGATTATACATAGATTTGGATTACCACAAACAATCACAGTAGATAATGAATTAGCACTCAATGGTTTAAGAGTATTAGCATTCGCTCAAGACCATGGAATCAAAATTTGTAATTCTACACCATATTATGCTCAAGCAAATGGACAAGTTGAGTCTACCAACAAAATTATCAAGAACAATATATGAAAAGTAGTTGATAACAATCCTACTTGTTGGGATGAGTTACTTTTAGAAGTTCTTTAAGCATATAAGACCTCTAAAAGGTTAAGTATTAATACTATACCATATTCATTAGTATATGACCATGATGCTGTGATTCCTGTAGAGATAACAGTGAAATCACTAAGAGTTGCCAGACAAAACCAATTAAGTCATGTGGATTATGAAAGTGCCATGTTAGCTAAGTTAGATGATATAGATGAGCAACAAATAGCAGCTTTAAACTCAATTATGATACAGAAAAAGAAAGTTGCACTTGCTTACAACAAAAGAATCAAAACAAGATCATTTTCTGTGGGAGATATGGTTTGGAAGGTCATATTGCCACCTGGAACAAATGATCATTTTTTGGGTAAATGGTCACCAAACTAGGAAGGACCATATTTAGTTAGTGAAGTTTTTGAAGGAAATGCATATAGACTTATGCATGTAAACAGTGATGAACATATAAGAGCAATTAATGGCAAGTACTTAAAATTGTACAAGCCAAGTATGAATGAGATAGAATTAAAACACAAAAAGTATTGATTTCCATTCATATAAAGACCAAACATTGGTCAACAGTTACACTTTCTAGTTACATTTGTGTAAACAACTGTCAGAGTTACAAAAATTAAGAAATTCAAAGTTCTTTACAATTGAAGTTGTTAAAGCTGTTCCTAAGGTTATTCCAAACAGCCTCTGGAATCCTTCTCAATCTCGAGACCTCAGTTGTTATGGAAGTTATCTTCTCCTCAAGGCTAAGCTCAGTACTCGAGTCAATAATTTTGTCTTTTTGCTTTAAAAGGTCTTGTAACTTCATTTGAGTGAGGTCCTTCACATTCTCTAACCTCTGAAGTTCTTTTCTGACCTTGGATATCTCTTGCTCGGTGTCTTCATACTTCTTCAAAGTCTGTTCAAACTCTTGTTGAAATTCTAACTTGGCAGTTATCTTTTCATCATATCCTTTCTGAATAGATTGGATCTCTTTCTCATTGCTCATAGCAGTGCTTATCTGCAATAGTTTAGAGTCCAAGCTTTCTGAGAATAAAGCTAACATACCAAGCATATCTTCATTCAAGAAGTTAGATTGACTCAGTAAAAAATCTGTAAACTCTTGAAATCTATTCCTCAACTCAGAATCATATACCAGATTATCCAAGGGTTGCTCGAGTATGCTTCTCATGACCACAACAGCATTCATCCCTTGAGAAACTGGTGAGGAAGAAGTCTTAGAGGAAGCTGAAGTAGAAGCTTTGCTTGCACTCTTCATCTCTTCTAGAGCAGATGAGACTCTCTTTATTAGTTGATCTACTTCTGATTCACTCAAGTCTTCAATATCCACTTTTATGATTTGAGTGTCCAAGAGAGGTTGCTGGCTTAAAGGCTTAGCATCCTAAATGTCAAGAAATGATATGTTAGAGATTAAAAATTGAAAGTCATAAACTGGCATTCATGGAAAATAATATTTACTTACATGAGTTAGTGTTGCAAGCCTAAGGCAGTGGATTGATCAACATCTTCAGGTGTTTGTTCAATGATCTTGATTTCAGGCTACAGAAAATATAACAGTATGAGTAACAGTATACTTGATTAAAGTCAAATGAACTACAAAGAAACAGAAAAACTTACTGTTGATATGACAGGAGTGGTTGTTTCTTCCTTAGTTTCCTCAACAGATGGTACTGTTGGTACTATTAAGGGATCAGCCTCAACCTCAAGTTGGTTTGGAATGACTTCCTCAATTTCTGGAATAGGAATTGATGAAGTTATCTCTTCATGCTCAACCAGCAGCCTTAACTCTGTGTTGGCCATGTCTTCTTCTCTCTTCTTTAAAATTTCTTCTTCTTTTTGAAGTTGGGCTCTTTTCTCTTCTTCAGCTTTCTTTTCTATTTCTGTTCTCTTTTCTTAGTTTTTCTTTTACTTCTTCTTCTTTCTTTTTCTTGTATTCAATTTCAGCTTTTCTTTTTGCATCCAACTCTTCTTTTTTGTCTTCTTTCCAACTCGATCCTCCTTTTTTCTTCTTTATCATGGATGGCTTTCTTCTTAGCCTCCATAGCAGCTTTAACTTGAAGAGTTTGTTCTTGTTTGATCTTTATAGCTCTTTCTTTCTCTGCTGCAAGTTTTTTCTTCTTTTCAGGAGAACTCAAGTGCACAGGAATTTCTCGAGTAATGATAGACATAGCATCTTGATGAGCTTTAATGGAAAGAGCTGTGATCTCTTGTCTCTGGGAAGCAATGACTTGATTGGCTTTTGCAAGTGCAGAAGCCAAGTCTTTTTCCACAGCAGATTCCTTGATCACAATCCTTTTGCTCCTCCTTGTGAATACTTGTGTACAAGAGCTGGTCTTTTTCTGAGTTGGTTGAGTTGCTTCTTCCTCCAACACTTCTTTCTCTTTTCCTTCTACTTTTTGTTGTTTAGGTTTTCTTTTTAATTGCTCTTCAGGTTCAGACTTAGAGGATGAGAGGACTATCTTTCTTTTACCTTGAGTTGGATTCTGTTTTACATGTTCCGTAAAAAATACAAGTTTAGCTCGAGTTAAAGAAAAAAATTCTAGACTTGTAATTCTAAATAAAAGACTTGGGAGTATCTCAATCTTAATTGGTTGCTTTTTGGCTTTGGTAGCTTTTTTAGCAGCTCTTTGCTTCACTCGAGTAGATCTTTTTGGAGAAGGAAGCACTGTTTGCAAAGGCCTTGCATTTACAGTTTCCTTTTCTTCACTCGAGGTAGTATTTACATCTCCTACAATAAGAAAAGTTAATTAATATGCTATCTCTATGAAAAGGAAATCTAAATAAAAGCATATTAACTTACCAAGGATCTCAAAAGCCAAGCAATGTGGGCACACTTCCCAAACTATAAGCTTCAGTGTTTCAGGGGAGTTGAAACTAGGCATTAAAGCTTCCCACCAGCTAGTGAAGAGTGGCAAGGCATCAGAAACTATTCTTAATGGCTCTACTTTGGCAGCAGTAATTTTGGAAAGGCCTTCCACTATGATAACTTCAGCATCCTCATTTGTGCATACACTCCACTGATGCCATGGTGCATTGGCAATGAAAATAGGAGGAATTGGAACAGATTGGAGCAAACCAAACTAACTTGCCAAGAAATGAGGACTATATACCTCAACACCAGAGGACTTGTTTTGTAAAATAACTAGATCCCTGGTTTGAAGGACATGAGCCCATAAGCTCGAGGATAATGGATTCACTCCTTGACCCAAAAGAAACATTTCAGGACAAGTGAATTTGGCATCAGCAAAAGGAAGGAGATGAGGAGCAGGTCTAACTCTTTCCTTATCAGAAAATAAGTTGAACCAGTCCTCAAAAGTTGGGATATGGTCAGGTTCATAAGCAGAAAAAGCAAAAAGATGGGCATAGCAAGAAATTCTGCCAAGAACTGAAGGGTTTGGTTTTGGGGCAAGCTGTGGAAAATAAGCATAAGCCCAGAGTTGGATATACCATAAAGGTCCACCAATGGAGTCCTTAGGTTCAGTAGTAAAAAGAAACATTGATCTATATACAGAGCCTAGGGAAAAAGGGGCTAAAGCCAATTTGTGTTTATTGGCAAAAGCTATGGCTATAGGCAGGTAATAGGTGACAATTCTCTTCGAGGGAGAATTGATTAAAAATTTGCACAGCCAAAAAAGATAGAAACAAGTTTATTCTTCAAAAGTAATGACTTCATCAAAATGTTTTTTGTGTTTTTGCATAAATCTAGTATATCCTAGAGCAGACCTATTTGTGTCGATGTCAATTTTAGAAAATTGTGTGCATTTCATCTCATGATGATAGGAATACCCTCAATTGGGAGACTCAACATTGCATAAACATCCACGAGAGTAGGGGATAAAAAAACCTCACTGAACACAAAAATGTTCGAAGTAGTTGACCAAAAGCTGATCAAAGCAACAATTAAGTGCATGTCAGGTTTGATGGGAGCTTTAGAAGTTAATATGGCATCAGCTATGCCTAAATACTCCCATTTGTCTTTCAAGCCTATGTACATTCTATCTACCTAAGTAACAATCAGATTTTGGAAGGGGCCATGGTTCGAATTTAATTTCAGTACTAAAAGGACCCCATTTGGTATTTCTATGTTGATACAAAGGTTGAATATTTTCAGAATAAGGAAATCTATTAACTAATTCTTAAGGACAGTGATCGACAAATATGGGACCTAAAGCAAATGGGTCATTCGAGACAAATCCTAGAGAGTTTTGCCCAGGAAATGAAGCATAACGAATGAAAAGATTGGGGTTAACAGACTTACTATTCAGTTGAGTAATAATCTGTCGAGCCTTTTCCTTTTTGTCTGTAGCAGAAGTACTACTCGAAGATGGAAAGTCAAAAATCTTTGATCACGCCATGAAAACTGAGGATTTGAGGTTAGAAGTTCTCTAAGATAAGTTTTGTGGAAGCTTTTGAAATTCTAAGTGAGTTCGAGAGTCTAAAACTTTTGAACTTATAGTTTATGTTTTGAAAAATGACGGTTATACACGATAGTGGCATATTACATATACCACTCATGTGCAGGGGGCATGTGTTTGCACATAAAAATAACTTTTGGGCTTACTAATAGTATTGGGCCAAGTTAAGTTATTTATTTAAAAGACCAGACTTACTGTTTGGGCCTAAGTGAGACAAGCAACTTTATTTAAATATAAGCCCAGAGGGTTAAGGCTCAGTTACACCTCGAGGTCAAGTTTAAACTGATCTAAAAACAATTACAAAGCAGTTCGATCTTGAGGAACTGTTAAGTAACGGTTTATTTATAATCTGGAAACTTATGTGACAGGTGTTATCATCTCCAAGAAAGTTATTATTCTGTATTGAATCAGATCTCTTGATGATTTGAAATTCAAAATGAAGAAAGTAACTGTTCAATTGAAGAAACTGCTGCTCGAGGAAGGTATAAATAGAAGAAAAGAAAACAGTTACCAGCCCCCGCGTATTTTCCAGAGTTCAAGAGTTCAATTGTGATTCAAAGTGTGTTCAAGTGTGTTAAAGTGTGTTCGAGTGTTCAAAAGTGTGTAAAACAATGTAATTCAGTGTGTTTGAGTGCATTTAGTGTGATTTCAGTTCGAGTGAGATTTAGATCTTGCAGTTTGGATCCTTGAAGTGTGTGAGAGTAACATGAAACTTCTCATTTTGTAAGTTTCTGTTGTTGTTGTTCAGTTCGAAGTGATTGTACTTGATTACTATTTAATATAAATATTCTGCAGTTTATCATTAGTTACAGCTTTGTTGAATTCGAAGTTGTTTACATTTGTAGAAGAGTAAACAATAAATTGTTATCTCGAGATTGAATTTGTTATCAAGTTTATCTTAAAGATTGTTTAAATACCAAATTCTATAGTAAAATTATAAGTAAATCAATTAGTGTTTACCATATTTGGATCGAATCAAGTCCTTTATCATTAAGACATAATTCGGACCAAACACACCCATTTGATTTACAGAAGTTGGATAATTAATTTAGTGATCAGTTTGGATAAAACTAGATAATGAACTTGATTAATTAATAAATTTAGTTTTGTTCAAACATAGACACCAAATGAATATCATCTCTAAGAACCAATAATTCGGCATCACACTAGTAGTTTTGTCAATCTTCCTTGAAAACCCACAAATCCAATGGCCAACATGATCATGATGAGGCCCTCACCTATAACTTAGTCACTCTTTATTATTAAACCATCTGTATTAAGCTTTAACTTGTCCAAATCTGAACATTATCTATGGCTTAACTTAATCACCCTCAATCTTATGGAATTAACGGTAATACATTATATCTCAAGTTATATGATATATCAAAGCACTAATGAGGTACTTTCTCTTTATTTTTTATCTATTGTGACCTGAAATATAATTTTTGAAAAATATTATTATTTAATGATTTATTTTATGAATTATGAAATTCACTTTATTTATTAGTTTATGTTTGATCTTAGAAAGCCCTCATAAAGTTTTATAGGAGACGATGTCAACCCATTAGTAAGACTGAAATGACATAAAATTTTACTGAGCAATAGTTTGGGATTGCCTTTCCTCATTTTTTTTTTTTTCTTTTGGGAGGAAATTAAAATATTGAGGCCTATAAAACCATTTAAAAAAAAAAAATCACATGATTTACACGTGGAGTTTGATCACATGGCCACACGTCCTTGAAGAATACATGGAAACAATTTGAGGTAAAAAAAAATTGCTCGATTTTTTCCCTCTTCGTCTTGCTCAGACAAATTTTGTAAGCGGTCTTTTTCATTTTTCAAAGTTCGCTCCATTTTTTCCAAGAAAAATGAGACAGACAAAACATAAGGCTGTGAAGAAAAATCAAGAAGAGAGAGAGAGAAAAAAGAAATGGTCAGTGGCACGAGCTTTACCAAGACCATTTGCTCGATCTACTATGAAGATCTCAAGCCCCTTGTTGAAGATCTCCAAGCCATCTCCCTCCGCGGTCATGTCTTCCACGAGCTCTAGTCTCTCTCTAAGAATATAATCTATATATGCATGAATTAAAAAATGAAACGTTAGAATATGAAATTGATGGTTTTGTCTTAAAATAGATGAAATTGAAAGCATCTTGTTCATTGTCAATGGAATTAATCATTAATGATGAATTGACACACTTACAATTTTTTTATATTTTTTTTATAACAATTTAGGATTCTAATTCTAATTAGGTTGGATTACTATTGGCCCATAATTTCAAGGGCCTTCCCAAGGCGGGGAAAAATTACAAACAAACCATTTGTGATTTTAAAAAAAATAAAATTAATTATTTTCCTAAGAGTGTCATATTAGTGTTTTTGCTGACAATGTGCCCATGTAATTGTTTCACTGATAAGCCACTTGGATATTCGGCCCAGTAGTAATCCCCTTCTCGAAAAGTTCCACCCCTCAATGAGGGTGTAGGTTCAATTCCTAGGATCTTCAAAAAATATATGTGTGTGAGTTTAGATTAAAATTTCTATCATATATAAAAAAAAAATATAATAATAATAATAATAATAATTTCACTGATAATAAAAAGAACAAAACTTTCATTTAACACATTACGTAACGGTTCATAAATCATAAGATCATCCACATATATTAAAAATCACATTATTTATTAAATTATTAAATAAGTTACGTGAATATTAAGTAGTTTAAGTGATTAAAAATAAACTTAAATAGTGTTTTAACTTATCTCAGTTGGGTTAGATAAACTTTCTTTTAAACTGATTTAGAGATAACTGAATCGGATTTTAGCGGGTTTTCTCAAGAAAATAAGGAGGAAAGAGTTAAAACATAAAAAAAAAAAAAAAAAAAAAAGAAAAAAGAAAAAAAAGTGATTTACACGTGGATTTTGAAGTTTTGAACATGTGGCTGCACCGCTGCACGGCCTTGGAGCAAATAGGGAAACAATTCGAGGTACAAAAAATTGCGGGATTTCCCTCTTCGTCCCGCCATAAATTTTTTGCAAGTAAAAACTACTATTTAATGGGACAGAAGGTGCTGAACAAAAAAAAAAGCAAAAACAAAAACAAGAGCACAGAGAAACAGGGAGAGTGATAGAGATGGTCGGTGACACAAGCTTTGGCAAGACCATTTGCTCGATCTGCTACGAAGATCTAAAGCCCCTTTCTGAATATCTCCAAGCCATCACCCCCTGCGGGCACGTGTTCCACGAACACTGGTCAGTCTCTCTCTCTATGAATATTTTTATAAATGCATGAATTAACAAATGAAAAGTTAGAATATGAAATTGATGATTTTTTGTTTTTGGGTGCTTGGTTGAAACCCTAGTTTACAACGGTGGTTTGGGTACTGCTCGAGCGCGAAGAAGAAACGCAGTTGCCCTGTGTGCAAGCAAACTTGTTCGGCAAAGAATGTCAATCGCCTCTACTTCCAGTCGGTTGGGGACTCAAACGATCAGAACCTCACTCAGCCTAAGAATGAGAGTCAGAGGAAGGACATACAAGATGTCAAGAAGGAGGTAAATTCAATTGCTTTTGTCGATTTGATTTTTTTTTTTTTTGTTTATAACTTGTTGATTTTTTTGTTTGTGTAAAAAAAATAGGTTCTTTTTGTTTACTGAGAAAATAGGTCTCAATATAAATAAATTTGGGTTGGTATTTTCATTGTCTTATTGTTTGGATTATATCAAAAAGAGGTTCTTTTGTTTGGCTGTGATATTAGTATTTGGCTAATTGGCTTGGATGGATTTTTCATTTCTCAAGACTTTGAACGACGGTTATTATAGGATGGTTTGATCAGATTTTGAATAGTAGGTGGTTTCTCAGTGCTCTGTTTGGTTTCTGAGAAATGTAGTGGCTTGAAACAAATTAGATATAAAATTTTGTACATTTGGTTAAATTGAGGTTGGTTCTGTCAATTTTTTTATGGGGTAAAATTACTAATCCAAATGGCAATAATGAAAGCATAAAACTCAAAAAACTGGTTTCTACTCCTTTATTATTTTTTACCTAAATGATGAGTTATGAAATATGAACTGCCTGGTTGAAAGCGTTTAAAAGGGAGAAACAGCTTGAGTTATACTTTATTTGATATTTTCTAATCTAGAAAAGAAACCCCATTTGAAGTGTACCTATTATGAAGTTTATGGCTTGATTGAGCTGGGTTTTTCATTATTGAAACTGAGTGAAGGGTTATAAACTTATAATTCATTCTTTTGGTTTGAAGAAAGGGGGAGCATAACGGAAAAAGAAAACCTCTACAATTGAACTTATGGCATAGTTGAGTATGGTAGTATATTAAAGTAAACAATGTCAGGAAACATAAACATGGGTCATTTTAAAAATGGTAATGATTTTTATCATCACCTTTTTCATTTTATTCTAAAAATTGTGGACATACGTTCACAGTAGGTGGTGTAAGATAATAATTACCCATTACTCAAAATGGTATTTGCATTCAAATTTTACTTTATACTGAGCAATTGAGTTGCAAATGCAAGAATTATGGATTGTATTTTTATCATCCCTTTGTTGGCCTTTTTGATAATGTTAGCTTTGAATACTAAACTTTGGCAAAATCCTGCATTTTGTAGATTGATAATCAGATAAGTCCTGTGCAATTGGAATCAAATGGAACTGGAACACTTCAAACTGATGACCCATACTCTACAAGTCATTGTAATGCTATAATAGATGGGATGCAAGGTGTTGATGGCCGCATTTATCGTGATGCTCAAGATTTGTTTCAGAATCCAAATTGGAGAAAAACATTCATATCATTTAAAAGTGAGAAGCGTTTGCCTTGGTTGAAGTTCATGCTTCCCAGTGTTCCATGATGCAAGGTGCTAATAGGAAGGTTGTGTTGACTTTTGTACAAGGAGACCCAGGAAATGGGGTTTTTGATCTCTTTATAATTAACTAGGAAATACTAGCATGAGTTTACTTACTATTTCCGCTGGACACATGTACATCTTTTGTAAAATGAAATGACTCCATTCTCCATATGGTTCTGTTTGGTATTTCATTGGTGCTCATGAAAAAGGCACCTGTTGTTACCAGCTATAGAAGTACAGTATGATATTAGTGCCAAAACTTTTTTGGTGTTTGTGTGCAAATGAGTCACAATCTTACCTTATATTCAATTCGGATGATGGGTTTATAGGTGTTGGAAATTACCATGAAAATAATAATTTTGGTTACAATAAAATTTGAGATTTTAGTCTAGAAATGAAAATCACACTCTCTTTAAAGAGATACAACAATTTGATAGTTTGGTGTATAGTTTAGATTAACTCTGCACAAGTGGTTGAGCCTAAAGCTCACCAAAAGAACACCTTTCTTTGGCCTGAAGTCTCTCAAGTGTTAGAAATATAGTATGTATAAAATTATTGGTAGGCTAATACACTTACACACCATTGATATATGGAAGAGAAGAACTCTTTTCTCTTCAGTATTTCACTTCTTTCACTCATGACGTTCAATTGCCTGTATGCATAATTTTATATGGGTTTTAAGAACTTTCCCTAATCTACATAGAATTTAGGCCTAAATATTGTTTTTGTCTCTAAAGTATATATGAGTTTCGTTTCTCGTCCTTAAACTTTGGAAAGTTCGTTTTTCGTCCTTGAATTTTGAAAAAGTTCTTTTTTACACATGAATTTCGTGTAAAAAAGAACTTTTTCAAAGTTCAGGGATGAAAAATGAACTTTTCAAAGTTCAGGGACGAAAAACGAAACTCATGTATAGTTTAGGAACGAAAACAATAGTTTAATCTAGAATTTATTAGTTTAGATAACATTTAACTTAATTTAGTTTAACTTATAAAAGTTACTTTATTAACTCTTCCCTTTTAACGAGTTGCATTTAATTAAAAATCTAGATTTAATTTATTTAAATGTTAAAATGCACTAATATTTCCCCACTTATTTTAATATTAAAAATTAAGGAAATGAGAGATTACGAGGCAAAGAGGGGTTGTTATGCACTATAGTTGTAGGTTCAATTATTTCCCCTGATATGTAATCTCGCAAATTGATCCATCACCCCTAAAGCATTAATCATGGAAGAGTTGCTTTAAGGGTATTCATGGTTGTACAACAAAGAAACCCAAATTAGTAATATAAATGATTTTCAGCAAATTTATTTTATCTAAATTTGAATGCATGGGTGAATGCTATTCGTGTGGCTATGTGCAAAGCACTATCGAGAATAGCTGTGTTAATTATTTGCAATGGACATCGTCTTGATATGAAGATAAACTACTCTTCTTCTTATACAAAACTTTATTTATGGACATATCCATGAATACATGGAGAGTTCATGGAAGCATGCATAGTGTTCTCCAAAAGAGAGATACATGGTTGAAAAACCTTTGCCCTAACTATGGGTTAAAACTTAGGTATAGTTCCTTAGGTCAAGTACATTATAGGTTCTCCAATTGAATTCAAACACATGGTTGTATTAATTAATGAAACACAAACAATGTTATCTTTTCCAAGAATATTTAAATTCAATGTATTTGAATTTAACTAAGAACTTAATGTACTTGACCTAAGGAACTGTATTTAAGTTTTATCCCCTAACTATTGAATTATTAAAAAATAAAAAATGGAAGTACTTAATAAGTTTGGAACTCATTATCTGATGTGGCAAAAATTAGTCTGGATTCTCACTTGGAAGCTTATTGTGGTCTTACTTTGGGACACCATGAGAGAGGGAGCGAAATATGGCAGTTAATTTCAATAGTCGGAATGTTTATTTCCATTTTTTGGCTTTCTATATTGAATAGGGATTTAGGGTTAGTATTTACATCTTTAGAGGTTTATTTTATAAAACTCATATAAGAATAATCCAACACTACAAGTGAAGGCTAACACCAAAAGGCTGGGCGGTCTTGAGTGCCTAATACCTTCCAATGAACATACTTTAGCTCCGGACTCAATCCAAACTAGTGCCTTTGCGCATAGGATTCAAATGGTTCTTGGATCGATAATCGGGTGGGAACTCCTCTCTCCGCCTTAGCGCACGAGGCTTATGGCATACTCCCAAGCCCATGTGTAGGATGGGTCCACAACGGGCAACCCGACCTTGCTTCATGGTGATCCATTACTTGGAGGTCTTTATTGAAACCAATAAGGCTTGAGCTAAGGGCATTCACACACATGAGCAATTCACTTTGATCACCCTAATGACACGAGACTCAAGTCGATCAACACACGGAAGATCGAAACAAGATAGTGGAAGGAGTAATTATGGTTGTTCTCTTGGAAAAGAACCAAAACGTCTCAAATTTTATTGGATTCTACAAAAGGAGAAATTATTCAGTTCACTAGGTGAATCATGTCATCTGTCCACCAATCCATTAATCAAATGACACGTGTATTATTTAATGAGTAAGATATATTCACACTACTTACTAATTAATAAAGAAAAAGACTGAAATACCCTCCCCTCCATCATATCTGAATACCACCAGGCAGTCACCAGAACCAAACCAGAACTGAGTTCTAAGCTCACAACTCATTTCTCCCTCTCTCCACTGCTCCACCGCTTTTTCTCTCACCAAACCAAGCTAATATCATCCTCACTTTCCTCGACCCATTCACTCCCTCAAGGTCCTGGCCATGGTTGAACCACCAACGAGACCCATGTTTGGTTGAACGAGAGAAGCATAAATCAAGCAAGGAGAAGAACCTTGGATGGATGAAATCCATAATTTCCCAGTGGATGTTCCAAAGGTATCGACAATTTAATTTCGAAAAAAGAAAGAAAAAAATGTTTGATGTTGAAAAGCTAAATTTTGGAAATGGGTGCTGGCTTTTGTGAAATGTGAAATATATTCTTGATTTTGTTTTAACTGAGGTGTTGGGATTCATTCTTGGATTTTGGGACTTGATTGCGCTTTGTATGGATTTTGTTTTAACCAAACCAGGATATTTGCGTATTTTCTTAGGATCTAGGATTTAAATTGGAACTAATTATGTCTAGCAATAACATTTTTGACAGATGCATTTCGACGATTTCGTCTCTATTTGCATTTTCACTAAGTTTTTGTAGATGACAAAAAATCGGTCATGATGGTGGTTCAGCCATGGCTAGGACCTTGAGGGAGTGTATGGGTCAAGGGAAAGTAGTTGAGAAAGGCCAAGAAAGTGAAGGAAGTGAGGAATGATATTAACTTGGTTTGGTGAGAGAAAAAGCGGTGGAGCTGTGGAGAGAGGGAGAAAGAGGAAGAAAGGACAAAGGAGTAAGGTTGCTGGTTTGGTTCTGGTGACTGCATCTACTGGAATTCAGATCTGATTGAGGGGGGCTATTTCCGTCTTTTCCTTATTAGTTAGTTGTGTGAATATGTCTTACTCATTAAAATAATACACGTGTCATTTAATTAATGGGTTGGTGGACGAATGACATGGTTCACCAGGTGGATTGAATAATTTCTCCTACAAAAAGGTAAAATACTCCACAAACTTCGCTCATTTTACTTTCCTTTTAAAGAACTCATTGTAGTTGTGTCAAAAGCACAACATCAAGGCCAAATGCCAAAAATATTCACTTGCTAAACAATTACCATAAAAGCAAATGGAATGCAACGCATTTTGGGTACTTTTAACAAGGAACGAAGAGTCACCAATCCACCGTCTCAATGATCGTGCAACGACATCTCAACAAGATGAACATGAATTGCATACCCAACTCTTAATTACCTTTATCATGATGTATGCTAATCCTTTAATGTGGCTTTTCTTGATAAGATACCTCTAAGGTTGATGCATAAAGGAATGAAAAGGTAGATAAAGATGAAGAGTGGAACATCATAAAAGCCTTCATAAAAAGTTGAAGTGACATTTTCATTGAGGAACACAAACCGTAAGCAAATCCAACATGAGAAAGAGCCCTTGCACCTTGTGTGAATTCGAGCTCAAAGAGGTTTTGCCAAACACAAGGAATGCCACCCACTGGGATCAAGACAATCGGAACACAAGTTTGACTACCCTAAGACAAACACACATACACACAAAACCTTCCCATGTCCTTTGTAAGGTAGGTATGTTACGATCCGGTTAGGATTTAAAAAAAAAAAAATTTCAAACATAAATAATTAATCAAATAAAATCAAAATGAATCAAGAAGGTGAAAATCATTGAAAATATTCATCTTAAGATGCATGGAATCTTACAATGGATTAGCCAATACTAAGTTTCCTATTGTGGGAAATTAAATGTTTAAGGTGATCATCCAATACTGAGGAACGATGGCATGCAAACCGTAAACACATGAACCAACACCATGATAGGTGCTTCAATCGGATCTTGATGATTTATGGTTCCCACAGCTGGTGCAAATTGTATGTGGAGGTGTTAGGGACGGGAGGGAACCACAAAAAGGACTCCAGTTGAGTTTGAGGTGATTTCCTGGTTACTTGGTATTTTTGTCCAAACCTATGTGAGGCAAGTACAACCAGTATGTTGTATAATTAAACTAGAACTATTCGGCTGAAGTTGATTCAATAAACATTGGCTCGACTAATGATCGGGAGTCCAAGCACAAAACATTATTGACCCCTCCACCACTCATAGTGCATTAGGAAACTAAAAATCACTCCGTAGTGTCAGGGAAGAGTTTGCATTGGATATATTGGATTATTTTCATAAAAAAAAAATAATTAAAATTTATTTATGGGTAAAGTACATTGACACCTCCTTATTTTGGAAAAACTAGATTCGCTACACCCTAATTTGGAGAAATGACACTCCACTCCCAAATTTGCAAAATAATTAACACTCAGCTCCCTTTTCCCAAATTTTTAAAGGAATATTCCCCACTTAAACTTAAAATAATTGGAATATAATTTTTTTTTAAAACTTTGGTTAGTTTTTTCTTTTTTTAAAAGAAAATAAATCATATATTAAGAAGGAATACTTAAAGAGTCTACATCCAAAGCAGGGTGAATATTAGATGGCATATCATGAAGTCATTGATTTACATCAATCAAGTCTTTAGATTTTCATGCTAGAATATGAGCCACCGAGTTTCCTTGACGTTTGGTGTGGACAAAAGACACCCATGAAAGAGATGAAGCAAGAGATTTTGCATCTTCAATGATAGTTCCAAAAAGAGTCAGGCATGGATCACTGTTCCTCAATGCATTTATAATAATACTACTATCGCCTTCGAAAATTACCCTGGATGGACGAAGATGAAGAGCTAGAAGAACAGCTTCGCGTGCTGCTCGAGCTTCAACAACTTCCACAGATGCAGGCATGGCTATTTTCCTAGAAATGGTTGCCAATGAAGTACCCCTGTCATTGCGAATGATAACACCTAAACCCGCAGCTAATTGATTTGGAAACATGGCCCCATCAAAATTAACTTTAAAAACACCGTTTGGAGGAGGAAACCATCTGCATGGGACCTCAGTAACAGTAGAATTGGAGGAGTGTTTTGCATTTGCATGATGGAATTCTTGTAAGAGATCTACAGCCCTCTGATAAACTCGATCTGGCGGATCAACATCTTTGTTAACCCTCAAAGCATTTCGCCGTTGCCATATAGCCCAAGCGATGATAGCAAATTTGTTCATATCTAGATTCAGCACGCTATCTTTTGCAAAACAAGTAAGATCGATGAAAGTTGAAGCTTGGGCTGAATGTAGTTCTGAAAAAATGGAGTCATTGTTCCACACAGCTTGGGCAAAACTACACGACCATAACGCGTGGATAATGGTTTCCGGATTTGACTGGCATTCTTCATAGGTTGGACTGAGCGGGATTTATCGCCTTATGAGATTTGTTTTAACCGGCAGGGCTTCACTACATGCACGCCATAGAAAATTTTTAACTTTGTTTGGCACTTTCAGACTCCATAAACCTGATCAAATTTTGGTTGTGGATGAACTACTGGCAACGACCTGATTTGCTTCCTACTATAAAAGGTGATAAGCACTGCGAACCAAGTAATTTCCATGTGGAGTAGCATTCCAGATCAGACGGTCTGAGATATTTCTTATACTCAAAGGAATTCCTTTTATAACATCAGCCTCATCTTGCATGAACTCGTCTTCTATAAGCTTATGATTCCACTCACCTGATGCAGTAATTAAATTGGACACCGTGGCATTTGCATCAAGATTATGCTTAGGAGAAAGAATATATTTTCTATGAGAAAGGGGTAACCAGTGTGCATCCCATATAGGAACTTTTGAACCATCTCCAATTCGCCTAACTGAACCCATTTTAATTAATTTTCTTAATTGCAAAATGCTTTTCCAAGCAAAAGATCCCGTTGATGATGGGGTAGCATCTAGAATTGTACCATTGGGGAAGTATCTGGCTTTGAACACTTTGTAGAATAATGTGTCTTCCTGATGAAGAAGACGCCATACTTGTTTTGCAAGCATAGCATCATTAAAATTCTGCATATCACGGAACCCCAAACCCCCTTCGTTTTTTTTCTCACAAAGTTTCTCCCATTTGATCCAGTGAATTTTTCGTCGATCTCCAGATTGACCCCAGTAGAATTTGCAAATCATAGCCTCGATGTCTTTACATAAGCTTTGAGGGAGTTTAAAACATCCCATAGCATACGTTGGGACTGCTTGAACCACTGCCTTTATGAGCACTTCCTTCCCTGCTTGTGAGAGAAGCTTTTCTTTCCACCCTTGTAACTTTTGCCAGACCCTTTCTTTAATATCAGTGAAGCAGATGTTCTTTGCCCTTCCCACAAAAGAAAGGAGCCCCAAATATTTTTCATACTATCTAATAGTTGGGACCCCTAAAAGTGTTTTTATTTCTTCTTGTCTGTCTCTATTTGTTATTTTGCTAAAGAATATGGTGGTTTTATCTTTATTAAGCTATTGCCCAGATGCTTTTTTGTATGTGACCAATATGGCTTGAATTGTATTGCATTCTACTCTGGTGGCTTGACAGATTAAGAGGCTATCATCAGCAAAAAATAGATGTGTGATTCGAGGTCCTCGTCTGCATAGAGATACACCATGAATGGTGCCTACGGCTGAGGCTTGAGCAAGGAGAGCATGAAGACCTTCTGCACAAATAAGGAATAAGTAAGGGGATAGTGGATCCCCTTGCGAAGGTTTAATCAGACCTTTTGGTTCCCCATTAACTAAAATTGAATACGACACAGTGCACACACACTCCATAATAAGATCAATCCATCTATTGGGGAAACCCATCTTTTGCATCATTTTTTCAAGGAATATCCATTCAACCCTATCGTATGTCTTACTCATATCAAGTTTAATCGCCATTATGTTTACACGCGATGTTTGGGTCTTCATGTGATGAAGGGTCTCAAAAGCAACTAAACATTGTCAGATATTAATCTACTAGGGACGAATGCACTTTGTGTTTCCGATATGATGGATGGGAGAATTTTCTTCAGCCTATTTGTAATCACTTTTGAGATGATTTTATAAATAAAATTGCAGAGACTAATAGGTCGAAACTTGCTTACCTTCCGCGGGCTTTTTACTTTGGGAATCAGCGTGATAAATGTGTGGTTGATGTGCTCAGGCAACTTACCATTGTGGAGACAGATAAAACTGCATTTGTAACATCGTCTCCAAGGCTAGTATTGTTGATAGAATAGTGGTGGGAGACCATCTGGCCTGAAGCTTTAAGTGGAGCCATTTGAAACACTGCTTGGTGCACTTCAACCACTGTGAAATCGGCCAACAATGATTGATTCATGTCTTCTGTAATGCAAAGAGACACTCCATTCAAGACAGAATCAAGCTCGACAGGATTAGAAGTCTAAAAAAGATTGTCAAAGTAATTGACAAATAGAGCCGTTATTTCTTGTGGATTTGTCCGCACCTCTCCTACAGAGTCTTCAATGAATTCGATTCTGTTTCTTCTTTTGCGTTGGGTGGCTTTGGAGTGGAAAAATCGGGAATTTTGGTCACCACCTTGGAGCCATTGAATTCGAGATCGTTGGCGCCACATAGATTCCTCTTTGTCAAGCAGATCGCGAACCTCAACCTTAAGAATCTTTGCACTAGTATGCCCACCTCCGTTCATTGAGTCTAATTCCGCAACTCTCAATTGATCAGTTTTTTGTTTTAATTCATGTCTAACACTACCAAATTGGGTTTTGCTCCAGTGAATAAGCTGCTTTCTACAATTTTCAATCTTGTTCATTACCCGTGTCATGCCTTTCTCTTGTGATGGAGTTTCCCATGAGTTTTTAATTGTTGCTAAACAACCCGTGTCATGCATCCACATTTGCTCAAACCGAAAAAGTTTTTTGATTGGAGTGGGCCTTGCTTTGTTATAGGAGATAAGAAGTGGACAATGATCTGAGGCCATATAAGTGGTATACCTGTGCTTGCTGAAAATTATTAATCCAGTCCAGCGTGGCCATAACTCTATCCAATCTAGCCCAAACGGTTGCTATTTCATCACGGTCGTTACACCATGTGAATGATGCTCCTATATACCCCAACTCTAAGAATTCACATTCATCAATGGCATCTCTGAAGGAAGCCATCTGGCTCTCTGACCGTGAGAGTCTACCTCTTTTTTCACTATTTTTTGTGATCTCATTAAAATCTCTCGCACAAAGCCAAGGCATTTGGTATTGGTGATGTAAAGATTTGAGCAATTTCCAAGAATCTTCTCTGTAGTTTCGGTCAGGCGCCCCATAAAAACCTGTGAACCTCCAGTAATTGTCATTATCCTCTCGAACTATAGCATCGATATGAGAAGGAGAAAAGCTACGGATTTGGAGATGCACCTCATCTTGCCAAAACAAACAAAGACCACCCCCCTACCTCGAGTAGGGACTACTAACTTGCTACTAAACTGAAGTTTGCAACGTAAATTTTCCATTTGCTTTTCATTAGACCATGTTTCAATTAAAAACACAATCTTGGGATCTTGTGACCTCACTATCCCGTGAGATCCTGAACTGTTCGTTGGTTCCCAAGCCCACGACAGTTCCAGACTAAGTAACTCATTGTGCTCGGCGGGGCTACCACTACAAGAAAAATCATTTATTACAACGAAAAAAGTCGTTGCAATAAGTCCATTTTCGTTGCAATAGAGTCTATTGCAACGACCAAAAAGTGGGGTCGTTGCAATACTTAGCAGCCACCACCGATAATGCATTTTCTGTGTCGGAGATAGTGTCCAAGTGGGGTCGTTTCTTGCTGTTTTGACCTTCAGCTTCTTGTGACAGAGTGGTACGTTTGGAGTATGTTTGAATGGATAATGGGTGTGTAATTTCTGGGTTGGCACGCACTAGCTTCTTCCATTTTTTCCCCCCAGAAGAACTCTGAATAATGGTTTTTGTATTGGTATCATTCGGTGCAATCAGGTTTGGTTGAACATTAGGATTTACGGCAATGAGTATGTTGTGTTGGTCCTTGTTCATGCTAAGTTCGAATAATGGTTGCTATGTTTGTAACCTCACACTCCAAAAACTGATTATCATTGGGAATGGTGTGTGCATTGAATCCAATCTCTCTATCAATTTCCGCAAGCTCCATATCAAAGATATTCTTATTATTGTCATGCTTTACATGTTGAGATTGTACAGGCTTTGGAGCAATATTAGTCATTGGGATTGGGGTAAGGATAGTTTGAGTTTTTTCTTGTGCCTGTGGGGGTCCCTCTTCCCACCTTTCATCCTGAGGAGTGTGTGCTTCATCCGGCATAGTTGGGGGGATATCACCTTGGACTGTCACAGCTATAGGACGTGATGATCTGATTTGTGTGGCTCGCAACCAAGGTCCATACTGTTGTTCTTCTTTGTTCATAGAGCTGTTATTGCCCAACCAAGTTGGACAATCACTCTCCGTATGGCTTAATCTACTGCACCAATAACAAAAATTCGGGAGCCGTTCGTACAAAAACGACACCCAAACCTCATTGATACCATCAAAATTGATTTTTCTTCCTTGACAAAGGGGTTGTTCAACATCAACCATGACTTTGACGCGTAGCCAGTTTACTCCTCCATAAGCTTCTTCCGGGTCCGTAACCTTAAGTACACGACCAATTGTTGCACCCACCAAAGAACCTGTTTCAGCCGACAATCGACGTATAGGGAGATTCTGAATCTGTATCCATAAAGGTGTTTCTTCAAGGCGCAGTGAGGTGATTGGTGTATCACCTTCCAATTTTTCCAGGACAACCATATACTTTTCATACATCCATAGTCCATTTGAGATAACCCGTTCGCGGTCTATGTTATTGTTGAAAGTAAAGACCACCTTATTCTTACCCGCATCCCTACCTTAAAACCCTTTGTCGCTCTCCATAATGGTTTGAAAGTTCTCGCCACCGATTCGATATTCAATACCCGCTTTGTTAGGAATCGGCCCACTAGTATGAATTCAGATTGTGCTGGTGAAGAGAGCATGCTTATACGTT
Organism: Fagus sylvatica; assembly: GCA_907173295.1. Lineage (NCBI taxonomy): Eukaryota > Viridiplantae > Streptophyta > Magnoliopsida > Fagales > Fagaceae > Fagus > Fagus sylvatica. The sequence goes on along the minus strand of OU015762.1, from coordinate 24,776,549 downwards.
GCCCCTCTTTGTCCGAGAGGGAAAAACGTTCCCATAGGTTTGCCAAATTGTCCATGAGCAACACCCAACAATGATGATAATAGTGAGAAAAACAAAATCCTATGTGTGGACAGAGCCACCCAAGGGACAAAAAGCTTTATAAAACAGCGACAAGGATTCCACAGGTGGCTAGGGATATGTCGCCCTAGTGCCTGGGAGAATTTTAAGTTTTTTATTTTTATTTATTTATTTATTTATTTTTTTTAAACTTTGGTTAGTTAAGCATTGGTTAAAAACATTAATAAAAAATAAACAAAAAAAAAAGATAAAAAAGAAAAATGGGGCGGAGTGTTAATTATTTTGCAAATTTGGGAGTGGAGTGTCATTTCCTCAAACTAGAGTGTAGCGAGTCTAGTTTCTCCAAAAGAAGGGGGGTGTAAGTATAATTTACCCTTTATTTATTCATTAATTGAATAGTCAAAATTTGACTATTATTTCTTACTCATATTGATGGAGTTTATTTGGATTTATAGTCATACTAAACTCGTATTGATGAACAACTAGTGTATATACAAATAAACAAATTATTTTTATTCGTTGTTCTTAGTATTATATATTTTATAATTATGTTACCTGGGTTTGAAGAAGGGTATTATATTAGATATTTCTATCTTACCTAGTAATGCAAATTAGTAAGATAACGACAAAGATGACTAGGTTGTTGTATCTTAGAGATGGCGTACCAACAAAATGTTTACAGCATTAATTGATAAAATATCCTGCAAATGACGCGTATTATCTCAAGAGAGCAGTATTATCTGTGCCTTAACTTGATCACTTTCAATCTTATGGAATTAATAACATTACATTACATCTCATGTTGTATGATATGTCCAAACACCAATAATATGGTGTCTATTAATATTTTATCTATTGTGACAGTGAAATATAAATCTTGAAAAAATATGACGTGATTTACACGTGGGTTTGGTCCTAAGAGCGAACAAGGAAACAATTTTGGGTAAAAAAATTTGTTAAGATTTTTTCCCTCTTCGTCCCGCTCAGACAATTTTTGTAAGCGGTACTTTTCATTTTTCAAAGTTCGCTCCATTTTTTTGTCCAAGAAAAATGAGACAGACAGAACTTAAGGCTGTCAAAAACAAAAACAAGAAGAGAGAGAGAAAGCGATGGCCGGTGGTACGAGCTTTGGCAAGACCATTTGCTCGATCTGCTACGAAGATCTCAAACCCCTTGTTGAAGATCTCCAAGCCATCTCCCTCTGCGGTCATGTCTTCCACGAGCTCTGGTTACTCTTCTCTCTCTCTCTCTCTCTATGAATATGTATATATATGCATGAATTGGAAATTGAAAAGTCAGAATATGTGAAATTGATTCTGTTTTTGTTTTTGGTTGTGCGTGTTTGAAACCCTAGTTTACAACAGTGGTTCGAGTACTGTTCGAACACGAAGAAATGCAGTTGCCCTGTGTGCAAGCAGAAATGTTCGGGAAGCAATGCCAATCGCCTCTACTTTCAGTCGGTCGGGGACTCCAACGATCCGATCCTCACTCAGATTCAGAACGAGGAAGATCCCCAGGAATTGCGTTGTCAAGTTCAGAGATTGGAGAACAAGGTCACGGGGCTTAACTCGCTCTTAGAGCGCCAGGGTAAAGACCTTAAAGAGGTCAATGACGAGGTAAATTCAATTGCTTTTTGCGATTTCTTTTTCATTATTTTTGTTGATTTTGTTCTTTGGATTATATAGTATTTGGCTGGCTTGGAAATTTCATTTCTCAGTGCTCTGTTAAAATATAAAATTTTGTATATTTAGTTTGATTCAGGTCGGTTTTGTCAGTTTTTCCCTATCGGGTAAAATTAATAATCGAAATGGCAATGAGGAAACATAAAACTTAAAAAAAAAACTGTTATGTATTCACCCTAGGCTCCCCCTATTATTTTATCTAAAGGATGAGTAATGAAATATGAACTGCCTGGTTGAAAAAGTTCAAAAGGGTGGAACAGCTCGATATTTTCTAATCTAGAAAGGAAACCCCATTTGAAGTGTTCCTGTTATCAAGTATATGGCATGATTGAGCCGGGTTTTTCATTATCCAGAAACTGAGTAAAGGGTTACGATACATTCGTTTAGTACAATTGCTGGTACAAACATACAGCATAGTTGAGAAGGGTAATGTATTAAAGCTTGAATGTCAGGAAACATGGAATGAAACAACCATTAATTTATTTGCTTCAATTTTTCCTGCAATGAAAACGATTACTGGTGGGTCGAACCTAGAGAAACATAGTCTTATGCTTTAGAATATGTTGTTCCCCTGCCAACATTCCTGTTCTTAACTTGAAACATGAATCAATAAGTTGTCTTGATTTCATGTCTTCAGTTTATGAGCAACCAAATTTGCAGTTTCATGTATATTCTTCTGACTTCAACAGCTACTGTTATTGTTTTCATGTGGTTTGATAAAGTCCAATCCATGAGAAGATAAGTTTGGAGGTGTCCTTGTGGTTTCGGAATCTAACTTTACTTAGAAAAATAACTAGGAGGTATATTGATCCTATTAGAATGTTAGTCACACATTGTTAAGAACACTAATCTTATTAGGAGTATTAGTCCCATATTGATAAGGAAAAACTAGGAAGGTGTGATGGTCCCTATAAATAGAGTTGTGTATGTGTGAGAGTTAGAAGCAAAACTTTGTCTAGTTTGTTTTGTGTGTTAGAGTAAGAGCACCGGTGAGTGTATTGGGAGTTTGGGTTAGTTTATATCTGAGAGGTTTGTGATCTTTATCATTGATAGTGGATTTTTAGTTGGTGTTCCTTTGAATGTAGGTGTAAAATTTGCCCAATTTTTTGTGTTATGGTGCTTGTTATTTTATTGTTTTGTGTCTTTTTTACAATAAATTGATATCAGAACTATTGCTTCGAGTTTGAGTAATGGAGATAATGAGCAAAGTTTGAGGTGGAGCTCTTTGATGGGAAAATAATTTTAGTCTTTGGCAAACCACTGCCAAAGAAATATTGATACAACAAGAATTGATTAAGGCATTGTATGGTAAGACAAATATGCTAGCAATTATGTTTAATGATGAATGGGAAGAGCTTGAAATGAATGTTGTGAGCACTATGTGTTTTAAGTCTTGTCTTGAGGATAAAGTATAGTGTGTTGAATGAAACTTCTCCTCAATAATTATGGAAATAGTTAGAGAGGATATATATGTCAAAGTCATTGATAAATTAATTGTACTTGAAGAAAGAATTGTATTAGTAGGGTATGGAGGAATGCATTGACATTAGAAGATTAGAGATCATTTGAATATTTTAATTGATTGACTGCTCAATTGTTGAGCATGGAGACTAAGATTAAGGAGGATCAAGCTCTTTTTCTTTTAACCTTGCTCACTCTAAATGAAATTATAGACTCAACTAAATTACAAAAATAACCTTAATTCGTAGGAATTACAAAAATTGCAAATTTTTTCCATGTATATAAAATTATCTATAACTAATAAAATAAAAAACCAAAATAAAAAAAAAATGTTTTAACCCTAAAAAGACTCACCTAGACCTTTAAAACCACACTAATTCTACTTCAATTGGACTTTACACGTGGACCCCATAACATAATTCTTGAATAGGAAAATATGCAGAGTAATAGCAAATTATTCTTCCATGGCCGCATCACTTATGAGGCAACTCTTTCTTTTCTAGCTGTGTTCTTGCAAGGAGCTGGCAAAACAGGAAGCAACATTGAAGAATGAAGCCTTGAGACAAAGAACATCCATGCAACAGCTGCTTCATCTGAAATCTGAGGTGAACATTAGTTGTTGTTTTAGATAACCTCTTTTCTGGTATCTTAGATTTATTAGACTTTGTATTGAAGTTTTGGTCAATTCTGTCTCAGGAGCTTGATAAATCAACTTTGGAACGTTTGAGGTTGCAAGAAAAGAATATGGCCTTGGCCAAAGAGCTTGCTGCATTCAAATTGTGAGTGCATTTGCATTATATGCAAATAAATCTCTCAATATTTGGTTGCCTCTCTCTCTCTCTCTATATATATATTTATATGTCTGTTGCTAAAATGGTTGTATGGTTCACAATCTAGGGTATCTGATCTGGACCTCGATGAAGGGGAGGTTCTAAAGCTTGCCTCCTTTGGTAATGGCGCCAACAATAAAGATACTGTAGATATTTTGCGGAAATCCTTGGTCATGCGTAATAGGTAGATTATCTTATGCCATTTTGCAATTTGTTCAATACATGAAGAGCAAATTGATCTAGCTAGTTCTGGTTGAGTGCTTTATTCTCAAATAAACTTCATTGATTTAACATCATTACAGGTTGAAAGATGATATTGATGAGCCTTGTTCTTGTGTAATAATTCTTTGTATATATAATAACAAAAATAATTGCTTATTACCCTTAAAATATATACTTGTATCTCTCTAATGTAGTGTTTTCTCATATAAATCTATGCTGGCCATTTTCTGATAGGAGTTACAAAGAATTGATGGCCAAGTGCAATCTCCTTGGAAGAGGAGAGGCTCGTTTTTGTAAAAAACTTGAGAAGGCTAAAGAGAAAATAAATAGATTAAAGGTGAGTACATGATGAGATTGTAGTTGATTCTCATTTGGTGAGTGGTTTCTAATTCAACTTTTTGTTTGGCCATTACCAGACAAGGCTACAAGAATTAGAGACAGCTCTTGAAGTAAAAGATAATGAAGTTCTAAGGTCGCTAAAAGCTTCAAAGAAAAGTAGTTGCAAAAGGGTTATTCAGAATGGTGTCAATTGTGACTCTAATTCTGATTCTTTGCCTGCCAATAATTTTTCATCACAAGATCAAGAGAAACAACATTCTGGACCCATGCTTAATTCAGATCCGACAGGAGGCCTAACTAGTAATCCCTTGTGTTCTAGGAAACTGGGAAACTTCAGTTTCACTAACAATATGGATATAAAATCTAATAAAAAAGGTACAAGCACCATGGCTCTTAACAAAGAGAGAGATGATTTCTTCTTAATAGATGAGGATGCTTCAAAATGTTCTACAGCTCCATGTGGACTATCAAATCCTGATTCTAGATATCAAACCGGTGAAGATGTAACTGAGCAGAGCACTACTTCATTGAGGTCAGATGTAGCGTCTGACATGAACAAAGAAACTACAGTGCATGGACTAGAAAACTTGGTAGGACATTTGGGTTCAAAAACTGGAAAAAATAATGATATGGGAAAGACTCATGCTGCCCTGGATAAGGATGTGATATTGCTTCATGATGATGTTACACAAGTTGAACCCATGCTTAATATTAGAAAGGAGTCTCCATCCCCACTGCCACTTTCTGAACCAGGTACTATGTTTGTGCAATTTGAGTTTGGATTGAGCCAGACATCATGAAATGACTATCATTTTCCAGAAGAAATTAGATGATTGGAAAAGTAGAATTATTAACTTATTATTTTGTACAATTATCAGGGGACATATGTTTTTCTGGTGGATTGCTTGGCCCTGATGGGTCAAATAGGTATTTGGGTAAATGGTGCAAGCGCGGCCCAAGCAATGGGTCATTAGCGAAGCAAGGTTCAAACACAGGTAATTTGATTGCTGTTGGAGCTGATGGTAGAGGTGGTAGAGTCAAAGTTTTGAGATCTCTGAACCAATCTTCACTGGTGGGTTCATGCACTCATTTCTTTCGTTCAATTTATTTTTGTATAGTTATTGAAACACCCATATTATTTCAGTTTAATGGTAATTACTCTTGTGAGTGGATTTGCTAGTTTAGTTTTGATTGGTTTTGAGAATTAATACAACATGACTGTTACATGTTATTTTTTGTACAAGTTTGACCTGCTATTGCTTTCATTACAATTTCTTTGATCTTATTTGGCCATGGATATTGACAAATATGATAAATTGCACTTCTATCTATATTTTGATGTGTTTCTTTAACTCTATTATTGTAATGCTCATAGAGCCATTTATTTATGTTAATGTCTGCATTGTTTTAACTCTTTATAAAAAATAAAATAAAAAATCTGCATGGTTCACAACTTCATAAATGTTAGGCGTGGGATCTCTGTTTTGGAATGTGCCTCCAAGTTTTATTTTGAGAAAGGAAATTGTTTTTCTTATTTGACAATAATTTGGTTATAAGGGCTTTATGAATGTGTCATCTCCAAAGTTTAGGTTAACGGGAGAGATGTGTATATGAGGGTTTCATAGGATTTGTAGAAATGTGAGAGTAGGGAATACCGAGGAAGCATAGGATTAGGCTTTGTTCTATGGCTTAAAATGTCAAATATGAAAGCAGAGATTCCCCATGACTTAAGCACTTAGGTTTAAGGTATCAATTTGGGTGTTCTGTATTTTTATCCCTTTGTATATCTCTATGATTATAGTGGATTATCTCAGTAATGTATGAATGTAGGGGGTTTGCCAAACCGAGTAACAAAATTCGCACTTTTGTTCATGTGTTTTGTTATGTATTTACTTGATATATCCATCTCAACAGTTCCTATGTTCTTTTTTTTGGCAGGATGGTAAGGAGACTTCAGTAGGGGCAAAGAGGTTCAAGTCGGGAGTCAAAACAAGTAGTTCGCAGTCACAAGGGTGCTTGCAAATCGAACACTTCTTTGGAAGGGTGGTCAATAATTAAGTGTTCACAGTTTGCATATTATGTCTTAGTTTCTCATTAAAGCTGATTTCTTGTGCCCAAGAAGGAAAAGCGAAATTCATTTGTTATGCTGTACATAAAACTAGAAGAGGGAAAAATGATGAAAGAAGCAAAAATTCATTTGTTGTCTATTGAGTTTGTTTCATCCTTCTATCAGAATGGGATTGAAAAGTGTTCCATTTGTAGGGTTCACTGCCTTCCGGGATGTGATCAAAGGGTTATCCCTCTTCTTAGGCCTGTCCTTAGCTTTCTACCATGCTGCTAAATCCTGTGTCAGGACAATTAATTTTGATCATTTTTTATTTATTTATTTATTTTTTATGATGTAGAATCTTGTCAAGGCCGGGTCCTTTGGACTTACCCTTGGAGAGCAAAACCTTGATACGTGACCCTGTCCGCAAGAATTGTATATCAGGTGAGGACTCTCTGGGGAGCAAACCTAAGGCTTGATTAATTGAGCTAGCTATCCCCTGTGGGCAATTTTGATCAGCTTTACTTGTATATGATTTATATGATCACTCAAGAAATAGTCTCTCTTAATGGTTAAACTTAAAATGAAGATAAAGTGGATAAAAATAGGAGTGTTTTTAATGTTAAATGTTTTTTTTCTATTAAAACGATAATCTTGAAAAAGAAAATTTTCATCCACAACGGTTTGGGGTTTTCTGGTTTGCTTGTTCGTGTAACATAAATAATGCACTTTCTGACCCAAATGGGCGGACAACCATGTTAGTGATTTTGGGTTTCTGTTTTGGGTTCTTGATAATGGTCTTTGTGGGTTTAAATAATTTTTCTGAGCCTTGCTAAAAATGTATTAATTTATTAAATTAGGTCTTCAAACCAACTCCGCCAGCACATACAGACACAGAATGAAGCAATTTTGTGCTATACGGGAATATTTTTAATAAAATAGAATTTTGTTTAAATATATTTTTTTAAATAACCATAAAAAAAGGCAAATAAATTTGACTGGAATTATTAATTTTACCAAAATATAAAAAGGGGGAGGAAAGACAAAACAAATTTTACTTCGTTTTTGTAGTTTGATCCAACTCAGATTCTATCTTTTAAGGATCTGAATTATGCCATGATTTCCATGAGTATCTCATTCCAATTTGTAGTATTATGTTGGCGTTCTAGTCTCTGGTCGGTTACGCAAAATGGAGAATGTCTTTTCGTCGTGGTCTGAACTCTGAATAATTGCTTTACAACTCTATGACAGTAGTCGTATGAGATATGATGACTCATGCATGACGGAAGAAGTTTCCTACACCATTGATTGGAAGCAGGAAACCCGTATAGGTACCACTTTTCCTACGTGCAAATGCATGGAAGTTTTAGGTATAAGAGTTGGATATATATTTTCCAACCAAACATTTAGGCAGTTGTAGACTCTAGAATGGTAAAAGTAAAATGTTTTCATTAGTTAGGTTAGTACTTAGTAGGAATGGGATTTGTAACAAAAGGTTTTCAATTCTTTGTTTCACTCCGGGGTTAACGGAAACTGGGAGTGGAATCTGATTATTTCAACCATGTTGTTGTCAAAACAATGAAACTCTCGATTCTGTTGATTATAGTAAAGAAATGGCGGAGACTTGAATTCTTTGATTCATTGCATCAGTCCTGGCTGCTACTCTTAGCTGGCATATACATATTTTTCCTTATAATTAACCTGTTGCAGTTGGCTGTGGATGTGGGAAGGTTCTGTAGAGAGCTATAATCTGCTTCGTTATAAACGTGTTGTAATATAGTGTAGCGTGCTGTACAAATGTTGGGGTAAGAATGATTCCGTAAAACATGTCCTCAACACTACGACTACGAACGATGTCGCAATAATTTAAACCATGCAAAAATTAAGAATGTAATTATAATAATAATATGCATGTGTCATCTATAAAGTTTGGTAATTACTAATTATCAACGTGACATTTAAAAATCTGTAAGGGAGGAAATGTCAAAGAGATAAAGATTAGGAGTAGTGGTTATAACTTATAATTAAGACGCTAAAAACCTAAATTCTTTGTTTTGAAAAGTGGTTACATACTTGATACTTACACGGTAGGAAAAAACTACCCTCTTACATTGTGGAGTGGTTAAATTGTAGAAAAAAAAAAGTAAAACAAAAACTTACCCTTTAGTCGATATGGAGGAGGACTATCCATGGAAAAAGATTCCCAACCACAAATTAACTTCTTCTTTTTTTCTTTTCTTTTAATCTTAGGAGTAAACCTAACTTAGTCTTGTCAGAGTAGTGCGTTTGGAAGTTTGGAGGGGAAGAGAGTAAAGAGTAAAGGGAGGGAAGGAGAGGTGAGGGGAGGAGAGGGAAGGGGAATAGTTACCATTTTCCCTTGTTTAGATGTTTTAAAAATTAGGTTAAACTCTTATTTTCGTCCCTGAACTTTGCATGAAGTTCGTTTTTTGTTCTTAAATTTTGAAAAGTTTGTTTTTTGTCCCAGAATTTTGTAAAAGTTTGTTTTTACATATGAATTTCATTTTTGGATTTTTTTTTTAAATGCTGAAATTCATGTGTAAAAATAAATTTTTTTAAAGTTTAGGGACGAAAACCGAATTTAATGTAAAGTTTAGAAACGAAAATAATAGTTCAGCTAAAAAATTAAATAGGGAAGAGGGGAATTGATATCCCTCTCATTTGTTTTGATATTATACGAGGAAGAGAGAAGAGTAACATGATCATATAAATTGACCATTATGGTCCTCATTTACTAATTTTAAAGAAATAAGTATAAATTGACATTATAATGGTAAACTTGACAACTTTGATGGGTAGCTCAATTGATCCGGCCTTGGATGTGCTCTCCAATGGTCATGAGTTCGAGTTCTCTCAGGGACACTACCCAAGGCAAAATCTTGCGAGTATCACGGTATACGTAATTAGTAGGGTGTTACGTATCCCTCTGGATTAGTTGATATGCGCGCAAGCTTGTCCAGACACCTAAAGTAATAAGAAAATGGTAAACTTGACAATTTAAATATTTTTAAAGTAAGTGGAACCACTCCTTTTCTCTTCCCCTCCAAATGATCCCAATTTGGGAGAATTAAAAATGAGAGGTTTGGAGGGACATCTCACTCCTTCTAATCCACTCAAATCATTCCCTTTCCCACTTAAAAAAAAAAAAAAAAAAAAAAAAAAAAAAAAAAAAAAATCTCAAATAAGGTTTATTAAACTTCTCCCTTCCCTTTCTCTCTACTTCCCCTCATTCCCCTCCATCCAAACCTAAGTTAGAAATTTAAGTTAATATTTGTATTAGACATTGATCGAGATTACTCTTTAAGGTTTTTTTATATTACTTGGATTTCCATCAAGATTACTCTTGCAATATTTTTTATTATCTTCTTCGATTATTGCAAGTGCTTGACATTTACTGACATGCATCACTCTATGTGCATTAAGCTTTTTATTGTTATTGTGTTTGCCAAAGTCTTTGATGAATGATGAATGTGTAATTTTGGTCTTGGGCGGTGAGATCCTTCCTAGCATTGAATCTGCCTTGAGTAGGCATGAAAAACGTATTAGGCCATGGTGACGGTCTACTGGGTTTTTCACTAACACTTCGTTTGGATAGGTGGAAGGGAGAGAGAATGGAAAGAAAACAAAAGGGAAGACAACATAAGCAAACAAAACAAAAGGTTTTTGGCGATTTTATTCTATGTTTACTCATAATTTCTCAATACATTACATGAGAAGAACAAGGAAAAGTATAGCCTAAACCAAGGTTATTAAAATCTTGATTCGAATCTTAAAATCTTAGGATTTTACGATTCAACATTATGAAAACGATTTGAATCTTAACTGAATCTTAAAGGTGGTAAGATCTTAATAGAATCCCGATTTGAATCTTAGAATCTTTAGAATCTCGATTTGCTTCTGATTCTATACGATTCTACTGCACAAGGTTTATTCGGATTTTTTGGGTTTTTTTTTTGGACCTCCAATGAAAATTTAGCTTGTATTGGACTGATTTTTACTTTTTAGTATGTTAGTAGCTTGCCCATTTTGTTTGTCATGTGCAACTTGAACTTGATAAATAAACCCACAAAAAAAGCAACTGGAACCACTCAAGTTTCTTTGGAGGACATCTCTTTAGATGATGAGTGGATAGCTGCATAAGAGAATCCAAATGAACCAAATGAAGAATGGCCAAGTGTCTTTCATAGGGATGCTCAAGAGGAAGATGAAAATGTTAAGTAGGTTTTAAATCTAGTGAGTTATGACCTATGAATTCGTTATTAGATCTTTATAAAATTTTGAATACAATTTGTTTTTGTTCTTTTTTGCTAGGTGATAAAGATAAAGAAATTCATAATCTTAGTGATTGTGAACTTGAAAATGAAGTAAGAGATTTTGATGATCTTCCCATGGATGATTTAGATGGAAGCAATGGCATTTATGGTAAAGGTCTCCCATTAGAGGGCAACATTCATCAAATCAATGATGATATTGGTTATTCACATTAAACAATAAGTAATGTGTTACTTTTGTCACAAAATCACCATTATGGAAAATGGTTGAGAAATATTTTGATTTATGTAGTGTTATTATTTGGAATATTATATATGTTTGTGGTTATATGGTTTAAAACTTGGAACTTGAAAGTTTAAAGTTTGAAATTTGTCATTTGGTATTTAGTAGTTGATGACTTATTGCATTTTATAAATTTTATGCCAAAACTTATTTATTTTTCAATGATTCTTTAACCTATGTTATGAATTATAATTATTTATATATTTTATTTACGGAAAGTAAAATCTTACGATTCACGATTTGATTCGCGAAACCCTCCCAACGATTCAAAGGTAGAATCCTGATTTTAATAACATTGGCCTAAACTGCTAAATAGATATTTAAGAAACGAATTTGATTTTTTATATGTAATTCATGATTAAATTTTTCTGTAAATTATTTCATAGTCTAATAATGGAGTGTAGCTTGTGTTTATGATTTTTTTTTTTTTTAAATCCTACTCTCAAATGGGAAAATTATATAATACTCTGGGAGTACATTAAATGCGTACTCCCTCCTCTCACAGAAGTGATGGATCCCATTATGATTTTAATTAGCAGGACCCACGACTTTTGTAAGAGGAGGGAGTACGCATTTAATATACTCCTGAAGTATAGTATAATTACCCCTCTCAAATGCCATCATTTGGTGCAATGGATCTAGACTGTTTCGAAACCCCAAAACTATTATCAATAGGATAAGATTTAAAATCTATAGAATCTATTCAATGTTTAAAGTTTTTTTATTATAAAAAATCAAAACATCAAGGAACTTCTTTTTGGTGTTTAGCACATTTTAAAGCCAAATATCTTATTCAATGACAAAAGACGTTACCAACTAACTGTCAAATTCTACTCTCAAGTGCCATCATTTGGTGCAAAGGATCTAGTCTGTTCCAATTGAAAGCTCAAAACTATTATAGGCATAAGACAACTTCGGATTGAGATCTCATATAGTACTCAAAAGTATTGCATAGACTGCAATTTCTTTTTCTCTCTCACAATTTTTTTACTTTTTTTTTTTTTTTTAATTTTTTAACAATTTTTTATTAAGTAGTTGAGATTGAAAGTTAACGTTTTAACTTTCAATCTCACCCACTTAATAAATATGATATGCAATACCAATTACATTAGATTTAATCTGACAAGTTCAATCCCCTCCGACCAACGTTGAATAATAATATTTTTCTCTCAATCACATCGTACGCTCACATATTTGTCAGGCTCATGCATGTTTTGCGTTTAGAAGGAATTGACCGAAGAAGGGAATATTTCATCTTGAGAATAGAATAGGAAGTACGGAGACATGGATCGGATTAAAAGAAAAACGGAGAACACTCGCTTTGCAAAATTGGATTAAAGGCAATGCCCACCCTGGCAAGCCCAAAAATCATTAAGACCATATATTGCTTAACCAATTTGCCCCCTCTTTCCTCCTTTTTTTTTACTCTCATTTTCATGGATTTGCTTGATGTATTTATTTATATAATAACCAATAAATAGGCATGAGCTTTAATTAAAAGGAGAAAATCGAACATTATTATTACTTTTAAAATGATAAAAGAAGTTCAAATTCCTAATGTAATAATATATTATATAGAACTTGAAATGTACTGGACCTAAGCTGCACCCATATATATATATACATATTATTGTATTAAAATATTGCTTAATAATCACATAAATGATCTTTTATTATTCAAATTAATCTCAAGTACTTACACGTGTACGTGCATGTAAGTGTTGTTTAATTATAAATTTTGTAAGATAAATTTTGTCTTCCCCGAAACCATATCTCATCTCTGGAATGAGATCCCATGCAATACCAAAAAAGGTATTGCATGGGTGTAATACCACTTTTTTCCTCATAACCTTTTTTACTTTTTGTAGTTTTTTACTATTTTACCCTTCTGATATTTTTTGTTTTTTTTATTTAAAGGCTGAGATTAAAAATTAACTTTTTAACTTTAAATCTCAACCATTCAAATGAATTGCAGCCTATGCAATATCCTAGATATTGCATGAGATCTTAATCCCTTGTCTCTACCAAGATAAGGAATGTGTAGGAGAAAATGTTTGAAATCTATACATTTTTATTTATTTTATTCAAGAATGTCATTCGCTTTATCTTCTCTCAATCTTTTAAAGATCAAACATACAATAAACAAGTTTTCCATCCCGTGCTTTCTTCACTATTTCCCTCCTATATATCTATCTTCTTTCTAACTAACCAATAGATAGACATTGACCACATAGTGATTTGACTCGCCCACTGAAACAGCATATGCTTTCACACAACTGGTTATCACTTCCTTTTTTCTTTTTCTTTTTTTGATAAGTAAAATGATAATATCATGTACCTTCCTTGGTTGCTTAAACCTCTGCTGTATTGACCGCATTTCTTGGCGTGACTGGTTGTTTCTTAGTACTTACCTCCGGATCAAATTGGTTATTAACAGTCAAAATTGAATCTATGTACCATAAGTTATTCCTGTAATAGGATTGCCTAAGACTTTCTGCTGCACTCGTGTCAAGACTATAACATATTCCTTAGTCGTATATGTCATAGTCAAGTAAAAGAAATTTTCCAAAAAGTGGGTAATAATGGAAGACAGCCAGACAAGCGGGTCCAAGTTAACAACACGTAAAGACAATATTCACTCAAGCTGACCAAAAGAAGTCAAATAGCCACCATCATATGTGATTGTTGTCTCTTTGACAAAATAAAACTTCTCAAAACCCCCTGCACCGACTCATCAAAAAAAAAAAAAAAAAGACCCACAATCAGTCTTTCTGAGAGTGATAGTGATACCATCTTTTACAACCTTGTAAAAGGGTATAAGAGGTAATCCAAGTTGAGAATTTGAGGGTTTAAGTCTTAAAACCAATCCACTGTTGTCATATGGTCAACCTTAGATTAGCATGCCGTGAACCGGAAGTTCCATTCTTATTTATTGGATCTCATGATTCTTATCTACTCATGTTTGACAAATGTTAAGCCAGACATCCATAACTATATACATACTCATATATCCTCTATGATTAACAATTTTTAATATTAATATGAAAGATTAATAAAGATCTCATATATTATATATAACATGTTTAAATTTTTAGTTTTTGTATCTTAGAATTATACCCAACATGAGTTTATTTATCAAAATAGTAAATAATATCCAAATAAAATGAATTTTGGCATTCATGCTAAGAATAATGAAAGTATACAATCCAACGGTGAGATTTCTAAAATATTAATTCAATAATTTGATCTTGTCCTATAGATATATAATTTGATTTTTTTGTTTTTGTTTTTGTTTTGGAAAATATATAGAAACACCATTAAATGTAATATATTTTTTTTGGATAATTTGATAATTAGGGAAAGAGATTTGAATTCTAGATGTCTCCGTTGGAGAAACCAAGAGATGCTAACTAGGTGAGTTACAAGACTCTTAACAAATAGAATTTTGAATGCATCTTAATCTACAAAGATTGATTCGATATGGGGCCTCCCCATTATTATTTCCATTGATCATTAAGGATGAATGCGTTGGATCAAGCGGTTATGGATACCTCCAATGCTTAAAAAGACTTGGCAAAGACATTGCATGCCAATCAGGGGCGGATCCAGGAATTCAATCTAGGGTGGGCACATTTTTAATCCTAAAGTTTAATAGACATAATACAAAAAATGCCAAAAGCATATATACATTATTTATATAACCAATAAGTAACAAACAAGAAACTCGTTATAACCTTTTATAATTGATTTTGATGTGTGTTTCATATTTCGAAACTGTTACATTATAACTTTATTATTAATACTACGAGAAATGTCTTTCCCTATGTATACAATCAATTATTCACAATCTTCATAACTGAAAATGATATTTCTACAATAGTAGTCGTAACTGGTAAGTTTGATAGTAAATTATATATATATATATATATATATATATATATATATATATATATATATATAATATATATATATATATATATACCTAGAAAAAAAAAAGTTTAACAAAAAAAATTAGAGTCATTCTACAATACTCACTCTTTTTGTGAGTTTGGTACCCACTCAATTGTTTTTATCTAAATATGATGTAATTGCCATCATATGTGATGGTAGTGCTATCCAATGTGATATTAGTACTCTCCAATTTTATATATATTAAATTTAAATAAATAAATAAAAATTTAGGGTGTCAAGTAACGTGATCATAGGTACCAACATATGTGGGGTAATTACCATCATGTGTAATACTAATATCATCAATGTAATATTTTATTTGTTAAAAGTACTACACGCACCAAAAAGAGTGTGGATATTGTAGAATTATTCAAAAAATTGAGGGTGGACACTTTATAAAATCCAATTATTTATTATATTTTATACCTAATATTTTTTTAAAAAAATATTTGAGGGTGGGCACTGGCCCTATGGTGGATCTGCCCCTGATGCTAATCAGACCTTGGGTAGGGATCAAGATGCCTAGATATAGGGGGCTTGGTTTTACTAAGTGAATACCATGAAGGTTATGGCTTCTACGGATTATGAGGTAAATGATGAGTGTGCAAGGGTAGTCTTCACTGGAATATGACCATAATGCTCTGTGAGTGAGAAAAATGATAATAATGTTCATTTGAGGAGTGATTATTCAAATTTCAGAACTACAAATTAATAAATGCGTAGTCCCTCTCTCACATGAATGATGAGTCCCGTTAATTAAATTCATGATAGGACCCACCATTTATGTGAGAGGGGGACTATATATTTATGTGTAGTCCTGGACTATTGAATAATTTTCTTTATTTGAGTGACATGCAATTGCCATGGATTTGATGATAGGTGTCATCACATCAATACATGTTGAATTGGGTTTCTTAGAAATCTATAACTATAAATAGATACAAATATGGTCTCAATTAAGGTAAGAGAAGAGAGACAAACAAAACAAAGAGTCAAACGAGTGATTATTCGGTAGTCCAGGACTACAAATAAATACATAGTCTCTCTCTGAAGTTTCGTCCGAACTAATCCCATGGGCACATGCAGTCCCGTCGTCCTACACGTACCTGGTAATTATCAGGTCCAAATGGTTTTGGGATGACCCTAAAGAAATCCGCTGTTATGGGGTCTCAAACTCGCAATTTACACTTTCTTAAATACATGTTACGGTTTGTCCTATCACTAACTGATAATGCCTAAAAAATCAGTGGGCTCGTTCACGTCTCAACTCGAATGGACGAAGCTTGCACCGACGGATGAACGTACCTGCAAAACAGAGGAAAAAGGTAAAAGAGTGCACTGGCGGTGGTCCGGTGGGGGGAAGCCTCCGATGCTTAAGTTAGCAAAAGTATGATTATCTGGAGCAAGAACACGGATTCAGAGAGTACAGAGATGAGAAAAAGAGTGAGTACCTTGTTTTGAGGATCTTTGGGGTTTATATAGGGAGGCTCCAGCCTTCTGGCCGTTTATCGGCATTAAATGGTTTTTATGTCTGGATTTGTAACCGTCTAGCCCTGATTTGTAACCGTCTTGGTCCTTGATTTGGGCCCTTTAATTGCGCATTTGACTTTTCCGGTGAGGTATAAAAGGTTGCACATTTGGCGCGTGGGTTTAGTGTTGTATACAACTGTGTGCTTTAACTCTATCGTCTATGTCAAGTAGGTCGTCAATACAGCCGTGTGCTTTAACTCCGTCGTCTATGTCGAGCCAGTCGTCATTAGGGTTTAATCTTATCAGTATTAGATGCCCCCTACTCCGTATCATCGTCATAGAGTGACGATGTGCGGGGTACTGAGTTGGAGCGGGGGTTTTTAAGTAATTTTACGTGTACCTCGGGAAGTGGAGGAGTCGTCACTTCAGGCGGTGGGTGATACGTGTCGTAGCGTGACTGGTCGGCGTGTTCGAGGTGACGTTTCGTCAGATTTTGTCTTTAATGAAGGGGCGTCGCTTCAGGCGGTGGGTGACGCGTGTCACTATGCGATTGGTCGGCGTGTTCGAGGCGTCGTTTCGTCAGATTTTTGGCGGTTTTCTGAATACGGAGGGTTTTGTTAGGGTTTTTATACCGGGTTTGGGGAGGCCTTTTGTCTTGTTCGTATATCAAAAACGAAAAATTTCTTTGGGCGAGTTTTTCGGTGAGTTTTCCTCCGTACCAAAAACGAGCGTCTGGGTTTTCTCTCTTTGCGTTTTCCAGTGAGTTTTCCTCCGTTTCTCTCTTCTTCTTTGTTTTTTTCGGTTCTCTGTTGCACTTCGTGAGTCTAGCTTGGTCAATCTGGAGTCGTTAAGTCTGTCGTTTAAGTCTTTTTTTGTGGGGGTTTCTAGATTCGCCGAGAACGGCTTAGGTCCTCCTCCGATTGAGGGTTTTGTGTCTCCCGATAGCGTGCTTCATCGATTATCGGCGGAGCTTTATTCCGTGATATATTCGTCCATTAGCACTTGGGAAGCCATTAGGGGTAGGATGGCGACCAATGAGGCTGAGTGGTCTCTTCCGTTATCGGAGGAGTTACCGGGAGGGGCTCTCAGATGAGTCTGCTGGAGGGGTGACGAGAGAGGTCTCGTCTGAGGCGATCCCGAGCACGTCGGGTTCTCGTCAACTTCCTAGGATAGATAGGTCTTGGAAGGCCATGTCCTTTTATAGTAAGATAAGGCAGGAAGATATAGATAGGATAAGACGTCGTTATCAGATTCCTGATGACGTCGTCTTGAGGATCCCTGATCCTGACGAGAGAGCCTGTTGCCCTAAGTACGAGGGTAACGTTGCTTTTTACGAGGCCGACCTTTGGGCTGGTCTTCGTTTTCCAATACAGCCTTTTGTTAGGGAGCTGTTAGATTTTCTCTTTCGTTAGGGAGCTGTTAGATTTTCTCTCCTTGGCGCCGGGGCAAGTGAACCCGAACGGCTGGCGAACGATCATCTCGTGCATGGTCATGTGGAGAGTTAATAGTAATGGGGAGGAGGATCTCACTGTGGACGAGTTCCTCTTCTGTTACGAGCCTTGCCAGATTGCGCTATCCAGGGGCTTCTGGACGTTTAAGAATCGCGATGCGAACTCTAAGGTCGTCCAAGGATTACCTTCGTCCGATAGGATCTGGAAGGACAGATACTTCTTTGTGTGTGGCGACAACTGGGAGAGGCTACCGCAAGAAGATCCTAGTGACTTCGTCGGAGTCCGTAGGTCTTGGGGGACCCCGTCGTCGTCTGGTGTGTGTCTTTCTTTTAGTTCTTTTTCTTATTTTTGTTAATCGTCAGTATGTGACTTGTTCTTTTGGTGCCTTGTAGCTTTGGATTGTCCGTTGCTAAATTCTGTCTGGCAGGAGAGGATTCTGAAGATCCTGGACATTGAGGATTGTCGGTATAACATCTTCATTGAGCCGGATCTACTTGCTACCTTCTTGCTCGGACCCGTCCCCAGTTCCTCGGTTAAGGCCTTAGTGAGAGCAAATAAGAAACGTGAGTTGTCCCGTCAGTGCTTGAGTATGATTTTATTTCATCTACTATTTGTTTTTTGATTTTTGTGCGTCTTTTGCTTGTAGGTGTAGATACGATGAAGCTGAATAAGAGCAGGTTGAAGCAGCTTGCCCAGTCGGGAGAGGTGGCGGCAGCTCCCGTCAGTTTGAAGCGTAAGAAACCTGACGAGGGATCTTCCAAGCGGGTTGAAGAGCCACCCACTCGTCCTGCTACTCGAGACGCCGTACCCATCGTCCAGACCGTTCCCCCTGTGATTATGGTGGACGTGGATACGGCTCCGCCATCAAATCCTTCCTCGGCCACCATTAACCAAAGTCCTCATGTCGCGATGGACAGGGCGAAGGCTGCAGTAACCCCTTGGGATATTGACGACTACGCCACGGCTCATACTGAAGACGTTCAGTATTTAATGGTTCATTCCCTGATGCGGGTATGACTCCGTTTCTATTCCCCTTTATGACCCTGCCTTGTATTTTTATCTCAAAACTACTTTTTGTGTAGGGTCTGAACGAGGCGATGGTGATGACCCAGCGGTGCATTGCTGCTGAGGAGGGCCTTGCTACCCTGAGAGCCAAGTACATGGTAGACGAGGCAGAAATGAAGAATGCCAAAAGGGCTGTCATGGAGCTGACGAGGGAGAGGAAGGACGCGTTGGCTGAGGCCGAGAAGTTGAAGAAGGACTTAAAGGTGAGGGACGACGATGTCAAGGCGGTGGTTGATGCTAAGGACAAGGCCGTCGCTGATCTTAAACATTTGGTCGGCCAGATTGAAGGAGCCAAAGAGGCCGCGGTGTCTGAGTTTAGGGCGTCTGAGGTCTTTGAAGACATCAACACTCGCTACTTCTTATCTGGTTTCGAGGCCTTCAGAAAGCAAGCCGTTCAACGCTTCCCTGGTCTCGACTTCTCTGCTCTTCAGCCTTATTCCAACGCTTCCCTGGTCTCGACTTCTCTGCTCTTCAGCCTTATGACGACGAGGAATCTGTGGTGGATGCTTCTCAGGATCAAGCCGGTGACGAAGACGTGTCGTCTAAGTAGGAATGTCTGTATATTTTTTCTTTTAAATGCATAGGAGTTTTAAACAATTTGTGGGGCCCGTGTTTAGGGCGTTTTAAACATCTTTAATCTTTCTGCTACCTGTTTCATTACAATCGTTCTGTGCATGTTTCGTCGTTTTAGGCGGTTTTCATGCACAGAGTTTTCCTCGTTTATTTTGATGGTATTTATTTTGAATTGTTTATCTTGGATTTATATGGCCTAGGCTTTTGGGTGCTTTGAATGATTATATATATATATTATATATATATATTTGAAAGATTTTAACTTTGTATATTTTCTAAGTTTAAAAGATCATGTTGACGGACGATAACATTTCTCTAAGTTAAAAGATCGTACTGGACTTTAACTTTGATAGTTTGTCTAAGGTTAAAAGATCGTGTTTGGACGATACAGTTTAACTCGGGATATTTATCTAAGTTAAAAGATCGTGATGGACGATACAGTTTAAATATTTTTCTTTAGATCGTGTTGGACAATACAGTTAACTTTGTATAGTTGTCTAAGTTAAAAGATCGTGATGGACGATACAGTTTAACTTTAGATAGTTGTCTAAGTTAAAAGATCATGTTAGATGATGCAGTTTAACTTGAGATAGTTGTTTAAGTTAAAATATCATGTTAGATGATGCAGTTTAACTTGGGATAGTAGTTTAAGTTAAAAGATCGTGTTTGGACGATATAGTTTAACTTGGGATATTTATCTAAGCTAAAAGATCGTGATGGACGATACAGTTCAGCTTTAGATGGTTGTCTAAGTTAAGAGATCATGTTAGATGATGTAGTTTAACTTGAGAAAGTTAAAAGATCGTGTTTAGACGATACAGTTTAACTTTAGTTAGTTTGCATGATATATAGATATGAGCCAAGACGCATGATTTACCGTGGTTTGGCAATAGTGCCTACGTCCACCCTTATTTCTATCCTTTTATTCATAGTGTTTTATTATTACAAGGTTGGTCCCTTTTTTAGGGATAGTATTTTCTGAGATGTTCGGCATTTCATGGGTGAGGTAGTCGTCGTCCATTCATATCTTCTAAGTGGTATGTCCCTGGTCGCCGTATTTCTATGACTTTGTAAGGTCCTTCCCAGTTTGGGCGTAGCTTCCCTTCAGAGGGATCTCTAATGGCTAAGGTCACCCTTCGCAAGACGAGGTCACCAACTGACAATTGCCTAGGCTTGACCTTTGAGTTGTAGTGTCGTGCCATTTTCTCTTGGTATCTTTTCATTCTTGCTTCCGTTGTTCCTCGGACTTCGTCGATCAGGTCAAGGTTGAGGCGGAGTTGCTCTTCATTTTGGTTGTCATCGTACGTTGATGTTCGAAATGTCGTCAGTCCTATTTCGACGGGTACTACTGCTTCACTTCCATATGTCATTTGAAATGGGGTTTCGCCCGTTGGTATCCTTGCTGTTGTTCTGTAGGCCCAAAGTATGCTCGGGAGTTCCTCTGGCCATAGTCCCTTTGCCCCCTCGAGTCGGGTTTTGATGAGTTTGAGTAACGAACGATTCGTAACTTCGACTTACCCGTTGGCTTGTGGATGGCCAGGGGATGAATAGTGGTTGTGGATACCTAACTCTTGGGAGAATTGTTTGAACCTGGGGTTATCGAATTACTTTCCATTGTCTGACACGAGTACTCGTGGGATCCCAAACCTGCAGATTACTGTCTTCCATACGAAGCTTTGAATGTTCTTTTCTATAATAGTCGCTAGTGGTTCTGCTTCCACCCACTTGGTGAAGTAGTCGATTGCAACCACCAAAAATTTGAGCTGGCGTCTTCCAATTGGAAATGGGCCCATGATGTCTAATCCCCATTGCGCGAATGGCCAGGGTGCCGTCATTGGTACCAGCACTTCCGGGGGTGAGTGTAGAAGATTGGCGAACCATTGGCACTTATCGCAGTGTTGAACGAATCTGTTGGCGTCGGCTTGCATGGACGGCTAATAGTAGCCCGCTCTGATGATCTTCTTTTGCAGAGCACGTGCTCCTGAGTGGTTACCGCAGATACCTTCGTGTATTTCCCTCATGACGTATTTAGCTTCGTCTGGTGCTAGGCATCTGAGGTACGGGAGGGAGAAACCTCTCTTGTATAATACTCCCTGCAACATAAGAAAACGTGAGGCGCGTACCTTTAATCGTCTGGCTTCATGCCGGTTGTCTGGTAATGTTCCTCTCTGCAAGTATGAGATTATCGGCGTCATCCAAGAGGTTTCAGTGTGAACGGGGTTCATTTCGGTTGCTTGTGGACTTGATTGCTGGACGATCTTGATTTTGTCGTCAGAGGTTGACGACGAGGCATGTTTGGCAAGCTGGTCTGTTTCTGTGTTTTGTTCTCGTGGTATGCGACTAAGTTTTACTTCTTGGAATTGGCCCATCTGATGTCGGACTAGTTGCAAGTATTGCTGCATACGCCCTTCCTTTGCTTCATAGTCTCCGTTTACTTGCCCTACGACGAGCTGGGAATCGCTGCGCACATCTAGTTCTGTTGCTCCCAGTATCTTGGCCGTTTTGAGTCCCGCCAAAAGAGCTTCATATTCAGCTTCGTTGTTGGTGGTTGGGTACTGTAGTCGCACAGCTTGTTTGATGGTGTCACCTTCTGGGGATTTCAAGACTATACCCACTCCGCCTGAGTTTCTTGTTGACGACCCATCTATGTTCACCGTCCACCTCGATGCCTGTTTGACGTTTTCCGTTGGCTCGTTATCTTTCGAGGTGAATTCTGCTATGAAGTCTGCCAGGGCTTGAGCCTTGATCGCTGTTCGTGGTCGGTAGTCAATGTCGAACTCGCTAAGCTCAATCGACCACTAGATGAGTCGTCCGGCTGCGTCGAGTTTGTTCATTGCCTTCCGCAGTGGGTGGTTGGTGAGCAATACTATCGTGTGGGCTTGGAAGTATGGGCGAAGTTTCCTTGCTGCCGTCACCAGGGCAAATGCTAACTTTTCCATAGGTGGGTATCTTTCCTCGGCCCCTCTGAGCGCTCGACTTGTATAATAGACGGGTAACTGTAGTCTTTCTTCTTCTCGGATTAGTGCGGAACTGACGGCGGTTGGTGAAACAGCCAGGTACAGGTAGAGCTCTTCGCCTTGTTTAGACGGGCTAAGCAAGGGTGGTTCCGTCAGGTACTTCTTGAGCTCTTCAAATGCTTGCTGGCATTCGTCAGTCCACTCGAACGCCTTTTTCAATGTTTTGAAGAAGGGTAGGCATTTGTCTGTGGATCGAGACATGAACCGATTCAGTGCAGCTACTCTTCCCGTCAGTCTTTGGACTTCTTTGGAGGTCTTTGGTGGCTGCATTTCTAAAATCGCCTTGATCTTGTCTGGGTTTGCTTCTATGCCTCTCTGCGAAACCATAAAACCAAGAAATTTGCCTGAGTAAACACCGAATGCACACTTACTTGGGTTCAGCTTCATCTGGTATTTGCGGAGTGTTTCGAACGTCTCTCTGAGGTCGTCCAGATGGCCGTCCTCTTCCTTGGATTTCACCAGCATATCGTCGACGTAGACTTCGACATTTTGGCCAATTTGGTCGTGGAACATCCTGTTCATCAGTCGTTGATAGGTGGCCCCGGCGTTCTTTAGTCCGAATGGCATCACTTTGTAGCAGAAAAGTCCTCTGCTCGTGATGAACGACATCTTATCCTGATCGCTCTCGTCCATCACTATCTGGTTGTATCTTGAAAAAGCATCCATAAATGTTAGCAGTTTATGGCCAGCTGTCGAGTCGACTAGCTGGTCTATCATTGGAGGAGGGAAGCTGTCTTTTGGACAAGCTCTGTTCAGGTCGGTGAAGTCGACGCACATTCGCCACTTCCCGGTATTTTTCTTTACCATGACTACATTGGCAAGCCAGTCGGGGTAGAATACTTCCCTGATGAAGTTGGCCGCAAGGAGTTTGTCCACCTCTTCCATGATGGCGTTGTTTCTTTCTGGTGCGAAAACCCTCCGCTTCTGCTTTACTGGACGAAGAGAGGGGTCAACGTATAATTTATGTGAGATAATGGAAGGGTTGATACCTGGCATATCTTCATGACTCCATGCGAAGACGTCCTTGTTGTTCTTCAGAAATTGGACGAGGGACTCCTTCATTTTCGGGGGAAGGTTAGCCCCGATTTTGGTCGTTCTTTCTGGGTGCCCATCTTCCAGCTCGATCGTGTCTAGTTCTTCAGAAGGTTTTACTAGGATCTTTTGCTCTTCTATGGTCATCGTCTTATTCTGCCCTTCCGGTCTGAGAGAGGTGAGGTAGCATTCTCTGGCGGCTACTTGGTCCCCTCTGACCTCCCCTATCCCGTGTTCAGTGGGGAATTTGAGGAGGAGATGGTATGTGGAGGTCACGGCTCGAAGTCTGTTGAGGGTCGGCCGCCCGATGATCGCATTGTACGCTGAGGGGCAGTTGACGACCAGGAAGTCTACAGTCTTAGAGACCGTCTTTGGGTGAGTGCCAACCGTGATCGGTAAGGTTACGATGCCGTTTGGGCAAACCTTGTCACCTGTGAATCCCACGAGCGGTGTGTCCATGGGGCGTAGTTTGTCTTTATCGAGCCGCATCTGCTGGTAAACCGGGAGATAGAGTATGTCAGCCGAACTTCCATTGTCCACCATTACTCGCCTTGTGGTGAAACCTGCAATGTTAATTGTTATTACGAGGGCATCGTCATGCGGCTGATGGGTGCCCCTGGCGTCCTCTTCGCTGAAAGATATAATCTGGTCATCAAGGCGGACGTTCTTTTGTGGTCGTTGGACGACCATGATGTTGTGCACCTGTCGTGCATATGCTTTCCTTGAAGCTCGTGAGGTTCCTCCAGACGCCGGTCCCCCAATGATGGTTCTGATTTCTCCAACGGGCCCCGGCCTGTTGGGTTCAGCCTGTTCCCTTTGCGCTGGAGGTTTTGTTGGACGGGTATTCGCTGGACGGTTGACATACTTCTGCAATTTTCCCTGTCGGATGAGTGTTTCTACTTGTTCCTTCAAGGCTACGCAATCTTCTGTGAGATGTCCGTGATCCCTGTGGAACCTGCAATACAAGTTTTTAGGTCAGCTGTTAGGATTTGAACGTATCTTACCTGGCCACCGAAGCGAAGGGTCGTCTTGTATCTGTAAGAGGAGTTTGTCGATAGGTGTGTTCAGAGGTGTGAAGTTGCTGAATTTCACAGGGGGAGCGGTCGTTCGTTTGCGCTCAGGTTTGGCGGGTTCAGGTTTGCGATCTTCAGTGTCCTTACGTCTTTTTAGTGGAGGGTCGTCCATAGTCTCCAAGGCGTCCTCAGCGTTCATGTGTTTTGTGGCTTCGTACATAAGTTCTAACATTGTCTCTGGGGGGTCTTTGCAGAGATCGTAGAGGAAGTCTCCTTTTCGCAGTCCTGCCATGAACGCGGTTACTGTGACGTCTTCTTTTGGACGGTCAATCTTCATCGCCTCTTTGTTGAAGCGGTGTACGAATACCCTTAATGACTCTCCCTCCATTTGCTTGACGCTGAGCAGGTGTGTTGGCGGCCGTCCCCTTCGTTGACTGCCAATGAAGTGGTCGATGAACGCACGGCTCAGCTGGACGAATGAGCCAATCGATTCTGACTCGAGCTTATTGAACCATACCATTGCGGATCCCCTTAGTCCCAGAGGGAATGCTCGGCACATTACTTCCTCGGGAACGGCTTGCAGCTGCATAATTGTCTTAAAGGCTTCTAGGTAGTCGAATGGGTCTTTGGTTCCATCGAAGTTCTCCAGCAGTGGCACCTTGAATCTGGATGGAAGTGGGAAGTCGGTGATGCTTGGGATGAATGGAGAATCAGCTCGATGTACAAGGTTGTCCAAGTTGCGTGCAGCTTTTGCTTTCAGGCTGTTCTTCATGCCACCCATTTGCTTCCTCATCTCTCGTAATTCTTTTTCCAGGCGTGCAATTTTGTCATTCGGATCTCTTGAGGATCGAGCTGAACGGTCTGGTTGTCTGGATGAATTGTCCCGTCTGTCTTGTCGGAAAGGCTACTTGGACGACTTATCGGGTCGTTCTGGTTGCTTGGACGATCTGTTCGGTTTTTCTGGCTGTTTGGACGACCTCGTTGTTTTAGCTGTCTTATGTTGGCTGGGTGGAACGGAACTTCCTGCACTTTCTTCCCGGTGCTTGCTTCGGGGTGGAGTTCTCTCCACTTCGCCGCCCCTACGACGGGTGACTTGATGGCTGTCAATTTCTTGATTGTTCGACTCGTTTTCTCCCCGCGGGGGAGGTCGGTTGTCGTCGTGGGGGGCTGGAGGCCCTTTCTTGATGGCCTGCCACAACTCCTGATTCTGACGGGATGTTTCTCGAGCAAGATCCTGGATGCTGATTGCAATGACCTGCATTTGTCTCTCGATGGGGGTCATAGTAGGACCGACACTGGTTTCGTCTTTGGGAGGTCCTTCCATGATCGCTATTGGTCCGTGAGCGGCCCTTTTTGCTCTAAGAACGACAGTGGCTTATTAAGTCGTTCCCACAGACGGTGCCAACTGATAATGCCTAAAAAATCAGTGGGCTCGTTCACGTCTCAACTCGAATGGACGAAGCTTGCACTGACGGATGAACGTACCTGCAAAACAGAGGAAAAAGGTAAAAGAGTGCACTGGCGGTGGTCCGGTGGGGGGAAGCCTCCGATGCTTAAGTTAGCAAAAGTATGATTATCTGGAGCAAGAACACGGATTCAGAGACTATAGAGATGAGAAAAAGAGTGAGTACCTTGTTTTGAGGATCTTTGGGGTTTATATAGGGAGGCTCCAGCCTTCTGGCCGTTTATCGGCATTAAATGGTTTTTATGTCCGGATTTGTAACCGTCTGGCCCTGATTTGTAACCGTCTTGGTCCTTGATTTGGGCCATTTAATTGCGCATTTGACTTTTCCGATGAGGTATAAAAGGTTGCACATTTGGCGCGTGGGTTTAGTGTTGTATACAGCTGTGTGCTTTAACTCTATCGTCTATGTCAAGTAGGTCGTCAATACAGCTGTGTGCTTTAACTCCGTCGTCTATGTCGAGCCAGTCGTCATTAGGGTTTAATCTTGTCAGTATCACTAACCTAGCCCATTAAGATTGAATACTTATTGTATCATGGCAGAAGCTGAAAGGTGCGTCTAAATATAATCAAGTAATTACCGCATCTTAGAGATTTGGCCTCTTTTTAGTTTTAATGTCAGTTTTCTTATTAGCCTAAAAAAAAAGTAATAAAAAAATATTTGCCGCATCCACCACAAACTCGATGGAAACTTGGGCTCCAAGCCTCCAAGTAAAGTAAAACGTAAAATCAAATACGGTAGAGATATGAATTCTTTTTTCTGACTTTTTGATGATGTGTGTGGAAATGGAATTGTACATATAGATAATAATCTTATCTTTATGAATTGAATAAGTAAGATGATGATGCTACTTTGGAACTTTTGAGCACTTTTTTACCAGCAAATCTTGTCAAGTTGGACACTCCTCCTTTGTTTGTCTTATGACTTTTGGACTTTGTTTATAAAAATCTGGTTTACTCGAACTCCCATGTTTTGTCAAATATGCAAATATAAGTTTGACTTAATTAGTCACCTAAAATACTAAGGGAATTTCGTCCAAGTAATATATCCCTGAAAGCTATGTATTTGGGCTTGTTTGGTACGCTGTAATAGATCCTGTAATGTAATAGCTATTACGTATGAATAACTATTCAGTTGTTTGGTTATGTTTTTATTACGAGGAATAATCATTCCTTTGTAATAGTTATTTCTTTAAATGAAGAATGATTATTCCTCCCAAAAAGGAATGTAATAATTATTTCTTTACCCTACGTAATAATTATAAAATATAAAATACCCAGAAGACCCGATCAAAACATACGCCTCTACCTTTATCTTGCCTTTTTCTCTCTCTTACTCTTCATCTTCCCGTCGTGTTCTGGTTCTCTCTCTCTCTCTCTCTCTCTTGCTTTTCATCTTCCTTATCAAGTTATCTCTCTCTCCTCTTCTCTCTCTTGCTCTTCATCTGGTTCTATCTCTTTCTTCTTTCTCTATCTGGCCATGGAGGTCATCTTCCTCTAGTTGGCCGTGTAGGTCCTCTCTCTCTCCTCTTTCTCTCTTTGTTCGTCTGGCTGGTGTTTTTAATCTGTACAGTACTTATTTTTTCCCCCCCTATATAACCATTGTTGTTAATCTGTATAATACTAATTTTTCAATTTGTACAATACTGGTTCCTTTTTTTTTTATATATATATAACTATTGTTGTTAATCTGTACAGTACCGGTTTTGTGTTTACTTTTTCAGTCTGTACAATATTGGTTTTTTTTTTTTTTTTTCCCCTATATAACCATTGTTGTTAATCTATACAGTACTGGTTTTTGTGTTTATTGGTTTTTCAGTTTGTACAATACTGATTTTTTTTTTTTTTTTTTTTTTTTTTTTTTTTTTTTTTTTTTTTTTTATATAACCATTATTGTTAATCTATACGTACTGCTCATGGAAAAAAAAAAAAAAATTCTTTTGGTTTTTGTGTTTACAGCATATACCAGTATTTATTTATTTTTTTGCTTTTGGTTTTTGTGTTTACTGGTGTTTTCAATCTGTATAGTACTAGTTATTTTTTTTTATATAACCATTGTTGTTAATCTATACGGTACTGCTCATGGAAAAAAAAAAAATTGCTTTTGGTTTTTGTGTTTACTAGTATGTTATTTTTTTTTTAACCATTGTTGTTAATCTGTACGGTAGTACTCACGAAAAAAATAACCAGTTATATAATTTTTTTTGCTTTTGATTTTTGTGTTTACAGCATATACCAGTATTGTTTTTATTATTAAATCTGTACTGTAGTGGTGTTTCTCAATTTATAAATAATAGAATACTAAGCAAGACTCACAAAAAGTATAAATATATAATGCATTTCAAAAAGGGTATTTTAGGAATTTGACAATAATACAAATTCAAGGTTCTATTTATGT
Organism: Fagus sylvatica; assembly: GCA_907173295.1. Taxonomy (NCBI): domain Eukaryota; kingdom Viridiplantae; phylum Streptophyta; class Magnoliopsida; order Fagales; family Fagaceae; genus Fagus; species Fagus sylvatica. Next base: position 24,747,907 of record OU015762.1, on the reverse strand, counting down.
GTTGTTACCAAATTGATGAATAGTAATAGTTATTCCATTACAGCTTATTCTTTTTCTTGTAATACTGATTCTTATTACAGTGTACCAAACGTACCCTTAATTGCTGTAGCTATAAATTAGGATCGATTTAGCTTGCTTTTAGATTTGTTTTTTCTATTAACTTATTATTATTATTTTAAGTTTACTATTTTTAAGTATATTTTTATTTTAGACAAATTTAAGTAAATAAACAAATAAGCTTTTTAACAAAAAAGCTAATGCAAACATATACAAAGGAATTAACTTGTAATGCACACCAGGGAAATTTTCCTACATATTAAAGAATTGAAGAATGGGATATCAAGACCATGCCAATGCCATGTTATGTTTGTATCAAAAAAAGAAAAAGAAAAAAAGTCCATGTTCCGTTGATGGTAGGAGTTGTGTTATGCAATAAACTAAAGTTGTCCATGTGAACTCGAGAATAATAGTCACAAAGAAAGAAAAAAAGGTATATAGACTTTATGTAAAAGGTTTTATTTTTTTATTAAGGGATAGAATATTATAATCCCGCTACAAGACTGCATAGTGGGATTCAAATGCCAACTGACCCGGATGTGTTGTCTAAAATTAATTTTTGTCATCTGGAGTGAAGCAATTCATATAAATGCTAGAAGAACAAACTTTCCATAAATCGAGGAAGGTCGGAAGATTGATAGATTTTTGGGGTCATGATCCACATTATTAACTTTTAAGGTGCATCACATGCTTGCTACTTCTAGTGGCTACGTAAGAATCCTTTGAAAATGAAATTTGGAATTCGTACCCCATTTAGAGTAAATAGTAATAATAAGAAGGAAACTTAGAGATGAAAGTGTGATACCACGTTTATCATTGCTAGCCGACCATAGACCGCGTAAATAATTAAACACGGATCAATAAATTCAGCTATAATACTATGCTTCATATCAATTCTTTGTGACACAAATATAGCATGGTACCGCACATCAAAAAAGAAATATAGCATGGTACCGTGCCGTCCATTGTCCATTTGTCAAGTACTTGATGGTCCAACAAAATGGGAAATGCATGGTTTCAAAGAGCAAATGAGTTTTTACTATAATTAGTAGGAAAAAAGCTAGAGGATCGATGTAATGAGAAAAACATTGAAATGTACTAAGCAAAAGAAAAGCATGGAAATCGGGGGAGCCGTTCCGATTAAGGAATATTGTGGGGTCATTGAAAACATCACATCTGTCAAAGTAAACAAAAAAAGAAAGAATGTAAAAATATACTCTTAATTTATTATTGGTCCAATTAACGAGTGCTCTTAGGATAATGATTAAGGAAACATTTAATGTTTCCACTTTATAGGAAGTAGTGAAGTTTTAATATTAAAATAATATAAAAACATCTTTTAAGGGTATTTTAGTATTTCTATATATTATTTTAATATTAAAAATTTGTTATTTCTCGTAAAGTGTAAGCATTTAATGCTCCTTAACTATTGTCCTAAGGACACTGGTTAACAAAATCTTTTATTATTTTATAATATTCCTTATGTTAATAAGTTGATAGGTCATGATTGGTGTAAGTATCATAGTTGTATATACCATTCCGTTCCGGCCGGAAAATCTCGTACCGGCGTGCAAACCGGAATGAGAAACCCCTTTGTTCCACCTTGGAAAAAATTTCGGCCCATTTCGGCGAGTTTCGGTCATTCCGGCCAATTTCGGTCGGTATGGGCATTTCGGCCGGTTTACTTTTTGGGGGAAACTGAGCTCACTGCAGCGGTCCAGCTCGCCTCTAGCTCCCCCACATCTCCGACCAGCTCGCCTCCAACTCCTCCCTCATCGGCCCTGGCCAATTCCTCATCTTCCAAACTGCTTCTCAAAGTTTACTTCCATGGTGGAGGCTTCATCCTTTACAGTGCATCCTCAACAATGGAGTTTGGTCATGGGACTTTGGACATGGACTTTAAAGAAAAAAGAAATTTCCATGGGTGAAGATGGAGAAGAAGGAAAGAAGAAAGAGTTTAAAGAAAAAAGAAATTTCCGTGGGTGAACTGAAGATGGAGAAGAAGGAAAGAAGAAAGAGAAGGAAGTGATTGGTTGGTTAAAAGTAGGGGTGAGTTGTCATTTTTCTAGTGGTGGAGGAGATTTCATTAGGATAGGGGTGTATAGTGAACCTTTTTTTTTTAATAGAAACGATAGCAATTTTATTAAAGAATATCATCTTGAATAAAAGGAGTAATGCAAGTAGGATGGTCATCCAACCACACCTGCGTTATAAGTGAGGACGCAGCCTCTGTAGCTAAGGCGTTTGCTGCCTTGTTACAACTTTTTTTGGAAAAACCAAAACAAAGAAAACTAAATAAAGGGATCGAAGAACAGATGTCATCCACAATCACCCCAATAGGATCAAAACACGGCGAACCAGCTTGGATTAAAGAGCAGAGCTCCTGGTTGTCCAACTCCACCACTAGACAGCGCAGACCCACGTCATAAGCGAATTTGATAGCCACTAGGACAGCCCTCGCATGTAATTGTAGTAATTCATTGTTACTCAGTAAAGAATCCTCCAAAACTGCCATTACCGCCCCCTCAGAATCACGAATAAGAACCCCCAACCCATACCTACACGACTTAGAGATAGAGTGACAAGCCATGTTTAGTTTAAAAACCCCTGATGGTGGTCTCTGCCACCGTGATGGTCCTACCAGCCCGATCATAGGAACCCCTGTTTTGGATTGAGTATCTAGAAACTCAGAGGCCAAAGACACCGCCTCATGAACAATAGCATCTGCAACCAGGGTCTTCGCCTCCCAGACTGATTCGTTCCTCGCCTTCCATAAAGCCCAAACAGTGGTAAATGCAATCTCCAGAACCGGGGTGTGCAGGTCAGAAGTAAAAGAGCCTATGACATCTGTGAAACTTTTCAGCGCGCTCAGATAAGCACCAATTGGCACTGGACACAAATTCCATACTTTCTGAGCAAACTCACAACCCCACAAGACATGGTCATTGGTTTCCGGCTCATCTTCACACCATAGGCACGAGTAAGAATGGGCGATGCCTTTCTCAAATAACTTCGTCTGGGTGGGTATGATATTTTGACAAGCTTTCCATACAAATAGCTTCACTTTTGGTGGTACCTGCACTACCCAGATAGCTGACCATAAATTTTGAGCCGACGGTGAGGAAGAGGATGATGCTGCCTGACTATTCTAATTCGTGCATTGTAAACGATAGGCGCTTTTGACCGAGAAAGTGCCTCGCTTTGTGCCAGCCCAGATAAGCACATCAGAAGGTCGGCGCCAGCTGAGAGGAATTTTGAGAATGAGTTCCACATCTCTAGGGCAGAAAATTTCGTTAAGAAGATCAACTTTCCAAGTCATAGTATCCCGGTGAATAAGGTGGTCCACAGTAGCATATTCATCCAAAACACTAACCGGGCTAATCACTCTATACGAACATGAACTTGGAACCCATGGGTCCTTCCAAATTCGGATGTGCTCCCCTGTTCCCACACGCCATCTCAACCCCAAATTCAGCACCTCTATAGATTTACATATGCTACACCAAATGTAGGATGCAGTATCTGGGACAGTCGCATCAAGAAAGGAGGTGTGAGGGAAATACTTGGCTTTAAGCACTCGGTAAACCAATGATGAAGGGTTGTGCATCAATCGCCATCCTAGTCGAGCCAATAGAACAGAGTTGAATAGATGTAAATCCCTAAAACCCATGCCCCCATCTTGCTTAGTGCGGTACAGCTTTTTCTTGTTCATCCAATGGATTTTCCGCCCACCATTACGTTGACCCCACCAGAATCTATAAGCCATTGAGCTTATTTCCTGGCAAAGTCCCGCAGGGAACTGGAAACAGCTCATAGCATATGTGGGAATAGCTTGGATAACAGCTTTAATCAAAACTTCTCTTCCGGCTTGAGAAAGCAACTTTTCTTTCCATCCTTGCAGACGTTTCCAAATCCGATCCTTAATTTCATTGAATGCTCTCTTTTTTGCTCTCCCAATAATTGGGGGTAATCCCAAGTATTTCTCAAAGTTGGTAGTCAAAGTGGTGCCGAAAAAGCCTGAAATATCCACCCTCAGGGATGAGGGAGTGTTGTGACTGAAAAAGAGAGCAGTCTTGTCTCCATTGACTAGTTGCCCAGAAGCTCTCCCATATAACGTTAGGATCTCTTGAAGGGCAGTGCACTCCAATAACTTCGCCCTGCAAAAGATAATGCTATCATCCGCAAAAAATAAGTGGGATATACGAGGCCCTCCCCGACAAATGGACACTCCACGAATCATCCTGTCCCTCTCTGCCTTCCTCATCAAAGCTGATAATCCCTCTGCACAAATAAGGAACAAATATGGGGACAAAGGGTCCCCTTGTCTGATTCCTTGTCCAGGTTTGATATACCCCTTAGGATCCCCATTAATCATGATCGAGTAGGATACAGAAGTAACACAAACCATGATTAAGTCAACCCACCTTGCATGAAAACCAAGCTTTTCCATCACTGCACGAAGATAATCCCATTCCACTCTATCATAGGCCTTGCTCATGTCAAGCTTTGCTGCCAATTGTGCATTCTTACCCCCTCTGAGGTTTTTAAGGTGGTGAATTGCTTCAAAGGCAATAATAACGTTATCTGTGATCATTCTTCCAGGAACAAATGCCCTTTGGCTCTCTGAAATAACTCTTGGTAGCACTTGCTTCATCCTATTAACCAGAATCTTGGAAATAATCTTGTAAATGACATTACAAAGACTAATAGGACGAAATTGTGACATGGACTCTGGAGACTTCACTTTTGGAATTAAAACAACATGAGTAAAATTAACACCACCCAACATTTGTCCAGAATTAAGGAAATCTAAAACAGTAGTAGTTACATCCCCCCTACAATATGCCAAAATTTTGGAAAAAAAGAGCAGTCATACCGTCCGGTCCAGGAGCCTTTGACGGATGCATTTGAAACAATGCTTGCTTGACTTCATCTGGAGAAAAAGGCCTCAACAAGTCCTCATTCATATCCGCTGTAACTACAGACTCAACCACTTGAACGACATCATCCACATCCGTGGGTCTAGAAGAAGTGAACAAAGTGTTAAAGTAGGCAGTGGCAATCTGTTCAACCTCATGCGGATCAGTTCTCCAGTAATCCTCCCTGTCCAGAAGTCCTTGAATGGTATTGGTACGTTTTCGTTGAGCAGCGCATTCATGAAAAAATCCTGTATTTTGATCCCCATCAGCCAACCAATTCACCCTTGACCGTTGACGCCATGCCACCTCCTCCTTCGCCAACAAACTTGTTATTTCCTTCCTAAGAGCATTAACACCTTGGGCGTCATAAGTCACCATCGGCTTGCTTTCCATCTCAAGAAGCTGGGCTTTTTTCGAATCAATTAGCTTAGGTGTAATTCGGACCTGCGCTTGGGACCACTTGAGAAGCCGAATACGGCATTGTTTGATTTTTTGTGTCAACTGATACATAGCAGTACCGGTCTATTCTTCCTTCCACGCATCAGCTATGGTAGTTTCGCATCCCTCCTCTCGCATCCATGCATGTTCAAACCTGAATAGTTTACGACGGCATTGATTACCTCTTGCTGGGTTCGGCCTTATCTCAACCAAGACTCTCAAATGATCAGAACTAGGAACAATAATATGTGACACTTGTGCATTCGGGAACAGCAGATTCCAAGCAGGGTTGGATACAGCTCGATCAAGCCTTACTCGAACTAGATCCTCCCCCAGACGTCTATTCGACCAAGTGAACTCAGGTCCCTTGAAACCCAAATCTTGTAACTCATAGTCTACCAAAGCTTCTTTAAAGCTTGCCATTTGATTCAAACTCCTATCTTCCTTACCACATTGTTCATCCAGAGAAATAGCTTCGTTAAAATCACTAAACACCATCCATGGGGCATTATTTAACGCAGATAATCTTCTTAAAAGCTCCCAAGTTTTACATCGAAGTGATACTTCCGGATGGCCATAGAAACCTGTGATCCTCCAAGATTGTCCATCCTCATGAAAAACCTTTGCATCTATGTGATAGTTGGAATAGCTTTGTATGTGGACTGATACAGAAGAATCCCATAGCAGAGCCAATCCTCCTCCATAACCATGCCTGTCAACCCCAAAGCATCCTTGCATTCTTAAACGAACATGTAAAAATTCCAAAACTCTTACCTGTAATCGTGTCTCCATTAGAAACACGATGTTGGGTCCTTTTTTCCTCACTAAGTCGTGAAGATCATGAACTGTCTCTGGGTTCCCAAGCCCTCGACAGTTCAAGCTTAGGCAATTCATTGGGCCCGGCGGGGCTGCTCTGCAGCCTCCACCGATGTGGGCATGGTTCCTATGGCCACCCATTTTTTCTGTTTCTTCAAGCTTTCTGTCCCCGCCCCATGAGAGAGGTTAGGGTCACCAATATCCTCCAATATTCGTTTGCCTCTTGTTCTCGCTTTTACCAACTTCTGAGCCTGCCCCTCATTGTTCCAAGCTCTACGCTTCCACGTGTGAAGGTTCGAGACATTCCCTTCATGAGAGGTTGGCCCACCAGTTGAGTCAACATTATCCATTCCATCATTCCCCTTTGAAACTGGCCCCACCTTATGAGATACGTCCAAAACAGTATCTTCAATGATTGTTGGTATCCCAACCAACTTAGCAGTACTCTCTCCCATATCTCTTGTGCCAGACTCCACCTCTTCATCAATTTTCCCAAAAAATAGCTTTCCCTCCCCTGTTGCCTTGTCCCCTATGTGGATTTTCATTGGAACATCCTGTTGATAAGAAAAACCCGACCTTTGCGTATTATGCAACCTCCCACCTGGTACTGGGTTCACCACCTTCTTGTGCACTTGGGAACTCGGATCAGCCGAATTGACCCCGCACCTCGCCTCCTTTACCCCCTTTGGTTCAGAAGAATGTACCTCGAGATGGGGAGTTTCATCAAATCCTTCGCTCGGGGAATGATCATGACTCTCATCTCGTGTATGGGATGGTTCAGATCTGGGATTGGACTGCACCCTTTTCCGTGGAGCTGCCCTCAGCCAAGACCCATAATGTTCCCCCGGGCTGATTTTTTAGTCTCCACTGCGACGCCCCTCCACACAGTCATTGCCGCTATGTCCCAGCCGGCCACATCTATAGCAGAAAATGGGTAGGTGCTCATATTGGAACTCCACCCAGAATGGCTTGTTATCACTGATCTCCAATATTTTCCCACGGAGCAACGGCTGCGTAACATCTATCTCCACCCTCACCCTTAGGTAACGTCCCCAACCCAGTCCACTTTCAGGCAGATCAGCCTCGATAAACCAGCCTACAGCATTCCCAATATCCTCCGCCACTTCCCTAATCATGCATTTGATGGGTAGGTTAATAACCCGTATCCAGAAGGCTGAACGTGAAAATTTCACCTCCGTTGGTTGCATGTCCTCTTTAAACCTCACAATCTGAATGAGTTTTTTGTCGAAAGTCCACGAGCTTTGAACCATAACCCTCTCCAAGTCATCCTCATTGAGGAAAACCGCCATGAATAGGTTATCCTCAATATCTCGAATCTTCACACACCCCATCCCAGCCCAAAGGTGTCTAACAGTACTTTTGAGAGCCTCTCCATTGAACTGTCACATAGTGAGAAGTTTGAATAGAATACTAAATTTGGCCTCCTGTTTGGATCGTGTTATAGGTTCCACCCGTAGTCGAGTATGTTGTTTCTCCCGATCTGACAGATGCAACCGTTTACAAAGCTCCTCAAGTTCGTCTGACATGCTCAAAGAAGAGAATGGGGAGATTCCCTTCACAGAAAGATAGAAATCTACGTGAAGTTGTAAAGCTTGCACGGCGGTGGCAAGTTTAAAAGACTTCTACTAAACCCTAGGCTCGAGAGTAGAGAGCGTTTGAGAATTTGGTCACTTCAATTTTTTTTTAAAACTCCTGTTGATGTGATTCACTTTTCTTTAGGTTTCATATTTCTATTATTTATTATTCAAAATACAAGTGTAAGCTTATTATTATTATTAATATTAAGATTGATATGTGCTTATAATTTGAAAGATTCTTAACTAACAAATTATAAATTTTGATGAATAAATGTATAGAGGAGTAAATCAATATATATATATATATATTTGCGGTAAATCCGAAACGGAACGTCGGTATTGACCGGTACCGAAATATCCCATTCCAATGGCCAAACCGAAACGGGTGCCGAAATGGAATATACAACTTTGGTAAGTATAATAAAATAATATGATGTTTGTAGTGGTCCTAGTGAAGTAACGTTATAATAATCACAAGAATAAATTTACGAATACAATTAAATTCACACTCATTTTCACAATCTGCTAAAGTGTCAGATTATGATTGATGAAGAAATTCGTGTTCAGCTCCCCTCCCATTTCATTTCCTCCCATTCTCTCCCATTTTTAAGTGGATGACGGACACGTGGCTAATTAAAAATCCAAAGGATCCCAAAAAGCCACGTTTTTATCTCTCTCAAGTCCCACCTCTCTCCTTTTCAGAACCTCTTCTTTGGCCCTCTCTCTCTCTCTCTCTCTCTCTCTCTCTCTCTCTCTCTCTCTCTCTCTCTCTCTCTCTCTCTCTCTCTCTCTCTCTCTCTAAAAAAACCATCGTCCAAATTTCAAACACCAACGCCAATGTTGTACGTCACCAAGACTGCAACATTTTCTCCAGCATTCTGAAGTTGGAATAAGAGCTTATCGCTGATTTGTTCGTGGATGTGAACTTCGTTGGAGTCGTGGGTGTTGGGGTTGATGATAAAACCCAATTCTAGAAGTTTCTCACTTTCTCTTGTTTGAGCTATGAAAGAAGTATCCATGGAAGCTCTAAAAGCTTCCTTGTTCCTTCACTTCATATTTGAACCACACTTAATAAAACCCAATTTAGAAGGCCCATGTTCTTGAATTTTAATCGAATACCCAGATCATCTTTCTCATTAGTCTACAAAAACAATCAAAATTAAAGGTTTTTACCACCATATACCGATATACAAAACCCACAAACCCACCTGAGCCAACATTAGAAACTCAAAATTAAGGTGAGAAATAGATAGCCATGGGGTTTTGATTTTTTGTTTGTTTGAAGAATGGGTTTGCAAAGACTTGTTCTTGGACTCTTAAACTTAGTTTTTGTTTTTGTTGAGATTTTCTAAGTAGTTTCTGGTATTTTGAAGAAGATTTTTCAATAAGGGGTTGGTGTTAATGGAGTTTACAGGTTTATCCACTTAAAAATATGAGAGAATGGGAGGAATTGTAATGGGAGGGAAGCCGGACCCAAGAAATTCAGAAAAAGCAAGTGGTTCCAACGGCAATAATAATGATATTTATGACTCACATCTTGTTATTTCAGGAGGTTGTAAAAATGACTAAATGAGTGTAAATTTAGGTATACAAATTGTAAAATTTATTGGGTGAATAGCATTGTTAAATTTTTGGCTAAAGAGGTGGTATATCCCATTTGTGAAATTCCTTTGGGTGACTAATTAAGTCTAAAAAATCGTCCAAGGCACTTCAAGTCAGCACCAACACCTGTTATCTCTCATTCTTTCAAAGCTCGTGAATCATCTGGTGCTTCGTGGGAAATTTCATACTGGAGTAAAACATACTTCTGCAATTTATTTTCCAACGAAATTAATCTAGTTTCTCGCTCGAAAAAGAAAAGGAGTAAGTAAAAGATTCATATACATAGAAAAAAAAATATTCAAAGGCCAAAAGAGGTACACTCCTTTTTTACACGTGGAATAGTTGATATCATGAGTAACACGCAAGCAATTACGCATGTTGACCAACACCAACACCTTTTTTTTATTTTTTTTTTATTTTTTTTTATTTTTTATGATGAGTGACCAACACCAACACTTAACTTAACTCTGCTTTTTTGGCTCAGAGTTTGGTTGGAGGTCCCACGGCTGAGAGTAGGTGTTTGTAATGTTTGTTTTTTCTGTTTCCTTGTATTTCGGTTTGTTTCTTTTTTTGATTCAATAAAATTCTACTACTTCATTCAAAAAAAAAACTCTGCTTTTCAAGTTTGAAGTGGACTTTTCTATCTTCGCGCGTTTTCTCCGTTGGTTTCCAAATTCCAAAATATACAACTCTGGCCTTTGCCTATAAATTTCCTTCTCTTCATTTGTTTCTCACTTCACTTTTAAAAAATTCTCTACTCCTAGCTAGCTAGTGAGCTTTTTAGCAAACAATATTGAAGATGGCTTTGAGTAAGATTGCAACCAATGAAAGTCATGGTGAGAATTCTCCTTATTTTGATGGATGGAAGGCATATGATGCGAACCCTTATCATCCTATTAAAAATCGTGATGGAGTTATCCAGATGGGTCTCGCAGAAAATCAGGTTTGGTGGACAATTTTTGTCTGAATCTTGCTTATACTTTACTCACAATATTAATGCACTTTAATTAACATCCAAACTAAAAGTTTTAACTGAATCAATTATGTTTCTTTCAGCTTTGCTTTGATTTGGTTGAAGAGTGGATTAGGAGAAACCCTAAAGCTTCAATTTGCACTTCGGAAGGAGTTGATGCGTTCAAGAATATTGCTATCTTCCAGGATTATCATGGCTTACTAGAGTTTAGACAAGTACATACTTAAACTTATCCTTTAGTGTAAATATTATTGCACACTACAGTCTATATATATATGAATATATCACGTGGACATACATCTTCAAATGAATACAAAATATATATCCACATTTTAAGTGGTGTGTACAGAGTATTTGTAGTTATCACTATCCTATTCTTTAGAATAGAAGGATTAAAAGTATTGTGAAGTGTAGAAGTAGAAATGGTGTATAGAATACATAACATTGACAATATAAGAATATGTGTGAATTATTTGCAGGCTGTAGCGAAGTTTATGGGGAGAGCGAGAGGTGATAGAGTCACATTTGATCCAAACCGCATAGTCATGGGTGGTGGAGCTACTGGAGCAAGTGAGATAATCATGTTTTGCTTGGCCAATCCTGGCGATGCTTTTCTTGTGCCCTCACCATATTATCCAGCGTAAGCAAATTAATTCCAATCTCTCCTTTTGCACTCTGTTTCATTTTGTTTTTCACTATAAACGTGAAACAACACTTCAACCCCACGAAAAGGTGTTCACTGTTGTTTTGACTATAGGAGAAAGAAAAGAGATACCACTATCATTTCTGTGTTTCTAGGCCAGATTCATGCAATTTAACTCGTATAATTTCATTTGTCTTTTTATGGTAATATCGAGTTTCCAATCAATGCAAAGGGTCATTTAGTCCTCATACAATTGTGCCTTTAAGAGTTGTTTGAAGAACTTGACAAGATGAATATTTCTAAACGATCCTAGTCATAGTCATTACCACGTAATTTCTGAATATACTATAAAACAAAATGAGATTTTTGAGAAACACGTCAAGACTGTCTACTGATTACTTCTCCCATACATAAATGTATGAGTTAATTTTATACATTAAGTATTACCTTTTATGTCTTGTCAAGAGTAGATAATCATAAAGTATCAATGGCGTGAAATAGTAAGTTGTGATTTATAAAAAAGAATTAGAAAATATAGGCAGTATCAACAATAAATCCTAACGAAAGTGATGTTTAATCATTTGAAACCTACCAATTTAGTATGTTGTGAATTTGAGTATGAAAATAGGCATGTATACTGTAGGGGATTAGTTAGTTTTATCTAACCCACTAACACTCACAATTTCCTTGAAAATACAGAAAGAGGGGAAAAAAAAAAAGAAAGAGAGAAAAAAAGGTCTTTGCTAACATAGGGTCAATTGTTGTTTTAGATACGTATTATCGTATTACATCCCAACTTGCAGAGGTCAATTAAACAGTTTGCTATTTTTGGAAGTCAGAAACAATAATTCAATATGGTTTGATTCAATAAGTTAGGACAAGTACATATATAAAAATTAAGTCTGATATTAGTTATTAATTATCTGGATTAGTCAAAAAGCACATGAGGTTTTTTATACTTCACTCCATATTAACTAAATTTCTGCAAACCTAGCTAGTGGACCGTCGCTATTGGCCTATAAGCCCCATACTTTAATTGAAACAGGATGGTCATCACCTAATTCAAATTAAACGCAGTGTGACAGCTGGAAATTTGGAAAATTCCCATACTCATGTCCTCAATTTTCCAAACTTTCTAAAAAAGTCTAACTTATACCAGGTGTAACAAATATTCCTCCAGTCAGTCTTAATTTTTTAGTACTTTGACCACAGATCAACGTGGACAGCAAGCTAGTGGGTCAAATGGACTTACATGCACATTCTTTGATGGAGAAAATGTAATAGCTGACTTTTTTTTTTTTTTTTAAAAAGATGTAATAGCTGACTATATCATGGATTGAAAACCTTATAATGTACTTATCAAAAAAAGAAAAAAAAAAGAAAACCTTATAATGTATTTTATCAAAAAAAAAAAAAAAAACCTTATAATGTAAATCAGTGTCGGCATCATTTTATTTTGTTTTTGTTAAAAAGGAACTCATGTATGCTTATATATTTAAAAAAAAGTTAAATTTTAAAAAGTTGTATATAAACAAATAAGTTAAAAACTTAATGAAAAAGCTTGTGACAAACGGACGTGTTCTATTTGCGTTTGAATGCAGATTTGACCGCGACTTGGGTTGGCGAACTGGGGTGAAGCTAATTCCTGTTAACTGCGATAGCTCAAACAACTTCACGATCACAAAAGCAGCATTGGAAGCAGCATTTGAAGCAGCACATAAAAGAGCCCAAGAAGAAAAAATCGAAATCAATATAAAGGGCGTGATCATAGCAAACCCGTCAAACCCTTTGGGCACGGTTTTAGACAGGGAGACGTTGAGAAGCCTAGTGAGCTTTGTCAATGAAAAGAACATCCATTTAGTTTGTGACGAAATATATTCAGCCACTGTGTTCAGCACTCCAAGTTTCATAAGCATTTCCGAGATTATACAAGAAATGGAATGCAACACTGATCTCATTCACATTATTTATAGTTTGTCCAAGGACATGGGACTCCCTGGCTTTAGGGTAGGCATAGTTTACTCTTACAACGATGCTGTTGTGAGCTGTGGCCGCAAAATGTCAAGCTTCGGATTAGTTTCCTCACAAACTCAACATCTGCTTGCTTCGATGCTTTCGGACGAGGAATTTGTGGGAAACTTTCTCTCAGAGAGCTCGAAGAGGCTAGCCAAGAGGCACAACATGTTCACCAAGGGCCTCGAGCAAGTGGGAATTACTTGCTTAAAAAGCAGTGCTGGCCTTTTTGTTTGGATGGATTTGCGTCGGCTTCTTAAGGAACAAACAGTTGAGGCTGAGATGGTGCTATGGCGTCTAATTATCAAGGATGTGAAGCTCAATGTTTCACCAGGGTCTTCGTTCCACTGCTCCGAGCCAGGTTGGTTTAGGGTTTGCTTTGCAAATATGGACATTGACACAATGGAAGTTGCACTCAAAAGGATTCGAGATTTTGTACGTCAAGGAAGAAAAAAACGTTTCCAAAACAATCTTAAGCTTAGCTTCTCGTCTCTAAGATGCGATGAGAGTGTTATGTCACCACACATAATGTCCCCTCATTCACCAATTCCTCTCTCACCGCTTCTTCAAGCAAGGACTTAAAGATATAACTGTTTACACATAAAAATAATTTTATTATATAGTGTTATATATATATATATATAATATTGACTATCATTTTAAATTGATAGATATATTATATGTGTAACTATATAGAAATAAAATTATTTGTAACTTCCTCCAACTTTTTTGGAGGAAGTTAATGGTAGGATTTAACTACCAATAACTTCTATGATGTGGATGACATGTGTCATGATCTCAAAATTATTGGGAGTAATTATTTTCCTGAAAATAAACCACCCAAAGCAGATATTGATGGGTACTTATTTGATGGAAATAACCATCTTTTTAACTATTAATAAGAAAATTGATTCTTCAAAAGCTCTCTCTACAACTCAACTTTCACAACTCATATGCAATAGATTTATTGAGATCTAAAATGTGTTCGAAGTGTGTTCAAAGTGTGTTCAAGTGTGTTCGAAGTGTGTTCTTCAAGTGTATTCAAGTGTGTTCATTAGTTGTTCTTATTGTACTTGTACTTTGTAACATTTAATGCAAAATATCTATGCATTTATTATATTGAATCTACAATTTTACTTTATCCTTCATACTTTGTTTTATATTATGTGAAAAAAAGTCCTTTATCATTAAGGTATAATTCGGACCAAACACACCCTTTTAAAGTTCGAAGTTAAATTAGTAATTCTAAATTCAAGGTTTGTAAAAAACTTTGAATAAATTTGATTTTATATCAAATAATAACATTCTTATAAAGTTGGGAAAACTTATATATAATGGTTTTTGAGCTGAATTTCAGTTGAATTAGAGTGATGATCTGATTTGATTATGGTTTGTACTTAGAAAATAAGGTTGACAGATATTCATCAAGATGTTAAAATTTTAATTACGTACCATTTTTTCCCGCTATATTATATTGTGTGGGGGCTGTAAGTTTTTCATGGGACTAGAAGTGTTTGTATTAATTTCTGAAATTCAAGTAATAATTAAGTGCTGCTTCAATATTTATTTTGCTACCATCAATATCACATTTTTCTTTTAATTTTTTAGCTTATCTTATATGTACAATCTTACTTTTTTTTTTTTTTTTTTTTCTAAGTACAACCATATTTTAACAAATTTTCAGCAAATAAACAATTAACAAACAGTTCAACCGAAAACACACTATATATCCAATCTGATGATTAAAATATTTATTTCTTTTGACGGCTGGTAAAGTTCATTGTGTGAACTTATATGCACGGAGTTTTTTTTCTGCAAAATATTTTTAAATGTGTATTATATTAAACATATGGTGTGAATGTTCTAGAGCTCGATCGAGTGTATGATGTAAGAATAGGGCTAGCAGTCCCCACCATAATTGAGTTTGTTCAGAACATAAAGATTAGCTGCATTAGTGATAGTAAATGCCAGCAAACATATATATTCTTTTTAATGAAAAAGCTAACAAACATAACATCATCTATTGCAAATGTTTCATGCATTATTGACTTCAGTGGCACCATTAATCTTATAAAGTGTACGCATTAAGTATGACATGCATTCAATTACACGGCTTGGGTTAGAATGTGTAATATGTAGTTTATAAGTGTGCTGCATTCTTATTTCATCACTATGACTCGATTTGAGAAAATTCCAACTCAACAATAAGCCGATAATCGATGGCAATGATGTTGATAGACACTTCTTAAAAGTTTTATTTTTATTTTTTATATAATGAATGCGTACATATCTACTTCTATACATATGAGTATGACTTTCAAGGCCACTAGTATAATGCACTAGCTAATAACGTGTATGCTCATGTTATAGTCTCGTATACTACATATATTTTTCTTTATTCTTTTCAATCTGTTGTCTATTGTGAATTGTAATTTAGTAGATTTAGTGATTGCAGCTCTCGCAAGAAGTATCAAAGAGGTCACAGATTTTGGGCAAGCTGGTGCTGGGGATGACAGTTGGCTTGATACTTGTTTAATTATTTGGTTTTATGTGCGCACTAAAAAGCGACGTTAGTCATTTTCAACTAGACGAGGAGACATATACCTGACCCAACATGGACATTATTTTGTGTTTATATGGTTGCTTGCCCAAATTAACTCCTTTTGTCTCAACAAACAAACCGACCTTTGATAGTTTGACGTTTAAGTTCAGTAGTCGGTATACATGTGGCAATCCAATTAAGATCCTGTTTCTTTGCTCAGCAGAAGTTGACTTGTTTAAGTTCTCTTGCCGTCTGGGGAATTGTTCTGTAATGACGAATTGAAGATGATCTGTAAGCCTTGAGGCCACAATTTGATTGAGGCTAATCTTGTGAAAATGTTTCATGCAAAAAGCTGATAAGGTCAGGAGACAAGCAAGATGTCTACTAAAATAGTTAAATTCTAAAACTATTACTGTTGGGTCTTTTTGTGCGTGATTACATCTCAACCCTTGAAAGGTTGGTTTTCTTAGTGTTGGGTTCATCTATGGGATGTCAAGTCTGAATTTAACACTGAGATAGTATGGGCCTAACTCTCTTTTTAAGATGCCTTGAAAGAGAAGGGATGTCCATTCACACCAACCTGGAGATGATATGAGCCTAACTCATTCTCAAAAGACGCTTTGAAAGAGAAGGGACGATCATGACTTATGAAGTGCAAAACTCAAAAACCTTGGCGATGCGAGACTTTTAATAACCTTTGCCATTTTAAAGCTACCAAACCAATTTCAAGAGAGAATATTATGAACAATATAAGAATTACTATATTATATATAGCGGTAAAATAACATGAATTTATTCGTGAATGCACAACGAAGAGAGAATATGACAAATAGTGCACGAGAGGAATGAATATACTCTATCTTACTTTTTTGTATTCTATTTTATATTCCATCAACTACAATATAATACGTGTCAGATTGTGTTTGATTTGTTTCCATTTTAAATCTTAGTTATTTTATAAGGAAAGAAAAAAAAAAACACTATAACACGTGTCAGATTATGTTTGATTTGTTTTCATTTTAAATCTTAGTTATTTTATATGGAAAGAAAGAAAAAAAACACGTGATAAATTATAGTTGATGAAATATAAAATAAAATACAAAAAATAGGATATAAGATTTGTACTCCACACAATAGTAAATTGGTTAGATCGTGTCGTTTACACTTACAACTCTAATATTTTAATTGCCGACACCTACAATTCTAATATTTTTATTGCCGGTGCGGTAAATGATGAGTTGCGCGTGTGTTGTAAATAGTTTTTTTTACTTATTTTTATTTTGTTTTATATTTTCTATTTACTCTTGAAAAGAAGCTAATCCGTGATGATTTGAACTGAAACTTGGTGATTGTGTGTTATGAGCTATTCTTGTTGTGTTGTGTGTACGTGGCTTAAATAGTTGCATGGTTATCTTCTTGGTGTCGTCCTCTTCCTTTTAGATAGGATATATCAAATAAAATTATTATCCTTCTACCAAAACTTCTAGAAAAAATCAAGTTTTTCTTGTAGGTGCAAACAACACTTCATATCAATTGTGTGTTTTTCTTTTTCTTTTTTTTTTCCCCAAAATTATAAATTTCATAATTATTGAGGTAATAAAATGTGATTAGTGTATAGTAAGGTGATGTTACATTAATTTTACTATACACTAATCATAATCTCATTTTAATTGTTGTGAAATTTGTTATACTTTCAATGGTATAACCAAAAAATTCATGCAGCGAGGCTTTTTCATTCATTCTCAAATTACATGTAAAAATAAAATTTGAGGACATTAATACTATTCTTTCAACAAAAGTCAAACAAAAACAAATTTTAATAGTTATCCACAAAGAGTTTTCATATTTTGAAAAATGTTTCTTGATAACTTCGTTACGTATGTTATCAAATACATCTTTTTCAATCTAAGTTTATACAACCCTAAGCCGTGGTGCAAATTTTATTCCCCTATTAGATGCTGTGACTCATGTCATATCATTGTACTCGATCACCTTAAGATAGATTTAACTTCATGTTGGCATAGACAGGTAGTGGGGTCTATAGGAGGGAAAGCACTCATGTTTATTGCTTGTACGTATGTACAATAGTGACAGGTTAAGCTTGACAGTTTCACCAGAAGACTTTTTCTTTATAAAGATTTAAGATCGTTTGAGCTGAGCTTGGAAGGTGATGATCCATAATTTCACAGAAATTAAGCATTTATTCTTGATCGTACTGTTTATGTTTTACAAGTGGCCAACATACCAGGTTTAATCATGTGATCTTTAAATTTGTTAAAGGGTAACCGTCATTTAACAACCATTGGTTTTTGTCATGTCATCTTGTCAGTTCCACTGACTAGGTTATGACGTGGATGGATAATTCTGGAGATTGGCATTGGCAACTTTGCTTAAAGTTTTTTTTAAGAATGCAGGAGAGTCATTGTCTTTGATTCTAGAGACTTCTGAATAGCTTTATTTGCACTGAAGTCTTCAGTTTTCCTCTTTCAACTTAGAGATAGTTTAAAAGACCAAATATATCCTGTCACTCTAATCTTTTGCTGAAATTGCACATAAATTTTTTTTTTTATATTAAAAATCTTTCATTAAAATTTTAGATAAATCTCTCTCCACCGCATTAAAACAATATCAAAATTTGAGTTTGCATTATTCCTTTTTAAACAAACAAATGAGCTAATCAAATAAGAATCTTGAAATGTAATATCATATAACGTTGACACATTTAAACCATTAAATTTAGCTAAATCACCGTAAGACTCTTACAGTTAAATCATGTTTGGCATTCTTTTATTTTTATTTTTTTGGCATTCTTATTTAACTGCCATAAACCAACCAAAAACAACATTGTAATATGAATATCAGTATATTACTTTAGGACAATCAAATCTTGATCCGGTTCTTTTTCTTTGTGTAGCGCAACATGCCTCTGTTTTGTGCCAAATGCCATCTGCCTCTTAACAATCATTTTTGAGAGACAGGTACATCTTTTTTTAATGAACGTAATGCAATGGGACTTTATTTATCGAATACTGTATATTTATTTACCAAAAATATAGTTTGTATATAATTTAAGTCAATGGCATCTAATGTTGAACCCTTTTATTTTAAAATAAGTCTCTATAAGTTGAGCAAAGTCCAATTAAATCATTTTATTCTTAATTGTACTATAAAAATTGATAAAGAAAAGAATTGTTATAAAAGGAATATTATTTTTGTAATGTTAATTTAATTGATTATACTTTTTTCTACATTCTTAATATTATAAGGTATGAAAACTTTAAAATTATTATATGTTTTAGTTATTATATATTATTTATTTATTTTTAAAATTATTAATTAAATTATTTATGACGTCACCAGTTTGACTACTAGTCCAATCCCAAGAAGACAAGCAAACCAAGAACCACTCCTTGTTTCGATTCTTTAACCCAGCCGGTTTTTAAAACCATGGATCTATTGTTTGGTGGTGTTGGTTGCATGTATTGGTGCTTAGAGAGAGTTCTGAATCTTTGGGTGAGGTGGCGGTGCATGGGGCGCAAAGGAAGACTTGTAGAAGCTTTTGGGTACGCATGGAGGCTCGGAATCTTCTCAGAGTTTGAAGGTTTTTCCGATCTCGGTATGAGGGACTAATATGTGTGATTAGATTGGTGAAAAATTGAGATCTTGTGATGGCAAAGGCTTGGTTGGATGTTGTTTTTAGAGGTGCGGAAGAGGCTGGGTGGTCATAGGAGCTCTAGGGCTCTGATACCATGTGGAAATGTAGAAAATATATAAAAATATAAATAGATGGAACAATGGAAATATAAAATGAGAGAGAAGAGAAAGAAGACAATGAAAGACAAAGAGTTACGTGGTTTGGCACTATAGCCTACATGCACAAAACACGTGATAAAACCTTGAGAGACTACATCTTTTATTAAATATTAATTCACATATCTAACCAATGTGGAAATATTGAGAATATAAAGAACATATAGAAATATAGAGAAATAGAGATATAGAGAGAGATTTACGTGGATGCAGGTTAAAGACTATATTTTTATTATATCTCATGTGTTATAATGTGTTGTGAGTGATCGTATTTATAGATAGGACAACAACAAACACTGATTCACACATCTAATTAATATAAGATTCCTTAACCATGTGATACACTTTTAGTAAATATGATATATAAAAACGTACAAATTATGCAGCAGGGTTATTGTGAATCACATGCACTAGTAGTTTACTATATTAAGTACGCAAATAACAGTCAGGGTTTTCATGTGGGATACAGAAGCAAAGATTTGGAATTTACTCTTGGTTAAACAAATAATCGTTTAAAAGATTGGACCCCCTTGGAAGCTTGTCTACTTGCATAGCTGTATCAAACTATAGCAACTAAATAGTGAAATGCCCCCACAATCATGCAAATGAGGATAAGGGAGGTGAGGTTGATTACGCATATATATCACCCAAAAAAAAATGAAAGAATTTTTTTATGATTCTCATTCCTAATTCCCTATAAATTTGGTGCATAAAATAAACAATCTAAATATCATATTTTGCATATTTGACATATATTACATTAAAAAAAAAAAAATTGAGATCGCTTTAAAGGTATATACCAATGACTTAAAAAAAATGCCCTCAATTGGAAAGCAAGTGGGGAGCAAGGTTTAAAATTGTTTAAGACAATCAAACAAACAATCATGATTCTATAGGCAGAAAATTCCATAAGCTAAAACTTGTATCCAACTCACTTGTGCCACGCACATGAACCCATGAGAGAAAAGTTACTACTGCGACCGACCAATTTCTCCATGGGGCCAGGACCAATCAGTTCATAATAGAGGGAAGATTAATGAGACCCACAAAGCTAAGAGATCCATCACTTTTTATTTCATTTAGCACAGAAAGAGACACCAGATCTGATAAACAAATACTTCAAATTAATTGGCACTCTTTTAGAGCTCTCAAACCCGTGAGTGTACTCTTAGCTTGTCAGCCGCCATGTCCCACAACATGAACCACACAAGTATGATCAGAATGAGACATCTTTTGCTGTAACAAATGCCTAGGATACGGAAATGTTCATCTTCAATTCCTCAATGCCAGCCTAGCTAGCTGACACTTTTCAAAAAAAAGCATTACGTGAAAAAAGAAAAAGAAAAAAAAAAGATTATAGTGTTCAAAACTTATTTATGCGATCTACACGTGCAGTACAAATTATTAATTTCTAAGCAGACCAACAAAGCATATTACCATATCTTATTTACAAGAGATCCTGTCGTCTTGGGTGTGTTGCCTCATATGCCTCCTGTACCATTTGATAAAATTCCAATTCCCATTCCCAATACTAGGAAATCTTTTCATTCAGTTTTGGTAGCCCATTTATAAAATAACACAGACATTTGGATTCTCCTCCTCCATGTTGTGGACGTAGTAATATGTGGCGAGGTGGTGATTATAGTTATTATATGGTTTGTAAGCCTTAACAAACTCTAGAACAGGGTCGGGCTTTTTCTCTTCTTTCTTCTCCTCTTCTTTCTTCTCTTCTTCTTTCTTCTCTTCTTCTTTCTTGGGTTCTTCTTTTTTCTCTTCTTCTTTCTTAGGTTCCTCCTTCTTGGGTTCCTCTTTCTTTGCCTCCTCGGCCGGCTTGGCTTCTTCCTTCTTTGGCTCTTCTTTTTTCTCAGGCTGAGGTTCTTTTGCTGGCCCTACTGTGATTATAGTTGTTGATGGCCAATATTTCCGCAGTTTGCTCACTACAGTTACGGGATCCACGATTCCTATCACCGTTAGTTTCTTCTCCTTCATGTCCATTGCAATCGAATCAATCCCTACATTTTTAAAAAATTGCATAGAATAAAGGACTTTATTTGGTCTAGCTAAAGATAATTTCAGGTAAACTTGCTACCAGAAAAAAAAAAAGTTATGGATTATGCTATAAATATATATATCTAGCGCTAACTAAAATCAAACAAAAGATAAATATGATCATGCCAAAGGGCAGACTATATGTGGTGCCCTGCCTCCCTTTGTTGGGGCTTGTCACTAAAGTCGAATCCCCACTTCTTCATTGGAAAACAATCATCACAATTTGAAATAAATATATTTCATAGTTGAAATTTAAAAGTGTATAGACTATTATATCATTTAAAATTTTAAATGATATAATAATTTATAAACGGTTAGATTCATACAATAAAATCATAACTTTGAATGAACGAAATGGAGATGATTTGACATGAGAAGATCCTGTTACGCTTTGATTAAGGGAATATATATATATATATATATATGCTTTTGGTAACAAGTGTCCAAAATTATTAAAGAATTATAAATATTTAATTATGAGCTCTAACACACTTTTTCCTAAGGAAAAAAAATAGGCTTTTAAAAAAATAGATTTTGTTTGTATGTACTTTTCTTGATATTTAAGTTGAATTTAACTTTATTTTTTAAAATATGTATATATAATTATTATGTAATAGGAGGTTTCTTTGGTCTTGGGGATCAATCATTTGAAATAACATATCAAGTCATTTAGATGTTATCTTAAATGACATGCATTTTATCTCAAATGACATATATTTTATTTTAAATGATATATATCTTACTAAGCTTGGACCATCCCTAAGTGTGACTTTTTTTTTTTTTCGATTTAATAGTAAATGTATTCTATTAAATGCTCCCTTTGACAAAAGCTAAAACCAAAGACCTAAATGAGATTATTTGTTATGGGTGACAAAATGTTTCCCAAAAAAAAAAAAAAGGTGATAAAATGTCACTTGTTGATTAGACCACATACTACTAAATTTCGTGCACATGAGTTTCTCTTTTTGGGTATGGAGAAGTCAAACGCACATAGGCTCTGTTTTGGGTTGATCCAACACAACCCTTTGGAGATCCCAAAGCCACTAGACCAAAACACTTTTGACTCGTGCACATGAATTATACAAGAATGAAAAGGGAATTCCCATTATAATCTCATAAATCCCTTGATCTTAATGAAAAGGGAATTCCATCATAAGTTTTAAGATTTTGTTAACAAGTGTCCTTAGGGCAATGGTTAAGGAGTATTAAATACTTACACTTTATGGGAATTAACAAATTTTTAATATTAAAATAATAAATAGAAAAACTAAAATACCTTTAAAAGTTATTTTTGTATTATTTTAATATTAAAATTTTACTTACTTCCTATAAAATAAATAAGCATTAAATGCTAGAACCCTAAGTTTTAACAAAGCCGCAATTTACTACACTAATACGCTAACTAACAAAACTTAATTGTATTTTATTTTTTGATTGCTGAAGAATTTGTTCCTTTGTCGTAAATACCATGGTTGTTGCACCGAACACCTGAAAGTTGACTGGATGATGATGCGTCATGACTCATAAGCAGTAAATGGACAAATCTTATGTGACATGTAAAACAATCAATATGTGACCTATAAAAATAATTTTTTTTCTTGAACAATATAAAAATAAATTCTAATATTATATATATAGAGTAATAAATTTTTGCTTACAATATATAGAGTAATAAATATGGATTGCTAAATTTTATCAAAAAAAAAAAAAATGCATTGCTAATAAAAAATAAACAATAAATATGCATAAGGTTTTCGTAGTGTTTTCTTTTGCTTCTTATAAAATTATACTAGCCGGAAGACATCTTTTTCTTTTAACCAACAACAAAAAAATCAATTAATTGCTTCTTTCCTTCCCCCGCAAAAAAAAAGGGACAACATTAATCCTTACAAAAAAAAAAACCAAAAAACAAAGGGTCACGTAAATTAACAAAACGTGACTGATTTTTGGTACCTGAAAGACCAGAGACAGTCTTCATGGCCTTCTGCTTGGATTTGCCATCATCTAACTCCAGCTTCAAAACAAACTTCTGGAAAAACAAATCAGTATACATCAGCAGATCTAGTTTAGATTCAATCAAATCCATCGATAATTTCTTAACTACTAAAGAATCAAACATAACTGATATCCTAAATCTAGACACAACAAAATTTTCAGAAATCAATAGAATCTTTCCTAGATACTCTAAATCCTTAAAAGAGAAAAACCAAAAAAGTAAAATCTAACCCTGTCCCTGAAAGTATTCGGTATCCATCTAAAAAATTGTTCCTACGAATCAATTAAAATGAGAATCTAAGGAGAATTAAAGAAAAACCCATCAACAAACATGCCTTAATTATAAGATTCTTTCAAAAGTTTAGCCAAAAAGGAAAAACAAATAAAAACAAAAATAAAACAAGCCCATTAAAGTTCATGAAGAATCAGAATTGAATCAAAGTTCAAAAGTAAATCTTGCATAACGTCAAGTCTCAAGTCTCAACCCCCCCACTTCTTTAAGAAAAAGAAAAAAAGTAGGAGAAAAGAGAATGAAAATTCAAAACAGGGGAATCAGACCTTCATATTTGTATTGCCTTTTCAGGGCTATTCGGATCAAAGCGGAAACGAAGAATGGTGAAAGTTGAAACAGATGGAGAGGATAAGAGAAAATGTTTAGTGGGAAAAAGAAGGGAAGGATGCCAAGACGAAATGGAATAAAGCTTTGTTGAAAAAGGTTAGGGAGGTTTGGACAGACAGACTAGATATCAGAAAAATCCGAATCAAAACAAGAAATGCAGAATAGGAGAGAGAATAAAAGTTAGAAATTAAAGAAAGAGAGAGAGAGAGAGAGAGAGAGAGCATGTATGGTGGCTAATGGTACTATATGATGAAGAAGCGTAAACCAGAGAGACTCTATATAACTCTGTACTCCATGACTCTTTTTTTGTTCACGATGCAGTGAGCCATCGCTTTCGGCTTGATGTCCACGC